>OX424566.1:15394100-16594100 GCA_949152475.1 Terebella lapidaria | reverse complement strand
ATCAGAGCGTGGGTTTTCAGTCGGTTTCACTCATTCTGCCCATCAAACCCTCGTCGACATCTGCTGATGATTTCCTGTCTATGAAGTTCTTCAACCTGAAAACAAAAACAAGAATACATGAGAAAAAGGACTATTCCAGTATCACTACTTAAAAAGTTGGTGAGAGCCACAAGTAATTAATGGCTTCGAAATAATTTCTATCTTTGATATACACCGCATTCGATGAATTTATGGCAGAAAATATGTTGATAGTGACAGTGATATCACACACTTACTTGGCAGCTTCTAGCTCCCCACTGCGACGTTTGTTATATGTGAGTAGACGTGCCAAGACAAGTTGTGTTATTCGTCTGTAGCTCTCCCATGTAACCGTTTTGGTGTCCAGCTTGGAGGTCTCCATTTCTGTGACAAGGTCCAACTTCTGAATTTCGTCTGGCTTAGGGATACGTTCTACTTTGTTCAGGCATCTTTCATTTAATAACTTCCGTGCAAGGCGAGTCACTCGATCTGACCAATCATTGTTCATCGAATCAAGGAAGTCCACGGCTTCAGCCTTCCACTGGACCCATTGTGGTGAAGGTTTCTTGTCGTTCTCTCGACCGGACATGGCTTTTTTCGTGTTGGTCATTCTCACGATGTCGAACTTGATTTTTATAGCATTTGATGGACTTTTCAGGTCATCTTCGTCATCGATTTCGCTTACTGCTGTGTTCAGCGCAGATTCCACGATGTCGTCGAAATGGGCAGGTCTCAAAAAGTCCCACAGACTTTTAGTGCAAGGACCATTTGTCGAACATCTCTTTCTTAGTGACATCAAGAGTCGACCACAGTGCCTCATAATACTATGCTGAGAGGCATAATAACGTCGCTTCGTTTCATTGTCTATGTTCCGACGTAACCAAGCTTCTCCAAGCATCACTATCAGGACATCATTTTGAGCTACATCAGTGACATCATCGTTCTTCATTCGGCTGTACACTTCATCTTTCATGAGTTGACTTGGCTTGTTAGAAATTCTAGAAACTAGAACGTTATTCTGAAGGATCAGCGTTCCCTTCCTGGGTTTCTCTCCATCGGTACCATAGCCCTTGCAAGCAGTACTCTTGGTATGTTTCGGGAGACTCTGGAGCGCCACCCATGTATAGCACTGAGGACATGGTCCATAGTCACAGTGGTCGAACGTGCCAGTGGGTCGTCTATGCAGTAACAGTTCTCCTTTCTTCCTGGCAATGACACGAAGATTGTGTCATGGTCTCCCTTCGCTCTCAGTAAGTCAAATGTATGGGTTCGCTTTTTCGTGTGCTTTTCTTCTCGATGGTTGATCAAAAGTCGACTCACCTCGGGCTCTTGTTTGTGTTTCAAAGACAAATGTACTGGGATATGATGCACCAAACGCCTGCAGTACAAACATGCATGCCGCGAGTTCTGAATGCGAGTAGTTTTACGCTTTCCACTTGGCAAAGCCTTTTGTAGTCTTCTAACAAATATATCTGGAATCTCTTTATCCTTGCACCTTTCACTCTCTGGTATATCGTTGTCATCTAATTCTACTTCTGGATCACCTTCAGTTCGAGACTGATTGATCGCTGCATCCTTGTCCTCAACAGTATGTGTTGTGGTGTTTGGAGTGTTCACAGGTAGTACTTGTTCAAGTTGGACGTCTTGGGTGTCATCACTGCCAGGGTTTCCATCGATCGTTGTCTCATTATCTGAAGCAGTGTCTGAATGTGAAGGAATGTAATCTTCATCAGATGTAGTGCTGTCAATACTACTAGCTTTATCATTTCTGTTGTGAGATTTTCGTACCCTACATCTGGCAGAACCGGCCAGCGGTGCTTTGTTCCCATTAGCACTCTCACTGCAGTCCGATTCTGATGACGTGGAAAGATCATCAGAGGCACAGTAGTTAAAGTCGTCTGCATTATCTTGTTCTTTTTCGAGATTTCTTCATTCCATGAATCACTTTTGTGTTTGTAGATTCACTAGTGTGTGCCGTAATACTTGAGAAGCGAGGGAGAATAGAACTCCTTGCATCAGAGTCAGCATCAGAAGGTCCCACAATATAATCAGAGTTGGATTCAGCATTGTCGGCAGAAACACCTTCATCTGTATCCATATTTGATTCACTGTCCGCATGATCCTCTTTGGCAGTGTTCGGCTGCACATCCATCATTGTCTTCATCACTGGGTTTACGTGGGTCACAGGCTGGGCCTCTTTGTTAGATTCCATCTCTGTGTCTGAATGAAACCCTATCGGAAAATGGAATAAAACACCATTACAACTAGACGATTCGGTCGCCTACGACCACGTGGGTGTGTCCCCCTGATGCCCTATCATCCCCGTTGCCCAATAATGTTAAATTATTCGGTAACAGCCATGAAATGTCCCAACACACAGGAATTTAATCTTGTTGAGCTCATTAATAAACGTTTCTAGTCATAACTATTTTTGATATATAATAGACTTAATAATAGACTTAACTAGTAAAACTAATGTTAACTTATTCGGTTACAACCATGAAATTTGTATGGGAAAAAACCTTTACCCCGTTGGGCTCAATAATAAATGTTTCTTGTCTTAACTATTATTATTGTGGTCAATAATAGACTTAACTAGTAAACCTATTGTTAACTTATTCGGTAATACTGTTCTGTATTTTCACCAAAAATTCTGAACAAGAATCCAATGCCATTTGCTTTCATAGTACAGGGTATTGGAGTAAACACAGATGTCAAAGTGGTTATTTTAATGGTCGTAATAGGTTAGTCTTTAAACTAATTAATATTTATTCGATAATTATGAAAAACAATAGGTTTCGTGCAATTTCGTCTTTCTCATTGTGCCTGTGCGATTTCATCATGATGCATCAAAAACTCCCACCCGTAGAGCGTTCACAAGCCATGTGTGTTAAACAGGCTAATTTGAGCACAAAATGTGTCGCCAATCGGCCAATTTGGTTGTTATGGCAACTAAAATCAATAGGTGTTGGGATCTTACCATAAGATGTGTTGTGTCTTACCATAAGATGGGCTGGCTTCAGACTCCACAAGTTGAGGGCCGGTTTCAGGCTGCAGGTGGTTGTCGCTGGCTTCAGGCTGCAGGTGCTGAGGGTTCGTGCTGGCTGCAGAGTCCAAGAGTTTGTCGCTGGCTTCAGGCTCCAGGTGCTGAGGGGCCGTGCTGGCTGCAGCCTCCAAGAGTTTGTCGCTGGCTTCAGGCTCCAGTTGCTGAGGGGCCGTGGTGGCCGTAGACTCCAGGAGTTTGTCGCTGGCTTCAGGTTCCAGTTGCTGAGGGGCCATGCTGGCTGCAGACTCCAAGAGTTTGTCGCTGGCTTCAGGCTCCAGGTGCTGAGGGGCCGTGCTGGCTGTAGACTCCAGGAGTTTGTCGCTGGCTTCAGGTTCCAGTTGCTGAGGGGCCGTGCTGGCTGTAGACTCCAGGAGTTTGTCGCTGGCTCCAGGCTCCAGGTGCTGAGGGGCCATGCTGGCTGCAGACTCCCAAGAGTTTGTCGCTGGCTTCAGGCTCCAGGTGCTGAGGGGCCGTTCTGGCTGTAGACTCCAGGAGTTTGTCGCTAGCTTCAGGCTCCCAAGTGCTGAAGGGCCAAGCTGGCTGCAAACTCCACGTGCTGAGGGGCCGTGCTGGCTTCAGGCTCCAGGATTTGGCGCTGGCTCCAGGCTCCAGGTGCTGAGAGGCCGTGCTGGCTGCAGACTCCAAGAGTTTGTCGCTGGCTTCAGGCTCCAGGTGCTGAGGGGCTTTGCTGGCTGTAGACTCCAGGAGTTTGTCGCTGGCTTCAGGCTCCAAGTGCTGAAGGGCAAAGCTGGCTGCAAACTCCAAGAGTTTGTCCCTGGCTTCAGGCTCCACGTGCTGAGGGGCCGTGCTGGCTCCAGGCTCCAGAAGTTTGTCGCTGGCTCCAGGTGCTGAGGGGCCGTGCTGGCTGCAGACTCCAAGAGTTTGTCGCTGGCTTCAGGCTCCAGGTGCTGAGGGGCCGTGCTGGCTGTAGACTCCAGGAGTTTGTCGCTGGCTTCAGGTTCCAGTTGCTGAGGGGCCGTGCTGGCTGTAGACTCCAGGAGTTTGTCGCTGGCTCCGAGGCTGAGGGGCCATGCTGGCTGCAGACTCCAAGAGTTTGTCGCTGGCTTCAGGCTCCAGGTGCTGAGGGGCCGTGCTGGCTGTAGACTCCAGGAGTTTGTCGCTGGCTTCAGGCTCCAGAAGCTTGGTGCTCTCAGGCTCCTGGTACTGGGAGTTGGATTGTATTTCATCTGTTTCCAAAAACAATTTTGGTATACTATCCGATATACAGTTCAACTCCTCCAAGTCAAACCATCAAATTTTGAAAGTTTGCTTCATATTCTATAATTATTAGGCCTCTATACATATATACTATGGTTTGAAGGATTAATGAATATTCCAACCACTCATTTGCGCTGTATTAATTCGAAGAGTATTGTTATGAATGAGTATATTAATTACTAGTAACTCAAACATGTGTATTGCCCTACAAACACGGAGTTGATTGCATATTAACTAACCTTGTGCCCACTTGAAATCTCCAAGAAAACATCTCAATGTGCTTGGACGATTTTTTCTGGTCAATGTCTCTGAAATAAATGCAAAAAAAACAAACTTAAGTTATATCCACTTGAAAAACATCACAAAGACGTTTTTCCAGGGAGTTTTTTTTTTAAAAACAGCTGGTACCTTCCACATGTTTACATTTTGCAGAAAACACTACCATTTTAGTAATTACGAGATTTTCTTTCCCATTCTCAATGTTATTTTCTCCAGTCTTAGATGCACGCATACGAAATCACAAGCCTCGAGTCCTAAACATGATGATTTGAATGCAAAACTTGTTGGCGGTCAGTCTTACCAACCAAAAGTAACCAGACATTCACAGCTGACGACCACATGGGTGTATTCCCCTGATGCCAGATCATATCACACAATTGGACCAGTGTATTTCGCCAATGTCGGTAATTTAAGTTCCAAGCCATAACTAGTTTTATTCCATGCAGCAATACTCTTAACTCAAGTATCCATTAAGTGATTTCTTACCAAAGATATTCCAAAAAGATTGTTACATGACTTAACATGAAACCCAATTCCCAACTTTCACATTCATGATTGCTATGTCTACTGTACATTCACTGATCAACATAATAAGTTAGCGATATCAACTAATTGATATTATTACTTCAGGTATAAAATCCATACCGGACAAAAGCCTTGCCTTGTTTGATCCAATAATGAATGTTTCTCCCCTTGACAATTTTTATTTTGGACAATAATAGACTAACTAGTGAAATTCATCTTAACTTATTCAGTAAAATTAATCTATTTGGCATAAAACCATCAGCTCCATACTTGTGAACACATTCAGTTTGATCTGTTTTCAAATTGCAAACAGAACCAATGATCACAAGCCTCAAACTGAATATTTGACATTGTTCCAAAAAGTCAACCCATTAACTTTTTCAATTTTTATACAATCTTTCCGAAAAACAATAGGTTTGTTCAATATGCCTCAATATCATAGGGATGTCTGTAAAATTACTACCCCTAGGGCGTTCACAAGCTAATGAAGCTATGTGTGTCGAAACAGCTGATTTCATCACAAAATGTGTTGTCAATCGGAAATTTTGGTTGCTATGGCAACCAAAATATATTGCAATCTGCAGAGCGTTTACAAGAAAATCTCTACGGCGGATGTGGCAGCACGACGCTTGCAAATCCATAGTACTGGTATCCGTTTGGGGGGATACAATGAGTGTTCCCAAATTCCCTGAAAAAAAGATAACAATAACACAAACTTGCCAACACTTAAATAACATTTTGTAACAACAACATGCATGCATAAATGAACATAGCAATAGTACACCAGTACATACAAATCCAACACTTCATTAACATTTCTAACCACAACATCAGCAACTTATCCAAAAGCTGTGCTTTCTGTGTACGTAATTATGTTCACATACCAACAACAGAGTCTCTCATCACATAGTCATTTGCAATTGAAGTCTTGACATCAGTGATGTCTTCGAGGATAGCAGTCTTCTTGACACATATCCTTTAGTAATGAGTCACAGATACAAATTCGATCACATTTAGTGCAAAATTACAGGCATGGGGATAATCAATAACTAAAGTATTACTCCTGTCACTGAATACTTACTCGGCATTATCAGAATTACAGAAGACTACGGCATGTGAATCATCTGGATCTTCGTCAATTACTTCCACTGGCCAGGGCCATCTGGATAGTTTGGCCCACACAAATTTCCTCGCCATTCTGAAAACACATGAAAAGAAGATATAAGAGCTGTATGAGCTATCATACACAGTCATAGAACATGTAAAAGTAGGCCCTACTTTTCAGTTACACATCAAACGAGTCATCAGATTCTGGGGCATATGTCTGAGTGCTAATTGATCTCTTTTAAAAATCATAATCTGTCATTCAAGAACTGTTGTCTATTATGCTTTTTTTTTCATTTTCAATGCACTTTCTTTCAATCATTGCCAAATTGATCAGAGAAATTGCGCTGTAAAGTTGATAATAAGCGAGACATTAGCCATTATGTGCTCTGACTTTGAAAATGAGGTCAACGGTCAAATTCAAGGTCGCGAGGATATTCGGCATATATCATTTCCTATTTGTCCAAAATTGATTTCTAAGCTGTAAAGTCAATAATAAGTGAGATATAGGCCATTTTATGCTCTGACCTTGAAAATAAGGTCAAAGGTCAAATTCAAGGTCATCAGAATATCTGACGTTTATCATGTCCACAATTGATTCCTAGGCAGCAAAGTTCATAATAAGCGAGTTATTAGGCATTATGTGCTCAGAACTTGAAAATGAAGTCAAATTTAAAGTCATGAAAATATTCCGCATATATCATTTCCTCTCTGTCCACAATTGATTCCTAATCTCAATATTAAGTGAGACATTGGGTATAATGTGTCCCATTATAAAGCATGGAGAGTTAAAATGGGAAGTCCAATTTGGGCAGAGTTTGGGCCAAAATGGTCCACTTCGAGCAACTCGAGGGCAACAGAAATTATACGTGTGACATAAGTTCATCTAGAAAGTGTTATGCATCAATGAGAAAAAAGTTACTGAAAATATTTTGAGAAACCGTCTGTCAAATTGGCCGTTTCACATCAAAAATAGCCGCCTTTTTTAAATAATTGTAAAAATAAAAAATATCTCCCTCTTGAAACATCTTTAGGCATTTTTGATGACGGACGACAGACGATGGAACACAACTCCATGGCGATAGGTGATTGGATCAAAGGTCCGGTAACCTAAAAATGGGAGCAAATGCTAATAAAGTGCCACACCAGTCTGGGTAATTGTGGGTGTGACCATACTTATGCTCTCTGCATCATGGTCCATACTAGTTTTTGAACCAATCAGAGCCTATGTTTCAGATATCCCATGTTATTGTACATCCATCCCATAAAAGTTTGGGGGACATCACCGGTCATTTGCGCGACAGCTAGAGCTTCACCTGATTAAAAAATTCGTGACCATAACCGGCTACTCGTCCAAAAATATAGAGCTAAATATTGCCCAAAGTAAAACCATTTTTTTTGCAGTTTGCATTTTATCAAATATAGATCTATGTGTCAAAACCGCGCCTAAAACATCAGAAGTAATTTTTGCGTGAAAATGTGCCATATTATAATGAATACACAGTCTTTTTGGACCAGAGAGTGATAAATCACTTTAAAGTACTAGTATAGTGAAAATTTGATGTGAATTTATATGAAAGATCTCATTGATCTGAGCAAAATGGTTTTTACGGCATGTAAATATCACAATCCGTTCAAAAGTTATAGCACTTTGAAGACTGAAATCGGCAAATTTGCTTTTTCAAAACAATTTAGCTAATTAGTATGCAAATGAGATATTCATGACGTCATCGGGGGAAGTTGTTTTAATTAGGTACTTTGATATGTATTTTTCATTGATTTAATGTTATGATTATTCATCAAAACTTATTCTATACAGATTTTAATATGAATAATCAGTGTTTTCACTTTTTCTGTTGTTGTCAAGGTAACCAGTGACCTGGTATGGCCCATAGCAACCATGGTTGCTAGGGCCAGAAACCCACTTAGGACAGGGTATGCACAAATAAAAATGGTGCCAACTTGAGATCTATAATAATTTATTTCATAAATAATCGACAGAAAGTCTGTGGATAGACTGACTTGGCAGTTAGTGGCCATGGCAACCATGGGTAACTACGGCTATAGGGAACAACTAGTAACCATAGCAACAGTACAGTTTGTGTGGATATTGACTATGTATGGTACATAATAATATGCACTAGTCAGATCGTCAGAACCTTCAATAAGTATCATTATATCATGGCTTGAAATATCCTAATTAAAATTTGTTCCCCTCGTGACGTCATGAATTCTCATTAGCATCTAATTTGCATATTAATGAGTTGCTAGAACTTTTCAAATGACTTCTGTAATGTAGTGCCGGAATGGCAGTTTCAAATGGCTGTAACTTTTGAACGGATGGAGATATTGATATACCGAAAAGACCATTTTGCTCAGATCAATGAGATATTTCATGTAACAAAACATCATATTTTCACTTTACTAGTACTTTAATTATGTGTGTTCAGGCTGAGTCTTGACTGATCTGTCATGTGGAGTGTTGGGGCTGAATTAGATCTACTATGTAATGCAAATTACATTCACGATTAAGCACCATACCATGACCATGACTAAGTTACACTGTGTAGATCTAACTGTAATTTGTAACATGCAAACGCATATTTTCTAGTTTGTAAACTAGATATCTAGATCTAAATCTACTTCTGACTTTTTCCCGATGTTTTCCTTGTCATTCTTGTGTGTTTATCGCAAATTTTCAAGACAAAAACTGTAGCTGTACAGTGTACACGTTCTCGGGTACGGGAAGACCTAATGAAATTCCGACCCGGGTAGACTAGATCTAATCATAGCCTATGACCCGCCCCGAATTCGGGTACCCGTAGACTCGTCCGGGCCCTAACACTTTACATACGAATGTGAGCCGAAAGTCGATTCTTGAATGTTACATAGAGTCGTATGTACGTTTATATATGATTCAAAATCTGCACTGAAAATCAATTGAAAAGAAAACGCAACCACGCAACCCGCCACTCTACTAGGCCTAGGCCTACTCGAACTTTCCGCGTGTGACAACACATGTTTACATGCTTTGAAGCGTCATTTCGTCAGGTACGAAGGCTTGTCAAACACATCTAACATGATTATTATCGAGTATCAGTGATAAATGTTGTTATTCTCACTTTTATTCGACATGAATAGCCTTGTTCAAAGCGAAGAAGCACGAAACTTACTTGTGTTTTCCAATCCGTGGATCGATCATCCACCCAAGATGGCTACCGGTGTGATTACGCGCACGGAATTGTGGGATAGCGCAACTCACTGTAGGTGGAATTTTGGCGGGAAATCAAGCTGCGCGTTTCACTCGCTATGTGGCAGCACCTCTCAACACCAGCAAAATTCAGATTGGACACACACGGACATAATCGGACATGGCTACTGTCCATAGTGGCTTGTGTGACTTTCTTCACGGACACTCAGAATCGACACACAAGGCCAGTACATACATACTGGTCAAATTTACTTGTGTGACTAGGCACACAAACGAAAAACAGCACACAAGCCCAGATTATACACAAAAATAGGCACACAAGCATACTCTTGTAAACCCGGACGGATGGACAGACAGACGGACACGCCAATCTAATAGGCGGGTTGGTTGCACGCAACCCGCCCAAAAACTGCTGCGGTGCGTCAAACCTGGTCACAATCTGAGCTGGATGAGTTGCACGAGTATTTCAAAACAAACTTCGACAAATTGGTAACCCCTGGGAAAGCAGCAGTTGAAGCTGCCAAGAAACTCAGCCAGAAGAATGGAGGGACTCTGCATAAGAGGCATTATCACCTCATCGTCAAAAAAGTGTTCGAACCTAATCCAAAAGCAAAAAAGGAACCTGTCAAGTCCCTGAATACGTTCCAGAAATGTACGTGTATACTTGAGCTGAATCTTGCATGGTAACGTTGTACGTTCCATAGTTATGTTGTATCGTGATCTTGCATGGTAACGAATCTATAGTTACGTTGTGTGACAAATGCGGGGTAACGAATCTATAGTAATGTTGTGTGACAAATTCATTGTTATGTTATCCATTGTTATCATCATCTTGCGTGGTAACAAATCCATAGTTATGTTGTGTGACAAATCCGTTGTTATGTTGTAGCGTTATCTTGCGTGGTAAAACATCCATAGTTATGTTGAGGTACAAGGAAAGTTTCGCTTTCTGGTACTGAATTATTCTTGCTCCCTTCTATGCTCCCTTTTTTGACCAAGTTGTCCTTCTTTGAACTAACACTTGATCTTTTATGGATAGTGTTTGATCAGCAGTGCTTCAAAGCACTTGTAATTCCCGGGATAGTCTGTTTATTCTGTGGCTGATCAGAGATACATTCACGATATGTTTTGAATAAAGTTGGTTGAACTTTGTCTTCCATTGTTGGCTTGCCATTCCGTTGCACCAGAAATGCTATGTCTCGCTTTTACGTCTCGAATGTGTGTGGCCACTGAAAAATCCGCCATAGATAGCTAAGAGCAGAAAATCTCGTATTCTGTTGTCAGGATTTGAACATCGAAGTAAGAAAGTGAATGCTCATTGCTATAGGCAAGGTTATACACTGGGCACACAAGTTGTTGGAATAAATTAATACAAGCCACCGCCAAGGTTTGGACACTTGGCACACAAGTTGATATATGACAGGCACAGTAACCATGGAAAGATTAGGACAATGGGCACACAAGTTGATAAGCACAAAAGTCATAGCCAGGGGTTGGACACTGGACACACAAAATGATATGATAGGCACAGTAGTCATGGATAAGATTTGGACAGTGGGCACACAAGTCATAGCCAGGTATTGGACACTGGACACACAAGTTGATATGATAGACACGAGGCACACAAGTCGTAGCCAAGGTTTGGACGGTAGGCACACAAGTTGATAGGCACACAAGTCCTAGCTAGAGCTTGGACACTAGGCACAAAAGTCGTAGCTAGAGCTTGGACACTAGGCACACAAGTCCTAGCCAAGGTCTGGACGCTAGGCACACAAGTTGATAGGCACACAAGTCCTAGCTGGAGCTTGGGACACTAGGCACAAAAGTCGTAGCTAGAGCTTGGACACTAGGCACACAAGTCATAGCCAAGGTCTGGACGCTAGGCACACAAGTTGATAGGGCACACAAGTCCTAGCTGGAGCTTGGACACTAGGCACAAAAGTCGTAGCCAGAGCTTGGACACTAGGCACACAAGTCATAGCCAAGGTCTGGACGCTAGGCACACAAGTTGATAGGGCACACAAGTCCTAGCTAGAGCTTGGGACACTAGGCACAAAAGTCATAGCTAGAGCTTGGACACTAGGCACACAAGTCATAGCCAGAGTCTGAACGCGAGGCACACAAATCGTAGCCAAGGTTTGGACACTGGGCACACAAGTTGATAGACACACAAGTCATAGCCAGCTTTTGGACACTAGGCACACAAGTCATAGCCAGGGTTTGGGAACTAGGCACACAAGTTGATAGGCACATAAGTCATAGCCAGGGTTTGGACACTAGGCACACAAGTCATAGCCAAGTTTTGGACACTAGGCACACAAGTTATAGCCAGGGTTGGGATGCTGGACACAAGTTGATAGGCACACAAGCCATAGCCAAGGTTTGGACACTGGGCACACAAGTTATAGCCAGGGTTGGAATGCTAGGCACACAAGTTGATAGGCACACAAGTCATAGCCAAGGTTTGGACACTGGGCACACAAGTTGATAGACACACAAGTCATAGCCAGGGTTTGGACACTAGACACACAAGTTGATAGGCACACAAGCTATGGACAGGGTTTGGACACTAGGCACACAAATTGATAGGCACACAAGTCATAACCAGGGTTTTGGACACTAGGCACACAAGTTGACAGGCACACATGCTATGGACAGGGTTTGGACACTAGGCACACAAATTGATAGACACACAAGTCATAGCCAGGGTTTGGACACTAGACACACAAGTTGATAGGCACACATGCTATGGACAGGGTTTGGACACTAGGCACACAAGTTGATAGGCACACAAGTCATAACCAGGGTTTGAACACTAGGCACACAAGTTGATGGGCACACAAGCTATGGACAGGGTTTAGACACTAGGCACACAAGCTGATAGGCACACAAGCCATAGCCATGGCATGGTTTAGACACTAGGCACACAAGTCATAACCTGGGTTTGGACACTAGGCACACAAGTTGATAGGCACACAAATCATAACCAGGGTTTGAACACTAGGCACACAAGTTGATGGGCACACAAGTCATAACCAGGGTCTGAACACTAGGCACACAAGTTGATGGGCACACAAGCTATGGACAGGGTTTAGACACTAGGTATACAAGCTGATAGGCACACAAGCCATAGCCATGGCATGGTTTGGACACTAGGCACACAAGTCATAACCTGGGTTTGGACACTAGGCACACAAGTTAATAGGCACACAAGTCATAGCCAGGGTTTGGACATTAGGCACACAAGTTGATAGGCACACAAGTCATAGCCAGGGTTTGGACACTAGGCACACAAGTTGATAGGCACACAAATCATAGCCAAGGTTTGGACACTAGACACACAAGTTGATAGGCACACAAGTCATAGGCAGAGTTTGGACACTGGGCACACAAGTTGATAGGCACACAAGTCCTAGCCAGAGTTTGGACACTGGGCACACAAGTACTTCCTGTGTGACTAGGCACAAATGACCTTGTGGTAAGTAAAAAAAAGGCACACAAGCCAATAGTCACACAAGTACCCTCTCGTTAGTACGTCCGTACAGGAGAGGAAGATCTCAGGTGGTCATGAAGGAAGTTGCCCCTCGGAGGACTAACGCAATACCTGTTGTTCTGTGAGGAAGTGATTGAGGGTCGTCCTTGGTGATAGCAAACAAGCTAGCATATTGCCTGTTAATAGTTACCGGTTTCAGAGGATGCCATGGTACTTGTTTGTATTACACCAGCACTTGATGTGCCTTGATTTCATAAGAAGCTGGCAATCGCAAATATTTGAGCTGCAAATGTTGGGGAAATGCAATTGAGAGCAATCAGAAATCATGTCAATATCGCGCACTAAGCTGGGTTGGATAATCTCCATTCTCAAATGGGCGAAGACAATTATTAAATGCATCAACGAAGCGCTGAGAAGTAACATTGAATACATGTATGCACGTCATCATATGAATGTACACTATTGGGCTAATTCTAACAAACTAATATTCCGGTTCACTCAACTGTCGATGACACGAATGCGGCCTAGATATAATTCAGAGATAATATTTCTGAGACATCATTTACAATCCAGATATAACATTTACATATCTGTGTGTGCTGAGTGACAATCAACAATCACTTTTCCTTAGCATCCCCCTGCAGCATGTGCTTTATGGTTTTGGTCAATCGGCAAGAAAAAATTCAATACCGCATGTGCTGAGGTGCGGAATTATATGGTGCAATATATGTCTTTATACGATGGCCCAGTGGCAATATGTTTTATGATGACATTATCGTGCACGGTGAAAGAACATTGGGTTCAGATTATCGTGATATGCTTAGTATAATATTGGATTCTATCCTATTGAGTCAGACACCAAATAAGGAAAATAGTATGCTATACACCAAGATTATTAGTCCATATCCCAGCAGATTCAACGCCTATCAGTGCTCAGTTCTAGAAATGTAGGAGAATTCAAATCACTCCCAGTAATACTACAAGATTTCATTATGACAATTTGACTGAGAGCAAGTTCCCACGCTCTACCACTAGTACAATAAGTAGACTTATCCATCAGTGTACACTGGTACTAGCAGGTGCATAAAGTGTTTAACCTATGGTAGATTCTCAGGTTTCACAACCTATTATTCCCATTTTATTTTATCCACATATGAGCTGGAAAGCTGAAAATGCAAATGAAACCACATCGAATAGATATATTACAAGTATCAATTCTCAAGCCAAAAGGCTATTCAGCTGATGGTTTCTCCAGGAGCAAATTAGAATTACAAACAAAATTGCGCATTTTTACCACAGCCCAGTTGTCAGTTCATTATTGGGATCTTCGTTTCCTCAGATCATATATCAGTGGTCATCAAAATAAAAACAAATACTAGTTATCATCATCACTAATATTATTCAACTATTGGATACTGTCAAAATAAAAGTATGAGCAAGTTCAAAAGTCTAAAAATACATACTCCTGTAGTGTGCGGAAAAATTAAGTGTTCATATTGTTACAAGGATAATTATGGGAGAAAGGGCCAAACAATTTATGTCCCACTTAGTACAGGCTGGTCATGTATATCCAGATTTGGTTACCATGGTCACACGTAATTACCTTCAGGCTTCAGACTAATCTTGAACAGAATCCCATAACAATACTGAGAGACGGTAATTATGAACATGTGTCTGATCATTATTGTCCTCTGTGGGTGGTGCTTTTGTCCATGCTCAAAGAATAATTATAGTGATGTTGCTGCTCTCAAAGACATCCCTCTCATAAGTAGTGTTCCCACGTAACGGTTGGTTGCGCCATTGAATGTATTGGATTAATAACCCACATAACCTAGTTATATGCAATCACACTCCCAACGACTTGAAAATATCTAAGAATTATTATCCAACCCACACTGGTGTAATCAAGGATGTATTTGATAGAACTGGTGGAATTCGTATAGAATTGTAAGCATACTAATTTGTAAAATTTACACTACATATTTATTGAATATTATGTATGCCAAATATTATGTCAGCTGTACTGGAGTGTGTGTGACTAATTGCCAGAGCAAGTTTGATTTGATTTTTTTATCCAGACAAGTAGTCTGTGTAAACCAAGTGACGTCGCTTGACTAGCCCTAACCTAATTACAACACGTCTTTCAAGGTCAAACAATCCCGTGAGAGAACAATCCCCGAGCCAGGTAAGATTTAAGGGCAGTCTGGCATATATTTGCACTCTAGATACTTGCAATATCTAACTGATGAATTCAATGAAAATCTTGCGTTTGTGTAATACTTCCTTAGTCGACGCCATGTATTGAACTATTCCCTCAAGATATCACTTCCTTCACGAACAGCCGAGATTTTTCTCCTCTGCAGATGGACTGGAGGTGAAGTGTGGAACCTTTCTGAAATTGTGCAGAAAAAATATATAAAAACTGCCGAAATCACCACTGATGAGGAAGAGCTCCTGTGGCAAAAGGGGATACTGGGGACTCGTCACCGCAGCAACTGCTGGATAAATTTTGCATTACGCAAAATGATGGGTCAAACTGGTCTGTTACTTCAAGGTACTATTTTCGTAATGGCGTACTTACGATTCGACCTACTAGTACTAGATTTCAGGAGTAGAGTAGAGTTTTAGTGTAGAGTTTTATTTTCAGTTTAGTATTTAGTGTCTGAAGTTATGAGCAACTTTCATGGATTTTATTGTATGAAAGGTGTGTCAAAGTAATCATTTGCATACGAATAATGAAAAAACATATATGTGACCTTCACCATGACTCAGTTTTTCTTTGCAAATAAACATATTTTCCTATATGATTCCTGAAAAGTAAAACAACGAAAACTTAATTGTTTAAATTTTGGACCCTTTAGACCATACGGAATGTAACCTTTTTTTTACAGAAATGAGCAGTGCCCCTTGATAGGACATGATGAGAAAAATTATTTCTTGGTTCGCACGAAGTACTACTTCATTCGCACGAAGTACTAAGTCGTTTGCATGAAGTACTAAGTCGTTTGCACGAAGTAATACTTCGTTTGAATGAAGTACTACTCCGTTTGCATGAAGTACTACTTCGTTTGCATGAAGTACTGCTTCGTTTGAACGAAGTAGCCAAGTCGTCCGCACGAAGTACTAAGTCGTCATCTCGAAATACTAAGTCGTTTGCACGAAAAACTAAGTCGTTCGCACGAAGTACTACTTTGTTTGCACGAAGTACTAAGTCGTTTGCACAGAGTACTAAGTCGTATGCATGAAGTACTACGTAATTTGCACGAAGTAGTAAATCGTTTGCACGATGTAATGTTACATAGTTGACAAACCCACCTACAATTTACCCCATTGAATAACAAGCGCTATATGGTGCTCCACATGGTGCTCCAAATTTGGTGCCTTATTTATATCTTCATAAGCACCACATGGCGCTCTAAATCATCCATACTTCCCCTAGCAAAAATGTGGTCATTTCAATCTAAAATAATTTTGATCAAATAGATATTACTGAATACAATCTTCTGCTATTATTTGAGGTAAATGTATTGATGGACTATTCATTATTCTATTAGTTGATTATTAAATGTAAATAGGGGTATCCAGATTTAGGACATAGCGAGGACCCTGAAAATTGACTATGGTAATTGAAGGGCTAATTGGTAACATTAGATCAATCATTTCATAGGCTTATTACAATGTTCGAATACTATGTATGGATATGTGAATGACTTATTATTTCGTGCGAATGACTTAGTACTTCGTGCGAACGAAGTAGTACTTCGTGCAAACGAAGTAGTACTTCATCCAAACGACTTAGTACTTCGTGCCAACGAAGTGGTACTTCGTGCAAATGAAGTAGTACTTTGTGCAAACGACTTAGTACTCTGTGCAAACGAAGTAGTACTTCATGCAAATGACTTAGTACTTTATGCAAATGTAGTAGTACTTCGTGCAAACGACTTAGTACTTCGTGCGAACGAAGTAGGTTTTTTTTCATCATGTCCTATCACAGGCACTGTAGAATCAGCATTTCACAAAAATGCATTCGTCAGTCCAGTCCAGTCCTGTACAAAATGTTATTACACATGTAATCCTGATTTTGATTGCTTTGAAAACCCTAATGCAATTTTATGTGGTATTGATGCTAGGGTCATTTTATGCGTCCATTCTCCCAAACTGTTTGTGTGTGAGAGCCATCAGAAGCGTGTCGAGTTTGTTTTTCATGTGATATCTTCATCGCTCCTCTATCTATAATAATTTTTGAGTTAATAATGTTTTTGTGATTATTACATAACAGCCAAGACCCCAATAATTTGAGAGAAAAAAAGTTTATTTCAGGGGTGACTCATACTGTTCATCATACAGTGTAGTCTAAATGCTAAACGAAACTAGGTCAGCATGGACCGAAAAAGGGAATACACAATCGTTGGATCAAAACAACGTTCGAAGGCATGGCATGTTAATGATGATAGAGCTACTGGTGATCAAGCGATTTGAGCTTTCTCCCTGTAAAGGTTGATAGTAATCAACTTTTATTCTCCCCTTGACAGGTTCCAAGATTGGAGGAGGTTGGTGATGAGGTGTGTAAAAGCATTGACAATTTGCATATAGAGATGCGGATAAAGTATTTGCAGTTAAAAAAAATTTTTTGTGTGCATATATTCATCTCAAAGATTCCAGCACCGAGCACGAGCACGGCGGGAATACGAGCAGCCAGGACGAGTACGGCGGTTCCCGCTACTGAAAATGAAACAGGCGGACAATCAGGGAAGTCCACACGCAGGATCTTCACCTGTACTTGGAGGTATCGAGTGAGTCATGCAGTGAGGAAGAACCGGTCATTCGAGAATACAGGAGGTCCAAGTTTCCTATCCCTGGATGGCCGTTCCCCACCCAGATGATGGGTGACCTGTTGTCGGGGTCAGTGCAATTGAAATTTCACCACCCCAAAATAATGGAAAATCTACCTCTAAATGCAGACACGAGGCAGGGAAAGTAGCAGGTATGTAAATGGTTCTTTTGTTCTAAACTTTACAATATCCACTTGTTCTTGTGTATGGGCAATATTTTATGGTAACTGTTAAAATAAGGATGTTGTCTGTAAAACTTGAAACCTGAAACCTGTTGTGAAGTTATAGGCAAAATTTTGTGTGGGAAACCATACAGTTATAGGCAACAATTCGGGTGAACTTTACCGTATGAGCTTGTTCTTGTCTCTAGCCATACTCTGAGTCTTCTGCCTTGGACGAGTCCAGCGGCGAGCAGGAGGACCCGAGGCAGAGAGCATCACGGGTTAGTAAATGGTTCTTTTGTTTCAAACTTTACAACATCTATTTGTTCTTGTTTATGGGCAACATTTTACGGTAACTGGTAACATGAAGATGTTGTCTGTAAAACTTAACCTGAAACCTGTTGTGAAGTTATAGGCAACATTTTGTGTGGAAAACTATACAGTTAAAGCCAACAATTCATGTGAACTTTACCGTATGAGCTTGTTCTTGTTTTTAGCCAGCCCCTCAGTCTTCCGATTCCTCATCTCAAGAGTCCAGCTCGTCTCAAGAGTCCAGCGCCGCAAGGAGCCGAGGCAGAGAGCGACGTGGGTTAGTAAATGGTTCCTTTGTTTCAAACTTTATAATATCCACTTGTTCTTGTCTATGGGCAATATTTTATGGTAAATGGTAATAGGAAGATGTTGTCTATAAAATTTAACCTGAAACCTGTTGTGAAATTATAGGCAAATTTTTGTGTGGAAAAAACATACAATTATAGCCAACAATTCTTATGAACATTACAGTGAGAGCATGTTCTTGTTTCTAGCGAGCCCCTGAGTCTTCGGCCTCCTCATCAGAGGAGTCCAGCGTCGAGGACCCGAGGCAGAGAGTGTCGCGGGTTAGGACCTGAGGACCCGAGGCAGAGAGCACCGCGGGTTAGTAAATGGTTCTTTTGTTTCAAACTTTACAATATCCACTTGCTCTTGTCTATGGGCAACATTTTATGGTAACTGGTAACATGAAGATGTTGTTTGTAAAATTTAACCTGAAACCATTTGAGTAGTTATAACCAACATTTTGTGTGGAAAACCATACAGCTATAGGCAACAATTCATGTGAACTTTACCGTATGAGCTTGTTCTTGTTTCTAGCCAGCCCCTGAGTCTTCTGCCTCCTCGGACGAGTCCAGCAGTGAGGAGGACATGAAGCAGAGAGCGTCTCAGGTTAGTAAATGGTTGTTTTATTTCAAACATTACAATATCCACTTGTTCTTGTATATGAACAACATTTTATGGTAACTGGTAACACAAGGATGTTGTCTGTAAAACTTAACCTGAAACCTGTTTTCAAGTTATAGACAACATTTTGTGTGGAAAGCCATACATTCATAGGCAACAATTTGTTGTCTGTGTAACTGATAGAATCACATTCATGCGATGTTGTTTTCTTTCGCAGCCTTCGGTCAAGTTTCCTCCCAAGAAAAGAAGGGCATAGTCACCATCCTCACAGAAAATGGCAGCTGAATAATGATCATATTAGTAGATGTACTTCACCAGAATGTCAAGGGGCTTGTTGTATTGTAATTTGTGTGTTTTGACGATAATAACAGGGTGGTGTGTTTTGATGATGATGATGAATGGTATGCATGACATTGAATATATATGTATATGATGATAATGATGACATAATAAATAATGATGCTCAAAGAAGAAATGGTATTGTTATTTAATACAAATAACAGAAAAACTGACTTCTCCCTTAGCAGACTGTGCTAGCAAATTTGACATACGACCTTATTGATGCAACTCCAACCACGTTGAGCTGTACATGAACGCATTGCCCATTCTGTATGTGTGGCAGACTCATTATATGTAATTACTGATCATTGGCCCCGTCACACACTGATTCACCGTGTTGCTTTGAAAGTACATGGGATATAATGTGATTAAAGGATTATGCGTCCAATATTTTTTTCACGTTTCAATAATTAATGGTTTCAGGTAACACAACCAAACTGAAGATGAGCATTCATGAATTACCTTCGTAAACAAAAAAGAATCCAATTTTATTACTCCGGAGGCAATGGATATTTGCAAACAACCAAGTCTATATGTATTGATATAGTACATACAGTGTAATAGGATACTAGGCCAAATGCATTTGTGTTATTGGGCATTATCATGCCCACTGCTCAAAATCAATTGCACGACTCTTAACCCCCCGTAAGAAAGGAAGTTCTCAGGCAGTCATGATGAAAGTTGCACCTCAAGGGAATAACTCAATACATGTTGTTCTGTGAGGGAGTGATTGGGGGATTTCTTTGGTGATGGCGTTATTGGTCAACGCGTTCATTGCCGCTAGACCATGATACTTGGTTCTATTCAACAAGCAAACATTACCCTACGAACCTTAGGCCTGCTGTCACTAATATTCGAACTGGAAAATGATACATCTGGAATGTTATTGATGACATTCACCATTTACCGCCTGTGCGAATTTAGAGCTTTAAATGTAAGTATCAATCTATTACCACCAATACAGTCAGATTTTGATGATGCCAATAACAAACGTAAAACACAACATTTTGCAATAGAAACAAAGCCCGACCAAATAGTTTATCCAAAGACACACTGGCGTCATCAGGGGCAGACAGTGTGAAATATAGTAGTTTCTACTGTACACCAGATGGAACTAGTATACAACTGCCCAACAACCTATGAAAATAATTCAGATATCCGAAACAAACCCCATGGAACAGATACATGACAAGTACATAAGTACCTAATCACAAGCCAGAAGGCTACTGAGTTGATGGTATCCTCGGGGACAGATTTAACGTCCGCCAGCAGTGACACCGACTCAGTGGCAAAAAATACTCAAGAGCTCAAGCAAAAATACTAATACAAACGCGTTCAGTTCATCAAGTCTATACCACATAGAACATGATTATTCTGTTGATACACATGGATAATGTACATAGCATGACTTATTTTGTTCATTTACATAATATAGAGCATGATTCTTTTCTCCCAACCAGAGCCCTGTGCCCAATGGAGCCTGTCCTATCGAGTGCAACATTGTACAAAACACGACATATGTTGGAAAGTTCATGAATAACTTCGAGTGACTGGGCACAGTGAACATGACAGTAAAACTTAGCCAATAGCCATGTGCATTCATTGCAAACTGCACACATTGTGAAAGAAATGTTGCAGAGATCTTACTGAATACAGTGAATAGCACAAGCACAATCAGCCCTAACTGGGTAGAATGGTTTCCGTCGAAGCCGCACCCATAAAGACAATATATATCAATGCCTGTGCTGAGCTGTGAACATATGTGGAGCAATGTTATGGTTATAGGCGATCCTCCAGGAGCAATCTGTTTAATGTTGGTATTCAACATTCACAGTGAAAGAACATAATGTTCTTGATATTATGATTGGCATTAGCAGAAGGCATTTACTGTCAGTGTCGAATGTGGACAAACAATGTATGCAACAATATTCAAAATTATATATTGAAGATATCAATGTGTTGAACATATCAATGTATTGAGTATGTATTGAGTCCAACATTAGATTGGAGAATAAAACATTATGTTGTATACAATTACTTTTAGATCACATTTTTTGGGACAAGTTCAACACCCATCAGAAGTGACACCAATTCACCGCTAGAAATGCAGGTATCCGATTATATCCACCAATATGACACGATTCTGTTGATGAAAACATGAGAAGTACAGTTATGCCTTAATTGCAAATGGTGCTAGCAAAAACATACTGTCCAGAGTGTACCCTATGGTAGGTTCTCATGTTTCTCAACCTACAGTAGTACCGCCAAAGCCACATGATTTTGGAGACGACAACAAAAACAGAAATTGAACAATTTTGAATGAAAACAATATCCAAAGACCCCTGGGATTATAAGTAGCAAACAATGTGTACAATATAGCTGGTTTCAATGAACCTTGTAAAATTAATTAACAATTCGAAATGCAAATCATACCCCATTACATAGCTATATGAAAAGTATACAAGTATAAATTCTCAAGCCAAAAGTCTATTGAGTTGAAGGTAAGTCCACCAACAGGGACAGTGTCTGAGTGACAGAAGTATATATCAACATGTTACCATCAAAACCAGTTTTGATGATATCAATATTATTAAACTAATAATGTATTGGATGTAAATATCAATCTAATACCACCAATACAGACAAATTTTGATGATTGCGATAACGAACATACAATACAACATTTTGCAATAGAAACAAAGCCCGACTAATTATTTATCAAAAGACACACTGTTAGAAATTAATTGTAGAGTTAGAAATTGCACATTCGTAACAGGACTGTTATTTTGTTAATGGAATCTTTGTTTTCTCATGTCATATTTCAGTGGTCATTGTAATGCAAATGAATACTAGTTATGATCATCAGTAATACTGTTCAACTAAAAATGAAATAAAAGAGTTAACACGTGGGATATTTTCAAAATAAGTCAGTATGAACAATTTCTACATCTTAATCTATATATTCCTGCATTGTTAGGAAAATATCAAGTGTTAGTGTTTATGTTCCTACAAAGACAACTAAAGGAGAATGTGCCAAACAATTTATGTCCCCCGTAATTGCAGGCTGGTCATGTATATCCAAATGTGGTTCGTATGGTCACACATAATTACCTGTATAAATCACACTCAGACTAATCTTGAATAGATGCCCATAACAATGCTGAGATACTGCAATAACGAGCATGTGTCTGGTCGTTAATGTCATCTGTCGGTGGTGCTATTGTCGATTCTCAGTGATTAGTTATAATGATGTTGTCCAAAGATTGCTCTAATAAGTAATGTCTCCAATTAGTGAGTGATTGCGCCATTGAATGTATTGGATACTTAACCCACATATCTTAGTTATATGTATTCACACTCCGAAAGACTAGAGAATAACGAAGCATTAATATCCAACCCACACTGGTGTTCAAGGGTGTATTTGATAAAACTGGATATCAGATTCACACCACATATTTATTGAATGTTATGTATGCCAAATATTATGACAGCTATACTGAAGAGTTTGTGACTATTTGCCAGAGCAAGTTTGATTTGATTTTATCCAGACAAGTAGTCTGTGTCATCCAAGTGACGAAGTATGACTAGCCCTAACCAAATTATAACACGTCTTTCAAGGCTAAACAGTCCCATGAGACCCCCCCCCCCCCGAGCCAAGTATGTTTCAACGGCACTCTGGCCAATATTTGCAATTTACATACTTGCGAAATTTCAACGAAAATCACGCGCTTGTATAATATAAACAAGTATCATGGCTACTGAGTAGTATCAAAGCGTATTAAAGCATCAGATTCAGTGATTAACAGGCGATAAGCTAACTTGTTGGAATAATGAAATAGGTAGGTAGGTAGCTTATTTAGATGTGCATAAACAGTAACAGTGTACTGTTATAATACATAACAGTGACTTATTACGAAAAATACATAGAAGCACACCCCAGGTGACCCCAAAGACAATGTCTGTAACACAGAGGGGTGGGATCACCTGTAGAAGAATATTCCTAAGGGTCACACCGACAGAACATATCAGAAATACAATATACTAATAGTTCGATCATATAAATTTATGATCCTGGAACCTATATTCCAGTCACTTTGTTGATGAACAAACACAATCACCAAGGAAGACCCAAATCACTTCGGAATCCTTAGTCGACACCATGTATTGAATTATTCCCTCGAGGTACCACTTCCTTCACCAAAACTCGAGCCTTTTCTCCTCTGCGGTCGGACGGGAGGTGAAGTGTGGAAGCTTTCTGAAATTGTGCAGAAAAAATACATGAAAGCTGCTGTAATCACTATGATGAGGAAGAGTTCCTATGGCAAAAGGGGATATTCTGGGACTCGTCACCGCAGCAACTGCTGAATATGATTGTTTACCTCTTGGGGATAAATTTTGCATTACGCACCGCTAAGGGACACCAAAATCTATGTTGGGTCAAACCATAGATTTAATGTTCGAGTGATAAGGACGGCCGCCGATTTCTACGTTATACTGAAGATGTCAGCAAAGAGATTCAGGGCGGTCTGAACCATCACCTCATTGAACTGAAGACCGTGGATGCCTATGAGAATCTGTGTCGTTGTATCAAGGATATGTACGTAAAGTACATTTCGCATTGCCCCACAGAGGACAGGCCCACCTCCTTGTATCTCTGGATTATGTATAAGTCACAATCTGCATTATCTCATGCAGTTACACTGGTCAGTCCAGTCCTGGTGTGTGCGGAAAATATTTCACATTAATAATCCTGATTTTGAATACTTTGAAAACCCTAATGCAATTTTTTACGCGGTACTTATGCTGCGACCATTTACTCCGCCCATTCACTCAATCCGCCCATTCACCTTCAGTGTATGAGAGCCTTATCAGATGTATTAACTGAATACCATAGAGGGGAACGTCTGTCTGAGTCTCAGTGTATTAGTCTAATTCAATGGACAAATAAGCGGTGGGGCACCAGTAAAACATGCTGTATCAACGGCTACTTTCTCAACATATTTTCTATTTACTACCTATGCCATTGCAGAATATGAATTATGCTCAGTTTATTATATATTATGTGGTGTTCACCGTTGTTCAAATATTTGTCGCACAAAAGTGAGTAAGGTGCGGTATTCGACTTTCACCATGGTGATCTAACCCCCCTCATTGGCTAGATATGCCCCTAGCACCAACTCAAATATACCATAGCTCACTAATGTGCTCATAGCGCACCTTAAAGGAGAAGTGAAGCGGCCAAGCGGTGGAGCAGTTGGCCAATTATACAGTATGTTTCACAGGTGCCCAGCTAATTTGCCCATAGAATCAGACAATTCGCCCATAGACTTTTTACCCATTGAATCAGACATCATCAAAATCTGATTGTATAGGTGGTAATAGATTGATACTTACTAATACGCAGAGAATCAGACGAAGGGTTCCTCCCTGTGAATACTGGCCCCGTCGCACAATGATTCAAATTATTGTTTTGAGAATATTTGGGATTTAATCTGATTGAAGGATTATGTATATCTAAAGGATTATGTTTTTTCACACTTGACATTAGTGTTTCAGTTACCACAACCATGCACTTATATTACTCTGGTGGCAATGGGTGTATGCAAACAACCGAAATAGAATCTAATGATGCAGATATTAGACCAAAGGCATTTATATTATTTGGCAATACTGTGTCCACAGCTAAAAATAGCCAACGGTTTGTTTAAGATGGTGAAACCCTGCCGATTGTTGGCAGTAAATTTCACGACTTTAGTACCGCATACAAAATCTGAGCATTTGTCAGAAAACTTCTGGTAGTCCGAAGTGCCTTTTTGCAGTTGGAGTGAATAGAGGAGTCATTTTCTTGTTTTAGAAAAATACAATCTTCGACCTGAAACGTCTGGATCATTCCGGATCATAACGATAAAGTTGGTACATCCGTTCTCAATATCAACCACGTAATCTTTAGCATACATCGCCTTTTTACATAGTGGAGCAGTCAGTGTCTATGAGCCGAGAATTACTTTTTGAATAATTTGTCCTACATTTGTCACAAAATGCCCGACTGTCTTTGACACATTTACGAAGTGCGCCATTTTCAAAATATCACGTGGATTTGAACAACACACAGACTTGAAATATCATCTATTATTTTGATGATTTTCAAAGAATAGCTGACTTACTTGGGATTGGTACATCGTAGACTCCATAACGAGCTATCCAAAGCCATGTGACAATGCGTTTTCCCCCGTAAAATTGAGTCTGAACATCGGCTACTTTCAACGTCAGGTGCCGCGAAATCGTGTTTACATATTTCCCAGGTCAAAGTTTAATGTATCCTTACGCGAGACTTTTCTTTGGCCATGTCGATTCTGATAATCTGTATAATCCATTGATCACACCAAATAATCCACTTTCTGAATTATTGAACGGGACTACGGCAGGAAATGTTCGCAGTACGACACATTACATGTGTTTTGTGATATCAATTGGTAGCGGTCATCCTCGGAATATTTCCTTCTGTTGTGAAGACCATATTTTGCGACTATGAGATTCGGTAGCTTCGTCTCCAAATGTTTTCCCGCGAGGCACCAACAGTCCCATGTGTTATGCAAGTATATCGGCATATGACGGAGGTATACCCAGAAATATGTACATAATCGAGGACATATTAGTTCATAGACAAAGAATTGTTGTAGATCGGGGAATGACAAACACTGAAAACCATGTTTCCAGACGATAACTGACATATCGCTCACCACGTGAGTTTGTATTCACTCCGGTGAGAAAGCCATTGAAATCCGTGCACAGGGTTTTGAGTTCAATGTGAAGAGCAATACTCACTAGCTGCTCAAGTCCAGTCTCGGTCAGTGATCGCATGGAACCACACGGAAAATCGTCGAGCACACGTACTGGGGTAGATTATTAACCCTCTTTCAACCCTTCTTGCACATTGGGAGTTCATTTTCACAAATAGGTAATATAATACTATATTTGTTCAGGTACGTACACGTAATTTAAGCATTCTGTATATCGACAGACTAAAGCAAAAATGGCCTAAGTCATTTTTTTCGCAAAATGAGATTTTTGTTCCATAGTGTTCATTTCGCCATTCTGCATCAATAAAAATGAAAACATGTGCGGAGAAATGCATGGAAATTATTTATAATTAACGTTAATTATTTGGCCTAACTCGTTATGACTTAGGCCAATTTCCCACATTTGACTTAGGCCATTTTCTCACAACTGCAGTCTGTCTGCAGAGACTTAGGCCATTTGGTAAATTTGAGTTAGGCCATTTTGCATAGTGTCATGTTTGATTCAGGCTGTTTGTCGTGTATTCATGGCGCGGGTATTTTCTATCAAACTGTTCTCTGGACTCGTGAAGGCATTTCAATTTTCCCCATTTCTACCGATTTCATCACCAGTATGTCTATTAAAGAAAGTTTTCTCGGAGCGCTAAAGGTTGGTGCCTGTTTTTGCATGCTGAACAGTTGGGACTCGGTAATTATTCAAAAATATCCACCAGAATATGTGGTCGCCATGTGCGATATAATGCAGATAATATGTGTCTGATTGCAAGATTTTTTTGCCAAATAAATTAATTTAGGCAATGTCATATCTCATGCCTGGCAAAACAATAAGTAGAAGCTAGGTTTATGCCTAGAAGATCTATGGAAAATGGTATGAATCGATTATTGTCTATCCGATAGTCCAAATTGTTAATGATACCATTATTAACCATATGCCTGATTTACATGCAGCAAAAATCTTCGTTGAGCTTCAGAAAGTCTTTTCTTTGGAAATGCCAAACTCGAAGATATCTAAATAATCTCAAATTAATTCAGATTCCCATGGGTGGCTCTGAAAATACCTCAGGGAGCATAGGGTTAATAAGCATACATGGAGTTCAAAGCCCACAGTATAGGGCCTGGATCTAGCCATCCATGTACCATAGGCCTACTACTAGGCCCGCAAGTATACTAAGCTACATCATACTTAGCCTTAAGATACTGTGAAGCATCAATTGGTTTTCTCTTATTCAAAACTGAACATCACTACAGGACATTTCATATTACTGCAATCAGTCGGGACAGCCAACGGACACCAACAAAATGCATAACTTTATCTTGTGAACTCACAAAATTTTACCCTATGTCGCCGCGACAGCGGGGTCCTTCGGTCTGTCCAAGTCAAGCCTATTATACATCATGCTTAATATGGTAGTTTCACCAGCCCGTCTATTCATTGAGTCGTACTCCAATAGTCGGAGTCGCTAAGGGACCGCGCATAAAACCACAAATTGTCATTTGTAATGCACGGTTACACTGCCTGGGAAATGTGTGGGACCAATGTTGGTGTATACGTTACCGGTGCGTACGATATATGTACATAATAACGAGTACGTTCACGCCAGTGTGTCTTTGGATAACCTAATTGGTCGGGGTTTGTATCTATTGCAAAATCAGGGGCGGATTAAACGACAGAGGGGCCTGGGGCTGTAAAATATAAATGGGCCTAAAGCTATCCGGTCTGGGGGTCCGCGGGGCGCCGTAAGCCCCCCGAGAAAAAAATGGCTTTTTTGTTCTGTGATTTGAGCAGTTTGGCGTGTATCTGAGGAAGAAATTATGCGATATTTGGACATTCAAATCGGATTCGAATTTTGAACTTCCACTAAAGAGTGAAAGGACTGAAAAGTAATTTGGCCTAGATCTTTTATTGTAAATCCGGTAGATTTCAAATTTTGTAAATTTATCCAGGATTCCAAATAATTATTAAAGTTGACCCCCTAAAAAATCAGTGATTTTTTCCAGAATCAAAAAACATATTTTGGTATATGCAGTTGTTTATTATAAACAGTGAAACACAAATTTCTGATGTAATCTATTTATATTTTATTTATACATAGGTATTTTTCTGCATTTTTGTGTGCAAATCCGTTGATGGCAGGAGTAGGCCTATCATGAAGGCCTATCATGGATACCTTCTGTAGGTTATAAGCCCACCTGTGTGAAAAGGAGACACACTAGCACCCGCAGAAAAATATATGTCCCCAAGTTTAAAAAAAAAAACACGGTTTCAATCTGCGGCCTACAATAGGCCTATGAGGGAGACAAAGGGACGAATAAGCACTCGTTTACACAATTTTTCGCTGATATTTAGCTCATTTGCGATGCTGAATGTTATCTTTCTATAACTTCGCATACTTCACCTGGGAGTCAAACGGCAATTGTATTTACCGAATTTCAGAGTTCCATCACGAAAATTTAAAAAGTTGGCAATCTACCCCAATGTTATATTTAGGTCTGTCATTTAATTTCTGGGTCCGCACACAACTATGTGCATTTGCTCGGTTTTGTAGCACCACTGTGGTGCAATCTTTCAAAATCAGCATGTTTGTGTAGAATACACCTCGATGTGTCTTCTGGTATAAAATTACAACAATACTTCGAATCCTGATCGATGTATACAGGATCAAATGTATACAGGATCGAATCCTCAAATGAGCTCAGATTCTCGACATCCCGTTTTTGACTGAAATTTACCATTGGGGTAGATTGTCAACTTCAATTATTCCGATAGAAGTCTGAAATTTGGTAGAAATTGCCGTGTGTCTCCTAGGTGAAGTATACCAAGTCATAGAACGACACCATTCAGCATCGCAAAGATATCGTCAAATACCTTTGTAAAGTTAGAAAAATCAGTATACATTACATGTATAAGAGTATACATTGAAATGTCTACGCGCCTGGAGAATAAAATGCATGAGTAGTACTCGTTCTGTTTTCAAGATAGTCCTATTGCTCATTGTGCCTACAGACGATTGTGTAGCACAGTTGGGGAGGATCGATTGAATTTATCTTTACAAACATTACAGACTTTTCTCGTGCACAAGCATGCTCAAGCCGATGTATACCCATTATTTATATAAATAACCAACTGCCCAACGACTGACTGCCACTTTCTAATATCCACAGACATGGACGTCCGGACTTATTCAAATATGTCACATGGACATATTTTTTGTTTGGTAATTTATATGATCAGCCTACAGTGCACATAGGCTGAATAATCCAGTGTAGGCCTAATTGATACTCATAAGAGATTGGGAAAGGGAAATGGAGTCGTTTTGATATATATATTCATGCCATATTACTACCTGAAGCACATAGTTTGGGGAAAACGTGGTTTAACGTAGTCTGCTACAAACAGGGAGGTAATGAAAAGTCAAAATTTAAAAGCTATATCTTGAATATTATCTCTTCAAAATAACATATTTTATAGAGTAACTGATCAGCATTCTAATACTGAAAAGAAAATAGGGGGTCACCATGCTGGTTTCTTCGACATATTAAATAAAAAATCAAACATTTACTAAAATTTATTTTGAAAAACTCTTTGACCCCTCCCCTCACTGTTTGGAGCGGACTTTAGAGAATGAATAACAATATATTTTTTAATATCCATGTAATTAAAACCAACATCACAAATTTTGATGATGCCAATAAAAAACCTGAAATGGAAAAAATTAACAGAATTGAAGCCCGACTAAACATTAGAAAAGGGATTCATCAGGGAAAACAGTGTGTATTATGCAACCTAGTCCCTCTTACTGTTGCACCTGATCGATTCAGACTGGTATACAATTGTCCAATAACATATGAAAACTTTCCATTAGTCCATAACAAACCCCATCAATTAGTTGTATGATGTGTTCACAAGTCAAAACTACACTCTGTTGGTGCTATTACAATGTTTCGGTGTGCACGTGGGGACCTACATGCTTTTGTGCATGGGCATGCATCAACATATTAATCGAATCCACCGACTATTGCCATCCGTTTACGCGCACTCAGTGTCTATCCAAACACATTTTCAGTGAACAGTGTCAATGCATTGAATCATGAGTTATTGATATGGTCCCGTTCCAGTGACTGAGTCGAAGTCGTACATACGACTATAAAATAATCGTGCTGATGAAACTACCCTATTAGGCCTAATTAGCGTAATAAACAGCAAATATTTAACTTTCCATTGGAAAGTGTGATTAGGTCAGTGGGCCCTGGCCCAGGTAGTACTAAATCATAAATATTACACCGATATATGCACACATCCCAGTTATAAAATGTGCGAGAAGCACATTCTCCAGCCTATACCATCATCTATATATATTGAAATATCTATGTCCTACGAGTATCCTACGAGTATCTACAGTGGCTGATTTCATGCCATAATCAGTTCTTCCCTGAATAGTTTTCGTCGCGAATTTAAATGTGGCGACTGAAATCATTGAATCCTCGACCAAAACGTTTTCGCTGCAGCGAAGAAATTCTCGCCGCGACCCAAACATCCTCGCCGCAGCGAAAATAGTTGATGTCGCAACTGAAACATTTTGGTCGCAACGAAAACCATTGTTGCCACGACCAAAACAATCTCGCCGCAGCGAAAATCGTTGTTGCCGTGACGGATACATTTCTGCTGCAGCGAGAACAGTTACCACCGTGGGATATTAGTCTAGTGCCCTGATGTGGTTAATAAAATTTGCCCACACTTTAGAGTTGTTATTTACGTACATTTATGCAGTAGCATTTAAATCAGGTTTTAACACCGTGGCGAAAATTACACTAACTGTGAATATTTCTTGCGGGATAATTGCAATAATAAATAGGCCTAGTTTGTTCTCTTTGAGTTGATGGTAAGAAGTATGGCCATTCTCGCCGCGGCAATAATCATTTTCGCTGCAGCGAGAATGTTTTAGTCGCGGCTATATGTATTAAAGTTGCGGCAAAAACAATTTCGCTGCAGCGAAAATGATTCTGGTCGCGGCGATAATGTTCTTGCCTCAGCTAAAAGTATTTAATTCGCAACAAGAATATTATTGCCGCAACGAAAACGTTTCGGTCACGGATTTAATGATTTTGGTCGCGATTTAAATGGTTTTAGTCGTGACAATTAAATTTGCGACGAAAACTGTTCAGGGAAAACGCATTATGGCATAAATCAGCCACCGTGAGTATCTATGTCCTGCTCGTCGAAGTAAATAGGGTCCAATGTTACATATCATCAGGACCGGTCACGCTGCCCAAACGCATGAATTACGTATGAAGTTCGTTTTATTTTAGTCTTACGCGATACATCTGTCATTTGCGTATTTCATCATTTTTTTTCTGACGTGGAACGTCAGTGGTTGTATGTGGATGTATGCCCGATCATCGTTTTACGCGATTCCGGGTTTTGAGCAGCTCAAAAATCAATTCGCGTAAGACTTTTCGCAGTTTTAAGCTGTTTTGATGTTATTTTTGCGTAGGTTGCGTAGTTCTTACGTGGACAATGCACGAAATATGCGTAGAATATTAGTGATTGTTCTCGAAAATGTTGCCGCTATCGCGTTCATCGATGGCTTTCACAGAAGAATAACAGACATCACGCGTGTTCCGCACTAGTGTGACGAATATCGTTCACGGGCCGATATCTGGCCGGAGACAGGAGTTGTACCTGAATAAAAAGCCGGCAGTTTAGTTCAACTGTTTATTCGGATGATAATATCCGATGTCGCAGGTATTCACAGGCCGACACTCACACCTATGTCCAGGTGATATATAATCCCCTCACGTATATATATATTCTACAATTTAGTCCGTATATAATATCACAGTTTATCGTCTTCTTGCAATATATTGTCACTCACTATACAAACACGGCCATCTTCTAGATCAGATTCTGGACAAGTGGCCGGGGCCCAGGGACATGTGGGTGGATTTTCCCGCCTAGAGCATACAGGGTCGTGTGATTGGCTGTGTATGTGCTCATCTCATCGAGAATGTGGGGTTTTCCATGTTCGTGTCCTGACATGTTTGGTCTCGTGATCTGAGTGCAGGTGTCTGTACTTTTCCATGTACTGAAGTATATACATGTATGTCGGTGCAGGCGGTGTCGAGTGCGCGTGAGCTTATATTGATCGGGGCCGTGGTTGTGTGTGGTTTTACATGTATGTATTGACCGTGTATTGATTGTGTAGTGGCCGTGTATTGTGTGCTAAGTCATGCAGCGAGTGGGTGTTGTCATGGAAATGCGGTGCGCGGGAGGGACGGGCCGTTACAGTCACTAAATATTCTACACTAGTAATACGTATATTTCACTTGAAATCACTGACAATCACTTTAAAAATCTTTATTGTGCTGAAGTGCATGCTTTAATAGTGATTTGTACGTGACATTTCCGTAGTTCTTGCGCAGTTCATTGGTGATTTTTCATCACGTAAATCAGCAAAAATGGTCAAATTCTCCACTATACTCGGATTTTTCTAACTCGTTTACACTGTTTTTTCGCTAATATTTATTTTTGTGATGCTTAACGCTATCGTTCTATAACTTGGCATACTTCACCTGGGAGTCAAACGGCAATTTTCTACCAAATTTTATACAGCTATCTCGAAACTTGAAAAACTTGGCAATCTACCCCAATGTTAAATTTAACCCTATTATTTAACTTCTGGGCCCGCACACAATTTTGTGTATTTGTTCGGCTTTGTAGCGGAGTAATGTTTCAAAATCAATATGTTTGTGTAGAATACACCCCAATGTATCTTCTGGTTCAAAGTTACAAGAATATTTCGAATCCTGATGGATGTAAACAGGACCAATTCCTTAAATATGTTCAGATTCTCGAGATCCCGTTTTGGGCTGAAATTTAACATTGAGGTCGATTGCCAACTTTTTCAATTCTCGCGATAGCGGTCTGAAATTTGGTAGAAAATTGCCAGTTGACTCCTAGGTGAAGTATGCCAAGCTACAGAACGATAGCACTCACCATCACAAATATATTAGCGAGAAACAGTGTAAACGAGTTAGAAAAATCCGAGTATAGCAGTCACGCACAACCAAATCTTAAGATTGCTTAACAGGCAAGCTATCCACCATGTGAACCATATTTACCCCCTACCTAAAAGTGCCTATATATTCCTTGAATTTGGTGATATTCCCCTGAAACTTTGCAATTAGTTTTGTATTGCAGCAAGGATTCTGAACATCTATCATAATTCAGCAATTAGTCGGTACTTAGGTATTTACATAGGACAGTATGTATCTATATAAAATGTAACTTACATTCTGCGTAGTCCAGCGCTAGTGGTATATATGATATACTAAAATGATGCACAGCAATCATGGACCAATAACCTACCCTTTTTTTGTTGGAATATCCCTTCGGGGAGAGGTATCACATCCAAAAGTAACCATACCCTATTTCATTTCCGTGACGAACATGGCGACAGGAGACCACATGGAAGGGCGGAGCCTAAACATGTGAGAAATTACCGTTATTTGAAAGTGACGGTATACACTACTGAAAGGTTGTCACAACTAGTACATACTTGCTGTATGTATATATATATACGTACAATCAATGAAGACGGCTATGACATGGGAGATTTTGATGCTTTAGTGTGTTTTCATGGCATTCCTGGAATCATCCTGTGTACTTTTCTGGGACGTTGTGATCATCAACAAGTGACGTCACTGGGTGTGGGCGTACCCATTTCCAGTAACAAAAAGTTGACTTTTACACTGAATGAGTACAATAATTGTTTGTTTTTAAAGCCCGAAATTCCACTATATGGGGAGAACAATTAAGTTAGTGTAATCACATCGTTAAATATTGGGTAAATTTGTTCCTGGCCCTTGAACTATATTTAGGTCGTGGGAATTTCCACAGGTTTCGAGAGGTGAAGAACCCATTTCCGGTAGTGACAAATCGGGTTGAAAGTTGCAGGAAAACTCGTTATTTTAATTATTACGGGTACATGTTATATGGAATAACTGAATTATAACAGCGTGATACATGATTTCAACATCCAACACTCTCGGCAGCGATGACATCACCAAAGTGACAGTGGTCGGTAACTTTATGGTTCCGACACCAACGGGTGGGCCTGCAGTGTTGACATTCTAAAACGAGGTAAGCTTGAATTGTCACTATCAAATTCATACGCTTAACCCACTTGACACATTTGACATTGGCTCACTGAACTTGATAACAATATTGCGCCTGGTGGTTTGTTATGAAATATTTCGTGATATATATGCAATATTTGTCATCCTCCCAGTCATTTGGCAAGTTGTCATAACGCACCCGTACGCCTTTTATTTAAAACGCGGTAGTTTAGAACATATTTCCCGGAAAAAATACATTCATTTCTTACAGTTAATGGTTGATCAAGGACATAATTTGTTGCAATATCAGAATATAAAACATTTTTGAGAAAATATTAGTTCAAACTGGCACTGGTATATGTAGGTGCACGCAATGCAGATAATATAAATATATGTGTGAAACTGTGAATGCAGACATATATATATTGGTATTATCATTCACTCTGTTGATCTAACAAGGCCATTCTCAGCCGTGTCTGCTTTTGTGCCCAGAGTCGCCCTGGGACGAAGATTCTTTGATTTCTATGTGTTGTGTGTGCTGTTGTTGTTGTTGTCTTTTGTCATTGTATTGTTGTCACAAAAGACGCGGAGCACTTTGCACATTGCACTGTCAGTTCAACAATGCGCACTGGTAGGTACAGAAAACCTTTCAATAAGGCAGGGGGGAAGCATATTCACAAAAGATTGCATTTGGACAAGCGGGTGAAGGTTCCACTACATGTAGACATCAAATCAGAGAAGACTGAAACAACTGAAAGTACCAAAGTGCAACGCTATTACACTGTGAGAAAACAAAGTGGCCTGAAACTGACTTTCCAGAAAACGTTACACCCGTCAAGGGCAGTTAATCGTGATGGTTACCGGATCATCAACTTGGACCTATTGGCCTTACATGTTCTGGACATTACCACTCATTGCATGAAGTGCACACTTGCCCAAAAAAAGTTATCTAACAATGACCTCCCAGTGAAACTAATAGGTGAAACACACAGGCAAGGATTAGCGTCTATTATAGCTGCAGTCTGTCTTGGATGTAAGAAAAGATTTCAATTTCATACATCTCGAAAAATGCCAGATGGCATTAAATATGAATTAAATGTAGGTGCAGTATGGGGTCAAATTTCAACTGGAGGTGGGGCTTCATCAATGAATGAACAGCTGGCAACAATGGGAATTCCTGGCATGAGGCCAAATACTTTCTCTAGCATGGAGCAAACTATAGGCAACTGGTGGAAGAACACATTGGACAAGGACATGATTGAAGCTGCCAAGGAAGAACGAGAGATCGCCATCGAGAAGGGGCATTTACATGAAGGTGTTCCATACATTACTGTCATTTGCGATGGGGGCTGGTGTAAAAGATCCCATAAACATAGTTACAATGCCTTGGGGGGAGTTGCAATAATTGTGGGGGCAGCAACAGGAAAGTTACTTCATGTCGGAGTCCGAAATAAATTTTGTCAAGTTTGTACTCTGGCCCAGAATTCAAACACACCTGTAAAAGAACACCAATGTTATCAAAACTGGAAAGAGAGTTCGCAGGCTATGGAAGCCAGCATCATATTAGAAGGATTCCAGGAAGCAGAACCGAAGTACAACATGAGATACCTGCACATGATTGCAGACGGAGACAGCTCAGTCATGGCATGTCTTCTTGACAAAGGTCCTCACTGGTGCAGAGACATTAAAAAAATCCATTGTGCTAATCATGCAGTTAAATGCCTCAGGGGGAATCTTGAAAAATTAGTCAATAATAACCCATCCTACAAAGGTAAAGCCAACTTATCCAAACGCCAAAGGGAAAGATTGGTAGTTGCAGTTAGATCAGCCATAAGAATGCGCTCCAAAGAGTCGGATCGTCCATCAGCAATCGCACAATTAAAGAAAGACATAAATAACTCCATCTACCACATATTAGGCTCCCACCAACACTGCTCTGCAGACTTTTGTAAATCAGTAACAAACACCCTTGTCAACACATCAGGTGACACAAATACTAAACAAGCCGACCAACAACAGCTAACAAGCAACAGTGAAGACATAGTAAGCAATATCATCCAAGAGCAACAACAAATATGGGAAGAAACACTGTCCAATGAAGATCCAGAAAACACTGAATTTGATGTCACGTTATCAGCCCTGAACAAAGATATGGTGACAGATGTTCTAATCCTACTCAACAGATTAGCCAACATTGCAGATGAACTAATCTGTAACTTCACCACAAATCTTGCTGAATCATGGATGCACATTAGAATGAAATTAGATGGAGGGAAGGTTAAAAACTTAAACTTAGCCGGTTCTTGGGAAAGTAGATGTTACGGGGCAGGACTTAGAAAAAACTATGGTCCAGATTGGTCACCCAAAGTATGGGAAGAAGTTACTGAAATGATTCCGACAAAGCCATTCACCACCTACTTCCAAAAATTAAAAATCAAAAGAATAAAAGACAAATATCAAAGGAGCAAGCCAGATGTTAGACAAAGGGCAATGAAAAGAAAGAGGAGTAGACAGGTAGAAAGTGTCAGCAAAAAGGCGAGACTTAGCTATGGTGAAGAAAGTGTAAGAGTCGAAGCAGACATTGGAAATACCCAGTTAGAAGCCAAAAAGCAGTCATTTGTCAACAATAACTTTGCAATGTCATCAGCAGAAATCCAGAGAGTAGAGGGAGAAACCAAAACACAGTCATCATGTAATTCATGGCGCAAACACAGACGCATCAGACTCACTTCATCATCATTTGGGAAAATTTGTAAGAAAAGACCAAACACAAAGTGGTTGAAAACAATAGAGAATCTTCTCTACAGTAGTTTCACAGGTAATCGACACACAGTTCAGGGTCTTGCCCAAGAAAGAATCACTATCAAGGAATACATCTCATATAAAGGCAGGAACAACATAAACACCATTGTATCACCTAGCGGTCTTCATATTCACCCCACTCATCAATTTCTAGCATGCACTCCAGATGGCCTTGTGTCTGAGAATGGTGTCGAAGGTCTCCTAGAAATCAAGAATGTACTTCTAACAAAGAGCATCGACCTTGAAACGGCAGCAACCAAAATGTCTACTTTCTGTCTCGCACAAGATTCAAACAAAAAACTGTACCTTAAACCAACACATGACTTTCATTACCAGATACAAGGACAACTTGCCATTACGAACAAACCATGGTGTGACTTGGTCGTCAGGTGTCGGGACCCCTATGGTCTCCATGTGCAGCGCATTACAAAAAATGAGAAACTTTGGGAGGATGACATGTTTCCCAAATTGAATTGGTTTTACCACCAGGCGTTACTTCCAGAACTAGTTTCCCCGAGACATGGAAAATATCCCGGTATTCGGGAACCCACTGTAGACAGGGTAAATGATCCATACAAATATGACCATGTACATGTATGATTTCCTCAATTCACAAACAAAATGAAGAGGATGTTCAGATATTTGGCCACAGGATGTATTTTTCGGCTTACCATCCCATATGGGATGATAAACTAGTGTCATGTTTTTTTGCATTTTGTCCATCCATCGCCGTCCATCTGAATTTGTTATTCTTTGGCCTCGAAAAATCTGAAAACAAAATTTGCAAAATAGGGATGAACTTAAACTTTTTCGATGAGTCGACAATTTTCGTTTTCATCGATATCTCAGAAACGGTGCGTCGTAGAGCGAAACTGACATTATTTTCGGACTCGTGGCCCTACAGAAACATATCTAAAGGGTACTAGGGATGAACTTTGACCTTGACCTGAAGTTTTTTTCGCTGAGTCGGACTTTTTCATTTTCATCGATAGCTTCACCCTGAAATGCCTCCAAGGCCTTTAGGCCTTGACGTCTAGTTCCCTACGCCATCTTTAGGCCTCAAAGTGTAGTTCAGTAATTTATTATGTGGAACAAAATATCACAGTTATGTGTTCATCTAATGTTGCATGACAACAAATCCCAGTACATAAAGTGGTTCAAATATATATGTTTTTATGATATTTTTACAGGCCACTTACCCTTGGGAAAAGCCTCGCACGACCAGGCAAAGAAGGAACAACCAGTCACAGACTCCAGTCACACATCCCAGAGGAGCAGCCCCAAGATCATCGAAAAGGTAATTCAATGCTTGTGATCTCTCTGGTAAATCAGCAAGTCTGGCAGTGCTCCCCACCCCCACCCCTTATGTACTATACATGTACATATGAATGATGAATCCTACTCCTTTACTTTTTCCAGGAAGTCCAAGGCTGTGCAGGGTGACCCCCCACCAATCACCCCGGCCACCTCTGGGTCTAGGCAAAGGTTGTCGAGCAGGTACGGTATTTTCATGGTTATAATGCACACGTTTTACATCAGCAAGTTTATTGGTGCTCCTCCCCCCCCCTCCCCCCCCCCCCCCACACACTCATGTGCTATACTTATTTATATTTTGATATATTTTCCAGGAAGTCCAAGGCTGTGGAGGGTGATCCCACACCAATCACTCCGGCCACCTCTGGCTCTGGGTCTAGGTTCTCCAGGTACTGTATTTTCAGGGTTATGATCTACACATTTTACATTCAGTAAGTTTGGCAGTGCCTTCCTCCCCTCCCCACGTGCTATACATATTGATATTTTGCTATATTTTCCAGGAACTCCAAGGCTGTGCAGGGTGATCCCACACCAATCATCCTGTCCACCTCTGCGTCTAGGTTGTCGAGCAGGTACTGTATTTTCAGAGTTATAATTTACACTTTTTACATTCAGTGACCATGTGGTAGTGGACTCAATGTTTTGGGTGTGCATTTCCCAGGAAATCCAAGGCTGTGCCAGCTGACCCCACACCAACTCCCCCCTCTGGCTCTGGGTCCAGGTCGTCGAGCAGGTATCATGGTTATAATGCGCCCATTTGACATTCAGTGACCTTCGTGTTCTAGGTATGCTTCATGTAACTATATTTTGTATGCTTTTCCCAGGAAATCCGAGGCTGTGCCAGCTGACCCCACACCAACTCCCCCCTCTGGCTCTGGGTCCAGGTCGTCGAGCAGGTATCATGGTTATAATGCGCCCATTTGATATTCAGTGACCTTCGTGTTCTAGGTATGCCTGAATAAATTAGAATTTTCATGCATTTCCCAGGAAACACAAGGATGTGCAAGGTGACCTCACACCAACGTCCCCCTCCACTAGTGTCACAAGGCGATCCAGCCGCAGGTACATGTATCATTGATGAGTATCTTGGTGATTAGTATGATACATCTATTACATAATTGCCCTTGTGTGCATATTTATATTGGAATGTATGTATGAAAATTTGGTGCATGTCAACAATGCCGTTGCACTAGCCAAGGTCATATTTACATTAACCTGACAGGAGGTTAGTGTCTCGGACTGCCTTCCGTGTGGTGGGCTGCCGGATTCGCCACAAGTGGGTGGTGGATGGCAAGGACAAGTGGTGTGACGGTAAATCATATTTGTGGCATGTGTTTGTAACAAAATAAACTACTATAATATGAAGTTTACATATTTACATATGAAGTCACTTACAAATGAACTGACCTATCGTGTGAAGGTTGTGTTCCAACAACATTACAGTCATGAACTTACAATCATGCCTAGCATCAATCTAATTAGCACAGCCTTTTGTCCTGTATGTAACTGTTCTTTTCAAAATACCATTATGCATATTGTCACATGTTTATTCAATCATACACTATACTTATATGTCAGCCTTGTTGAAATCCAAGAAAAGCATACATCAGAAAGATTATGACCATTTAGTGTACATGTACATGTAATTCACCTTGTTCGGCATCCTTGTCAAAGATACCTGTACATGTGAAAAATAAAACCTGTTTGTTCTTCTGGCGTATGTAGGGCAAGTCATCAAGCAGACCAACTGCTGTGGTCAAGGGGAGCCCAGTGCCACATTCCTTGTTGTCTATGATGGAGATCCATCACAGCACCAGTTGACCGACCTGTACACTGACTACAAGGAGAACAGCCTCCAGTTCTTGTAACTATCAATACGGTCAGTGTTATTCATGTTAACATCACTAAGTCTCATTATTCCTCTTTTTTCATCAAATGATATTCCCTTTCATGCCTCAAGCACTTAGTCATGAAGCACTTGCCAATCATGTGCAGTGTATTTGCCTTGTAAGTACAGGCTACTTTACAGGGTATATTACACTGTATATAACAACATTAGGCACTGTAATTATATATATTACCTCAAACATGACTCAATTACATGCATATCATTATATAGTCAAATGCAACATGGTCCAGTGAGCTAGTTCCCTGCACATGGGGTGTGAGGGGTTAATGTTGAAAAATAGTCCCTAACTTATCCACCGGACATTGTGATCAAAATAGATAGATTTTTTTTTAACCATGTCACTTCAGGTGAAATTTTTTACTCAATTGATCCTATATAAACAATCCAAGGGTAGGTTTTTGTTCCATGGTGTGTGACAGTCATGTACATATAAAACTTAGCAGTCCAGTTCCTATATGTGAGACATGTAAGTTACATGTTTGTGATTGAGTTAATACTGAGATAATTCTATAATACATTCATGTATGGCCAGAGTCAGTGTACTATTACCATCTGCAGGTGATTTTCTGTTGCCTGGGTGAGTTTGATGGTGTTTCGTTAAAAATTCAGGGAATGACAAGAATTTGAATCTCAGCCTGAGAGAGTACCTTTGGAGCTGTATGCTGACCGATAAGCAACCTTAACCAAATTTTCACGTGATTCATGCGTTTTCGACTGTCTGACCGGGCCTTAGAGGAGCTTGTGAGTGGCAGTAACTTTTTTATTTAGGATATAGCTTTTCATCTGAAAAATTATTTACTCACTCTTGAAACTGGGAATTGAATATATGAAACATCAAATTAAAAGAAAGATTTGAATGTCCCTAATAAGCTTCCCTACACATCAACTGTCCGGCCTCCAATGCATGCATCTAGAACATTTTCGATGCGTCTTAAAATATTTTCGATGCGTCTAAAACTATTTCCGATCTGTCCGAAATATTTCCGACAAGTCGGAAAGTGCTGCATTTTATAATTTCGTCTTAAAACTTCTGTTCGGGAGCAAAACTCAAAATTCTGGCAGATAGAAGCCACTGTGGACACTTCCAATACTTTCACGTTTGGTCTCCAGAGGCAGCAAAATGCTGGCCTCGAAAAATATTCCAATGACTCGGGGCCAGATGCTCCTGCAAACGTCATTGAAGAAGTCCAAAAGCAAAAGGTAGTGTAGGCCTACATCTGAATTCACATGAATTCCCCAAGGAAATTGCCCAGAAACGCCATGCCCTCCGACCTCTGTGCAAAAAAGCAAAGTCCCTGAACAAGAAAGCCACACTGATTCACGATACACTACTCGTAGATGGGAAAAGATATACACTGCAGACACTAGACTCCCTCCCATTCGACACATCCAACATGGGAACGCAGATAACAGATCGCCATGTACTCTTCGGTGGGAGACTGTCGAAATTCAGCAACTTCTACTATCGAGAAGACCTAATCACCGACGATGCAGGCACCAAATACAGCAGCAGTGAGCAGTACTTCCAGCACGCCAAGGCCAAACTCGCCAGTGATGAACAGGTCGCTCTCAGGATAATGCTCGAACACGACCCAGCACAAATCAAGCGACTCGGGGATTCCGTCGTGACGCCGAGGGACTGGGACAAGAAGGCTCCGGACTTGCTGAAGGAAGCAGTCACCGCCAAGTTCACACAGAATCCGGACCTCCTGACAACTCTCCTCGTGACTGACTCACGCTCATTCGCCGAATGCACCAAAGACAAGTTCTGGGGAGTGGGCCTCGCTCTCGGTGACGATGGAGCCGACGACCCAGAGAAGTGGCGCGGGAAAAACCAGATGGGAGAAATACTTACCAACGTCAGAGATGAACTCTCATAGACTGGCAAGTACTGGCTCACGTTCAGAACAAACATGTATATATGATTTTTATCCAGAAATTATTTGTGTACTTGTTGGTCCATATATAACAGATTACTCCCTAGTTTTTAAATCGTCATTTCTACTCTTGTCTGTCGTGGGAAAGCGAACCATTATACTCGGATGTATGTATCTTGATAGAAAAAAAAAAAAAAAAAAAAAACATTGAACAACAAACGCCAGTAACGTAGTCGCAAATTGGTCTTTAGAAATCTGTCTAAATAATTCTATAACGATGTGCATTTGATGTGTCAATGTATTTCCAATGTATATGCACGTATTGCTTGTCATAATTACCGAGCAACTCTCTGTTTTGTTGAAGAGCAATGTTGATTAATCTATATTAGAAAGCACTATTTTAGTCAATAAGCCAAAAATTTGAAATTATGATTTCTATTGAAAACCTTAACTGCTCTTGATCAAGACGAGATCTACGCGTTCATCAAGCGCTTTGTCTGTTGCTAATGTTTATAAGACGACAATATACATGGCTGTTCTACCTTGTTTGTAGATTTGCATGTCGAGTACATAAGCCATACACACCATGTAACAACATGAGTTTGGGACGGACGCATTAACAGACCACCAATTAATTAAAGATCTCCCAAGACATCTTATATTGGCGTTTGGTACTCGTAAACTTGATGACCCATATTCACACGCCGATTAAACGGAGTGTTTAAATATTGTATGACAATCCAATAAGGGCCTACTTTCTCTTGCATGTTATTACCCGTACTGTTTGTGTTTACCACCCACGCAACTGCACCGAAATGGTCATCCAAGCGTAACGGGCTGGCCTCCTGACCCATTGTTGCCTGGTACTGTTTATGTTTACCACCCACGCAATCGCACTGATGTGGTCATCCAAGTGTAACGGGCTGACCTCCCTATTTGTTGTGCCCGGCTCTGTTTACTACCCACGCACCTGCACTGATGTGGTCATCCAAGTGTAGCGGCTAGGTCACTAGGCCACCTCATTATCACATATTACGGTCGATCCAAGACTGCTTGGTAATTGAATAACCAAGAAAACACATCTATAATAGATATACGTTTCTAAGATTATTACATGTATGATGCGTCTATTATATTGATATCAATGCATCCGTTAATTATGCGTGTCTGACCAAACGGTGTTTGTACATACACGTTTATGAATGATTTATTTGCCAACGCCCCAAACTCATTTTCGATTGGATGCCTCCTATACCCGCTAACATTGTTTATAAATATCGGAATAAAACTGATTGTGGTATACTTCCAGCAAGTCCTGTGCAATATCGCAATCTATATGGAAAAAAGTATGGTCAATTATTATGCGAGTATGATACCTGAATTCTGTCGATTGCTGATACTATTTGATTTACACTAGGTCCTGGTCGCAGGTGAACATAATGTATATATACATGTAAGTGTGTATGCAGTTGGAGATGTGTGTGTGTGTGTGTGGGGGGGGGGGGCTATGAGTGTACATATGTATGTGTTATGTATGTGTATAATACCAAGATCCAATTTATTTGATTCATGTATCCCAATATGTATTCAAATCGAAATAAGCTTATCCTGATGTATTCTGCTATCCGGTGCATGTATTTGAACGACATCTGTTGGTACAAGTGGGTTGTAACACTGGGCAACTCAGTTTGACACGTTGAATATATAACTAATTACGAACGGTTCTACGGGGAACACTATATCATACTGGGTACCATTGCAGCAGCGGATCGGGCAGAGGTAGCCCTCAAGTTGAGTCCCAACTGACCAGCTGAGCATTGTTGTACATACATCGATTACACGCTGCAAATAATCCAAGATACTGGAGACCTTGGCTCAATACGCCACTTGCTAGTTTAGCCGCAATTCTAAACCGGGAGTATAACCAATTGCTGCAATATTAGTATCTGAGTCATTTATCTTTTTGGCATTGCTTACTAATGCAGTTTATTACTGCTTATTCCACCCACCTATAAAATCCAGCACATTTAGTTCAAATACATGAGCTCTATGTATATGTGAATTTATGATTTATTACGAACAATTAAATTGACTGGGGGGGGGGGGGGAGGGACACGGGTGCTCACCAGTACTCTTGTGTGTGTTCATTGAAACTGACTAGTGGATAAGTCAACTGTTCATATTTTAATGATGTGTCCCGTATAAGATAAGTGTCATATAATGAAGTGCAATATACAGAACACACATTCATGACATGACATGACGAGTGGCAACTGATTCAGGCAACAGTTGAAATGACTGACTATATAATTTACTATACATAAGTATCAATGCACTATAACATGATGTACATGATATATACATGATATATAATTAGAGGTGTTCCACGATTGTGTATTTGACAATGAGATTTTGTCATATTTCTTATATAAATGAGAATAAATAAATAAGAAAGAATAAAAAACAGAAAATTTATGAAAAAATGCCCCCTTCTTGAATTATTTTAAATTTTTAGAAAGATGGGACCATAAACTTTAGAGATAAAACGGCTAAACGGCTAGACGGACGACGGACGGAACACGACGGCGATAAGTTATCGGACCATAGGTTCGGTAACCTAAAAATAACAATTGTTGGTATTCTTTGATGTTTAATAAACCTGTTACCAGATAATTCGTTCTCAGTTTGTGTACTTTCAATTCATATTGCACCAATTATTCACTTGCAAACAGCAAAACGCATATGGCCTAAGTAACAAGCAGTTGCATAAAATGGCCTAAGTCACGAAAGACAAAATGGCCTAAGTCAGTCGATTTAGTCCGAATGTGGCCTAAGTCACCTTATTCCTAAATATTTGAAGATAATGATTATAGGATCAGATGCGTGCTCAAAGGTCATGTCAAGAAATATGATAGCGAAAGTTTTTGCTGGTGGGATTAAAAACTACATGCAAAGACAGTTTTTTGTTTCTCCTGAAAAATCGCTTTTTTTGACTTAGGCCATTTTTGCTTTAGTGTGTCGATATTGGAGCCCTGTCTCTATCAACACTGATCAAGTATCTATGAGTACCTATTCCATTAGTTCGTGGTTAAATACATCTCGATAACAAAATGAAATTGTATGTATATCTATATGTATGTCAAGAAATTTAAATCAGGTGCCCTGATTGGCACAAGTATATGAGGTAATTATCAATAAGCAGCTATATGAGTTATTCAAATCACCAACATATATATATTTCTCTAAATCAAGAAGTTTACTTGATTGTAATATTCCAATGATCAATTCAAGGCAATGTGATTGGTATCAGCAACAGAATAGAGTGCCATCTGACAAATCCATCATCTCATATTTTTCTGACTCCAGATGACTCCAGATGTTGCTGACAACTCCACACCACTTTCCTGACAGCTCAGCCAGAAGACAACACAAGCAGAAGCTCCATAAATCCTGGTTCAAGTCTCAATCAGAAGACAGGCAATAGCAGCTCCACACCACTTGACTGATCCCTCAGTGACAGGCACCCAGGAGCAATCATTCAGTTGGCCAACAATATGGATGTCAAAGCATAACAACAACTTGTGTTTTGAAGTTTGCACCAATATATACATGTATATTTAAACAATATATATATAAATTAAAATTAAGTGCATGTTGGATCTGTGATTCTGAAAAACCTGTACAGAATTGCACACCACCATTTTGGGCATTGTATTGTTACTATAAGACAATTGGATATCTTATACAACAGCAATTTGGGGATTCAATGGCCAATTAATAATATTTGCATATTTTATATTTTGATGGATAAAGTGGCCAACACATTGTATGTATCAAAAATTTGTTATTGATACACATGTGTAGGTCAGAAATACATTATGAAGATTTGAATGGCAGTGTATCAAGTGGCCATGTGCAATATTGTTTGCCCATTATGATAAGTTCATAATCTTTTTGATTGGTATTATATTTGATTTATTTTGTTCTTGTTTACCTTCCATGTACAAACTTTGTAAGATAAACAAATGGATAAGGAGTATTCTACCAAATACACTATTTATTCATGACATTTCTTGTCTGGTATGTTTGATATCATACCTGTGATCCATGTATGTCAAAAGATGAAGTGCTCCAATTCATAACTCATGAATTGTACTAATAAAATCCTACCACTGTGTGAATTTCACATCAATTATGTTGACACAACCCATGTGCAATGTGTCTGGAGCCACACATCAAATGTTTTGCCCATACACTCAATCTGGCCAATCTGGCCACTCAGCGTGCTCTCCAGGTTCCATCGATGTATCGTCTACTTGGACGTTTCAGGAAGTTCTGAAAAAAAACAGCAGTTGCTTCTTGAACTTCCTGATCACAAGCTCAACATGGATGTGTCGACTAGATGGAACTCCAGCTATAACATGATATAACGCCTTCTTGAGCAGAGTGCAGCAGTTTTGTCGTCTCTGGTGAATGAGAGTTTGCGTAAATCTGCTCGAGACATCTATACACTGAGTGACGATGACATTACACATGCATAACAAGCAGTTGAGCTCCTGAAACCACTGAAAAACCTCACTGTGATCGTTTGTGATGAAAACACTCCCACTGTCTAACTGATACATCCTCTCTGCCATCAAATTCTACAAGCTGTGATGCAACATTACTAAAGCTGTGAAGCAACATTACTAAATCTTGTGATTGTCTGAAGTCAAATATTTTTTCTGCTTTTCTATTTTCAGAATGCCCAAGTTCCAGCAGCTGAACGGGAGGCCCTGACAGCAAAGTTGACAGAGATGAATGAGCCAGCGGTTCAAACAGCACCAGGGCATGATTCTGAGGTACCTTTCAAATCCTTCCAACTGCATTACAAGATACCATCTTTACAATATTTCAGCAACATTACTAAATCTTGTGATTGTCTGAAGTCAAATATTTTTTCTGCTTTTCTATTTTCAGAATGCCCAAGTTCCAGCAGCTGAACGGGAGGCCGAGGAAGTTGCAGTTCCATCACAGACCCAAGAATGGAAGATTTCACCACCCAGAAAAAGGACAGCACTGGAGGAACATTTTGGTGTCGGTGAACACTCCGAGAAGGACAATCTGTGCCTCTCAGAGAAGGTTGCCAGGGAAGTGGCAGCTTACAGGAAAGAGAAGCAAATTCATATGTCTTTTTCCCCTCTGCAGTGGTGGTCTGAGAATGAAACAAAATATCCACTGATGGCCACAGTTGCGAGGTGTTTTTAGGTTACCGGACCTATGGTCCGATAACCTATTGGCATGGCGTTGCGTCCGTCGTCCGTCGTCCGTCGTCGTCCGTCGTCGTCCGTCGTCGTCGTCGTCCACATTTTTATCTTTTTTGTTTACGGGCGAATTCTTCTGAAATTTTGCACAAAAATACTTAAAAATAATTCAAGAAGGAGGTATTTTTTAGTTTTTTGATTTTTGCATTTTTTTCAAAATGGCGACCGTTTTCGACGAAAAATGCCTGATTTTGGACTTTGGTGGCCATTTTCTCAAAATCTGTTCAGTAACTTTTTTTCTTTTTGATACATAACACTCCTGATATGTACTCCTATGATGTCTATAAATTTCGTTGCGCTTGAATCGCTCGAAGTGGACCATTTTGGCCCAAACTCGGTCCAAATGGGACTTTCCCATGTTAAATTCTCCTATGCTTTATAATGGGACACATTATGCCTAATATCTCACTTAATATTGAGATTAGAGACTAGGAATCAATTGTGGACATATAGGAAATGATATATGCTGAATATTCTCGTGACCTTGAATTTGACCTCTGACCTCAATTTCAAGGTCAGAGCACAAAATGGCTGATATCTCGCTTATTATCGACTCTACAGCTTAGGAATCAATTGTGGACATATAGGAAATGATATATGCTGAATATTCTGATGACCTTGAATTTGACCTTCGACCCCATTTTCAAGGTCATAGGACAAAATGGCTAATATCTCGCTTGTTATCGACTTTACAGCTTAGGAATCAGTTATGAACATGTAGGAAATGATATATGCAGATTATTGTCATGACCTTGAATTTGACCTTTGACCTCATTTTCAAGGTCACAGGACAAAATGGCTAATATCTCACTTATTATCGACTCTACAGCTTAGGAATCAATTGTGGACATATAGGAAATGATATATGCTGAATATTCTGATGACCTTGAATTTGACCTTTGACGGCATTTTCAAGGTCATAGGACAAAATGACTAATATCTCGCTTGTTATCGACTTGACAGCTTAGGAATCAGTTATGAACATATAGGAAATGATATATGCAGATTATTGTCATGACCTTGAATTTGACCTTTGACCTCATTTTCAAGGTCACAGGACAAAATGGCTAACATCTCACTTATTATCGATTTTACAGCTTAGGAATCAATTGTGGACATGTAGGAAATGATATATGCTGAATATTCTCGGACCTTGAATTTGACCTCTGACCTCATTCTCAAGGTCCAAGGACAAACTGGCTCATATCTTGCTCCTCTATTGACTGTATGGCTTGGGAATCAATTGTGGACATGATATAGAAAATGATATACACTGAATATTTTGATGACCTTGAATTTGACCTTTGCCCCTTCATTTTCAAGGCCACAGCACAAAATTGCTAATATCTCGCTGATTATTGAATTTACAGCTTAGCAATCAACTGTGGACATGATATATGTTTAATGTTATATATGCTGAATATTCTCTTGACCTTGAATTGAACCAGTGACCTGGCTAACATTTAAAATATTAAACATTGTCCGGTAACCTATCTTTGGCCCTTGGCCTAATTTTTTTATTTGTTCCCGCAACTTCTGTACCAAGTGAACAAATATTTTCAACTGCCGGTGACATTGTGTCAGCTCAAAGATCAGTTCTCACTCCAAAACATGTAGATGAACTAATCTTCTTGAACAAAAACTACAGAATTATATTGGTATTGACATTTGCGTAACTTACCATGGTGTTCATTCTTAAGAACAAAGTAGGCATAGCAGTGTCTGGTCTAGTTAAAGTATTAGTAAAATGAAAACATGATGTTTTGTTATATGGAAGATCTCATTGATCTGAGCAAAATGGTCTTTACGGTATATCAATATCTCTATCCGTTCAAAAGTTACAGCCATTTGAAACTGCCATCCCGGCACTACATTACAGAAGCCACTTGAAAAGTTTTAGCAACTCATTAATATGCAAATTAGATGCTGTTGAGAATTCATGACGTTACGGGGGGGGGGAGGACAAATTTTAATTAGGATATTTCAAGCCATGATATCATGATTCTTATTTAAGGTTCTGACGATCTCACTAGTGCATATTATTATGTACCATACATAGTCAATATCCACACAAACTGTACTGTTGCTATGGCTACCAGTCATTCCCTATAGCCGTAGTTACCCATGGTTGCCATGGCCATTAACTGCCAAGTCAGTCTATCCACAGACTTTCTGTCGATTATTTATGAAATAAATTAGTATAGAGCGCAAGTTGTTACCATTTTTATATGTGCATTTCCTGTTCTAAGTGGGTTTCTGGCCCTAGCAACCATGGTTGCTATGGGCGATACCAGGTCACTGGTTACCTTGACAACAACAGAAAAAGTGAAAACACTGATTAAAACAGCTTCCCCGGATGACGTCCTGAATATCTCATTTGCATACTAATCAGTTGAATTGTTTTGAAAGAGGAAATTTGCTGATTTCCATCTTTAAAGTGCTATAACTTTTGAACAGATTGTGATACTTACATGGGCCCAAGTATCATACACTGCGCCTTCTTCTATATTCAATAAGGATTAAAAAGGCGACAGACGGATTAAATGGCATTCATTTAGTGGACGAGTAGTATTAAGGCGCAGTGTATGATACTTGGGCCCTTACATGCCGTAAAAAGCATTTTGCTCAGATCAATGAGATCTTTCATATAAGTTCACATAATATTTCACTATACTAGTACGTTAAGGCTAGTACATGTTTTTACTGAGCAGTATTTTGATGCCTTGGTATCAGAAAGTATACAACAGTTTTTGTTTTGTGTTGAAGGCTATATACACCCATTGCACTATTGGAAATTCGGTATTAACGCCCCTTTGTTTCTCCCCTAATGTGGCTTTGGCATTGCTCAAAGTGCCATTGAGATCACTTTCAACTCATCTCAGCAACTCATTAAAATAGACTCACCAAACGCATAGCTCACACAGGGGACACCTATGTTGTGCAACTCGGTCTTCTCTTTTCATTGAGGCTTAAAATGCGAAAACACAACTCAATTAGGAGTCTCGTTGAATGAGTAGTATTAAGGAGCTACAGATCCTATTTGAGTTGTCTGGACAATCTGCAACTTGAGCAATGTCAAGGCCAGGTTAGGGGAAAACAATGGGGCGATAATACCGAATTTCCCATAGTGCAATGGGTGTTCACACACTCACTCATACAGTATTATATAAATGGGACCTTGTGCAATTTTCCTCTGCAGGACAGTTGGGAAACCTTTTTGTTTCATGTTATTGTTATGTAATCTGCTGATATACTATGTTGAAGTATACTGTGAGAAGATATGAAAATAAATCTTCTTTTGAAAGTGAAATTGTGTTTACAGGTAAAATTTTGAGGCCCAGTAGTAGAGACAGCCTTTTTCGGTGCAATTATGGCAGTACACAGCAAAAAACACCTAATGCATGTTCAGTCACACGACATGCATGATATATTTTGTGGTATTGCTCTTTGATCAATAAAACCGAAAACCGAAGGAGCTCTTTTTCTTTTTCCACCCCTATCATTTGTATTATTGGGCATTACGATGCCCACAGCTCAAAATCAAATGCACGACTCTTGACCCCCCCCCCCCCCCCGTTCACCCGTAAGAAAGGAAGTTCTCAGGCGGTCTTGATGAAAGGGAATAACTCAATACCTGTTGTTCTGTGAGGGAGTAATTGGGGGATTTCCTTGGTGATGGCGTTTATTCGTCAGCAAAGTGAACGCGTTCATTGCCGCTAGACCATGGTACTTGGTTCTATTACACAAGCAAACAATCTCCCTACAAACCTTAGGCCTGCTGTCACTAATATTCGAACTGGAAAATGATACATCTGGAATGTTATTGATGGCATTCACAAATTACCGCCTGTGCGAATTTATAGCTCTAGGGCTCAAGCAAAGTACTATTACGAACGCGTTCAGTTTATCAAATCTATACTACATAGAACATGGTTATTCTGTTTATACACATGTATAAGGTAAATAGCATGACTTATTTTGTTCATTTACATAAAAACTGTACAGAGCACGTTTCTTTACTTCCAACCAGAGCCATATCCCCAACAGAGCCTGCCCTATCGAGTGCAATATTGTACAAACACGACACATGTTGGAAAGTCCATAAATAGCGTCAAGGGACTGGGTACAGTGAACATGACAGTAAAACTAAACCATGTGCATTCATTGCAAACTGCACTCGGTGTGAAATGAAATGTTGCAGAGAATTTACTGAATACAGTGAATAGCACAAGCGCAATCATCCCTAACTGGGTAGATTGGTTTTGGTCAAAGCGGCACCCATAAAGACAAGTCTATCAAGGCATGTGCTGAGCTGTAAAATAAGTGAAGCAATGTTATGGTCATAGGCGATCGTCCATGAGCAATCTGTTTTATGTTGGTATTCATCATTCACGGTGAAAGAACATAATGTTCTTGATATTATGATTGGCTCATGAACTCAACTACAGAAGGCATTTACTTTCATTGTCGAATGTGGACAAACAACGATTGCAATAATATTCAAAATTATATATTGAAGATATCAACCGATATTTATAGATACTACCAGAACAAGAAAATGCAGCTAACTGCGGGAGACGACATTAGAGCTCGAGCACACCATCAGCACCACGAGACCTGAATATATCTTACACACCTCCCCCCCCCCCCCCTTACAAAAAAAAATGAAACATATCATGTCCCACATGATTCCAATTCATTCCCGTATATTATGATGAAACACATAGGCCTACTTTAATCATATTCCTAATGAGTAAACATTTATTTTGAACTCAATGAAACAGATACGCCTGATAAAATGATATTGAACCTCAATAAAATATCCTTAAAATATTGGAAACTATGAGGAATATCTGCATCTGATGTCATGATATAGATAACACATGCATACTGAGCAAATTAAAAGACCAGTTTAAAATAAAAAGGTTTCGCAACCCAGCATGGAACACCTTGTCATGTGATAAAATATGTCCAATTACGGTAAATGTAGTCGTGGTACCGTAGACGAATCGTTGTGTTTACTTCATTACGCCAAAGATGGCCGCACACAAGGTTACATGTACATGCATGCACAAAATGCTGCACAGAAAATTGTACGTTCCAAAGTACGCGTCATTGCGGTAAAATTTGCTTTGCATTCTGGGAACGTGAATTTCCATCGGCTCCGCCATTTTGACGTTTTCCAGACGAGCTGACCATTTTGCGTAATTTTCTCAAACCTAACACATCAATTTATGCATTATATATCTGTGGAATATTCAAAGCTTGCCATCAAATCGAGAGATTTTATGTCAAGGACGAAGAAAATAGTCATTTGAAGTAGGTGTACAAAGGTTTACATGCGAAAACGGGCTTCGATAGGTTGGCATGAAACCTCCATAAAAGTCAGCACATAGACATGTAGAGAGTTGGGGGCTTCGCCCCCAACGCTCTAATGTCAAAAATGACCACAATTCGTCAACTGTACTATCTTATCTATGCATGAACAATTTCTTCAGCAAGAGCATATTTTTTTCACAGGATAACTTTATTTGATTCGCCGACGTCAAATGTAACCCCTTTCACAATAGGATACTACACAGTCACGGAGAACGTGCGACAATACTGCTAAAATCAATTATACGACTCTTCACCTCCCGTACACCCGTAGGAGAGGAAGATTCCAGGTGGTCGTGAAGGAAGCGGCACCTGGAAGGAATAACTCTATACCTGTTATTCTGTGAGGAAGTGATTGAGTGACGTCCTTGGTGATAGCAAACAAGCTAGCATATCGCCGGTCAATACTTACTGCTCTCAGAGGAGGCATGGTTTTGTTTATATTACACCAGCACTTCATGTTCCTTGATTTCACAAGAAGGCGGCAATCGCAAATATTTAAATTGCAAATGTCTGTGAAATGCAAATGAGAGCAGTCAGAAATCATGTCAATTTCGCGCACGAAACTGGGGGTAGATAATCTGCTCAAATGGGCGAAGACAATTATTAAATGTATCAATGAAGCGCTGAGAGGTAACCTTGAATACATGTATGCACGTCCTCATACGAATGTACACTATTGGGCTAATTCAAACATGCTAATATTCCTGTTCACTCAATTGTTGATGAGACGAATGCTGCTTAGATATAATTCAGAGATAATATTTCTGGGACATCATTTACAATCCAATCCACTCAACATGTACATGACTGTGTGGGCTGAGTGACAATCAACAATCACTTTTCCGTAGCATCCCACTGCAGCATGTGCTTGGTGTGTAAGAAATGGATTACATGTGGATGCTTCTGGATAGCAGATAGGTAATCATCCTTAACTGGGTTTTTATGGTTTCAATATATGTCTATATACGATCGTCCAGTAGCAATATGCCTTGAGATGACATTCATCATACAAGGTGAAAGAACATGTATATCCAAAAGAACATGTATATCCAAGTGTGATTCCTATGGTCACACATAATTACCTGTATAAATCACGCTTCAGACTAATCTTGAATAGATGCCCATAACAATGCTGAGACACTGCAATAACGAGCATGTGTCTGGTCGTTATTGTCATCTGTGGATGATGCTATTGTCGATGCTTAGTGATTAGTTATAATGATGTTGTCCAAAGACTGCTCTCATAAGTGATGTTTCCACGTAGTGAGTGATTGCGCCATTGAATGTATTGGATACTTAACCCACATATCTTAGTTATATGTAATCGAACTCCCCAAGACTTGAGAATAACTAAGCATTGATATCCAACCCACACTAGTGTTCAACTGTGTATTTGCTATAACTGGATATCAGATTTACAAAAACATATATTAAATAATATGTATACCAAATATTATGACAGCTATACTGAAGAGTGTGTGAATAATTGTCAGAGAAAGTTTGATGTGATTTCATCCAGACAAGTAGTCTGTGTAATCCAAGTGACGTGGCGTGACTAGCCCTAACCTGATTACAACACGTCTGTCAAGGCCAAACAGTCCCATGAGAGAGCACTCCCAGGTATGTTTAAAGGGCAGTCTGGCAGATATTTGCAATTTAGATACTTGCGAAATCTAACTGATGAATTCAACAAAAATCACACGCTTGTTTAATACAAACAAGTATCATGGCTACTCAGTAGTATCAAAACTTATTAAAACATCAATAATTAACAGGCTATATGCTAACATGTTGGAATGATGAAATAGTCACGTTGTTGATGACCAAACATTATCACGAAGGAAGTCCTCAAATCATTTCCTTAGTCGACGCCATGTATTGAATTATTCCCTCAATTATCACTTCCTTCATGAACAGCTGAGATTTTTCTCGTCTGCGGAAGGACTGGAGGTGAAGTGTGGAACCTTTTTGAAATTGTGCAGAAAAATACATAAAAACTGCCGCAATCAACACTGATAAGGAACAGCTCTTGTGGGAAAAGGGGAGACTCTGGGAATCTTCACCACAACAACTGCTGGATACGATTGTCTACCTTTCTGGGAAAAATTTGGCATTACGCACTGCTAAGGGACAAAAAATCTATGATGGGTCAAACCATATATTGGATGTTTGACATATAAGAACGGCCGCCAATTTATGCGTTATACTGAGGATGTTGGCAAAGCGAATCAGGGGTCTGAATCATCACCCCATTGAACCGAAGACCGTGGATGCCTATGAGAATCTGAGGACAGGCCCACCTCTTTGTATCTCTGGCTTATAGATAACTCACAATTTGCATTATCTCATGCAGTTACACTGGTCAGTCCAGTCCAGGTGTGTGAAGGAAATATTTCACATTTATAAACCTGATTTTGATTTCTTTGGGAACCGTAATGCACTTTTTTACACGGTACTTATGCTGGGAGCATTTACTCCTCCCATTCACCCAATCCTTCGGGGTATGAGAGCCTTATGAGATGTATTAACTGAACACCACAGAGATGAACGTTTGTCTGATTCTCAGTGTATTAATCTAATTCAGTGGGCAGGTGAGCGGTGGGGCACCAGTAAAACATGCTGTATCAACGGTTAATTTCTCAACATATGTTCTATTTACTACCTAAATCATTGCAGAATATGAATTATGCTCAGTTTTTTATGTGCTGTTCACCGTTGTTCAGATATTTGTCGCACAAAAGAGGAACAGCCACGTGGTGGAGCAGTTGGCCATTTTTACATGTGCCCTGCTTATTTGCCCATAGAATCCGACAATTTGTCCATAGATTTTTACCCATTTAATTAGACTAATACACAGAGAATCAGACAAACAGTTCCTCCCTGTGAATACTGGCCACGTCGCACACTGATTCAAATCATTGTTTTGAAAATATTTTGGATGTAATCTGAATAAAGGATTATGTAGATCTATTATCCTTTTTTTCACATTCCAATCATTCGTGTTTCAGTTACCATAACCATACTGGAGATACCACTCCTGGATCAACTTTGTAAACAAATATTACTCTGGAGGCAATGGGTATATGCAAACAACCAATTTATGATGCATATATTAGACTGAAGGCATTTGTATTACAGTTCAAAATCAATTGCACGACTCTTGACCTCCCGTGCACCAGTAAGATAGGAAGTTCTCGGGCGGTCGTGATGGAAGTTGCACCTCGAAGGAATAACTCAATATCTGTTGTTCTGTGAGGAAGTGACTGGGGGACTTCCTTGGTGATGGCGTTTAGTGGTCAACAAAGTAAACGCGTTCATTCACACGTAAGAATCGATTCTACGATTCTCCGCATATTGCAGGATTATCGGTAGAGAATGAGCGATTCTCGGTTTAGGTTGAACCATTCTCATGTACTTTCCCGTTTTCGAGTGACTGATTATGTATTGTATATAACCATCGCACAGGAGCTCTTTGCGCTCGTATTATATAGGTGTGATTTCGGAACTGTATATACCGATTGCATCCGATGTTAAATAAATTCTATCAAATTCTTCTATTTTATTCCCGTTACGCCGATTCTCGGTAAGGGCAACACCACTTCTCGGCGATAGTTATCCTCAGAATGCCCCCAAAATGTGATATCAATAATTCCAAATAATAGGTTGGAAACGGCACTGCCCATCAATAAATAATAGTGGCAATTGCTTCGGTATATACGTTTGTGGGCTAAGATAAGAAGATAACATGCAGCAGTGGCGACAATTTAGTCATTGACTTGAATGGCGAATGGGTCACATGGCTCGCAGCAAACTGTATTCGCGAGGGAGTCTCCAATAGAAGGTTATGTTTTAAAATTTTTGCCTCGGTTCTCAATTCCCTCGCCAGTATTGCCAAATCCTCGCAATCCATTTGCAAGGATTTTCAACATGTTAACAAATATCACTGCGACATTTTGTTTGATGTAGGAACCAGAGTGTTGTGAATCCACGCCATTGTCTATGCATTAGATGATGTCTACATCTGAATTGGGCAAACGAAAACGATGGCCACAATTCAATTATACCTATGTAGAAACTTCAAGAAATGGAATATATACTAGTATACACTATAGAGGTACATGTATATTCCCGATATGGACCCGTTACCCGACAGGTGGGAAATAAAGACGTCGGACTGCAATTATATCGTTAATACCAACCTGTGTTTCGAAAACATCGACTGGGTCTGACAGTCCTAAGTAATTTGTCTGCCTTGCTCAACACCAGATCTCATCTATCAATAAGTTTTTCTACAAACCTAAATGATATGGATGACCAAAATTTCAGAGGAAAAATTAATAAAATTAAAAATATTTTACAATTTTATTCGAAACACACATACACGCTTCCGGGTAGGATTACAGTAGTAAAAATGCACATTCTTCCCCAACTCGTACACCTTTTGGCAGTCCTTCCAAATCCACAACCACAGTATCAAAAGGAAATCAATGATATCTTGTCTAAATTTATTTGGAATTCAAAAAGGCCAAAAATTCAGTTTAATTTACTGGTTCAGGAAATTAAAATCGGGGGACAAAAAATGTTACATTTTGATGCTTTTTGTAAAGCTTCAAAACTTGCATGGATAAATAAAATTAATAAATCATCAATTGCTAACTCATGGATGAGTGTTGTTTCGGTAATATTAAAGGAAAAACATGTAAATTTGCTATTTGAAGGAAGCGTTCAATTTATCAAAGAGAAGGGCAAGTTGATAAATAATAACTTTTGGAAAAATGTGCTTGATTCATGGGTCTATTACAGGCAGAATGTACAATCCACCCCAATTGTTGAACAAATATCGGATACAGTTATATGGAATGCGCAATATATCAAAAACACGAACATTCTACATCGTAAAAACTATTTTATTGAAAAAGGTTTGGTTTATTATAAACAACTTTTAACAAAAAACGGCACTTTCCACACTAGGGAGGGTATTAAACATAACTTCGGAATAGATTTCAATTTTCTAGATTACATGACCATAATTCAATCAATACCTGTGGTTAACAGACACTTTTTACTGAATATCTATAACGGAAGGGGACAAGACAATGGGGAAATTATTAGAAATGTGTGCGCGAAGCAAAAGGTCTGTAAAGTAATATACAACCAAATAATCGTCAAACTTCCGTATGATGTAAAATGTATTCACAAATGGAATGAATGTCTTGCAATACAACTAACATATGAAGACTGGAGTAACATTTTTGATCTAGCGAATGCAATTTCTATTAACAAACAACTCACATCCTTCCAATATAAAATCCTACACCGCATTCTCCCTACAAATAAGCTCCTTGTCCTGTATAATATAAAGAATAATGCAAATTGTGAATATTGCCCGAATGCCATTGAGGACTTGTTACACCTCTTCCATGTATGTCCCACGAAATTGAAAATTTGGTACGGAATTGCGGATTGGTTATTACCGGATTTAGATATTTTTCCATTCATTAATTCGGAATTTATACTTTTGGGAATTTACAGTCTGAATAAACCCTTGGAAAATTCCATAATACTTTTAGTTAAAAGGTATATATATGTTAAGAAATGTAAGGAACAGGCGGTGAGCATTGCGGGAGCAAAACATTTTATAAAGCAAAACATGATAAATGATTTTAACTTGAAAGATGAAACTTTCCGTTCGAAACAGAAAGGTATATGGGCACCGATTTATTCTAAAGTAAATAATATAAAGTAGGCGTGTGGTACTATCGTGTGTATTTTAGCTTGCTTCCTGTTAAATATCTTACTATATATGGTTGTAGATTTTTTTTCTCTATATAATGCTAAAATTTACAATTTGAATTGCTGTACAGATTGATAACTTGTATTACTTGTTGAGACTTGAGAACTGTGTGTAAGTAGGTGTTGTTTGTGTATGAAGCTAATATACATTTCTTTTCAGAACGAATAAAGTTATATAAAAAAAAAAAAAAAAAAAAAAAAAAAAAAAGATCTCATCTATCAACATATCCATGTACTGTATATAGAGTGTTTTTGCCTATATGTTAATTGGCGCCTTTGGTTCATACAATGCAAATAACGTTTAATACACATATTAGAATCTGTGTGCATGTGTTTCATAGACCGTCACTGTTGCTATATATCTTAAATGCATGAGATACGAACAGACTATTCTTCTAATAACCATATCATTTCAAAGCTAAACATTCTATAAACTCTACTGAATTATCGAAGTATGCTTATATGGTTCACTTTTAGACCGAGAAGCGGAGTTGCCTCTTCCGAGAATGGGTGTGACAATATTTAATCATAAACTCTGATCATTTATCGTCAACAAAACCAAATAAAATTGTTACACAGCGACATGAATACATCCGTAGGCCGTATGTTCTTAATTGGTTCTTCATTGCTATCCACTCCCGAGAAACGAGGATTTTGGCCGAGAAACAGACCAAGTTTGCCGAGAATCGTAGAATTGATTCTTCCGTCTGTCATTGCCGCTAGACAGAATACACCATGATACTTGGTTCTGTTACACAAGCAATCCATTTCCCTACAAACCATAGGCCTGCCGTCACTAATATTCGAATTGGAAAATGATACATCTGGAAAGTTATTGATGGCATTTACCGTTTGTGTCAATTTAGAGCTCTAGAACTCGAGCAAAAATATTATTGCAAACGGGTCGAGTTCATTAAATGTATACTACATAGAGCATGATTATTCTGTTGATACACATGTATAAGGTAAAGAGCATGACTTACTTTGTTCATTTACATAAAGGTCTGTACAGAGCATGATTTCTTACTTCCAATAGAGCCTGCCCTATCGAGTGGAATATTGTACAACACGACACACGTTGGAAAGTCAAATGGATAACTTCGAGTGACTGGGTACAGTGAACATGACAGTAAATCTAACCCATAAGAATTCATTGCACCCGGTGTGCAAGAAATGATGCAGAGAACTCACTGAATACAGTGAATAACACAAGCGCAATCATCTATAACTGGGTAGAATGGTTTTTGTCGAAGCAGCACCAATAAAGACAAAATCTTTCAAGGCATGTGCTGAGCTGTAGAAATATGTGGAGCAATGTTATATTTATGGGCGATCGTTCATTAGCAATAAGTTTTATGTTCGTATTCATTATTCCGGTGAAAGAACATAATTTCCTTCATATCATGATTGGCGCATGAACACAACTACAGAAGGCGTTTACTTTCAGTGTTGAATGTGGACAAACAACGATTGCAACAGTATATTAAAAATTATATATTGAACTTATCAACCGATATTTGAAGAAGCTTGCTGGTTTTGACCAGGAAAATGACTAAAATGTGTTAACAGTACTAGCTTAGATAAGCATGAAAAATTTCTCCAGAAAACGGCAGATGACTTTATTCATGGTGACTTTATTCGATTCGCCGACGTCAAACTTATTCCCTTCACATTAGGATACTACACAGTCACGAAGACCGTGCGACAACACTGCTAAAATTAATACTAGGACTCTTCACATCCCGTACACTTGTACGAGAGGAAGATCTCAGGTGGTCGTGAAGGAAGTAACACCTCCAAGAAATAACGGGATACCTGTTGTTCAGTGAGGAAGTGATTGAGGGACGTCCTTGGTGATAGCGAACAAGCTAGGACGTCCTTGGTGATAGCAAACAAGCTAGCGTAATGCTTACTGCTCTCGGAGGAGCCATGGTACTTGTTTGTATTAAACTCGATGTTCCTCAATTTCATAAGAAACTGGCAATAACAAATACATATTTGAATTGCAAATGTTTGTGAAATGCAATTGGGGGCAGTTAGAAATCATGTCAATCATTTCGCACACTAGAGCTCAGGTGAACAATCTTCACTCTCAAACGGGCGAAGACAATTCATAAAGAAATCACTAAGAGATAACACTGACTATGCACCACCAGTCCATCATGCACCAAGTCAATTTACACTTTTGTGCTCATTCTGATGAGCTAATATTAGGGTTCCTTCAATTGTCAATGGAATGAATGCTGCTAAGATACAATTCAGTATTATGAGATAATATTCATGCGACATCATCTACAATCCAGGCATAATATTTACATAGGCATAATATGACTCTGTGTGTACAGTGGCTATCGACAATTATTTCTCCTTAGCATGCCGCACTGCAGTATGTGCCTGGTGTGTAAGAAATGAAATACATTTGGTTGCTTCTGGATCGCAGGAAGGCAATCACCCTTAACTGGATTTTATGGTTTTGGTCAATCGCAAGAAAGAATCCAATACCGCATGTGCTGAGGTGAGGAATTTTATGGAGCAATATATGTCTATATACGATGGTCCAGTAGGAATATGTTTTATGATGTCATTAATCATGTACCCGTGAAAGAACATTGGGTTCAGGATATCGTGATATGTTTGTGTAATATTGGATACTATCATATTGAATCAGACACCAAATAAGAAAAAAGAGAAATGGTATGCTATACATCAAGATTACCAGTCCTTCTCCGGGCATATTCAACGCCTATCAGTGCTCTGTGCTAGAAACGCAGGTATCAAACAACTAATACTACAAGATTTTGATTACGACAATTTGACTGAAAGCAAATTTCCGTGCTCTACCACCAGTACAATAAGTACACATACACACCTAGAGAGAGTGTGTTATATGAAAAATCCTACGAGGCGATATTGCGCCTTCATGCGTGGAACCAGCCAACAACAACTACAAGTGTACAAACTGTGTATGCCAAAACAACAACAACACGTGTTTGTTTGCTTGAGTCATTGCCATCATTGCCGAAAGTTATTTCGGTTGACGGCACACACTGTGGGTCGAGGCAGAATTATATAGATACCATGTTGCAATATGTTTGTGGTGTTCATACTGAACCCATATCCATTTGATGATAGGTGTCAAAGCAGCGACCAAACAGGAAGGTTGGCGATATAAGTATAAATTTCAATGATACGGATGTATGGCTGGAATGACCAATCAATAATCAGTCTAGATGTATTCAATATACCATCTGCATGTAGAAGGCGCACGACAAATTTAACGTTTATAGCCTTGCATGGCATTACTAGGAGTTGTGCCAACAAACGAAATTCATTCCCTTATCATAACCAGGATATAGAACATAAAAATGGTGTCGATACCAGGTAACACTGGCGCCACCTAGTATAGGTTATTTATTGCTTTTACGTGTGGAGCAGACGTATGTCTCACATGTACAGGCCTTGCTGAAGTGAAGCGCGGCGGGCGAGTCCATTGTTCATATCCCGCTCTAGGGGCGATATGAGGACCATTCCACATTATTTGGGAGGTTCTGGTCGTTTTGGGCAATGAAAACAATCGGTTTTACTCGGTATGTATGACAAATAATACACTGTCACCCCTCGGCGATATACCCGATCATCACGCCCCGCCTCGCTGACGCCTCAGTAACAGTGTATTATTTCACACTTATCCCTCAGATTACACTGGTGCTAGCAGGTGCATACACTGTGTGATCTATGGTTGATTATCATGTTTCACAACCGATCACCGTCAAATTCGCATGAGTTTGGTGATGCCAGTAAAAACACAGATATTGAAATTTTTTTAATAAACATGATAAAAACAATACCCAACCAAATAGTCATATCCAAAGACCCCTTGAGGTTATCCGTGACAACAGTCTGTACAATATAGTTGTTTCAATGTAACTGGTGAAATTAATATACACCTGCCAGCAACAGATTGAACAATTTTAAAAAGGCAAATCAAACCCCATCAAATATGTATATGACAAATATACAAGTATCTATTCTCAAGCCAAAAGGCTATCGAGCCGTTGTATTTTCGGGGAGTTTGAGTGGCAGAAGTATATACATATATCAGTTTTTATGATATCAATATCATTAAACTAATAAATATGAATTAGGTTTACAAATAAAATTGCGCATTTTTAACACAATCCTGTTATTTTGTTAACGGAATCTTCGTTTTCTTAGATCATATTTCAGTGGTCATCGTAATACAAGCGAATACTAATTACGATCATCACTAATATTATTGAACTAAAAATGAACGAGATAATACATTGGATACTCTCAAAACAAGTAAGTATGAATAGTTCTACGTTCAAAACTACATACTCCTGCAGTGTGCGGAAAAAAAATAAGTGTTCATGTTGTTACAAGGATAATAATAGGAGAAAAGGCCAAACAATTTATGTTCCCCTAATTGCAGGCTGTTCATGTATATCGATATGTGGTTACCATGGTCACATATAATTACCTGTATAAATCAAGCTTCAGACTAATCTTGAGTAGAATCCCATAACAATGCTGAGAGGCGGTAATTAAGAGCATGTGTCTGATCATTATTGTCGTATGTGGGAGTTGCAATTGTCCATGCTCAAGGAACAATTTCAGTGATGTTGCTTCTCTCAAAGACATTTTTTATTGCCAGTGTACACATTTATTGATTGGGCATAGAATGATTTGTGATTGTGATCAGTATGTCGATATGACACTTTCTAAATTACATGTTTTATGCCTATATCTTATCTCCAAAACACATTACGGGTTATGGCTTATTAGCCTTTTTTTTTTTTTTTTTTTTTTTGAAATTCATCATCAATTTATTCATCGTCAATACAACTCCTATGGATGACATTCTTACATACTGACGACTATGTCTATTTTAGTTACATACACAGAGAAAATTACATACCGTCACATGGAGAAAATTACCACAATACCACATAGATAAAGCTACCACATAACGTTTTGGGGTCTAGCTGCATATATTGCTAATATATTAAAGTTGGAATCAATTTTAAAATCAGCCAAATTTATCGTTCTTGTTTTGTCACGCAAACTTGAAAATACATCTTGAGAGAGTCAGGAATATGTAAGAAATATGCACAGTTCGACAACAGATACTCAGAAAATTGCCGTTAATCGTGCATGAAAACACTGGATAGATAATGATCGGCCTGCCTACAATGCCGGTTGCCACAGTATCTACACAAATACCAATGACGTCACGAGACTGTGTGTAGAAATCGCTCGCTAGGCGGGCCGCTTTGAGGAAAAAAATGATTTGAATCTTGATTTGGCAACTCAATTTAGGCATGTAATACACATTTTCAAACCCAAATTTGTACGATATCTCATTCTATAGACAAAATAAAGCTACCACAGAATGAATTAATTTTGTCAATTCTAAAAGTGATTATAGCTTTAATGTTAGATCTACAAGTGTTGTAAAAAAAACTTCCTATACACTCCCATTTTTCTCGCATTTTTTTACATTTCAACGGGTTGCTACTAGTATTTATTATGGTTTGTTCTAAGGTGTAACATTTTTTAACTATTCTCATCAATGCAGTAATTGATAAAATGTTTTCCGTACATTTTGTGACAAAGATGTATCGCTTCGCTATGAGAAAGAGGTGGTTTACGAGTACCAAATTTGTATCATAGTTTCCTAGCAACACATTCCGTGACGTCAAAAGGGGAAATATATTAATCATTGGATATAATCTTTCAGCAAATTCTAGCCAGAGGGCGTGTACTATTTCGCATTCGAAGAAAAGATGAGGGATACTTTCTACAGATGATTTACAAAAATGACATTGATCTGAAGTGGACAATCGACATAAAAACAAAAACTTATTTGTGGGAATTATTCTATTGAGAATTTTGAATTGAAATTCCAAAAGTTTAGTGTCTATTGTACAGCTACGGAGTACCGTGTATACTATTTCCCATTTTATTGTTTGAGCTAACTGTATTTCCCACTTTTCTTCAGATGATACTTTAACTTGTAATTTGCTCAGTAATTTGTTATATACGGTATTTACCGGACGGCTTATATTCGTGAATTCTTCCATCAAATTGGCTGGTGTATTTGAGGTTTCCGTTGTTAACTGTCGTTGGTTAATTTTTGACTTCCACCTGTAAGGGATGGAGTTGGTTATAGTTTTTGATGGTGTTGGTAGTGTGGAAGCTACATGAATGATTAAAGGAAGGACGAATGTTTTGATGACCGTTACTTTTCCCATCAGGGTTAAATTGCGTCTGCCATACGACTTCAACACCCTCTGAATTTTACCTATACATTTTTGATAATTGCATTCGCATATATATTTCAAGTCGCTTCCCAATGTTATCCCCAATAAATTAAATTCCACCAACCATTGTAATGACAGATCGTCGCATAAATTTTCTGGTGTTCCATTATATTTCCCCAACCACGCTGCCTGAGTTTTTTCAATATTTACTTTCAGTCCCGATATTTCTCCGAATTGTTCAAGTAAAGCAAAGGTACTACGAATACATGTACTTCTTTCTGTTCCGTCCAGCAGAATGAATGTGTCATCCGCGTATAACCCAATTTTATATTCAACGCGTTTGAACGTTATGCCCTTTATTAATTGATTGGTCTTTATAGCGTGTACAAGTGGGTCTACTGCCAGAATGAAGAGATATGGAGACAGTGGATCACCCTGTCTGCAACCCCGTCCTAGACTAAAAAACTCGGAAAAGTAACCGTTATTTATGACGCAACTATTTGACCCAGAGTATAAAGTCGCAAACCACTTTATGAATGAGTCCCCAAAGTTATAAGCTTTCAGAACACGACTGATATAATTCCACTCAATTGTATCGAAGGCTTTCTCGAAGTCTATTAGGAGTATCATACCCGCCCGATGTAAATCATTTAAATATGCTATTAAGTCGTAGACCAGACGTGTATTCTCCCCGATGTATCTTTTCTCCAGGAAGCCTTTTTGTTCAGGACTGATAATCGAGGGTAAAACTTTCTTCATACGAGAAGCTAGCACACCTGATATAATCTTATAATCAGTATTCAAAAGCGAAATAGGTCTCCAGTTTTTTTAATAATGTTCTCTGTTTGTCACCTTTCGGTAAACACGTTATGACACCTTGTTTCTGTGTAAAAGATAATTCACCATTTGCAAAAGACTCATTAATACTTGCGATCAAAATATTTTTCAAATCTTTCCAGAAAAACTTATAAAATTCAGCAGGTAAGCCGTCGTTTCCAGGCGTTTTATCGTTTTTCATGTTTTTAAGCACTCGATTTTGCCTTGTTCATCTAGACTTTTTATATTCTCGTGTGTTAAAAAATGGGCGAAAAGCTGTTCATTAACTACTTTATTCTCTGTTTTGTACAAATTTTCGTAAATTTTTTTTTGCATTTCTAGAATAGTTTCTGGGTTTGTCATATCGACATTATTAACTTCAAGCTTTTTAATTAATTTAGATCAATAGTTCCTTTTTTCGAGACTCAGAAAATACTTAGTTGGTCTCTCTCCATATTCATAATATTTTGCTTGTGTGCGAATCATAATCCCTCTTATTTTTTCTTCCCTAATGGATTGAAGTTCTGTTTTATAGTCTTGCAAGGTTTCCAAATTATCTTCCCCGTTCACGTATCCACGTTCAATATTACTTTCTAATTCTTCAATGTGTTTACTTAAGGATAATTCGCGGTTTTTTGTTTTTTTCAATTTTACTGACGAGAACGCAATTGTTCTACCCCTTATCATTAATTTCAACACATCAAAAAAAATTCTATAGGAGATGCGATTGTTTTCGTCTGCCATTTGATATTTATCAAATTCTTCTTTGATCAAGTTTCGGATTATAAATTTATATTCATCATCATATAGTAAGGATGTGTTCAGTTTCCAGAAACCTTTTCCGCGATTTTGTTCGTAGAACGTTAATGTCAAACATACCATTGAGTGGTCAGTTCTGTATGCCGACATAATTTTTGAGCTCCCCATATTTTGAATATCATCAGTGACTAAATAAAAATCCAATCTTGCCATTTTCAACGGTTTATATGAGCTTTTCCAAGTATATTGCGATTTACTTTGATTGCTAACTCTCCATATATCGGATAAATTGAATTGTTCTATCATACTCAGTACTTTCATTCTCGCCTGTGGGTTATTGTTCCGCACGTACGCGTATGTGTCTCTCTCGTAATCTAGTACAAGATTCCAGTCCCCGCAGAAAATAAGCGACGCATTGTCGTAGATATTGACCAGACTTGTAACTTCCTCAAAGAAGGAAGCGTCATCGTTGTTTGGGCCATACAGATTGACTAGTGTTAATCTGTGTGATTCGATTGTAATATCAACCACGAGTAAATTACCTTTGTCATTCATTGTATAATCGTGGATAGTGTACTCGAAATTGTTGTTAAAGAGTATAGCTACGCCTCGACTATCTGACGTGTGAAAGTTGAAAATACCCTTGTATCCCCATTCTAATATGTAATCATTTTCGGCCCTTTGACGACCATGGAATTCTTGAAGGCAGTATATAGAAAAGTTTTTATCTTTTAACCACTCGAAAACATCCACACGTTTCTTGTTGTTTGTTAGACCCCTGACGTTTAAAGAACATAAAGTAATCTCTGTCATCAAGTTTGTGGTAATCACCCGTTAGGCCATGATTTTTTTAACGTGGTTTTCAAATATGTCGGTCGTAGGGATCAATATGTTAACATTATCTTCTTCTTTTCCCGGCCGGTAACGAAAATCTTGCGCGAAAGAGTGCAGTGTGATTATAAAAATTTCGCTCCTCATTTGAATTATAGCAAAGTTGGAGCTATATGTTCAAAGCTTTGTGAACACACAATACAAAGCGAGTATGTTAGAAACACACATTTAGTTCAAGCTTTGTAAATACACAATACAAGGCATGTATGTTAGAGACACACATTTAATTAAGGCTTGTGAACACGCAAAACAAAGCAAGTATGTTAGACACACACATTTAGTTTATTTAGTATTTTTTTTTGCACGCACAAAACCAGACACCTTTTATCTGTGTCACTTTTGCATTGGAACAGACTCAAAACACCACTCACATGTGCAGAAAACAAACAAACACCACAAGAAACATGCTGGCATCTTGTATTGCTAATGTTCGTTTGTCTAAATTATTATTATTATATACATGTGCAGCACACGGCAGACTTACTCAGACTCCGTCAACATTCCTAAGAACTAATACCACAAGTGTTTCACCCGGTTGACGCCAAAAACACATATTTAGGGTTACTGAGGGAAATGAGAAGCATCAAATACATACCAGTGATGTTGACGAAAAATTTAACAAATACATTCGCCAATAGAGATCAGCGCTCATTACCGATGGTGAGATTTGTCAGCTTGGTTCTGAAATCTGCTATATGTGAATACATGTAGCATAGAAGACACCTTCTCCCACTGTGTCGTCATGGAGATGTGAAAAAGAAACTTGAAAATTAAAAATATAATTGAACTGCTTTGTACAATGTAACTGGTATATCTTAGTTATATGTAATCACACGCCAACGACTTGAAAATATCTAAGCATTATCATCCAACCCACACTGGTGTTATCGAGGGTGTAATTTGAAGAGTGTATGACTAAATGCCAGAACCAGTTTGATTTGATTATATCCAGACATGTAGTCTGTGTATTCCAAGTGACATCACGTGACTAGCCTTGAACTAACTACAGCACGACTCTCACGGCCAAACAACCACATGTGTCATGCAGAGAACACTTCCTGGGCCAGATATGTTTCAAGGGCAGTCTTGCGATCATTCGCAATTTAGATACTCGCGAATTCTGACTTTTCATGAATTCAACGAAAATCAGGTGCTTGTGCGCTACAAACAAGTATCAGGACTTCTCAGTTAGTATCAAAGCATATTAAATCGTCAACAATTTACAGACGATATGCTGCTTGTTTGAATAATGAAATACTTTGTTGATGACCAAACAGTGTCACCAAGCAAGTTCACAGCAGCAGGTATTGACTCGTTCCTTCGAGGTATCATTTCCTCCACCACCACCTGAGCATTTCCTCGTCTGCGGGTGAACGGAAGGTGGTGAAGAGTCATACAAATGATTTTGTGCTCTGGGTATAAATTTCTTACCAACAGTTTAATATCAGAGGATACATTTTGTTCACAAAGGTTAGGGATTGTGTTTCGGTAGCGCTTCTGCTGCTGAATACATCAACGGTGATATCAACATAATATATGTTGATATACATGTTATACATGCTACTAGTCCAAGAGTTAATTTTCAGTAGGTACATCTTAACACATATATAATATTCAATATGTTGCAATCGTTCTTTGGATACATTCCACATTGAAAATATTCTGGGACTTTATATTCTTTCACCGTGAATGATGAATGCCATCCTGAAACAGATTGCCACTGGACGATAACATTCATCCCGTATATTGCTCCATATAATTCTACAACTCAGCTCATGCCTCATGGATTATGTCTTTATGCCTGCCACTTTGACCGAAACCATGTTGCCCAGTAAGGGACGACAGGCCTCGTGCTATTCGATGAGATCACTTCGTCCTCTCTTCACCGAAATTCCCAACTAGTCTCTAAACTGCTGCGACAAGGACATGTACCAAGACTAATAGCTGCATTCAAGAAATTCTATGGACGTCATCACAATCTGGTTGATAAGTACAGTAGATGTGTCACCAGCATGCAGTAAGACCTTTATGCATGTTAATGTTTCGGAATTCATGACGGGTGCCACATTTGGGGCAGGAATTGCTCACTCTTTCCGGAACACCTGATTTCACCTCTTTATGGCCATATAATGGAGGTTCATGAAGTTCCATACAATTTTATCGATTTTGCCTGACCCTGGACTTTGAGATTGGATAGCGGATTTGGCTTTGTTTTGTACATGGGTTCTGGTTCCATGTTTATCTCACCAGATCAGAACGAGTTTCTGTAATTAAATTAAAGCCAATAACACACGAAAAAATGTGAACAAAAAACACGTGGCTCCCACAGGATCGCGTTGGGGTTACGTTATGTCGATATTGATGGGTAATGTAAAGCGTGTGTGTGTGAATGATTGATGTGAAAGTGCAATGTGAATGATTTATTCATACAATATTCTGAAGCATGTCCTGTGAGAAGGATAGTGGTCGACCATCATATTAGGTAATTTTCAACAAACTGTACCATAACTGAATCTGTCTCGTGCGATATGAAATGTTTTGTCAGGCACATTGGTGTGGCATTTTATCCTGAAGCCCTGGCTATTGCAGGGAACACTGTACAGTGTTCAAGGTAAGGTAGGTTCAACATCAGGAGTGAATGCAACGGCCATTCAAGTTAGATATTAACTGTTATTCTGGCCTTCCCACCATGTTTCACCATTAGCTCTAAAAAACACATAACAACAAAAACCCATTGCTTTAGTGGTATCAGGAGGAATCACATCGTGTTCGTACTACCACAAGGATGTGTATTATTATGATGAGACGCACTGTAATTTCAATGTAATTTATCAGTGGTTCTTTATTTCATAGCCTCGGAGTCTGACGGTCTAAATACTGTCGAACTGCCAGTTTGATTTGATTATATCCAAACAACTAGGTTATGCGGACATAAGTCGCATGAAAGGCCCTAACCCACAATGTAGGTGAAACACAACTTCTGAGGCCACATAATCGCACGTGCCCCATGCAGAGAACAGTCTGAGAGAGGTTTGTTTCAAGGGCATGACATGATAATGTGCTAAGGATTGTAAGGCTATTATAAATGATGTCCATGAGCAACAATCACCGCTCACCACATAACTACATCTGAGAAAGAAAATAATCTTTTGACGTATGAACATCAGCTAAAGCCAACTGTGCCCTGTTTGCACTTATATCATTGCTATTAGTTTGCAGGTTGCTGATACACTATATGTGGATAAGCCAAATACAAAAAACGAGTAGTTGCAGTTCATCATCCTCCATGAATGAAATGTCAGCGAGAACCAGTCAGGATTAACTTCAATCCGTTTGTATAATGCAAGTAAACTCTATATTACGTTAGATTAAACATCTCACAACAGAAAATGATATTCGTTGCATGTACGAATATACTATCAACTTCAAAAACACAGATGCACATTTTCTTTGATCTGTAGAGGTTATAACTCATTCGACATTCGAAGTTTATTTGTCTCGAAGAAAAAAATGTTGGTTGTTATTGACTTGAAATTATCGTTATCATCCAAATCTTGGTGGTAATAGGTTGACAAATTCATTGCTGCCATGTTATGTTTTCTATCCCACGTTGGTGAGGAAATAACTTCTGTCACTTTCCATGCAGGAATTTATATCCAATTATTGATGATATGTTTGAGAAGGTCTCAGAAACAATCTTAGATGTGAAGCAAGCCAGAAATGGAAAAGTGTCAGCGGGTAATTCTGGCAGATCAATATCCTTATGATTCACTCTGGAAGCTTTTCTATGGCGAACAGTTTCCCCACGTGATCACTTCTCGATACACCAGCAAAAACAATTTATAAACGAATTTTTGAGAGTTAACACTGCATATGTACCACATCATTTAAATGTACACTTTTACGCATATTCTAACAAGCTCATCACAACCTGAGTCTCTCCTCGTCTGCGGGTGAAAGGAAGGTGATGAAGAGCCGTGCGTATAGTTTTATTACCAACAGTATATCAGTGGGTATATTTTGTTCATGAAGGTTAGTAATTGTTTCGGTATCGCTTCTGCTCTTGAACACATCAACGGTAAGAATAGAAAGTAAAACAAGTCCGTTAAATATTCATGTGAATATTTAGATTTTTTATTTGATTTATTTTTTCCAACACATACCAGCATACATACATACGTACATTCATATCAAAATACAGACATAAGATATATGTGCAAGTGAAATGAATGAGGATGAGATGACCAATATGTACAAGAAAAGGAGCACCGAAAAGACCACAAATATATTGAGTTGTCTCATTTCCATGGTGGACCTAGTAAATACATATATACATGTATTACAAACTACACGTCCAAGATTCAATTGTCAAGATACATCAAAATAGTATTCAATACTGTTGCAATCGTTCTTTGGATACATTTCACATTGGAAATATTTTGGAACCTTTCACCGTGAATGATGTATGGCAACTTGAAACAGATTACCAGTGGACGATAGCATTAATTCCGTATATTGCTCCATATAATTCTACACCTCAGCACATGCCTCATAGATTTTGTCTTTATACCTGCCACTTTGACCAAAACCATATTACCCAGTTAGGGATGACTGGCCTCCTGCTATTCAACGAGGTCGCGTCGTCCTCTCTTCCTCGTTAGAAGATACCGAGATGGCGTTATTGAATTACAGACAATAACACAAGAAAATATCAATGAAAAACACATGGTTCCAGCATGATCACGATGGGATTACGTTAAGTTGATATTGGTCGGTGATGTAAAGTTTGTGTGTGTAAATGGTTGATGTGAATATTCAATGTTAGTGATATCTTCACACAACGTTTTGAAACATGTCCTGTGAGAACTGGCACATGGGGTAGTTGTCGACCGTTATATTAGGTAATTTTCAACAAACTACCAAAAACTGAATCTGCCGATCCCATGTGAACTTTCCTTTCTTGTTAGACACATTGGTGGGGAGTTTGTGGGATTTTTATTTTTCAACGTAAGGTAGGTTTAACAGTGGGAGTAAATGCAACGGGCATTCGTATTAGATGGTAACTGTATACAGTTATTCAAAGCTTCGTGTGGCCTTCCCACCATCTTTCATCATTAGCACTAATATAACTACATAACAATTTATATGACGGGTCGTCTAATTAGGTCTATGTTGGTCTCAGGATTTTTTCTTTAAAAATGCATACGAATGGGCGATTATTTTTTTTTATCTTTAATGAAAGAAATTCTTCTTTGGAATCCGACAGGATTTATATGACGGGTCACCTATTTAGGTCCTTGTTGGTCTAAAGATTTTTTTATTAAAAATGTATACAAGTGGGCGATACTTTTCACCTTTAATGACAAAAATTCTTCTTTGGAATCGGACAGCCAAGAAGTCATACGGGTGATATTAAAAAAAAAATTTCCATAAAACTCATACAAGTGATGTTCAAGAAGTTGTTTTCTCATAAACACATCATTTATCTGACACACAGGAGTCTTTAGTGCACAGATATTACTGCGCCGATGGATTTTGGGGATGTAAAAAGGGTGCAGCAATTTTTTGTAACAAAATAATCAACTGGATTATTTGGGTGCATGTGCTGTCCACCAAAACAACAACAACAATATGGCTGGGCTTTTGAGAGCAAGTTTATCCATTTTGTTGGAAGAATTTGGGGTAAGAAGTTAACAATATTTGACATGTAATTTAGACCAGTAGATGTGCTATAGAGAGTGTGTAGTGTATCGAGCATTTATAATTTAGTCACACATTCATTGGTGGAGTTTAGGACTACAGTTTGTGGGACCCTGGGTTCGAATCCCCTCTCGGGCAAGTGGTTTTTTCCGAAGTTCAATTCCATGCCCTTCGGACTGACGAACTGTCCTGCAACTTTCTAGCGCTTGATGGAGTCGGCAATGAGTGATCTTCACCTTAACCAATGTTTAATCTACTTGGCTGACGTCATCATTGTGTATTCGTCAAATCTCGAAGAGTATATGACACGTCTGGAATCTGTTGTCCGTGGATTGAGTGGTCCTGGATTGAAACTTAATCCATCTAAGTTTGACTTATTTTACTCACAGGTTAGATATCTTTGTTCATCAAATTTCAGCAGATGGAAATGCAACGAATCCGAAAATATTGCTGCTGTACGTAAATGGCCTGAACTAACCTGTGTCAAAGACCTTCATCGATTTATAGGCTTTTGTGAGTTTTTCAGGAGATCTGTGAAAAATTTTAGTCGGATTGCTTGACCACTCTTCAGTTTGATGGAAGGTCACCTGAACCGGAAGGATGAGAGGCCCCAGGAACCATCTGTATTGAAAGATGAGAATCGACAAGCACATGACCTGCTTAAGTCCAAACTTGTCGCCAGTCCCGTTTTGGCATTAAAATGGGAATGAAATGGGCGATTTGATACCAAGCCTTTTAGCTTGTGATTAGGAACCTATGTACTTGCCAATTCCATGGGGATTGTTTCGGATTTCTATGTTATTTTCAGAGGTTGTTGGGTAGTTGTATACTAATTTAATCCGGTGTATAGTAGAAACAACTACATTCAAAACACAGTCTGCCCCTGATGACGCCAGTGTGTCTCTAGATAAACTATTTGGTCGGGCTTTGTTTCTATTGCAAAATGTTGTATTTTACGTTTGTTATTAGCATCATCAAAATCTGGATGTATTGGTGGTAATAGATTGATACTTACATTCATACCACTGAGTCGGTGTCACTGCTGGTGAACGCTAACTCTGTCCCCGAAGATACCATCTACTCAGCAGTCTGTCGGCTTGTGATTAGGTAAATATACTTGTCATATATCTATTCCATGGGGTATGCTTCGCACGAGTGCCTGGATGATCTGCAGCCGAAGTGTGCAGTACTCCGGAATGGCGGGGACATAACGCTTTTGCGGTTCAACATTGAGGGAGAAAACGATGAAGATGCTGCCGACTTTGATGAAGATGAACATGATGAAGTCTTAGTCGAAGAAAATGACCCATCTTATCATGAGTGAATCAACAGAACAATATTCTTGTGAGCTGCGCGTACCGGTGCATAAACAGTATACGCGTATATACGGTATAATTATAATTTACTTTCTAGTTTATGACTGCACACAATGACTGCCATATTATTGTTGCAAAAATTTCAAAATATACCAGGTGTCATTTCCACCCCAAGTATAACATATCAGTTTCGTGTATTACCGGAATTATTCTTGTGTTTTTATCCGTATTAGACATCACGCGTGTGTTAATGGATACTTACCGATATGAGATTTTGATGATGACATTAGGATACCCAGCTGCAGATACCGGTATAGATGATCGTATTGACTAACTTTCCTACTGGAAATATATTACCATAGAGCATGTGGCGTTGAGTGCAATCGTACAAGCTCCAACTATAAGACCACACTAATAACAACATACACTCGAAATAAATTCAAATGAAATAAACATGAAACCAATAAGTACAAGTACAAAGTATTCCGAGCGAAGAAAACCGTTATCCAATGTCAAAGTCCAATGTCTGGCAAACTCGATAAAAATGTAGGGAACTTCATGAATTTAAATTCAGGCCATAAGGACGTTAAATCAGGTGTTCCGGAAACAGTGAGCATATCCTGCCGCCCATGTGGCACCCGTCATGAATTCCAGAATATTAACAAATTAATATAAAAACTGCGCTTTTCCATGACAATGCTCAAAAGCGCATTGTATAATAACAATACATGCAAACATGTCTTGTTGCATGCTGAGATTTCGTGTAACCAGATTGTGATGATGTCCATGGAATTTTTTGAAAGCAGCTATTAGCCTTGGTAAAACATATCCTTGTCGCAGCAGTTTGGAGACTGTCTTGGAACGTCGGTGAACACAGTCCTCAGATCTGCAACTGTCTCTGGAATATCGTATGAGTTGTGAGACAAACACGCCATATGCTGGCGACATAGGAACGTTGCTGCCTAGAAAAGGGAAATTGACTATGGAAAATTAAAATAATACACCAGATGGAGTTAATGCACAACTGCCCAACAACTCATTAAAACCCCCTGTATATGACAAGTACATAAGTACCCAATCACAAGCCAAATGGCTACTGAGTTGATGGATAGAGGATCCATCAAACAGAAGAAGGGCAATGTCCCTTAATAAAATGGGCAATATGTCAATAGTTGTACAATAGTTGGGAACTATATGGAGCCCTATATGGTTATAGACGGTCGTTTATTAGCAGTCATGGTGTTATTCATCGTTTACGGCGAAAGATCACAACGTTCATATAATTATGGTAGGCTGAAGACGTCAACGTATTCAATCGTAAAAGTGTTTCAACTGGTCCCTCACGAACGCAGATTACAATACTAAACAGGTCTATGGATATGTTGCCATGTTGGCTCACAACATGTGAATTTCGCCTAGGCCTATATTCTGTGTGACTAATCAATAAAAACACGCTATCAATTTGTCCAAAAGATAATACAATGTTAACTCTGTTTTTTAAAAACTTTTTACTTGAAATATTCATGGAAACTTCCTCTTCGAAAAATTATGTTTAAAAAATCCTTGGAGTAGGGTTGATTTTTGAATGTAGGTATTATTAAGGCAAACATTATTTTGTATGGTGGCCTCGTCAAACATACATACCATCAACAAGTGAAAACGCAAGTAAAATTGCAAGAACAATTTTAAAAAAAACAGGTAAATATGCAAGGGAAATTAAATAAAATTTCGAATATCAGGTGTCATTGAAATTATTTATCTGTTCTATCTAGATTTATCTGGTTCTATAGCATTGAAGAATGAACCTTCGTTTTTGTCAGTCATGGTAAAACTGTTAACGTTGTGTGTTTTACTTCTTCAACTAAATGTTACTCCTGTCAGAATCCGTGTGAGCATCGTTTGAAATACAAATCGTTTGGGCGATTCATGAGCCCGCTTTGAATATTTTGACAGCCCAGACGTGTCTGATGGGTAGGCTACCTATGTAGAAACTAATGTTTTGTCAACTCCAAGATGGTATTGTACCTAAAAACACTCGACGGCAGTCACAACATGAAATTTCTAGTACTTCTGGACTATACCTTACTGGACAAGGTTCTAATATCCGCTAGATGCGTGCGGTCACTCACGTAAACCGCACTGTGCGTTACGTTATCGCATCGGAGCCGCTTCACCTCTGTGGGTCGGGCTCTCCAACCCAGAATGTGAAGTGACTAAACATTTTTTTTAAGTTGCTGTTAGGTAGGCGTTTCACATACTGGGGTGACACACCGACTGACAGAGGTGAAGCGGTGCCAGGCGACAAATAATGCTCGCTGCGTTTCGAAAGTTTGTTGGTAAAAGTTTGCTTGCAACATATACAGACCGTAGAGTTGTGAAAAGTGAAGACTGTCTTACTAGAAATAGTGTTATTTGCCGCCATCTGGAAACTGTGCATTTTGTGCGGACCTATAATAAAAGGTTAGATTAATCCCCTCATGTGACATTGTTTTTCCCAGCCAGCTTTATTCCCAAACTTTTCAAAACAAATACCTTATTCCCCGTTTTCCCTTTGGACTTCCCTTCACCATAACCTGAAATCCCGACTTGTAATTGCCGTTACGTATTTGCCTCTCGGCAATCGTCTTGAACGTCGCGCTCTGCCTTGATCCGACTCTGGCTAATGTCGGTGTCAACGTGGCAGATACTTTCTCCTTGTCCGGATGATCGAACTCCATGATATGCAAGATTCAAGGAGATGTTATATTATACGTAATGAAGAGACCTGTTAAATAATAATTTAATAGTTTAGTAAATAAGTAAATAATATGCAACATGTAGCTATATAGATTGTTTGTGCGATATTCATGTGAAAAAAAAAAAATGTCAGGTCTTTTTTTCTTTGTGTCATATTATATGCTATTCAAACCGAAATACTCGTTACATGTATGCCATGTAGAATCCATGGTCAAATAATGTACAAATCTTATAAAAAGTTAGAGCAACATCATCACATCAATGTCATGATTTTAACTATACGTTTGAATCACAGACAACCAGCCAACTGGGTGTATGATTGGTCTTACTTTGATTTTCTTGGCGTTTTTGATGGCGAAACCAATGGTCTTTTTGGGGAGATGTAGCCCCCAGCTTTGTGCGTTTTGTGAAATCCATGCTGGGCGCCGCATACTCATTCTTGGTCCTGTTGATTCGGCCGGCAAGCTGGAAACACCCCTTGCACAGGGATCTGTCTTCCGGTTCTGAGAGTGGTATGAGCAAAACCGCCTCGTCCCGGGGGTTATCCTCCAGGGACAATCCATCTTTTATGAACTTCGTTTGTGGTCCATATCGCCCGTAAGGTTTGTTGCGGAGTACATATTCCTCCCGACAATACATGCAATGCATTGTACATGTAGGTTACAAAAAATGTACACAATTAATCCACAATACTTCCGATGAGACCTTAATAGCATACATACATTTAAAATCCGGCTAAATGTTGTAATTGTATATATATATATATATATATATATATATATATATATATATATATATATCAAGATATTACCACTACTTCACTACCAGTAATATTTACATTGATATAAATACCAAAATAAATAAATAATATAAATACCGCAATACTCAGTGCATTATTATCTCTAAATTATTAACGCAGAGCTCACAAGGCCAAACTGCCACATGAACAGAATGGATGAAACATCTCGGAGCCTGTGTTCGGTGGTCACTAAGCCTACAGCAAGGAAGTAGGAATATTCTACAATTACTGTTCGGTACGAAACCATCTGTGCAAGAGCAATCGCTGAGTGGACTGCTTGTGCATATTGAGGTCAGAAAGTGGTGTCAGTCATGTATATATAGTGAGTCTGGATAATAATTTGGCCCCATTCTTTCAGCATTCTCCAGTTCCACTGTGGCATACACCATGAAAGCTTCCTTGTGATCTCCATCAGCACGCACAATATATCGAGTCAGAAAAAATGCAAGAGTAGTAGCACCCCAATTGTGTCATACAAAGGGCATAATATGGTGCAAAAGATTTTCTCAGTGATGGAGTAGTGGCAAGATTTTATTATCGATTGTGACACATCTACAATAATGCTGTCAACGTCCTGCGACTATGCCATCAGTCTCTGTCAAATAAGATATGTGTGGACTATTTCCTGTCTATTTTCGCAGGAATGTGTCATGACCAAGAGATGACCTGTAGCCAAGCAAGGCTTTGTTTCGTTGGTAATTCATCACGAAAATGATGGCATATCATTGAGGAAGTGTTCAATAGACCGGCTCATAACTACATAAATTCTCAGGTTCTTGAATCAATACTTCAGCACAGTGGTGACTTTAGTAGATGGGCACTGGAGTGCAACCATGATTATTTTTCATAATAGGCTTTGTCTGTGTGTAAACATAATATCTGGATGGATGTGCGACATACAATATTTCAGCTGTCTATATTCCTTCCGATTCCTACGTCACATAACATTACATGTAGATCAAACCCATGTCAGTGGATCTGTGCCAGTGGATCAGTGGATGTGACGTTTGGCATTTGTGTCCTAACGATAATACTCCAGGGTTACATATAAACTAATTTCCAGGCAACAACCTCACAAGGCATATGCTAAGATATAGTGATTATCATTCGGCATTTATGCAGTGGTTGCAGGACAACCGTTATGTAGGTTGGTCATAGACCTTGGAATACTGGAACATTGGCTAAAAACATTAATGTTGATTTCCCATCATCAATAACATTGTAATGCCGCATGTACTCATAATATGACAAGCAATCCTGTCAAATTCATGAATAACAGAATCAATGGTCATGATGGTGATACCCAGTATTGTTGTATGAATTCTAATGGCGCTATTGAATATTTTGTAGTATTGTTGGTTGATCGTACTTGTTGGCATTGTCACAGCGGTAGGTATGTGCTCATAAAAATATAATAGCAACAACAACAATAAAAATAGTAATCATTATGGTTTCTCTTTATTTTATATTAATGCTCAAGGTTTTTTTAAATGTATACCTCTGAGAGTTATCACTGCCGTGGTGCATGACGTTTCAATTTGTAAATTTAAGTGACCATTTGAGGCACGGGTAGGAAGGAAAGAAGAAAAAAACCTAAGGATTACTGCATTTTAGGTCCGACACAGTCGGATGTGTGTCCTGGTTCAAGTTGAGCAACTAAAGCGTTCGCACGTTCCACTCGTGCGAATGATAGAACACGGCAAATTTTCCAACCAACACGGCAAACCTGCACGCATTGAATCTTCATAATTCAAAATAGTATTTTACATGCAGGGCATGCATTATTTCCATACATATCTCTTGTAATTATTTGCATTAAGTAACTGTAGGGGTGAGTGTTGTTTGTACAACTGCACCGTCATTAGTGTCAAGGCTATAGCCTACTCAACTTGGAGAAGCGAAATGTAACTTATAGTGAATTTGATTGTACATCTTATATATTTATATCCTATTCCACAGTGATGAAACTGCTGCAGATTACACCACCGTGTTGCAGATAATAACACGAAGCATATGACAAATTGAAATGTTGGCGTAATATTCTGAAAACCGTTAAACCATACTGATTCGGTTCAACTAACGTCACATAATTTCATATGTGAATGATGAGTATATACTTTTCTTACAAAACCTTGCTCAGATATTCCTACTACAAACCAAACACCACGTTTCCAAATATAAACACAACAATTTCACCAACTACGGGAACTGCAGATGGGCCGTGATCGCCTTGTTATGAGACCGCCAAGGTCAGTGTTTCATGTCAATGAACTTTCAAGAAAAATACACAGAGATTGGCATTGCATATGGATTATATGAGGTGCCTTTTACCAGAGTTACACCGTACACACAAGGGAATTGCGAAGTTGATTTTTCAACTGTTAATAATTCTGCTTCAGTCACGTTTTTATTGATGTTAATCAACTTCGTGGAATTGAGGGTAGCTTTACAATGCCAAAAATATTCTAGTAGTCATGGGCGTTAACATATAACAGACTATAGCGAAAGCGAACTTTTTTCTCAACGGATTTACTAAGTGAATATGTAGGCTATATCAGGACAGCTATTATAATAATTCATTATATTTGCTTCCGGTTTACATCAACGAGGTACGTTTGCTATTGTTACGCTTTACTATTTTTTTTTATGTTATTCTGGCCAATAGCTGCGGATTAGGCAGGGTGACACTACAGAATTTCCACTTGATCACAAATTTGTCAACGTTTTACAGTGAACGTAGGAAATTCGGTATAGCTCTGTACAAGACAATCCATTGCGATTCAAAGCACAACATGTAAAAAAAAAAATCGGAGAGCTATGCAACTCATTTGTTTGTGCTACACTGACAGTATGGGCCAACTCGAATGCAGTTCCTGTTTAACACTAGGATCGCCACCATGTAATTAGGGTATAGATACACCGTGGAAACAGTCTACTGTGCCAAATACATACAAAAACGTCATAATGGTAATTTAAATTTTGTCATGTTTGTTTTTGTAAAATGCAGACAATGGACATGACGTTTTTTTGTACTTCTTGGGCATAATAGACTGTTTTAGAGCCCCAAAAGCACATGGCATCAGCAGGTACCCCATTATAACTACCATCACCTACCATTGCTTCACAATTTACTAACGTCACTTTTTGACATCAATATCAAATCTTATGAAAAATACAGTAAACGGATACCCAATGTGATAGATGTATTTTTCGTCTTATGGGTTCTTGATCTGATTCGTAACGCAAACCATTTTCCAAGTCTCCAATTTTACTTCAAGAAATCTGTTTACGAGCGTGCGTGATAACCTATACTAAATTGGTTCGTTAATGAGGTTACGGATATTGCATATGGGCAATCAGTCTTGATCTCCTAAATATGATACTGCCAAGGTCAGAGTTTCACGTCAGCTAAACACTAACCATGGAGCTTGGCATGGCAAATCGGCTTCACATGTGTACCGTGCCTGATACCAATCTGTACACGAAAAGAGCTTGCGAAGTACAGCGAATATCGGGCAATTGTATGGTCAGACTCCAACAAGTACACAATCACCAAGTCACTTACATGTGATACGATGTGTTGAAAGGAATAAGTAAAAGGACTCTTTCGGGGGGTAACATGCTAAAGTCCAATTGATTATATTCCGTATAAATTAGTGGCAACAGATTATACTAATTAACATTCGCTTTTGCACACTGTACAATGTAGTACTCAGAACGGAAGCCTGGTAGTACGCTACCTCAAACTTTCTACATGCTAATCTGATATATATGGTATATCTTCAAGGAATCAGTATAATCTAACGCATTATTGTTGTCAAGAATATTTGCAATTACGATAATCTTACGCCTATATGTCAAAAGACAGTCTGCAGATAACCAACACTAATATTTAGCCTTCTATCGGTCAACGATAAGATCAGACAATACGAGTTAAGCACATAAATTGTGATGTGTTCTGTCATAACGAGTGTCCTTGTTTTTGACGAGTGAATAATCGTGGACACCTAAATAACAAAACTCTTGTCCATACATTGAACGTGGACCTTGGCTATCTCTATGCTCTTGAACCATGATGTACTATGTTTGTTGCATGCATGAGATGAGTGGACTGCTCTCAAGACGAAGATGAATGTGACGAGTTGTCGGTGGACTGCTACCCTACCAAGAAGAAACCTGGCAGCAATGTAACAATTCTGAGTAATGGTGACCATGAATTATCCTCACCTGGTTATCTGCTTCAATTCTTTTTTCATCCCACCTGGCATGTTTCGAGGATGTGAGTTCATTATCTTATCTGCAATGTGATTTATACCCGTATTTCTGTATGACCATAGGACCCACATCTGCACATACACGACAAGTCATGTAGTCAGTAGGAACATGTATGGGCATGAGCAGAGAACCCATAATTGCAGGGTGGTAGCACTGTTTGAAGGTAACATGATGTCACAACGTTATATATTTTGACGAAACCATGGTATTACTCCAAACATACGGAATTTGCATGCCAAATGTCACGTGCACGGTTCACACCAGACCATATTCCTTAGTGCTCTGGCGCCGAAATTACCCCTATCACAATGTTGCCCCCTACCGGTATTAAATGAGCTTCGTACACGCCCAATTGTTCGGCTTTTATTAGAATTAGCCTTATACTGGCCATGAACTCCATTCTTCAGTATGGTTGTAAAACCTCGGTCATATTATGCACCTAGACAGTGTTTGTTGTGCATAATCTTTTACTGTATTTATTTCACCTTATTTAGCATAACATTTCATAACAACAACCATAGCCTCAAGCCAATCATCATGATTATTATAATTGAAAATAACCGTGTTTTGGTGTCATCGCAAATATGATTATTTCAAGTAGCCATACAAATTGAGAAATAAAATATAATTGCACAACAATAGTCAGTTACAATGTCCGGGATATGTGCATAGGGCAATATGACATCATTGTCGTATCCATTATGTGTGGCTGTCGTGGTGGTTCTTCTTCTTTGACACAGATAAACATAATTATCACATCCGAGGACGTTGCCATATTTATATTCCAACAATCTCAGTCCTAATTTGGTTTGTTCACAAAAAACAAGTTACAACATTTCCCATATGTACCGGATTTAGCACAACTTTTGCATCCTACTTTGCATAAACTAATTGTGGACAAATTCAAGCACCTGCTAAGCACGTGTCTGTGTGTACTCGGGAGAATTCCAAGCAGATTTAGATAATCGAAAGTAGCGGTTAGCATTCAAGTTGTAGAAAAATTGTAGTGCAACGTCCCGGGTTAATTTGTCTGCGTGCTTTATAAATAATGAGAGCTGAGGTGGAAGATTGCATAATTGATTCACTACGAGCTGATACCCATACGAAGTGCATAATGTACCCTGGGGCAATGTACCCTGTGTTCCGAATACTGGCGGTCAACATTTCCTTTCAAGCTGAAAAAAGTTGATGACTTTGTCTGCCACCCACTTTCCGGTCTCATTGCACAGAAAGTCGTTAGGAAACTAAGTTTGATAGAGATATGTAAGTTTCCTTTTCGATATATTCGATGGAGCGAGTAGGAATAATGAGAGCAATACCTCGAGGGAGCAACATAATTAAAACTAATCATATAGCAATGACAATAGCACCACCCACAGACGACATAATTGATATAGCCTAAATGCTCGTTATTGTCCTCTTTCACTATTGTTATGAGCATCTTTTATTTGCTTCATAGATTAGTATCGAGTTAGATATGCTGATTTAGGCATATCTAGGTTTGACGATAGAAAATACATTCACCTGGATGTACGTAATCAACACGCAATAAGTAGGAAGAAACTTGAATAACTCACGGTGAGAACTTGAATAACTTGCGCTTCCGGTTCCTGTACTTATCCGATTTTTGCAATTCAAGTCCCAAGCAAATAATATAAACAGCAAAGACGATCTATGAGATGTGTGATATCTGCTCAACAGTGGAAATTTAATGGGACGCATATACTTGTTGTATGCTGAAGAACCATTATTCTGCTATTGCGGCTATGTAGTTCACTATCACTCAAACAGCTTGAGAATGAAATCTAACGGAGGCGAAAATTTGATTTTAAAAAAGTGGCCGAGTGATAACGCAAAGTACGAACTACGATTAGTCTACTTTGCATATTCATTGTGGTCCTGTTTTACCAACGGAACAACCTTATCAACTACCTTACGACTGTATAACTTAGATTGTATTTATCGAAGGCAGACAATATTTTCCACACATTTGTGTCTTCATAATACAGCATTTGAAACACCTTTTCTGTTTATTGTTTCCACACCGTTCGAACGATTTGGGACCATGTGCATTTATTTTACTTCTTGTTATAAACTACTTGACATTGTACATAGATTCGAGGACATGGTAAGATGTGTTTTCGTGTGTGGGACGAATTTGCGAACAGGTTTGAGCGACAGAACAGCAATGGTCGATTGTAGGAGTATTTATGTAGCACAAGAGGTAAAGAATATACCAGAGAAATTACATTGCTGAGCAGACAAGAAACCCAAAAAACGTCGGTGATTTCTCATACAATACTCATAAAGATTAAGGCTATTGTTTGTGTATTCCCTTGTATGACAACCAAACATAGAGGCGCAACCTTTGTTGGGCAAGTGATAATTTTATGTGCGTTCCAACATGTAAACATTATTTCAAAACTCACATTCGTAATGATCTGATTTGGAGATGTACATATTCCATGGAAAACATCCAATCATAGCGCCTTTACAGATTTCCATACACCATAATTTGGAAGTAACTCGGAACGTCCGTAACTAATAAAAACGTCAATGACTAATAACTGCTATACTCTAATTGCTATACTCAAATTGCTATACTCTAGTGTCCATCCACCAATCTCGCTATCCGTGCGAAAATATTGATTTGAGAGCCTGAGAATTGATGCCGTTATGTGCCGGTCTATTAAACACTTCCGCACAGACATGTCTTCCTTTATGTGACGAATTACCGACGCAACATTGCCATGTTGGGAAACAGGTCAGTTTTCGGTCGTGATACGTCTCTGCGAAAATGGAGAGGAAATTGTTCACACACATCTTTTTTTGACAGAGACTGATGACAAAGTCGCAAAACGTTGACAGGTTGACTGTCAATATGTCACAATCGATAATAGGACAAGACGTTTTTGTAGGGGAAAGAGAGACATTCCATACTCTTTTATTGGAACCGATCCATTGAGGGTATATCCTGCATAACATATGCTGTCACAGCAGTTTTCATCTGGTTGCAGATATCTTGATGTTATCATAATCCAATATATGCGTTTGCTTCAGGGTTTCACATGAAGACATCATTCCACATCTAACCTTATGTTACCGTAACACTACATGTATGAGTAAGTTTTAACACTTTGTTACTGCCTCTGGTTCTAGAGGTGCTTTTTGTTTGTGTTTTCGATTGCATTGTTCACATCTTTGCCAATATTTGTAACACTTCCAATTACGATCTTTTTTTGTTCATGCAAATTTCATGATGAAGAAAATTAGCTGTGAAAAAACCTTGGTGATATATTTTAGTATTTATCACCGAAAGATCATTATCCATTGACCGTATGTGCTGCTCTCGTACAGATGATAGTTTTGCATGAAGGAACAGAAAAATAACAGTCAAGTTTAGCTTCAATGTGGTCTTCATGGTGCTTGTCTTTCCGAAGCAGTGGCATAGTCTATGTTTCAACAATATCCGCACTTAATTCTGGGTGATTAGAACACTTAATGCCACGATCGAATGTCTTGTATGGATATATTTTTTTACTATTCAACAATAATTATTGTTCAAAATGTGCATCTTGGCACAGCCTGTGTTCCTAAACTTCGTCAACAAGCAGAGCAGTTAAAGTGCGACAGCTAGTTTTATTCATCACCAATCTGTATGAATTATTCCACCTGTCTACAATTTATCACAGCTTTGATGTTTTCAAAGCAGGCAGAGCAACTATTTCGTAAATAGCACTCCGTCATATTTACCGAAATATAAATATCATATTTTCTCTGTCAGTCAATAGCACTTGTGCTAATGTTATTTTGTAGCCATACCGACGTAAAATAAAGTTTTATCTTATTTTATGTCATAGGTAGTGCAGGTGGAGCTACCTGTGCAGTGCTTGAGGCCTCACCTCATAAGCGGCAGGTTGCTGGTTCGAGCCATGACGCTGGCGCTGTTGTTTTATCTGCCTAACATTCTTGGCAAGGTCTGTATCACATTGTGTTTCGATTCAATCCATATATAGGTGTCTGTCTATGGACTCTTAATGAGCTGGAAAGTGCTTTGAGCATGCCTTGCATGAAAAAGCATTGCATAAAAAGTCCATTTATAATCAGAAACGTCAATGACAGAAATTTCTACAAGACAAATCTTCGAATTTGGCAAGAGTACACACTATGTTCTCAACACCATATTATTGGATTTTGTATGTGAGTCATCCATCCTCCATACGCACGCAGTTTCCACTCACTGGAATTTATTGATTTATTGAAGGAAATAATTGCAGATATTACCATTTATGCCAACTAGATGTCTTGCGATTTTAGGGTGATAACGGCTTATGAAAAATGCATCGAGTTTTCCAGGTGAGTTGTCATTCACTGGGATTATTTGAGTTATTGAAGGAAGTAAATGCAACAACGCTGAGTTGCGAAAATCATCATCATTCTTCAATTTGATCATTTTTCAATTATTCCTGGTCTTATATAATTCAGAGTACACATATATGTTCTACAGATAAACATATTTGTTTCTTAACAGTGAATGAATGTGTGTTGAATTTATGTGTCTCCAATAATAGTTTATAGGCACTGACGCCGCTATTGATAAAAAAAATAAAATGCAACCTTCAGGGTATTGTGCCTAACAAGTTGATTAATTATTTAACTGTTCTACCTTATTCGTTCAGCACAATTCAGTTGTCGGCAGGTAATTAGGCCTATGCCTCTCGAAATGTCTTGCTTTTTGCTGTAAGTCAGCAAACATGCTTCAAGTCTTGTGGTTTCTGATAACGTGAGACGAAGAGGATTTCGAAGACTCCAATACATGGTCAGGGATGTAAGCGAAGAGATCGTTCGCTTGATATTCAGATCTGAAATCATTTACCGCAACGTGCAGCTTTTGTATGTTCCCTTTTGACGTTGAAATGGCCTCTAGACCTGCCACGTTCTCCACGAAAATGGTGCCCGATTCTTTGACCAGCGATCCCACAAATTTGCCTGCCCTTGTGGAACGCCCTCTGTGTAGGATCCATTACAGTGCTTCAGAACCTCTATAAAATATAAGGAAATTGATGTTTGAAATGTTAGATGTTGATGTAATGTAAAATTGGATATTTTTATATATTATATTGATGGTACATTATGTCATCCAGGTAACGCGCAGTATATTTGCTTTTGTCGTCTTTATTGAAGAGCTCATTAACGCGATCCAGTGCCTGATTATTCCCGGCCCCATCCCGAATGTTTATCGTGTGGTTGAGCAAGATGTTATGGGACAACTAGGATGTCATCCATATATTCACGTCTGTAAAGTTGACAACACTTCTGCTCACCACGTACCGAACTAATACGTATCTTTGCGCACCTGTGTGCTTTTAATGTGTACCAGCCAGAAGTCTGTGTCCTGCTATCAGATACTTGTAGTTATCGCTACCCCAAAACATTAAAACATTATCATATGTAGATCTGCACTTGAAAATAAAATTTTCCTTAAAAATAAAAAGATTACTTACAACATCACGCTATTTACTATCAGATATGGAATGTAATATAGTGATACGTTTAACCTTTTCGCTACTGACCCACCCCTCAGCCTCCATACTGAGTCGATTCATGTATAAATTGATAGGATTTCTATATGTTTGATTATTTTTATTTAAAGATGTTTCAAAATAATTAGTTGCGAAAATAAAGTCATATTATAGTGTGCTATTTCTATATAGTATACTTTTCAACCCCATTTCATCGGTTATCGTGGAAACAAGAAAACATTCTAGGGACTAAACAGATGGCTATTTCCATTCTCTTTATCATACAGCCATATTCGAATTTGTAATGATATATGATCCAATACGTTTTACTCTAGTACTTGTAGTCTTCTATATTTGTGATGAGGTGAATATCGTGATTTTTCATGGTGTTTACAGCATGTCATTATCTTCATTAGTTATGGAGATGTTAAACTTTTAGTGAAAATTGTCAGTAGTCCGACCCATTGTAATCGGTACTTGTGACGTCACAAGTTTAATGACAAGTTAATTATTCAATTAACTAAACAGTCAATTAAGCTTACAAATTTCAATCGTTGGCAATATGTATGTGCTAGTTTAGCGTGTAGGTACATTCCCGGGTATATATAACATTGAATACAATCAGTGGACAGTTACCTATACATCTATTGGTTGTCAAAGTTATGGTTACGCAGCGTAACCATCAGTACAGCAGGAGGGGTGTGGTATGGTTACGCAGCGTAACCATAAGTAGTGAAAAGGTTAATACACAATGTTATTCATTGCTGTATACTATTTCCTCTAAATTTAATGTAGTGATTTCACCTTCTATCCACAGAATCCCCAATCATCGCAGGGAACACTATGTACTTTTTGGCCGACCGACTGTACAGGGCTATGCTGATGAGCAAACACTGTCTCATGTCCTGTATCCGTAAAGTCTCCTCCTCCGAGATGTGTCTGTATTATGATGACATGTCAAATATACTTCTCTGACCGTTTTAGACATGATATAAACTTAATTCAAAGCCGGACATCATGGCAATAAATTTATATATACCGTCTGTCTACTCTGGGGCCTGTCAATTTCTGGTTAATCAGACGCTGTTTACAGGGCGTCAGGGCCGAATGATGGATGCCAATGCAGGCGTTTCTTCTTGTGTCTAAGAGATAATATAGGAAAATATTAAATGCTCGTTGAAACAAATAACTGACTGGAAGGTTGGTCAGGTGACATTAAATATATCCCTTCGAATACATAGAAAAAGTGGTCGGTTGTGACAACAGACAACTTGTCTTAAATGCCGATGCCAGTATATTGCTGTCAATACCTAATATAAATATGAAATACAGTTTGGAATGTAATTTTCAATCACATATCGTATGGGCCAATTGCTTTTTTCTACAATTCTTAATTTACTACCTGAACACATAGTATTTGTGTATTCATTTTAAGTCCATGCGTGTGCGTGTGTGCTTGTTGGGAAGGGGAGGGGGCAGAGCGTGAGTGAGAGTTTTAAAAAATCTAATACAAGCTAAAATTTGTATCGTACATGTAATTATCCAATTTACACAAGACATTCGCCTTGAAATAGGATGTAAAATACAATTTCCAATAAATATTCATCCTCATAATGTTTATTGTGTCATGTTATGCGGTAACCCACAATTATTTATCAGCGTTGTGCAATGTTAATTAATTGTGGACGTGATATGTTGGCCATAAAGTCTTACAAAACTACAGAATTACCTTACATGTATATCATGGGCCGTTAACTTATCAAAGCACATCTGTTTCTTACGATTGGGTATTTTTCAATTAATATCATATATTCACATGCAGGATAAAGTGTCATATTTTGTTGTTTTCATTAGCATATGCATGCACTGATGTGTTTCTACATTCATTAATGCGTGATATATGACAGTTCTTAGAAATAACACTGGATAACAACACCATTGTGAGTTTTCCTCATAATAACACTCTTATATACCTATAGATCAGCTCTAAAGAAGATCCTTCATGTCTGAGTTCAGTCATATTTCAGGCCGGTCAATTTTTCTTTGATTATTATCAATAATTACTTTGTATATATGACGCACCCTACTACATTAATGATCCTGCTGTTTGACAATGCATTTTGTTTTCATATGTTTCATGTCATGATATATACAACTTGAAATAGGCCTATGGTCGCAGTGTACATGTACCTTCCCAGTACCCAGGACGTTGATTCTCGTTTTACTTCCAAGAGTCAGAGGGAGGGGTATATTGTCATATTGATATGCATCTATTAAATCTCCTCAATGAAAACAGTCAACAAGACGTCAAAGGTCATATTCAGGGCTACTACTAGTAATTGATAACAGTTGATATGATGAAAAAACTAGGTGGGTGTTTCAACTTTCCGAGTACGCGGGAAAGATCGAATTTGAACTGGTGGAAGAATACAAGAGAGCACAAGACTGAAGGTCGAGTGGAGTGCTTTCTGATGTTCTTCCGCCAGTTCAAACGAGATCTTTCAGGTGTGCTGGAAAACACACGAAACAGGTTTTGTTTTTATCCCATGCTATGAATTTACGATTCTGAAATATTTGAAAACCCAACCACTGTAAAATGAAGTGAAATTGTACTAAAGATTGCAAGAACTTCTTACAATCTTTCATTGTACTCAAGGACCCCTTCTGCTGAGTAGAAAGCCGCGTGAACATATGCGTTGCTAGGAAACAGTATAAACAATGCAGATCACCGGGTCGTCATATACATTGTATTATGACGTCACAGTGATTGTACGTTCTCTGCATGGTTCTATGTTACTGAGGCTGAATTGCGTGATGTTTCATTGTCACGTCATAGAACACTCGTGCTTTCATTGTTCTTTCAAATAAAAAAAATACACATTCAAACAAGCGCATGTGAAATGTGAACCAAAAATGTGAAGAAAAAATAGTAGTCCAGTCAATACCAGGTTTACAGTGCAGTAGGGCCTATAGGCATTCTGAGAGACCGTGGGTATTGAGAAAGACAGGAGTAAAAGGAATGCGTTTTATTAAATAAACCAAAACTCCAAGAGAAAAGGACAAGGTGTGTACACATAAAAGTAAACAGAAAAACACAAAAGTGATAAAACAAAAGCAGGTGGCAAAATAATGGCAACTGAACTAAAAGAGTGGACAGTGTCTGGGGCTGCGGGACCTCGGAGTGTGTGTTGTTGCTCTGGCCCTGGCGGGGGGAGTTCCCTTGATTGGGGAAAAAAACGAACTGTTGTTGAACCACATAATTTTGCTTTGTTCAAATGATCTGGTTTTTATTCGGTTTCTTTGTACAAAAAGAAATTCTAGGGCAATTCCATGTACTAGTATAACATATAACCACATCCCCGAAATAAACCAATATTGAGTTCGATTTGTATTTGAGTAGCAATGAAAAATTATTGTGAACATAAAATGTGCTGTTGTCTGTCATATAGAGTGTCCTTCTGACGAAAGAATTATGGGGATCACAAATAACTCCTATCCTCATTCAGAATAATCCGATTTAGACCTTGACCATCTCTAATACGTTCTTTAGCCTGTAGAAATTGCTCTCAATGTCCCCCGGTCTGTTAAGAATTTATTGCTGGCATCACAGGTGGGCTGCTCTTAAGACGATGATGGAGGTGACAAGCTGTCAGTAGACTGCTAAACCTACAATGACAAAGCCTGACAGCAGTGCATCAAATGAAGTTTTTCGTCATGCATGCTGTGTAAGGAAGCCATGTTGGACCTTTTTCGAGCAAGCATGGGGATCTTTCAGCCAGTTTGATAATGAGAATCACGAATACAGTATGCCTTCAAACTGCTGCAGTGGCCTCGATCCCATGTTTTAGTATATGTTGTATAACACACTAAGGATCATTATCCATTGACTTAGCTGGGCTACTCATTCACATACAATCATTTTGCATGCCTAAACAGGAAGATAATGTCATCCATACTCGATCAATGTACTTCCGCCGTAACATTTCAGTTACAGATGTTGTTGTGGAAATGACGCAGATGTAATTTGATATTAACGCCGATATATTGACAAACACATGACATGCATTTGCGTCAGCTTGAGCTTGATTATAACCTCTATGGTGCTACACTTTCGTATGCAGTGGCATAGCCTATGATTCATCAATTTCGGTAAATCGCTGATGAACACGGTCATAGTGCCACAATGTCTCAGTCATAACCTATTTCACAGTTTTCCCCCAATACGTTACCGAGTTGTAGGCCAAACAATCATATCGGTTGATACATGCATTTATCACATGCTATGAATTTATCTTAAACTACAAACAGTAGGAACACACAGTGATTTCCGACAGTGTGATAACCTTTGCCGGAAACATCATGTTTGCACTATTTTTTTCTTCACATTTTGCTTCACATTTCACATATTCACATGATTTGAAGGAACAATGAAATCACGAGTGTTCTATGACGTGACAATGAAACATCACGCAATTAAACCTTAGCAACATATAACCATGCAGAAAACGTACAACCACCGTGACGTCATAATACAAAGTATTTGAGGACCAGATGATCTGCATTGTTTATACTGTTTCCTAGCAACGCACATGTTTACGGGTCTTCGATCTGCTCAGTACAAGGGTCCTTGGGATTGGAAGAAGTTCTTGCAAACTTTTGGTACAATTTCACTCTAATGTACATGGCTTGGGTTTTCAAATATTTCAGAATCATAAATTCATAGCATGTGATAAAAACAAAACCTGTTTCGTGTGTTTTCCAGCACACGGGAAAGATCTCGTTTGACCTGGCGGAAGAACATCAGAAAGCACTCGACCTTCGGTCTCGTGCTCTCTTGTATTCTTCCGCCAGTTCAAACTCGATCTTTCCCGTGTGCTGGAAAACACACTCACCTAGTTTTGTCATTGTATTGTTGGATATTATTTATATTAAAAAAATATTGATGTAACTATCTAACTTTATCAAACTCTTACAGCGATACATGATCATTAGTTGTCATATGTACATTATTACATCATAAATTTCACGCTAGACTATACCCATACAAGGTTTTGCCACCTTGAGGTCTTCAAGGAAAACAAGAGCAACTTAGTGCAAATAACTATAAAATAACCAACACAAACCTGGAATCAAAATAGTCATGAACAATGTTGCTACATTACCAGCCCTGTCATTTGTTTAGAGGTATTGAATTGCTACCTTAGAATCCACACCGATGTGTCATCATTATCATGATGAATTACCATCGAAACTTTGGCTTGTTCGAGTAGAAGTCAGCTTTTTGGTCATGACACATCGATGCGAAAATGGAAGAAACATTTTCACAGAGATTGATAGCGAAAGTATGAAACCTTGACAGCTTGAATGTCAATATGTCATTTCCATAATAGGCCATCGAAAAGTTTAACACACACGTCTATAAGTGATGCAAAAGTGAATATACAAGACGTTCTTCTAGAAGTTGACACACACGTCTATAGGTGATGCAAGGTGATTCATTTTCACAGAGGAAGAAACATTTTCACAGAGATTGATAGCGAAAGTATGAAACATTGACAGCTTGAATGTCAATATGTCATTTCCATAATAGGCCATCGAAAAGTTTAACACACACGTCTATAAGTGATGCAAAAGTGAATATACAAGACGTTCTTCTAGAAGTTGACACACACGTCTATAGGTGATGCAAAAGTAAATATACAAGAAGTTCTTCTAGAAGTTGAAACTTTCCTTATTGCTGCTTTTCTAATTTGATCATGTTTACCTGATTAGCCTTCTGCCACGTGACTTCGGGTCATGTGACAGTTCTGAGCACTAGACGATCACATTTGCTGAAAAAAAGGCCTCTAGGGAATATATTCAAAAGCTACAACGGCTTCTAAACACTGGACTCTGTGAAGATAGTTTTACATTTTATATTGGGGGTTATTACTGTCAGTGAACAAATTAACAGTGTAAAATAAAAAACGAATGCAACAAGAAGCAATAGTTGTTTGAAAAATTTAAAACCGAAAAATGGGCAGTTGTACACCAATTCTATCTGGTGTACAGTAAAAACAACTATAATTACACACTGTCTGCCCCTGATGACGCCAGTGTGGCTTCAGATATGAATGTTTGGTCGGGCTTTGTTTCTATTCTGAAAGTTTTTGATATTAGGTTTTTTATTGACATCATCAAAATTTGGTTAACGCGGTAATAGGTTGATACATACAATATTGCTAGTGTCATTTTTGTTTCAATACATCCCCAAAACAAATTCTTCAATGCCTCATGGCATTGCCGATTGCTGATCCCACACTTCATCTCGAATTTTTGCAATGATTAAACTCTTGTGTATGGTTTTCCTCCTCGTCTTGTCTGGACCAAATATTCCCCCTGTCCAGTTGATGGTGGATTGGTTGCTTTGATCCCCTTCGGTTGGACTAACATGTACCCAGTCCTGAGATACAACACCTCCGACGACCCAGCTTTGTTGGGTTGATGACAACACTGTCACCACTGTTGACCGTCAAGGGAAAAAACAGTCCTGAAAAAATAAAATAAGATCACAACCATTGATTAAATTGAATCATTTGCTCTTGGGAGCAAAGTAACTCTAATAGAACTCTTAGTTCTATATGTTAGCTGTTTTGAATCCATATTTCAGCCACGCAAGTTCTTGGAAGCGGTACTGGTGATATAAAATATGCTAGAAAACATTTACTCCATGGCTATATGTGCCAATACTGTACTAATTTGGATAGAGTGCCTTTACAGCTTTCATGGATATGCTAGTTTGTATCAATCTGGCGGGCAAGTAACATTTTTTTAGCTCTGAAGTTTCGATTGTTCGTCCAACCAACATTTTTCCGACACGGGCTTGAGTGCCTTGTATATATTATTATATATAGCACATTGTACCGTAATTTGATAGTCTCCAATTGCCTGATGTCGACTGTTGATTCATTTCAGTGTCATAACATTGTGTATCTTTTTTTGTTGAACTGGGTATCAGTCTGTGAATAAAAAGCAGGGAACAGATTCCCTATACGTTTTCAGTGCCATAATGTAGTCATGCATGATTCGTAATATAAAAAAGTGTAATTTTGTTCCTGTCGCGCACTGTAAAATGTGACACAACTGTTGTTTTATAATAAATCCCAGGATGCGCGGAGAGAGTGAATTGAGAAGCCTATCCAATTCGGCAAATCAGAAAACGTCATAGTTCTGGAAGAATGTATTATAAAGTATTTGATATCCGAGCCTTACAACAAAGTGAGAATGCTATTTGGGGGATATAGACAGTCAAGCATATGTCATGAAATATTACTATATTTCTCATATACCATACATGTATGCTATCCAAGGAGACAATAATATGCAATTTGGTGTATGTTTTCATGATGTTTTATCATCAAATATTGTCAATCACTGCCAGCCATCATTGCGCCCAGAATGGAGGAGGTTAATAACCCATGCACTTTGAAAAAAATAGCAAGTTCAATCCTGGGAGCTACTAGAAGTACAATTTTCCAAGAACAATCTAAGGAATTTGTGTTTGACGAAGGCTATTTTTCAAAGTTTACCTTTTGATGAAGACTGGATTCGACTTGTTTTCGAGGAGCAATGATATGAAGGTACCATTTAGCAGGGGCCCCGTGAATTATAATTTCCATAATTCAAAACGGACCAATGGCTACTGAGGGCAGAACACGCGCTTCCATGCCAGCGTAAAACCACACACGAGATTCCGATAGCGCTCGTCCGCGTGCACGCTCAAGCAGTCATGCGACATGTTATATGCTGAAGAACCTTTGAGAATGAACATGTACGACAAACATTGAAATTTCACAGATTCATTTGTGTTTGTATAGTATATTTAGGCCATGCGAGTCCAGTTATAGTCTTATTTGATGCAAAGACCGTCTTTGACTATAGGTACTTCTTATTTTCACAGCCATCTGGCTTCTATTCAGAGCAGTATTATTTGCAACGGCATTGTGAGTTCGCTTTGTTGTAGCTAGTATCACAATGTCATCAATCGGTCGCAGGGGGCAGTGGTGCAGGGATTTAAGTAATAACCAAAAAATGTTTACGTTTTCAGGTTTCGGAAATATTCCCTGTGAATTGGTCTATTGCGAACGTAAACCAGTATGCTAGTGTTTGTCTTAGTGAGTGTCCTTATTTGATGGGTCAGTTATGGTAGTGTTACAAATAACTATTACCCATATTCTGGATGATCTGACTTGGACCTTGGTCATCTCGAGTACGTTCTCTATCCAGGGGAAATTGCTCTCAATGTCTCCAGGTCTTGTGGGACTGTGTAGCTTCGAGCACGAAAGGGATGCCCACAAGACGAAGATGGATGTGACAAGATGTCAGTAGATTGCTATAGCTTCGATGACAGAACCTGTCAGCAGTGTAACAATTCTGACGAATTAGACCACGAAGTATCCTCAGCTAGTTCTCTTTGTTAATTCTTTTCATCCCACCTGCCCTGATCCGGTACATGCGGGTTGACTTCCTGGAATTCCGTCATTTCCCTGGTGGATTATATACTTGATGATTCAACAACACACAGTCTCATGGCATTAGATGGTCAATATGTATAATTGCACAGGTTGTGTCATGGAGCAGTATGACAATTTTCACTATTTTTGAAATATTCAACATTACTTTAGCATGTAGAAATGTATGAAGAAAAACTAGTAACACACACGTACTGTACATATGTGTTATATGAAATATTAGGATACAGGTGTCCGCATATTGAAAGCTGCTTTGCTGAAGTCTGCATGACGTTTAGTCGTGACCTGCATTTATGTAGTCGTAGCAAATATTTATTTCCTGGCAGAACAAAAGTAGGACAATATCTCTCTAATGCAGAATTTCATGCAGGAATTTAGACATGAAACTGGCTTTTCTCTAAACGAAATCTTCCGGATATAAAGCTCACAAGAAATCGTTAAGACGTTTTCGAGTAATGTTTCCGACTCAATATGCCAACATATTGATCTGCCATTACTGATAACAGTGCAACGGGAGTGTTCTACATCTATCAACAAGGCATATCAGAATCTCTTCATAAACATAAATAGTTGTTCAATGTCATTAAATTTGCATGATTTGAATGTTCATTCCGATCTTTACTGTTTGCATGTCACTTGTACATCAAGTGATGTTGCTTCCACTGTGCATATGTATTGTGATGTTTTTATTGCGCAACATTATGCCACGAAGAATATATGCATATGACATTGTTTCGAGTGCTAGATCGGTTTATCTATCGGTTTTAGCACTCTGTCACCGAATCTAGGCCGAGCCTTTAGGCGAGGCTTAGATGGTGATCAAAGTGCTAGATAAACCGATCTAGCACGAGAATACAATGTCATATGCATTTTCTCGCATGACATGCCAATAAACAGCTGTCACGGCAAACAAATGATATGTTTTACCCGCTGGAGTGCTAGAGCGAAATATCTTGGAACTGCTCTCACCATTGGACGAAAACGGTGGAGTGCGAGAAGCGTGCTTCTTATATCATCATCTCATTTTGCTTCACATCAGCATCTCATCGTGGTTCGGGTGTGTTCTCGACATTAATATTGGATGTGTTTTCATCATTCAGGCATATTCTACCTTCTACGACTTTTTATCTGTACTTGTATATTTTGAAATGTATTTTGGAGGGGGGGGGGGGGGGGTTGTCCGAATATGACAAACAACACAACATTTTATTCATTGCCCTAATTTGTGCACACTAACTCGATATTTTGTTGTAAAATTCAACCTCCATGAGAGCTGAATGATATTTCTTTTACAACTCAATATGGGCCCACGCCATGCTGTTTTTATAAACATACCATCACTCTCACCATACACCCTTGCAAAAAAAAAAGTTTCTGATATTATCCCCAGTATTATATTGCTACACATTCCGTCTGAACTATATGAAACCTTTTATACTTTATTATGCAATTTTTTTATTATTAGTTTTGTGTCTTGTTGAACTGGGTAAGTTTACCTAGAACCTTATACGCTATAATTTAATAACAATTCTAAATATATCGAATATTCAATATCCTGCCCTAGAAATGATATTTGGTTCTGGAACATTTTACAATGAAGTGAACGATACACTGATGGAAATACTGGATCCCTGCGTGTGTGGATAGTTGATGTTTGCATTGTAAACGGTCTTACACTTACTTCAGAAAGCAGTTCAAAATGAACAATGCCAAATTGTTCCTAAACATACAGGTCAGTTGTATAGTTACTTTTTTTATAGTAGGTGTTGATGTCTTTGATTTTCACATGAGAGCAATTTTGATACATATGGTATCCCTCAGGTTTGACAACTTCCAATTGAATTGAATCATTGTCTTCCGTTACTGATAATGATAAATTGATGTGTACATTTTTACCACGTAAAATCTATCCCGAGACCACCACCAGCTCAATAGCCTCATAGCTTTTTGACTTACAGGGTACTTGTATACTGTCATAAACCTATTACATAGGGATCGTGTTTGATTCTGAATTTGGTTCATCCGTTGTAGAGAAGTCACATCAGAACAACTATATTTGAAACACTGTTTGCCACAAATGAAGCCAATGTGTCTTTCGATTTGCATTTTTGGTTGGGCTTTGTTTTTATTTCAATCTTTTGGCCGAATCTTTTGGCATTGGACGTAATAGGTTGAGAAACAGGATCAACAACCACATGTTGCATTTGCTAATAATACTGCTGATTGGATATGACGTTATTTACATGTATAAAATTTACCATTGGTACAACATGGGGACTCACCTGCATCATTGGGTCATCATCACCAAAATCTTGTGGCATTGGTGGTACTACATGGATGTCGATTCATACATTTTTACCACTGCAATGCCATTGTCAATGTTGGTAAACTTCTGTCCCAGGATATCATCAATTTAGCAATATTTGGGTACTATTTCTTGGTGTTGGTTTGTTGATTCTAAGTTGTTTACTGAGTTTTGGGGGCAGTTTGCATAAGTTATCCCATCAGTCTCTGCCAATGATGACGAAAGTATGTGTTTGGTTCAGAATAGTTTTGAACAATATGTTTCATCTGAATTTTTTTATCGGCACTAGATTCTCGCCGTTTTGACTTTATCAGATTGTTAACACTTTTCACAGGAAGCAACCATAGTTCACATATTGTATGTCCCTGATAAATCCAGCGTGGACTTGGACGTAACTGTACTCCTCCTCGTGCTAGTGCTACAACCTGCATTTTGATCTTTTTGTTGTAAACATTAATCGCAAACATGAATAGAAGTCAGATTTACAAAATTAAATATGGTATAATAATAATCAGAGCACAATGACAAAGAGTAGTTAAATGTATATAATCAAATATGACTTAATTGTATCCTATCCAAATGTTTGTGGACCTCATGGTGGGTTTTTTGTGACACAACTAATGTAATTGTCACATCCGAGGATGTTGCCATTTTCCAGAATCATCGGTCCTAATTTGGTTTGTTCCTAAACAGAATCACTCGTGCAACTCATTATGTATATACCACATATAGCACAACGATTGGATTCGCAAAGGAAATATATTTCACATCATACTCTGCATATACTAATTGTGCACATATTCAAACACATGCTAAGGAGGTGTCTGTGTGTACTCTTATTCATGATAATCAGATAATATTTGGATAATCGGAAGTGGCAATTAGCATTCTGGTAGTAGAAAAACATGACCAATTACCATGATTACAGTGACACAGATTATTCTGTCTGCATGCCTTATAAATAATGAGAGCTGAGGTGGAATATTACGTAACTGGTTCAATGTGAATCGATATATGCATCTAATACACATACCATTCGAGAGTATTTTGTATAACAATATAATGTGACACACACACATGGTTCAGATTTGTGTTCAAGCTGTTTACAACAGCCAATCTTGTACACGGTACTGGGCTACCAACCTCGACACATGTGCCAAAATATTGATTTGCCAGCATCAGAATTATGCAGTTATGAGCCGGTCTATTAAACACTGATGTGTCATCATCTACATGATGAATCACCAACAAGACAAAGCCTCGTTCGGATACAGGTCAGATTCCGGTCATGACACATCACCAAGAAAAATGGAGAGGAAATTGTTCACCCTTATCGATATTTGGCGGAGATTGATGCAATGCGGCAAAAATAATCTGCATGGTGAGAACCACTTTTGGGTAGGAAAAACACACTCAGCTGAACACCTTGCAGCTAATGTCCGTTCATTCAATATATTCGCCAATGTATTGGATCGTACCGAAGAGAATGAGACAGGTTGTGCTCTCAAATGAAATTCGAAGTGAGAACGGATCAAAACCAAACAGAATCAGTGGGCAGAATTATTTGGTGAGGAAAATATTCAAATAATTTTTACTGCCGAATATGCTGAATGAACCAACACTAGCCGACGAACGGTATCTGACCCAATTCTGTTTTGTTGGGGGTCAACTCATGTTTATATTCACGTTCATCAGATATGAAGATATACGGGAACAAAATATTTCTTTATCATACTCTTGAAATTATGCATCGACAACATGCGGATTACATGTCCCGAATACCCTAAAATTGTATGTATTGATCTGAGTACTGATTTGATGGCCGGATTTTGAAAAAAATGTCCTGTAATGTTGACTCTTCGCTCATTCTCACGAACATCAGTCACTCTTCAATGGATTTTATTTTTACCTAATTTAGTTATAAAGCAATGTTGTGTAATGTCATATGTAGCATTGACTGCACAGATTTGATAGTACGCGAAAATACGGCGTGAATAATTTTAATACACGTATGATAAATGTTTTATTGAATTTGTTAGTGACCTTCTGCGACTGTCTTCAATGTTCTGTGGATCAAATAATAATCAGTCCTGATTATATATGAGTGTTTCAGTCTCCTTCGTTTCATACAAAATGTACATAACAATGAACCTAAAAGCACGAGAACCTCAACATCATAAATGTTGCTTCCAGAGGGCAAAGGAGGAATCCATGATTAAAAACTTTCAAGCATCGAAAAAAGCGTTAACCGGAGCCTCAGTACGTTACCATATCTTGGATGATTTGACAACATGGTATATCTTGGACATGAAATCGGAAAGATTATAAACGTGTACTTATTTGGAAATTGTTATTTTTCACCAGGCAATTTTTTTAAGGCAATTTAACGTTACCATAAACATGACCTGACCCCCAACACAATATAATTGGGTCAGATAACGTACAGCGACTAGCTGCAGGTTGTGAAACACCTCTTTTCAGATGAACTGACCTTATACCAGAAATACAAAAGGAGAGACTCTCGTTATGTATTTCTGCTTATACTCGGGCGGGGACCGCTGCCAACCTCCTGTTTTTCCTGCGATGTGTTGGGTGGGCTGGGCGAACAGGCTTTCGCTTTGTTTGCGTGAGCGGTGAAGACCCGCTGCCAACGTCCTCTTTTTCCTGCATGTGCTGGGCGGGTTGGAATGTGATTCCATTTTGAGGCTATATACAGGCCACGTATGAAGAAGTGGAAGCTATCTGCTGCACTTCTGACCACAATATGCAAAACGCACTCCGTTAACGATTTTCTAACAGTTCAAGTTTATGTTACACCAGTGTAGTTATTGCTATTATTCAAGATCGAGACGTGGATCAAGACGTAGTTTCACATACTGGTTTGTTTATGAATGTTTAATCTAATTGGTTTCTAATTTATTTGTTTCTGAGAGCTTCATTTTAGGTTTGTACACTGCCAACGAATACCCATCAGTAATAACATGTAATAATAATATCTCAGCATTCCTATGACATTCTCACTCAAACAAATTCGCTCTGATTCAACATTTGAAATAAGAACTTCCATTGAGTTTCAAACATGTATGTAACAGTTGTGGTGCAGTGAGACGAAAATACCAGCTACTAGTATACTCAGAAATGTGAACTTGAGTTGCCTAAATCTATAGAATACAGATAACTGGATGGCGGTTATGGTATTTTTACGATTTCCCTTGGTTGGTATCAACAGATCAACACAGTACATTAGAAAACTCAGGGCGTAGCTTATTGAACCGTTCGTAGTGTGAATGTTATAGAATATAAATAGATCTATGTTGTAACATCAACATGAATACAATTCGTTTTACATATCTACATACAGTATTTTCAGTGTTTGAAAATTGAGTACATTTCAACAGATGACAACATATATTTAATGACACTCTGTAGAGTGTAGCGATGATCGTAATGGTCATGATACAACTATGCACAAACAGGTAATCCGTTAGCGAATCAATAGTACATGGAAAAGCAACACTCAGACTAAAACATCCTCGAACTCTCAAAAGGTAGTTACACTTTTAAACACATAGATATCACAGTGATGAAGAGCCAATTAACAATTGAGTAACAGTACATTTGAATTGGGCATGATTCTTTTACTTTGTGTGAGTTTTTTTTTCATATATCGGTATAATGCCTTAACAGATAGACCTAAAAAATTACAGTTGAAGTATTTACAATGTGGATTGCAAACAGCGTCATTATATATTCAGATAAATTATTACTTATTTGGGTCCACTTTCTGTTGATAAATTTGTGTTTTACTTTCATTTTCAAACACACTTTTACATTTTAGTAATGTGTTACTAAAGAAAACAGGTTTCAGTAACCTACTGTGTTGTCGAGAGACATATGCCACGATCTCCCCAGAGGACCTATTGACCGCTTTGATGGTATCGGAATCGATTCTATTATGGAAATCAGGAATAAGGTCACACCTGTGTTCAAGCCCAGCCCATCATGGTTAGAGTAATGTTTCATACCAACAATATTTATGTGTCAGAGAAGAACCTTCTTGACACTCATGATAGCGATGTTTTACTGCCACAAAGTCGGGTAAATATATTCATATATTAAAGGTATGATTGCAAATAGAACAGAGGAGAATGTTATCACTAAAATTGAGGCGGAGCATTGTTATCAAAATTGAACTTGTTCATACTGAAGTATGTGATGTAACATTTCATACAATGAGTCATTCAAGTTGAGCATGCTTTGCGCACGAAAAAAATCGCTGACATCAGAAGCCTCTCCAGTGATTTTATTGTCCAATGCACTCTGGATGCCACCAATGTGGACAAGTGTCGCACCCAACCATGGTGTCGGTATCTCGGACTGTATAACAACCAGGGCAAGTATATTGGTCATCATCAGCTCCCTCTTGATTTTGTTTTTTCGTTGTTCTTAAGATTGGATGTGGTGTCGACATACTGTGAACTGACATCTGAGTTTCGTTTGGTTTTTCTACTCTCTTTTGCTTCATTCACGATTGCTTCCATAGCTAGACTTTCCTTCTTTTTCATGTCTTGCTTCCCGACTCTGCTGTTTTGCCTATTCTTCATTTTAATGGTACGAAATAAAACAAAACACTGGACTTACTCATAGGCAGACATAGCTGACGTTTCGTGGTCAACCTGGCCACTTCCTCAGAGCTACTGAGTGTGAGAAGCTGGCGGCAAGGTGTTATAACCGCGGCACCGTGACGAGGTGTGGACGTCACGGGAGAAGACGGGGGGATTTCGCGGATGGCTCGGTCCCACGCGTGTGACAGTCGGTGGCGGAGGCCTCTGTGCCGGTTGAGGGCTGGGTGTTCCGAGCGTTCGTATATGGCCTCACGGTACGCCGCAATCGAACCACCTGGGTTCTGTATCGATGATACGCGCGTCTTTGTCCTCAAAGGTGTGGCCAGTCTCAGTAATGTGAAGGTACACGGCTGAGTCCAATCCTGAGGTGGAGGCTCAGTGGTGTTGATAGAGACGTTTCTTCAATGGATGTGACGTTTCTCCGATGTAACACTGGTTGCAACCAGGGGTGCTGCACTTTACACCGTAGACTACATCCGCCCTCTTGTCCATAGGAATGGGATCTTTTAGTGTACAAGAATGGATTTTAATGTGTTATATGCAACCACCTGTGTACTATGCAAAACCACCTCATACTATGCAAAAAGGACTCAGTTAACCATTTTCTAACCGTTCACACTTATGTTTTACCAATATAGTTATTGCTAATAATCAAGTTCGAGCAGTGGATGGTAGTTTATTTGTAAATATTTGGTCGGGCTTTGTTTCTATTCTATTCGTTTCCATGTGTTTCAATTTAAATTCATATATTTTCCACGAATACCCATCAGTAATAATATGTACCAATGTTTTCTCTGCATTTGATATGACATTCTCACGGCAACCACAACCTTGTTGAAATTCACATTGTAAGTGAGAGCTTTCTTACATTTACTGGATGATAGTAGATGATAATGCGCATGTGGCTCTTCAAAAACCTCACATCGTTTCTATAATGTCTTTTATATATACAGGAGCGTCGCCACTTATACGCAGATTTGATTTTATTCGAACCCTCCATAGTCGATTTACTACTGTATGGCGACATTAAAGTATCGGTGGTAACCAATGTGGTTATTGCCACTGCATCTCGCAATTTCGTTAGAACTGCTGAAATATTTCACCCTAAAACTGACTGAAACTTTCGCGCACTTTTCATTTGCGCCTTATCATCACACAAGTCATGATTGCCACTACTACGTGTCGCACACATGTTTGGTCGAGGATGAACAGAGGTTATTCCACCTGCACTGCATCGTTGGCTACACTTTTCTGACATGGAACACATAAGCGCCAAAGATACTTACTGACTTTGTGTCCGTTAGGCTTTGTCCCTAACCTACTAATTCGTTTAGAGACTGCAAACATCCATGAGCATAACCACAGAATTAGAAGATCGTCTCCGATGAATTGTGTACATATACAATGTAACATATTTGCGCCTGTGCTTCTCCATAGATACGTGTGAAGTCATGAGTTTAATAATTATGTTAGTGTGTGATAAAATTATTGCAAATTTATATGAGCACTCTTTGTATATCTCACACGTATATCTCGTCTCCGATGAATTGTGTACATATAACATATTTGCGCCTGTGCTTCTCCATAGATACGTGTGAAGGCATGAGTTTAATAATTATGTTAGTGTGTGATAAAATTATTGCAAATTTATATGAGCACTCTTTGTATATCTCACACGTTTCAGCAGCGGTCTTAAAACAGGGTTTGCCCTGCTGATCAGTGCCTGCTGATACACTTTTCTGACATGGAACACATAAGCGCCAAAGATACTTACTGACTTTGTGTCCGTTAGGCTTTTGTCCCTAACCTACTAATTCGTTTAGAGACTGCAAACATCCATGAGCATAACCACAGAATTATAAGATCGTCTCCGATGAATTGTGTACATATACAATGTAACATATTTGCGCCCGTGCTTCTCCATAGATACGTGTGAAGTCATGAGTTTAATAATTATGTTAGTGTGACGTTTGGTAATGACTTGTTTTCGGTGTGGCCCAAAAAACCTGGTTTCTCTGATCGTATAGACTTTATGTAACTCCCGCTCGTTGTGATTCGAGAGCCGTCACTAAATTGGTGTCCCCCAACGCTGGTGTATCATCACTCCGTAGCTTACCGGCTTCACTTAGGCAAGAAGCAACTCAGATGTAAATAAATTGAAGATTTATATACATCAAATCAACTTACAATTGTATGGCTGGTCACCCACGTGACGTACAAATATGAAGTTCAGACATGGAGCACTGTATGATCACATTTCAAAAATAAATAGTGCACGAGGGCACAACTAAAAAGAGTTCTTAGCCGGCGGCGTCTCTCTGTCCCTTCCCGTTGAAGTTTCCCGTCCCGTTTAGTCGAATGGTTTCTCCAGGTAGTCGGTCTAATCCCGGTTGACTCTAAGGCCCTGAAGAAGGAGTCGTCCGCACGGAGTTCGTCGAGTCCCTTGGCTGTGGCGGTGACGATCTCCCCACGGTCGATGTCGCTGTTGCAGTGCTCTCAGAGCGGCCGTCCGCTCTCCCTTATATAGCCAGGGTGGCTGCGCGCGCATCTTCGTCCGCGAACGTATCTTCCGCACTCTTCTCCACGTGGTGAAGACTGCGTCCGCGAACGGTTCTTCCGCGAAGGCTCCTCTTCCGCGAACGGTGCTTCCGCGACTGATGCTTCCGCTGACGATGCTTCCGCAATCGTGCTTCCGCGAACGGTTCTTCCGCGAACGATGCTTCCGCTGATGATGCTTCCGCAATCGTGCTTCCGCGAACGGTTCTTCCGCGAACGGTGTCTTCGCAAGTGGACTTTGTAGATCACGTGACCGTTCCTAACGAACGTTTCAGCGCGGCAGTTGCATGGTTTTGTTACAACTCCACCCTTTCTGGAGATCAACGTCCCCGTTGATCCTTTCTCTCTCTTCTTTTCTCTTCTTCCTCCTTCTTCGTCTTTTCCTGCCTGTCTGTTGTTTACAGGGCTCTCTCCCTCCACTTCACTGGCGATCCACCTCGCTTTCGGACGTCTCCGCCAGCCTGTCTCGAGTGTCTGTATATGCTCGGAGCTGTTCCCGGAGCAGCTTGGTCTCTCGGACGTGGGCTCGCAGCTCCTTCCGGTGGCTCTTCTCTCGTTGAGAGGCCTCCCCTCGCAGCTGCAGCACCTCGGCCTCGAGCTGTCTCTGCTCCTCCTTGGCTTGGAGCCGAGCCTCCGCTTGGGTGAGGTGGCGTCGTCCCATGGCTATCGTGGATGCCAGGTCCTCCAGGGCCTTCTCTCCGGCAGTGACCGCTCTGCCCAGGCCCTCCACATACGGTCGCAGTTGGTCCTCCTCCTCCGGAACGGGCTTGAGGTACCAACTCAGGTCTAGGGGCTTGTAGGTAGGGGCCGAGTCTCTGGGAACGGGGGGTCCGTCGTCCTCGGGGGTGGGGGCCTCCGGGGATTCCGCCTCTCTCCGCTCCTGCTGAGACTCCGGTTCCTCTTCGCTATTCGGGGGGTCGTCCTCGGGGTCTGGGGCGTCCTCTGACCTGGGGGCGTCCTCCCGGGGGCTTGACGGCGTGGAGCTGGTCGTCCCGCTGGCCGCAAAGCTGACAGTCTTCAGCTCAGGGGCAGACACAGTAGTCGGACCATCTCGGGGGTCGGACACGGGCGTGTCGGTCGTCGTCCTCCTCCGTCCTGGCTTGAGGGTGTTGCCGCTGGCATGCGACGTCTCATGCCGGTCTCTGTCAGCTCGGCGGGCGAATCGCTGGCTGCACATCTTGCAGAGGTGCCGCCCCTCCTTCTGCGTGTGTTTGGTCGCCACGTGTCGGCTAAAGTTGGATGCCGTCACGTGGATCCGGCAGGGGCTGCACCAGCGTCGCCCTCTCTCGGTGGACAACTTCCGGGCAGGGGACCGTCGACCTCCTCGGGGCTCCTCACGACGCTCCCGGCTCCTCGAGCGCTCCCGCTTCCGGTCAGGCTTGTCTATCTTGGTAGGTGGGTCGCTCATCTTGTCGACTTCAAGGGGCAGAAAGTCAGCCAAGTCGAAATCTGGAACGTCCCCGAAATCTTCGTCTGCAAATGCGGGTATCTCAATGATCTGCAGAGTTGGTGTGTTCATGGTTGAAGTGATGACGGAATCGTAGGCCGGCCTGCTTATATAGAAAAGGCGCGGACCAGGGATCTGGGGGAAAAAGCATTGTCGTGGAACGAAATAACGTTTTTCGCTTGCTTCCGCGAACGGTTCTTCCGCGAACGCTGCTTCCGCGAACGTGCTTCCGCGAACGGTACTTCCGCGAACGCTGCTTCCGCGAACGCTGCTTCCGCGAACGGTTCTTCCGCGAACGCTCCCGTCATCGTTTACATCGTTTGGACTGCATTCCCGCTGTTTTCCACTCGTCCCTCGTCATCACTGGGGGTCCGGACTGGGGTCACATCGTCCGGATTGGGTATCCAGGCGTCGGTTTCAGGGGTGAACCAGCACCTTTTTATATTGTCAATGTGGACATCTTTAATCTTGCCACCGGGTCGATCTTGTATGGACACCATCCATCCGAGATGAGACTTCACAACGAGATAAGGTCCCGTCCACCCTAGTCCTAGTTTTGGTCTAGCCTTTGGAGGGTACCAATACATCACCCAGGTGCCCACCGGAAAATGTCGAGCGGCTGATTTTATGTCATGATGGCGCTTTTGTCGCACCGTAGCCGTCTTCAGGCACTCTCGGGCAGTCTCGTGAGCTTGTATGGTGGCTTCCTTCACCCATTCGACGTATTCGGACGCACACTCGGGGACTGGTCCTCCCAAATCGTCCGGTTTCGTCCGGTACCTCAGGTCCAATGGGGTGGTTGCCTCCCGTCCCATCATCATTCGAAATGGTGTACACCCGGTGCTTTCGTGTACTGATGTTCTATAAGTCGCCATCACGTAGGGCAGATGGTCGTCCCAGTCGTCATGGTTCTCGTCCACGACCACGGCCAGAAGGTTCAGCAGGGTCCGGTTGAATCGCTCGACCATCCCGTCTGATTTGGCGTGATAAGGGGTCGTCCGAGTCTTCTCCCCTCCTAGGATCTTGATCATCTCAAGGAAAAGCTTACTCTCGAACTCTCGTCCCTGGTCGGTGTGTATCTTGGCTGGCATTCCCAGGCGGCACACGAACTCAGTCACAAAGACGTCCGCCACCGTCTGAGCCTCATGGTTGGGTAGAGCGTAGGCCTCAGTCCACTTGGTGAAATAATCACCCACGACCAGTATATACCGGTTCCCAGAATTGGTGATCGTTCCAGGCTCCAAAATGTCCATGGCCACCCTTTCTAGCCGATCGCCTACCGGTAGATTTCCCATGGGGTGGTACTTGGGCCCCGGTCGCGGCTTTCTCCCACTACACTTCAGGCACTCCCGGCACCAACGCTCCACGTCCTTCGTCATACCCGGCCAGTACATTCTCGCTTTTAGTCGGTGGACTGTTTTGGTGATTCCCTGGTGGCTCATCAGCTTGCCGGTGTGGACCTCCTTCATGACGGCGCGTCTCAGGACCTGTGGAACGACCAGTTGATGGATTGGTGCGTTCTGGCAAGCCGCTTGGTACCGCCGGTACAGAAGCCCATCACGTAGCTCCAGCTGGTCCCACTGTTGCCACAGAGTCTTCATTTGCTGACTTTTTGTTCTGACTTCGGGCCATGCAGGTCTCTCAGTGAAAATATTCTTCCACCCGAGGATGCCTCCAACTTCAGGGTCGGCTCGTTGAAGGGTCACTAGGTCCTCCTGGGAATAACCATTCAGGACCTGGGCCTCCGGGGCTCCCTCCATCGGATTCCGGCGTCCTCCCGTAGCCATAGCCCGCGTGACAGCTAGCATTTGTTTGTCTGGATCTCGGAGCACAGGGTTGGGGCATGGGTCCAGGAAGGGCTCCTCTCGGCAGCGCATCCACACGTCGGCCGTCGCGCCGATCGCTGCTCCGGCCACAACCTCCGGTCCCAAACCATGCAGTGCGAGGAGCATCATCAGGAGAAACCAAACCCAGGCAGAGGGGCGGAGCTGATGCAGGGTTCTGCAGACGCTCCTGGCTCCTTCCTCCGTCTGTGGGGGGCTCCGGTCAGGCAGGCATTCCTCGGTCGGCTGGGTAGTCGTCCTCGGGTCCTCCTGGCAGCGCACCTCCCAGATCTGGAATATCCCGACTCCATCTCCGCAATAGTAGTCCTCCGTCCAGGGCTCCACAGGGACCTCCCGCAAGATGTTAACTTGAGGTCCTCCGGGGCTCCATCCTTCTCCGCTGATCGGTGGAAGCAGATCCTCGTCAGAGAGGTCCTCCAGGGGTAGGGGACACTCCTCCTGAGTCGGACAGGCCTCCTCTTCTCCTTCGGGTCTTGTGGTGTGGCGAGGGGCGGGACAATCCGGTCTCCGGCACTGTCGGCATCTGGACATCCCGTCTGCATTCCCGTGTTGTACTCCCGGTCGGACCTCACACCTGAAGGCGTAGCTGGCGATGCGAGCTGCCCATCTAGCGATCATTCCTTCCGCATCCCGAAAGTTCAGTAGCCACTTGAGAGAGGCGTGGTCGGTTCGTAGTAAGAACGCTCTCCCCCACAAGAAATGTCTGAAATGGTGTATCATACTGACGACGGCCAGGAGCTCCCGCTTGGTGGTGCAGTAATTCCGCTGGGTGTCCCTCAGGGTTCTGGAAGCATAGGTGATCACCCGCTCTCGTCCGTCCTGCACTTGGGATAAGACGCCTCCCACTCCGTAGCCGCTAGCATCAGTATCTAAAATAAATTCTTGGTCCATGTCAGGGTACACCAGCAGGGGGTGCTCGGTCAGGGGTTGACGCAGCGCCTCGAACGCCTGCTGATGAGCCTCGCTCCAATGGTAGTTGACTTCCTTCTTTAACAGGTGGTTGAGGGGTCCCGCTCGGGTGGCAAAGTCAGGGATGAATCTGCGGTAGTACCCCACGAACCCAAGGAAGCTCCTTAGTTCTGTCAAGGTGGTCGGAGGAACCATTTTTGTTACAGCTTCGACCTTGGCAGGGTCGCACTGGATGCCTCGGTCGGACACGACATGGCCCAGGAAGTTGACCTGTTGTCGAAACAGCTCACACTTGGCGGGTTTCAGCTTCAGCCCGGCAGCCTGCAGTCTCCGGAACACGTCCTCGAGGTTGTCCACGGCTTCTTGGAAAGTCTTTCCAAGACAGACGACATCGTCCAAATAAATTAGACAACGCTTCCATTGGAGTCCCCTCAGTGCCAGCTCCATTAGACGTTCAAAAGTAGCCGGGGCCGTCGCCAATCCAAACGGCATCACTTTAAATTGATAGAGTCCACTACGGGTAGTGAACGCCGTCTTCTCCTTGTCCCTGTCGTCCATCTCGACCTGCCAGTAACCACTAGCCAAGTCTAGCGTCGAAAAATATCGTCCTCCTGACAAGGTATCAAAACTCTCGTCGACTCGAGGCAGGGGGTACGCATCCTTCCGGGTGACATCATTTAGACGGCGGTAGTCGACGCAAAATCTCAGTGCACCATCCTTCTTTTTCACTAGCACGATGGGAGACGACCATGGACTGTCACTTGGCTCCACAACGTCAGCTTTCAACATCTTGTCGACCTCGTCCTCGATCAGCTCTTGTTGGTAGTACGGGGCTCTCCTCAGAGGCTGCTTGATCGGGGGGTGATCTCCCGTGTCGATGACGTGTTTCGCCAGGGACGTCCGGCCCAACCTCCCATCTGGTCCCATAAAGACCTGCTGGTGGCGTCGAAGGAGATCGCTGACGACCTCCACCTCCTTTTCCGTCAAGTTCGGATGCATTCCCTCCAGGAGCGGTTCTAAATGCTCCGGGCACTCTGGTGTCTTCGTCGACGATTCTGCGTGCATGGCGTGCACTCTGGTTTCGGGCTGCTCAGGCGTCCGGTTCCGCCACTTGGTGGAGTTTGGTGTAAGGGGCTCATGCTCCCTCCCGCTCTCCTCCCGGTACCACTGTTCCCTTTTAGGTTCATTCTGGGTTGTTTTCCCTCCATCGGGACGAAATCCCAGGTCGATCACGGCCTCTATTCCGTGAAGCTCGGCTAGGATGGTCCCCATCAGCACAGTGCAAGCTCCAGCGCCGGCGTTCAGAAGTACCACCGGTACCAGGCGTCCTCGGGGTCGTACCAGGGCTCGTCCCACTACGAGGGGGTCGTCCTCCAACGGCTCTCTTGCGGACTGCACGAGGCCGGCCTTCGGAACTCCTCCCTCACTTCCTGTCAGCTTGAGGTCCACCATCATCTCTGAAAAGGGTGGCAAGACGACCGTCTCCTCCGTCACCAGTGTGTAGACGGCGCCCTCGTGGCCCGAGCTCATCACTACGGTAGTGTCGCCCACCTGCCACTCGCCCTTACGCAGATCCAGCTGTCCCCCAATCTGTTGAAGTACATCAAGCCCCAACACTCCCGGGATCCCTAGTTTGGCTACCAGTACATCTGCCGACACGAGTCGTGTGCCCAGTAGAAGTTGAACTGTCATCTCTCCTTGAACCTGTAAGTAGTCTCCGGTTGCTGCCCGTAACCTTATTCTCGTCTGCCTTATCATTGCTTTATGTTCGTCATCCATTTGGTCGAAGAGACACTCGTCCAGAACGGTGGAAGAGGCACCCGTGTCCACCAACATACGAGTCGCCTTCCCCATAACGTGGCACGCCGCATACCACGCCAATGTGCCTCGGGCACCGGCTGACAGCGACACCACCTGGCCATTTCTGTCAATCTTAAGAGAGCTGCCACTCTCCTCAGGGACGCCGCCCTGGATAAGTACTGAGTCGTCCACCCACAGTGATGCACCACCCTGGTCCTCTCTGTCAGTCTTAAGGGAATCACTCCCCTCGGAACCGCCGCTCCGGATAAGTAATGAGTCGTCCACCAGCAATAGCTGCTGCGCTGGCCCCTTGGTCATTCCGCTCCACCGGCCCTCCGTCTCCTCTTTCACGGCCGCTTGTGGTTCAGTTGCATAGGGGGGTCCCTGCTGTTTCGCAGCCTCCAGCCTCAAGGTTGTAACCTGTTGGTTCTCCTTGCTGCTAGCAGAAACCTCGTTGATGTCTCCGTGGGTCCCCAGACGCTCCACGGCTCCATCGGTCTGCATTTCGTCGACGTCTCCGCGGGTCATTAGACGCTCCACGGCTCCATCGGTCTGCATTTCCTTGACGTCTCCGCGGGGCATTAGACGCTCCACGGCTCCATCGGTTTGCTGTACATTGGCACTCCCGTCTGTGTTGACAGGCTTGCCCTCCAAATAGTCGAGAATTCGATCCTCGAGCTCCTCCTGCGCCCATCCAGTTACTTCGGATGCACACCGGAAAAACCTATTAAAAATCTGTGAAACTAAAAATTCCCCCCTGGCAATGTGTTCTTCACGTCTTCGTCGAGCTTCTCGCCTGTGAAGCCGTGCACACACCTGCCAATGGCCCATACGGTTGGGGGCTGGTATGAGCCCTACTGGTTTTCCGACACCTCGTCTGTCAAACTGTTCCGCTCACCAATCTCCTCGATTAGTCGACTCAAGCGCTCCTCCTTGGTCCGAGGTGGCGGCCGATCTGGACACTGGTACTTCCGATGACCCGGCTTCCCACAGTACCAACAGTCATCTGGTCCCGGCCTAGCGCTTGGTCCCTTGTTCTCAGCAGTGGCGGCCCTCGGCTTGATGGATAGCACCTGCTCACACAGCTCGATTAGTCGATCCAGCTTCCTGTCTTGGCTCTCAAAGAGCCCCTTGAAGTAGGGAAGTCTGGGTAGACCCGCTACGTTCGGCTGGTTGCTCTGCTGCCCACTGGTGGTAATCTCGCCTCCCTGCTGGTTCTTCAACAGCTGTAGGACCCGTCCTAGAGCTGGCTCGGAGTCCTCCGACTCTATGGACATCACCGGCTTCCCAGGCTTGGGTTTGACACATTCGTACTGGGTCACGAACGCTATGGCCTCCTCCATGGTCTTCATCTTCCTCATGAGCGCCATCACCTTCATGTCCCCATCTGGATGGCCCTTCCAGAAGTGGTCTAAGGCGATAGCCTCCTGAGCTGCGGAGTTCAGATCCGGATAACCACGGCCGGCCAGTCGCTGCAACTCATAGCCGTACTGCTGGGGTGTCTCTGCCTTCCTGCGGGTTCTCTGTCCCAAGGTCGCCTTGTAGGACTCCTCCTGACAGTCAGGGTCGAATCGTAGGGTCAGCTTGTCGGTCAGAACGTCGATGTCCCTCCGGTCTGCAGGACTCAGGCTGGTCAGCATTCGTCGCGCCTCTCCTGTCAAGCTCCCGGCTAAGTAGACGCCCTGTTCCCGCTTGCTCCATCCGTTGACCTCTGCGATGACGTCAAAGTGGGCCCGGTACACCGGCCACTCTATGGAAGTCCCATCGAACTTGTCAGGGGTCAGCATCTTCCGGTTCCTTCTGCCGTTCTGATTCCAGGCTGTGCTGTCCTCGGACGACGAGTCCTCCTGCCTCCGTCTCGGCCTAGGGCTTCGTCGGTGCAGCGGCGGTCCCCGCCTCGGTGGTCTCCTCCCCCGTCCTGGGTAACCATGGCTGCTGTCGGTCCCTCCATCAGATGAAGGCCCCTCATCGCCCGATGATGAGAAAGGGTGCTGTCTCCGGCCTCCCTGGGTGACTGAAATAGAAGCTGGATTTCTCCAGGAGGCTGGCTGTCTCGGTTGTCGACTGGGTGAAGACCTCCCTCTTCCGCGAACGCTGTCTTCCGCGAACCCTCCGCGAACACTGTCTTCCGCGAACCTTCCGCGAACGGACTCTTCCGCCAACAGCTCCCGAAGAAGTTCTTCCGCGAACAGGCCTCTTCCGCGAACGCCGTCTTCCGCGAGTCTTCCGCGAACGGGCTCGTCCGCCAAGATGTCTCGGAGACGTCCCTCCACAAAAGATGCACGTCCGCGAACGCCATCTTCCGCGAGTCTTCCGCGAACCGGCTCATCCGCGAATGGTCTTCCCCGTCTATTCTGAAAAACTGGAAAGGAAGATTGGTCGCCTGGATCACTCCTTTCGTCGAGCCGCCGTCTGGGTGAAGACTCCTCTCTTCCGCGAACACTCTCTTCCGCGAGTCGTCCTCGTCCGCGAACGTGGTCGTCCGCGAAGGGCCCTCCCCGGTCACAAGCGTCCTCGTCACCAAAGACTCCCCCTCGCCCACGAGCCCGTTCATCCACGAAGGATCCCCGGCTGCAAGCGTCCCTGTCGCCGAAGAATGCCTCTCGTCCGCGAATGTTCTCTTCCGCGAAAAGTCCTCTCCCTCTCGAGCTGCTCTCTTGGGTCGGAGCCCAAGTAACCCGTCCTCCAGTCACTCCCGTTTGTCGACTCGTCACACCCGACCGCTGCCCTGTTGCACCAGACTGCTGCTCTGTTGCACCAGACTGCTGCTGGGACTGGTCCCAAAGCCGTCTCAATGCTGCATTCTCTGGAGGTGCCACACTTGGACTCTGCTCCGGTAGCTGTAGCCGATCCCTCCTCGCCCAGATTTCGCCGTCCTCCCCGTCCAGATTGACGTACTCCGGTCCCAGCACTCGTCGGAATTCGGGGCCCCTCCTAACGCTCTCAAGGTAGGTTGACCTCTCCCTGTCTCGATCGTGCTGCCACCCAGAGTCGTGTCTGAAAAGAAAACGGTTGTCGGGTGTCTGGCTCCGGGGTCTCTGTTGACTCGTCGACTGGCCCATGGAAGGTCTCGACCTCCCTGGTTGCTCCTCACTCGTCGAAACGTCCCGTCTACCCCTGGCTGTGAAGCTGCTCTTCCGCGAACGGTCGTCTTCCGCGAACGTTGTCTTCCGCGAACGGTCGTCGGCCTCTTCCGCCAAGGTCGTCTTCCGCGAACGGTTGTCGTCCGCGAACGTCTTCCGCGAACGGTCGTCTTCCGCGAACGTCCTCCGCGAACGGTCGTCTCCCTCTTCCGCAAAGGTCGGCTTCCGCGAACCGCTGTCTTCCTCGTCCGCAAGTGAGGCCGTCCGTGAAGAGTCTTCCTCTTCACCTCCTGTCTTCCCTGGGGCAGTTTCGTCGTTTTCGCCGGACATGAGTGATGCTGAGGTTCGTTCCCTGGCAGTAGACCCTCGGGGATCCTGGTCACGTGCGCCAAGTTGTGACGTTTGGTAATGACTTGTTTTCGGTGTGGCCCAAAAAACCTGGTTTCTCTGATCGTATAGACTTTATGTAACTCCCGCTCGTTGTGATTCGAGAGCCGTCACTAAATTGGTGTCCCCCAACGCTGGTGTATCATCACTCCGTAGCTTACCGGCTTCACTTAGGCAAGAAGCAACTCAGATGTAAATAAATTGAAGATTTATATACATCAAATCAACTTACAATTGTATGGCTGGTCACCCACGTGACGTACAAATATGAAGTTCAGACATGGAGCACTGTATGATCACATTTCAAAAATAAATAGTGCACGAGGGCACAACTAAAAAGAGTTCTTAGCCGGCGGCGTCTCTCTGTCCCTTCCCGTTGAAGTTTCCCGTCCCGTTTAGTCGAATGGTTTCTCCAGGTAGTCGGTCTAATCCCGGTTGACTCTAAGGCCCTGAAGAAGGAGTCGTCCGCACGGAGTTCGTCGAGTCCCTTGGCTGTGGCGGTGACGATCTCCCCACGGTCGATGTCGCTGTTGCAGTGCTCTCAGAGCGGCCGTCCGCTCTCCCTTATATAGCCAGGGTGGCTGCGCGCGCATCTTCGTCCGCGAACGTATCTTCCGCACTCTTCTCCACGTGGTGAAGACTGCGTCCGCGAACGGTTCTTCCGCGAAGGCTCCTCTTCCGCGAACGGTGCTTCCGCGACTGATGCTTCCGCTGACGATGCTTCCGCAATCGTGCTTCCGCGAACGGTTCTTCCGCGAACGATGCTTCCGCTGATGATGCTTCCGCAATCGTGCTTCCGCGAACGGTTCTTCCGCGAACGGTGTCTTCGCAAGTGGACTTTGTAGATCACGTGACCGTTCCTAACGAACGTTTCAGCGCGGCAGTTGCATGGTTTTGTTACATTAGTGTGTGATAAAATTATTGCAAATTTATATGAGCACTCTTTGTATATCTCACACGTTTCAGCAGAGGTCTTAAAACAGGGTTTGCCCTGCTGATCAGTGCATATTGATTCCCAAATAAAAAATATGTTTAAACCAATTGGATAATGGTGACGGTACAGTTGTCTCATGTCGTGTTGCAAAAGTCAGATGTTCTCAGATTTGTGGGCTGGATCACTGGTCTGTTGGGAGAGTGAGTTCCTGTCACCATGTGTGGTCGAATCCTAAAACGGATATGGATATGACAAATTGTCGGTAGACAGCTACTGACACGAAGGACGAAATCTGACAGCAGTGTGACAATTCTGCGGAAATATCATAGTGTTGCCTTTCCTTGCAATTATATTCCCACCTGCCGTGCTTCCTTGGTCAATAGCACACTTTCTGAAGATTGTTAAATTTCAATTTGTCCTTAATATTCCTCGACATTTTCAATATGGGTTCACAAGAAAATACTTGATGTTGTGTCGCAACTGGAGAGGCAGACTATGGTACACGGGCATCATCGCTATTCATAATATATATCAAAACATTTCACATATTGAGTAGAAATGTATACTAGTATATCAACCTACTATTACCAATACACTATTTTCAATGTTGACCAGTAGAATATGATAACTAGTAAAATGTAGAAACGAACAAAAACAAAGACTGACCGAACTGCTTTCAACATTACACCGTTTTACTATACACCTGACGGGATATTTTATAATTTATTATATTATAGGTATCTCATATTTATATTCCCTCGTTATGTTTATAGTAATAGTAATATTTCATTGTTTATTGTAACAGAATGCATGGTGATTATGTTATCGTTGCTTGGTTGTTCTTTGTCATGTGCATCTTTCTTAAATTTTGCACAAAAATGCCTAAAAATATTTCCAGAGGGAGGTATTTTTATTTTTTATTTTTTTTTCGCAATTCATTCATAATGGCAGCCATTTTTCACGAAAAATTTTCATTTTGGGACTTTGGCGGTCGTTTTATTAAATTCTGTTGAGCAACATTTATTATTATTGATGCATAACACTCCTCATATGTAGCCCCTGTGATGTGTATAAGTTTCGTTGCCGTTCACTCGATCGAAGTGGGCCATTTTGCGCTAAAACTTGGCCAAAATTGGACTTTTCCATGTTAAATTCCCTTATGTATTATAATGGGGCACATTTTCCAAATATTTCACTGATTATTGAGATTAGAGATTGGGAATCAATTGAGGACATATGGGAAATGATGTACGCTGAATATTATCACGACCTTGAAATTGACCTTTGACCTAATTTTCAAGGCCACAGGACAAAATGGCTAATATCTCGCTTATTATTTACTTCACAGCTTAGAAATCAATTGTGAACATATAGGAAATGTTATATACTGAATATTGTCATGACTTTGAATTTGACCTTTTACCCAATTTTCAAGGTCACATGACAAAATGGCTAATATCTCGCTTATTATCGACTTTACAGCTAGGAATCAATTGTGAACATAAAGGAAATGATATATACTGAATATTGTCATGACCTTGAATTGACCTTTGAACTCACTTTCAAGGTCACAGCACTAAACGACTAATATTTCAAATGCAAATATAGGGAATCTGTATGCCGAACATTTTGATGACCTTGAATTTGACTACCGACCTCATTTCCAAGGTTTTTGGGATAAAATTGCTTGTACCTTATTTGTTATTGAATTTAGCAATCACTTTTGGACATGAGGAATGATGTACATCATTCTCATATATGCTGGATATTCTCGTGACGTTGAATATGACAAGAGACCGAATTTTAAAGGTCCAGGACAAAATGGCTAATATCTCATATATAAAACATATATTGTCCAGTAACATGTCTTAGCCTTTGGGCTGCTTTTCCGAATTCTGTAACATTGGCGCCCATTGTGGGACTTTCCCGAATCTCAGGGACGAAATTTCCGAAGAGGAAGAGTATTGTGCCAGGGCCTCTTTGGGGTTCACCCAATTTGGAAGTCAGTATTCCTACTAGCTCGGCTAGTCTGATATCGCTTTAGCTCACTGGTAGTGTTGGACTATCGTTTGTCGGGTCCTGGGTTCGAATCCCCTTTCGGGCAATTGGATATATCCGAACCCTGTAACACACATTTACAGGATATTTCACTAGTCGTTTCAACCTCCGTAATAGCCTGGTTCTGGCAGTATTTAGGACTGGCTGCTGGGGTATCACTACTTCTAACAATGTTGGCTCCAGTGGTAATATTCGGCATTATAAAACAACACACGGCATTTTCCAGTAACACAATAATAGGTAAGAATGTACGGTTTTGAACCCAATTACAAAGACAAGACACTCATCTATCCCTGGAAGGATGAGAAACTATTTCTTCGAGCGTGATGTTTTGCAGAGAAATATATCAATGAATACCTGTAAATCTTTCATATTGATAGGGCTCTTAAAATTATATGATGCAATATTTTCTCTCACGATGATAGGTATTCAGTGAATTATACAACGATATATTAAGAATTTTCGACATGAACACGTTTGAACTAGTTTAGAGTGTTTCATTGAGCCCTTGTTCATGATACATCTCTGCGTAAATGGGAAGATGGTTGTTCACACATAACATTATTTGACGGAGACGGATGGCAATGTCGCAAAACGTTGACAACTTGCCCGTCAATATGTCAAATCGATAATGTGACAGGACATTTCCGAGAGATATAAAAGGCAATCTGCATTTTATTGTAGGAAATGATCCATTGAGGAGAGTCCTTGCATATTACATGTACGGTGCAACAGCATTTCATCTGGTTGCAGATATGTTGCTTCCATACGGTATCTTCTGGGTTTTGGTTGGAAGGTCTTATGCCGAATTCCATATGTAAAACTCCAGAATCCCACTAGTCCAAAACACCTGTGTTTGTGGTCATCTTATAACCTGCATGAACGAACTGGGATTTTGTTTTGTTTTTATCATTTTGTTTCTTTTCACAGCAATTGATATATCAAATGCTAAAAAATTTCATCTCTTTTCCCCGATTTTTTTGTCTGGAAATGTATTTATATTTGATATGTAAAAATGTGTCACAGGGTAGTTCTTTTGATATTGAGGAATAGGTAAAATTTTGTACTGCTCAAAGTTGCAGGGAATGAACTCTTTAGTAAGCTTTCATACGTGTTCTATGAAAGTAAGTTCTACGAGACGTTAGTCAAATCGATTTATATACCACTCTTCTGCACTCAAATTGGTTGATGTTATGATGTACACATGGGTTTATGTTAAAGGGGATGTATATGTTGCTGACCGCCTCTCACTCATGCTCACTGATGTAAAATGTTGTGTACTGATGGATGATGTCAACTACCTGATACCTGTTTGATCTGTAAAACAAGTTACTGCGAGATTGTGAAAGGCCATGTTTTCTTCGTTTTCAAATGTATATGTTAAAACCAATCTCCATTGGTGTTTCGAGTAGTGCGAGAGGATGGGCAGAAAGATGGTGACCCAGGTTCATGAAGCAGACAAAACGATGTTCCCACGCGTATTAGAGTGTTGATGAGGGCAGTAAATGTGGTTGTACACTGGAACATATATCGATTTTACAGAAGGACATGGACTAACCTCACTCAAGTTAGGATGATAGCATGATCAAGTTGATGTAACTAAGAGCATCATTTGAAAGGACAGTGACACGGCGTATTGGTTAAGTATCTCTTTTCAAGAATAATGTGTAAACAGCCTTGGTGATATGTTTTGGTATATATGACACCAGAGATCATTATTCATTGACCAACTGTGTTGCTCTCCAACGATAATTTTGCATGCTGGGACAGGAAGAGATTATTCGATCAATATACTTCCGCCATACCACTTCAAATACAGTTGTTGTGGATATGACGCAGGTTATGTTAGATACTCAAGCCGAAATATTGACGAATACCTGCATGTTGTAATTTAGTCAAGTTTAGCTGTATTGTGGCCTTCATGATGCTGCTCTTTCTTAAGCAGTGGCCGACTCAGTCAAAAAATACACTCAATGTCAACGTTGTTCCCTATATGCGTATCAGTAAGTATGTCTGTCTACACTGCCATATCCAAAATATTTCCGGATTTTCCGGAAACCAAAAATGTTTCATCCTCACGGCCCTAGAGAGTCGTGGTCTCTTTCCACGCATCACTAATAACAAGTGATGCAAAATTGGCAAATATACATCCAAGCAACCTGAAGTTATCATACGGAAACCAAGGATAATGAGGGGAAAACTTGACACAAACATTTCTGTATATATGTTAATTAGATCACTTGATAGATCGCCATGATACACTCACTAATACTTACTCAATGCCAAAATGAATGGGGTTCACTAGCACGCGAGACAGGCAGATTCAGTCAGTTGCCAAATATCATTGCTGTTGGGCCAGTGTCTTTCATCAATGCCAGTAATAAAAAATATGTGACCTTAGTTACTTTTATCGCATGCAGTAATACTCTTAAAAACTAAAATATCCGTGAACAAATTTCTTACCAAATATTGAATTGATATATGTTGGGCTACACGGAAGATCAAGGTTACCTGATTCATAGTTCATCACATCTATGTACAAAATTCTTACATGCACAAAACTTGTGACTATTGCAGGATGTTTCCATCGCCATTGTTGTCCATTTGAGTCATCCAATTCATGCGTATGCAGTTTTCACTCATTCTAAGTCATATGGGAATCTGTCATATCTACCAATTCCGTAATTTGTGTAGCGGTATTGATTAGAGAGCCTCGGAATTTATGCAGTTATGAGCTGGTCTATTAAACACATCCTCACAGATATGTCATCATCATCACGATGAATTACCAAGGAAACAATGGCTTCTTCCAGAGCAGGTGAGCTTTTGGTCATGACACATCACTGTGAAAATGGACAGGAAATTGTTCACACATATCATTATTTGACAGAGACTGATAGCGAAATTATGAAACGTTGAAAGCTTGAATATGGACTACATAAAAGTGTAAAACACCAGTCTATTCGTAATGCAAATAGTGTGCCTCATATACATGATATTGACACCTCACATGAAAGGGAAAATATTATTTGCAGGGATGTTGAAAGTGATGGATTTTGTCAAAATTATTCTTTTCTCATGTATTCGATATGTATGATGTCCAAGTAGACAATAGTATGCAATTCGGTGTATGTTTGAAAATAAATGGGTTGGAGTTTTATGATTATTGCTGTACTGATACAATTTTAGCAGAACCATTGAAGGTTTTTCTCTCTAACCCGGATGTGTTGAACAGTTGCCTTTTGATCATGACTTGTTTCGACTTGTGATTCTGAATATGGATTAATGGGTGGAGGAATCTGACTCTCGCTTTCTCAAGTTTCCGAATTTCGTGATAAACTGTCCTCGACTGGGCCGACAACATTCCTATAAGTAATGAAACCAAAATGTGTCTACTGCAGATGTCGAAAGAAAATCCAAATGAATATATTTTTCCATATCAGTTTTTTTAAAGTGCCTGTTTGTTATGGCATGGTATCCCTGCTTAATCATTTCATGTTAGTATTTGTTTGTATTAAAACATGTATAAGTTTATCATTGAATAAACTAGTTGGTCGGGCTTTGTTTCGATTGCAAAATGTTGTATTTTATGTTTGTTATTGGCATGATCAAAATCTAGTTGAATTGGTGGCAATAGATTGATACATACTATTGGAAAGGTGCTTCTACAAGGTCGTAAATGTATTGAACGAATATCATGTATCACACTTATGTGAGAAATCAGAGTTACAAACAGGTGAAATAACACACCACACACTCCGAAATACTGACCCTCTTGCGTTACCCCAACCCTTCCCCCTGCCCCTAAACACATCCACTCCAGATAAATAGATTGTTCTTCATGATCCAAGCCCTCAATTGTGCCCACTTATCGAAGGCACAAGGACACACAAGGCTTTCTGTGGGCTAATTGGAGTAAACGTGAACTGGCGGCAAACATCATTTCCGTTCCCACACTGATTAATTGGTTGGACAAAGGTCACAATAATCCTCTCGCTATATTTGACCTGATTAAATGTTTGCTTCCTGGGTGTAGCTAGGTCATAAGCTTGGACCCATCCATGCATCTCTTCCTGTTGGAAATCAATATCACCAAAGTCCTCAGTCCGCATGCCAAAGTCCTCAGTCCGCATGTCATCTAGCCTCTGGGAAGTCTCCATTATTTCGCGATGACAGGAAACATGGTCTAGTAAATACTGGGCAATACACTCATAGTTTGTGGCATAGAATCCAACCCGCTCTGTGAATCAAACTGAATGCATATATTTCCAATACTTGAATGCCATATATGGCATCTACTGCCACCTCTGAAATGTATTTATTTCGTGAACAGATATCAAGGAATGAGTCATAATGTCTCCCCTATATTGTTTTCTGCATTCATGAATAATCTGCACCCAACTACCATTCGATTGATTGTGTAAGTTGTCCAGTTATGAACAAGGATGGTCAGGAATCGGGAGTTTTCATGCATTAAACTGTAATAAAAGCAGGTAAAACTAAAGTTGTGAAACTGTTCATTATTTAAAAACAGGCTCACAATAATTGCATCATACCCAGTGTTTCATATTACATAATTTGCATACATTGTGGGCTTAATAATAAACCCATCCATATGCCAACTTTCGCTTGTAGTGACTTCCGACTATTTACAACATAAGTAAATAGTTAATGTGTAAAGAACAAATACCAGTTGATAGCGAATGTATATAGATGAATCACTGAATAACTTTAAGGGCGCATCATGATCTAATACGGTATGTGATGCAGCATAACGCAGTCATGGTTCACAAGTATCGGCTGTTTTTTTTAAACACGTTTCCATATTGGTACAACCCAATCCATTATAACAATGCCCTAAAAACTACTTTACTACACTTCTTTCTATGAGTAGTGTGGCACCAGAGCCTGTGAGTTTTCAGAGACATTTGGTCAAACTGAATGTTCAGGGACGAATGACCGTACAAACGCTATGCATTACGAATAAATCATTGTATGAAAATTCACCGGAAAAAAGTGGGTGTCTATCCATAATTACTCCCGATCCGATAGGGGGAGAGGGTATTGCATTTGGGTATGTCTCTCTGTTTGCCTGTTCTCTGCAAGTATGTTGGTCCATTCATGGATGGATGGATGGTTGGATGTGTTTGTTTGTGTACAGCCTAGCGTCCACATTCCTTACCTGATTTCCTCGAAATTTGGTATCCATATTCTGGAGGATACTGAGCAGTAGGTCTAGGGTCAAGGGTCAAGGTCACACAAAATGTCCAAAACACGTAAGTGCTCATAACTCCCGGTTCTAATGGTCGTAGAGACTTCAAATCAAGTGCATGTTGTAGATATACTCGAGTTCTATCTTTCAAGGTTCATTTATTCAACAGCATGTACACAGTATACACTAAAAAAAATGATTAATCAAAATATGTTGCATGCTGTCCAGGTATTGCATAGCTTGCTTAGCTCTCTTCCTGCAATACCTGTAAATAATATAATAAAACGTACGGTGAGCAAGTAAAAGGAAGAGAACATACAAGTGGAGATCCAACGATCATGATGTGACACCGGAACGGACGGAAGATGAGGTCAGGTCGGAACCAGGGCCGGACCGAAAGAGGAATAGTATCGTGTCGAAAGTAAAATTATATAACTTCAAATTAATTTATTTGAGTATCGAAGCAGTCTCTGCAATGGATATTATCACAAAAAAATTTGAGTTACGTATTGCTCGAGAAACCAATATTTCAGTTTAGTTTTTAATGCGTATTTCGATCTGCATGACATAATATTCAGGGTGACTTTGACCTTGAGATTTCACCTGAGGTCGAATATTTGACCTTGGAAGTTACCTTTGATTTCCGATCCGATGCTTGGAAACAATGTGGGACTGGTCGCTTATGCTCAATGTAAATTTTCAGCCCAATTGGCCCTGTGACGTAATTGACGTTTCTATGGCAACAAAATCAGTCCCATTATAAGCGAAATTGCATTATTCAAGATATCCAAACTAATATCAGCGTGAACAATGAGTGTAGAAATCTGTCAGTAAATCGTATCTTGAGCAAGGTTAAGTTCTTCTGGTTAAAAAAATCCGAGGTCAATAATCGAAGGTCAAGGTCAATATTGACCTGCAAGTGAAAATCAAGTAGGTGACTGTATCTCAAGAACTAATAGAGACAGAATCGCGCTGGTAAACCCAGATCGTTGTACTCACATAGCCCAACAACTTTCGGAATTAGACCAATAGCCTTTCCAAGCGCCCAAGGTCGAAGTACACGAACAGATAAAGGTTACCTGGGGGATACACGCACGTGGTCTCCGGCGACCTGGAAGCATCTAGTTCATCACATCCATGTACAAAATTCTTACATGCACAAAACTTGTGACTATTGCAGGATGTTTCCATCGCCATTGTTTTCCATTTAAGTCATCCAATTCATGCGTATGCAGTTTTCACTCATTCTAAGTATATGGGAATCTGAAAGCTGTCATATCTATCAAAGTATTCGTTCGAGAGCATCGGAATTTATGCAGTTATGAGCTGGTCTATTGAACACCTCCTTACAGATATGTCCAGCATGATTTACCAAGGAATCAATGGCTTCTTCCAGAGCAGGTCGGCTTTTGGTCATGACACATCACTGTGAAAATGGACAGGAAATTGTTCACACATATCATTATTTGACAGAGACTGATAGTGAAATTATGAAACGTTGACAGCTTGAGTGCAGGTATGTCACAATCCATAATATACTACATAAAAGTGTAATACGCCGGTCTATTGGTAATGCAAATAGTCTGCCTCATATACATGATATTGGTACCTTTCATCAAAGGGAAAATGTTTTTTGCAGGGATGATAAGAGTGATACATTTTGTCAAAACTATTCTTTTTCCCATGTGCCCGACATGTATAATGTCCAAGGAGACAGTAGTATGCAATTTGGTGTATGTTTGAAAATGAATGGGTTGGAATTTCATGCTCACATAATCAGATTGTTAAGTGGTGTTCATACATTAAGCCATGAACTTTGATGGAAGAAATGACGAGTTCAAACATGGGCGCAAATAGCTTTTAGCTACAATTTCAGAACCATTGAAGGGGTTTTTCTTTCTAAACCATATGTATTGAACAACTGCCTTTTGATCATGACTTGTGTCGACTTGTGATTCTGAATATGGATCCAAGGGTGGGAGAAATTCGACCCTAGCTCTCTACTATATGGAAAACAGGCAGCTATCATCTTTCTTATCATACTGGTGACACCCTCGATACGCCCACGTCATTACGGATATCAATCAAGTTTCAGAATTCCGTGATAAACTGTCCTCGACTGGGCATACAATATTCGTATCAGTAATGAAACCAAAATGTTTCCACTGCAGATATCGTAGGTTGTTGGGCAGTTGTATATTATTTCCATTAGATGTTCAGTAGAAACAACTACATTTCACACAGTCTGGAACTGATGACCCCAGTGTGGATTTGGACTAGCTAGTTATTCGGGCTGTGTTAATCTATTGCAAAATGTTGTATTTTACGTTGCTAATTGCATCATCAAAATCTAGTTGAATTGGTGGTAATAGATTAATACTTGATATTCTACCTGAAATAAAGCTAAATTTATATTTGAATTGTATATCACGTTCAAAATGATAATATGATCACTGATACAATGTCTGCTTCAATGTGTTTACCATCGTATTGTAAAAAGTGCATTATGCAAGGCATCATCTCAAACACCCCTAACTATTGTGCACTATTCTCGTGAGCTTTAACACACAATATGTCGAACAAAACTGAAATAGAAAGAAATGTAACTGACTGGATGTGGGAAAATTAACTGGGCCAAATCTTAACGAATTTGGTGAGAGCTATATATGTTAAGATGTATTCTTATTGGGGGAGAAGAATATTTTGTACGGATTCTACAATTTTAGACAAACTTTGGACAGAATTGGAAGGAATGCGTTTACAAGGTCGTAAATGTATTGAACGAATATCATGTTTCACACTTATGTGAGAAATCAGAGTTACGAACAGGTGAAATAACACACCATCCACTCCGCAACACTGACCCTCTTGCGTTACCCCAACCCTTCCCCCTGTCCCTAAACACATCCACTCCAGATAAATAGATTGTCCTTCATGATCCAAGCCCTCAATTGTGCCCATTTATCGACGGCACAAGGACACCCAAGGATTTATCTGGGCTAATTGGTAGTAAAGGTGAAATGGCGGCGAACATCATTTCTGTTCCAACCCTGATTAATTGGTTGGACAAAGGTCAAAATAAACGTCTCGCTATATTTGTATTTGACCTGAAAAAATGTTTGCTTCCTGGGGGTGTCATAAACTTGCACCCGTGAAAGCATCATTTCCTGTTGCAAATCAATATCACCAAATCCTCAGTAACATGTCATCTAGCCACTGAGAATTCTCTGTTATTTCGCGATGACAGTAAACATGGTCTAGTAAATACAGGGCAATACACTTATAGTTTGTGGCATAGAATCCAACCCGCGCTGCGAACCAAACTGAATGCATATATTTCCAAAACTTGAATGCCATATATGGCATCTACTGCTTCCTCTGAAATGTATTTCTTTCGTGAACAGATTTGAAGGATCGAGTCATAATGTCTCCTCTTGATAGCGAATGTAGATGAATCACTCAATAACTTTAAGGGCGCATCATGATCAATTACGGTATGCGATGCAGCATAACGCAGCCGTGGTGCACACGCATCGGCTGTTTTTTTAGAAACGTTTCCATATTGGTACCACCCAACCCATTACATCGATGTCATGTATAAGTAGTGTGGCAGCAGAGCCTGAGAGAACTATTTCGTCGAACTGAATATTCAGGGACATCGAATTGTCGATATTTAAAAATTCCAAAACTTTGTCAAGATGGCATGAAATCGCGTCAAACTTGATATGCATTTTATGACCTATCAAGGTAAAGGGTCGTGATCAAGATCATTGAAACCCCGTGAAAACACATGTCCGGTAAAATTTCTGTGTCAAAACGAGGTAGAGAGATGCGGCTGCACCATAACATGCAGGAAATGAATTTGCAGTCGAAAGTTTATTCCAAATTTCAATTCGATATTCAGTTGGTGAGATAATTGAGGTCGAGTTCTCCTCATGTCAAGGTCAAATATTTTTCATTCCTCTATGGGTGTAGGCTCAAGAAATATCGTGTGTTATTTTACAGAACATGTGTATGAACAGAAGTTGCATTCTGGCCGTTATCTAAAAACCAAAGCACATGGTATTGTGTGGGACTTTTCCCGCGGTTGCTAACGGGACGTGGCCTGCTAAGTTGTTATCGTCGGGACTATGAATATCAATCATATGTTTCAACTGTTATATTTGAAAGTAATACAAGATTGATACACTGAGTGGACTCGGGTCCCCTTTCTTCATACTACTTACATATTCCATGGAAATCGAAAGCAATGCAACTGATCCTCTTGCGTTACCCCCCCCCCCCCCCCCCTCCTGCCCATACACACAACCACTCCAAATAAATAGATTGTTCTTCATGATCCAAGCACTCAATTGAGCCCATTTATAGAAGACACCCGAAGCTTTCTGTCCGCTAATTAGTCGTAAACATGAGCTGGCGACAAACATCATTTCCGGTCCCACCCTGATTAATTTGTTGGACGAAGGTCACAATCAACCTCTCGCTATATTTGACCTGATTGAAATTTTGCTTTCTGGATGTAGATAGGTTATGAGCTGGACCCGTGCATGCATATCTCCCTGTTGGAAGTTATTGCTAAGTTCTCAGCAACATCTCCTCAATATAGCCTCTGGGAATCCATTTTATTCAGTGATGACAGGAAACATAGATGTATGGCCCATACATTACTAGCCAATACACTCATAGTTATTGGCGTAGGATCCAATCCGCTCTCTGAAAAACAGAAGACGAAAACATGTGGGCCTATTGCCAATGCCTGGATGATGACATATACGTCAATATGGCATACACCGATAACTCTAGATTATATTATTTTGTGCAAAACATTCAAAGAATGGGATATATCTCGCCTTCATTGCTTTTTTGTTTTCCAGAATCGATCTGCACCTAACGACAATTCGAATGACCTTGAACGTAACCTTTGGCTACGTATCGAGAAGTAGTGCAAATACTATTCATTAGAATATCCGTCTCCATAGAATGAGATGGTCACAAATCGAGATTTATTGCCATTCATTAATTTGTAATAAAAACTGGTGAAACTAAGGGCGTGGGACTAGCATCAAAAAATGTTCCTCGAAAAGGCCCACAACAGCTGAATTAAACCCAGGGTTACGAACCCTCGTCATCTAGACCGGTCTAACTGGAAGTGTCCAGCAAATGATGTTGGAAGTGAATTTTAGTAGTGACCACATATTTGATTCCTAGAAGAATCTGTTATCTGTTTGACTCATTAATATACATATGTGGCACACACATTTTGAGATTTGTCTTGTAAAGTTACGAGAGTTGTGTCCGTCTTGTGAGATGCAGTGTATCGAATAGATTGGGCCCCAACAAAGAACTATGTCCATAGACACAATCTTATGGATTATCAACAATCCATAAGACACAATCCGTAAGAAACACGACCATGTTTCTGTTGAAGTTGCCCGAATGAGTACAAACTTGATATACACATATTTTTAACGAGTTCGCATGCTCTTGCACTCAGTCATGTTTCGTTTTGCCTGCATGTTTGAGGCGGTTTCCTGTATCATCTGTCAACCCAGCCTCAAAGTTAACTAATGAAACAGTGTGATCGGCTTGGTGGTAGATTAGGGTCCACATCTCAGCATATATATGTGGTAATATATAGGCCTATATTTCTACTTCCTCAGTGAAATCAATCAATTACTTGAGCACACACTGCATACATTTACATGACTGAGCTGGTGTCAGTGATGGTTGCTTGTTGTATACCCTTAGAATCAGACCTTAGAATTTTTATTTCAGTGACCCGTGTTTTCACACCCAGCCTCTTGGGCTTATGAATCACTATAAATGCGGTACAAAAAATTAAAACCATACATTGGTACAGTATTATGATACATTATATACATATATATTATTAACCATTATCCTGTTTGTATAATGAATTTATTCTTTTCTGAAAACATGTTTTTTTTTTTCGCTATTTGTCGAGCTTCATTCTCCATAAGATAATTTATCAAAATCCCTCTCAAAATCCTTCACATCTAGTTCTGAAAGCATACATTTTCTTTCTTTCTTACACACATGGCACCTTTTTTTTAATTCTTTTATAATTCTATGGCCACACAATAGTACAATACGGTAAATACCATGCACAAGCAAATATATTGCTAAAGATTGCCCACTACTACCATCAATCTTCGTATCCAATCTGATTGTGCGACATGCAACTATGTCCATGTTTTGACAGACTTACGGATCTTGATTGTACGCACTGGAAGTAGGGCTATACTGTGTTTTATTATACGACGTTACTGTTTACCGCACGCTGATTGGTCGAAACGTTGTCACTTTCCGCGGGTCAGCTGCGATAGCGCCATAGTATGGATATTCTATGGCGGCTCTAGATGGTTATTGGCTGCTTTAGATGGGATATTCATAATGACTTTTTATATTCGAAACATCAGAAATCGTATAATAAAACAAATATGGGGGCTAGGTTCCGTACAATATCACTTTTAATGGCACTTCTGGCAGAAGTGCCATTAAAAATGATTAGCACTCAACCAAGCCCCATATTTGTATAATACTGATCTACATGTTTAGATTGTGATTTTCTGTTTTTTAGCTTGTTTAATTATTTGAGCTCACTTAGTCTATCATCATTTGTTTGTATGTCATGACTTAGGTAAATAGGTAATAAGTAAAGATAAAGTACCGGGATTGACAGCGATTATGACTGAACTACTTAGTAACCATAACAGCGCATCATGACATACTTTAGGTATGGTGCAGCATAACGCAGCTGTGTAGCACACGTATCGGCAGTTTTGTACAGTCACTAAGTTTCCACAACCCGCTACAACGATCACATTATGACGAAGCAACAACTATTCATTACGAACTACCGACTTCTGTTTCACTATGAATCATGTGTATTATGCGAATTTCCGGGGTCGTGGTCCGGGGTCAAGAGTAAAACAGAAGTCACTCTCGGACCCGACTACCGTAACGTTACGTTACGGTACTCATGAAGATGGCGCAAGGTAAATCGATTCGTTTAATTGTCTGTTGTTTTCTTGCTAAAATAATATACTAACATGAACTATTCCACAGACATATAGTATGAGACATTTGGAATTCATAAATTGTCATGCAGAATACGCTGTAAAGGCATTTTCGGGATCAAAGCGGTTGATTAGATTTACTGTTGACTACCATAACTTTTCGGTCCGACTACCGTAACGCGACCGATCAGCGGTTTAGGACTACCCTAAGGTCACTATTGTGATTTGGCGAATACGCACGTAAAATTGAACAGCAATCATTTTCATCATTACAGAGATGGTTTTCAGATGCAGAACAAATGACAAAAATTTATGACAAAATAGTATCTATATTCAAACCGTCCGCTGTGAAAGCTGCTGCGATGATCTACAAATCAAATTGACACACATAAAACCTATCCCTATTTTGGAGAAACAACTTGAAAATTCGGATCTTTGCGTATTCATTCCACTAATACATTACGTTGACCACTACATTTTAAACTACGAGAGCTATAGCTATAGATTCCACAAAGTCAACGTGGGAAGCAGGCAGAAATTTCAGGCAATCAATTTCAAATCCGAATTCCGAGTTCCTAATCCATGAACATATCAGTCAACGACAAACAAGGAACTCTCACATACAAGGTCTGTGTAATTATTGATAAGGGGCTATATAACCTTGAAAAAATCTCACCTCCAATTGTCATCAATTGTTGATAATGTAAATGTAAATGTAAACTTTATTTGTTTAAGGAGGATTCCCCACAGCAGATGCCACGAGGGGGTCTCCTCCGTGCTCTGTACAATAGGTGCAAGTGCAGAAACAAATATGTACAATTAGAAAGGGACAGTACAATATTGATATGAATATACCTGATACAAAACATATATTTGCGATCATTCAAGTATAGGCCGAAGGGGCCTGTAGTTTACCGGCTAGCCAATAGGCCAACGGACCAATGGTCCGGTAAAAAAAAAAAAAAACCCGGACATATTGAATGTACCAATCCCTATTAAGGACCCCAATTGGCATGTGCTGAAATAAAAATCCCGAATAGTATCAGACAGTTATTTTATTCCCTCTGCCGGAAACAAAAACTAATAGTGACTTGATTTTTTTTTTTTAGTTGACCCGTCAAAGAGCCGAAACGGCCGCCACACGCAGAACGGTGACCCAAGAGCACCAAAGCCCACAAACACCACAATGATACACGAGGGGAATGTTTCGGAACCAAAATCCCAAAACCGATCTGACACCTCCTGAGAAAATCATTATTAAAATTGAAAAACAATACAAAACAGTTATTTCCGGCATAATAATTGCCACCAAAACTGCATGAACGATTTAATCCAAGAAATGAAAGAAAAACGTCTGGGGGTATTGACCCACACCTAATCACACAAATATATGGGCAAATTCATCAGCCCGGAAAAAAATAAAAAAATAAAAATAAGAAATGTCAACAGACGATGGGGACGACGACGGACGAAGAGCCACGACAATAGCTTTTCGATTTTAGTTCGATAAGCTAAAAACGGGTAGAAGAACAGATAAATTTCTGAACTATTTGGAACAGTGTTATGTTATCATCGAATGAAATATTGGCAAAACCGTTAATAAGGCAGTCGGCGAAGTAATTCTTCTCCCCGTTGTCGTCTGGGATTATTAGAGAATGGTGTACACCTGGTGCTAACAGACGGGCGAGCTCTACAGTCATGATTCTTCTTGCGTCTACATAATTTGGACAATCTAGCAAAAAATGAGAAAAGTCCTCTCTCTCAAAATGACAATTTGGGCATATCGAATTATCAATAAAGTTATACCGATGTCTATGCGCGTTAAGAGCGCTCAAACCAAGACGTAGGCGTGTTTGGTTAATTCTACCGTATTTGCTGCCATGGGAAAATAATTTGTTGGACTTATAGGTGGATAATCCCTTTAACTTGGTTTTGAATGATTTAAGAGTAGGGGCGTATTTAAGTTCATCACTCATGGCATTCCAATCACTAATGGTAGTGGGAAAGTACGAACTCATAAATCTAGTAGTCCGTCCCGGGAAATTTCTCACATCAGATTTAGTTCGTAGATTATATGAGACAACTTCTCCCACGGTCGAGGGACACAACTGAGATAAATACACAGGTACCAGATTGTTCTGAATCTTATACATCATGTGCAGACGATGACAACGACGACGCAGTGACAATGGCTCCCAACCAACTTCTTGCAATAGAGCCTCATGTGATGTATGTTTGTATGCTCCAGTCGTGATAATTGCACAATGTCTTTGAATTTTTTCTAATTCGTTCAAATATATTTGGGGTGATGAGTCGAAAATTACATCACCATACTCCAATATTGGGCGTACGAAGGATTTGTACAATATTTCCAAACACGATCTGGGAACAGTATTTTGGATATGGCGTAAGAAACCTGCACACCTAGAGGCTTTGGTTTTTATACTAACAATATGATCCGTCCATGTTCCATTTCTATTAAAGGTGATTCCAAGATGTTTATGCGTTTCGACTCGTTTAATCGGCGTGTTATGTAAAATCAAGGGAGGGTCTTTTGCAATCTCCTTTTTACGACTTATTTTCAATTGTTCCGTTTTCTCAGCATTAAAGGTTACTAGCCACTGTTCCGACCATGCTTGGAGCTTTTGCAAATCTTTGTTTAGTTCCTCAAAATTGTTTCTATTGGGTTTAAGGGTTTTATAAAGAAATGTATCATCGGCAAATAAATATATTTCAGAATCAATGTTTTTGATTATATCGTTTATAAAGACCAAAAAAAATAATGGACCCAAAATAGAGCCTTGTGGAACACCGGCTTGTGTGTCAAGCCACTCGGACGTTTGACCATTAATTACAACTCTTTGTTTCCGATTTGAGAGATAAGATGTTATCCATTGCAACAAAGGGCCACAAATCCCAAAAGACTTTAATTTTTGCAATAATCCGTCGTGCCAAACTTTATCAAATGCCTTGCTCACATCTAAAAATATTAAACATATTTCGTCCCCTTTGTCTAAATCTGTATTCATTTGATGTGTGATATATAATAGCTGGTTAATCGCTGAGTCCAACTTCTTAAAACCTGAATTTCTCCAAGTAAGTAAATTATTGTTGACGCAGTGGTTATATATTTTATCAAATAACAATTTTTCTTGTACCTTTGATACACATGTTAATAGCGAAACTGGTCTGTAGTTAGATTTAAGAGAACGATCACCTTTTTTGAACACAGGAGTGACGTTTGACATTTTCCATTGTTGTGGTACTTTGCCTTCTCTGAAAGATTTATTAAATATCATGGTCAATGGTAACGCAAGCGAATCAGCACAATGTTTTAGAATAGTATTACTTACGTTATCAGGACCATTTGCCTTGTTAACATCAAGTTTGCTCAGTAATTTCCTGACGTTCCCTTCTTCTACTATTAGGTCACTTATTAAGTTGTCAGTTTGTACGGGTAGATAAGGTAGTTGATGATTGTTTGGAATTGTTAATTTTGTTTGCGAAACGAAGTAGTGGTTGAGCAATTCGCATTTTTCAGAGGCTTTGGTAGTTTGCTGGCAGTTATCAACTAATGTCGGTATGCTATTAGACTTTTTGTCACCATATAAAGATTTAGCTATTTGCCAATATTTTTTGGGTGCTGTATTTGGGTTTTCTAGATGATTGTAAAGTTTATTGAAATAAATTTCTCTAGCGTTGTTCATGGCTTTCTTAGCTAGACGCCGGCTGTCCTTCCATCGAGTTTCATCAGTGAGTTGCCTGGTTCTTTTGAATTTTTTGAACAGGCGGTTTCTAATTCGAAGCAGTTTTTTAACTTTACCTGTTATCCAAGGTTTATCCTTTGGTCTTATCAAGATAGACTTAGTCGGAATATGTTTCTGTACATTTTCTTCTAAAATCGAATAACATATACTCACAGCGTCGTCGATGTCATCAACGGCAGCAATCAACGTGCACATAGGTGAATTCACGATATCACTGTTCAATGCATCAAAATTTGCATTACGATAATCATAGACCTTTCGAATATATGGCTTGTCTGTGCAATACAAAAAATTCGTTTGGCAAAGAACCACGTTGTGATCACTGTCAGAAATTGGCGGAAGCACTCTGTGAGATGTAATACAACGGGGTGAGTCCGTTATGATCAAATCGAGGAGCGTGGCACTTTGAGAGGTTATTCTAGTGGGCTCATCTATAACTTGGGTCAGATCGCTAATCGATAAAAGATCATAAAATTTGTTTCTCAAGTCACTACTTGTGTGATCAGAATGCCAGGTGATACACCGATCATTAAAATCACCCAAGATGAATATGTTGGTCGGTTTGCGAGCATATACTGCGTTCAGGTTATCTTGAAAAAAATCAATGAAACGATCGGCGTCATCCGACATCGGATTAGGAGGTCGATAGAAGGTACCGAGCAATATGGTTTTATTATTGTGTGATATCTCGATCCATATATTTTCCAGATGTGGATGAGATAAGTCATCAATTTGTTTATGTGCAAATTTTGTTGATGCCAAGATACCGACCCCTCCACCGCGGCGTTCAAGGCGATCTCGGCGGTAGAATGTATATTCATCTGATGGCACTGGAAAATCAGTCATATCAGTGTTAACATTCAAATGTGTCTCTGATAGGCAAATGAAGTCCACGATTTGGTTTACGCAATACTGACTGTAAAGCTCGTCCACCTTGTACATTGTATTATCAGAACTTTTAATTATTAATCCCCGTATATTGGAGTGACAAATAGATATGGTATTTGGTCCTGGATTACAGTGGATATCCCCACACATTATCAGCAATGTCATCCGAAAGGTTATTAAATTATGGTTTAAATTTGGACGCTTAGTGCAGTTAAGTTCATAGAAAAAGGGTATATTGTGTATATACATTTTCTTATTGTCCCAAATAAGAAAACACGAACAAGAAATAGTGAATATGAAAGGAAAACAATAATAAACATAACAATATATACAAGCGAAAAATGCGGGAACGGCACGTGACATGTACATGGAAGTAACATATATGTATATACAAACAATGGTTCTACAGTAACAATCATTGGCATGGTTTATATTAAGTACGGATTTAATTCAAGCGTTCATGATGAGAGAACACAGTTCATATGGAGAGAACATCGACAGCGGCCTCTTCGATGTGATCAAATCTAGCGGGTCCCAGGTCATGTCCACCGTACCACCGTGTCACACATACAACCTCATTCACAACATTTTCATCCTGGAGTTTCTTCAGCAAGCGTTTCCCTGCTCCAAACTCGCCATCATCTTCATAATGTTCAAAAGTTTCAACGTCGTTCTGGAGTCTGTATGCATAGATGTTATGCGTAGCTGAAGCCGCTCGGGAGTCCCGGTAGATGGCGTGTAGTGAAGGCAGGACCTCTTGTTGAGAAGTAACAGTTACCCTCGAGCCTTGGAACCTACTGCCTTCATAAACTTTGGGAGGAGCACGGATCACCTTCAGACTTGAAGCCTTGGTCAGAACACTGGAGTCGTTACCCAAAACAGCTCTATCGTTATGTGTTTTGACCTCTATTTTGTCAACAAACAGTCTGTTTTTCTTCCAGACAACTTTCCTGTTTTCTCCTTTGGCTTTGTGGAAGACCGGCAGTAACTTCTTGCGTCGTTCGTCTAATTCCCGCGGCAGTTGAACGTTGACACTAAACGGCTTCTTGTTCTTCAGATTGCCTGCGTGCTTCATCACAACGTCGATGCTCTCACGTTCACATCTGGCAACAATAGGTCGACTGTAGTTTCCAGGTTTGCCCATTCTATGAGCTCGAATAACCTTCACTTTGGTCATGTTTTCATCGGATAATTCCATTTTGTCCTTTAAGAATTTTTCAACCAGCTGAACAGCGTCTTCTCCTTCTTCTTCGGGTATCTGACGAAACACGAGATTGTCCCTCATGCTCCTGGCCTGCATCGACAGAGAGTCTTCCTTCAGGTCTTCCAGCATCTTCTCGGCCCTCGTAAGACGTCCTTCAAGGAGTTCTGAGCGTGCTTTCAGCTCCTGGTTTTCACGAGTGAGATCATCAATTCGACTATCTTGTTTGGTCACTTGGTTATGTAGGCGGTTCACCTTTTCTTCTACTCCCCCGATCTTGCCTAGTACATCAGTTTTCGTCTCCTCTATCAGTCGACTCATCATGGAGGAGAGATCGTCCATTCTACAAGACACAGTATCTTTCACATCAGAAAAATCAGTCGGTTCGCTGATGTCGGAGTCAACAGGAGCAGACAAGGGAGAAGTTGCTTTGCGTTTTTTGGAGCTGTCCACTAAAGGTGTACTGTGGTAGAAGCTGGAGATGGTTGGTTGCGTTATGATAGCACCCTTGACATGGTCAGTCGACTTCGACATGTCGGTATTGATCGGCCCGTCCACCAAGCTCAAGTATAGAGAGTCAATTAACTCCTCTACTGATGTCTGCTCAGTCATGCGTGACGAATGTTCGGATGTATTTTCTCACAATATCGTTCATGTACCCAAAAAACGCACAAGTGTTACGACGACGTCACGAGAAACTGTTCGTTCGACCTTCGCTCAATGGATGCTATAGACCCAAAATGTTTCAATTTACAGTACATATGAATGATTACATGCCATTTACTCACTCAATTTTCCTTCTATTTACAGAACCGTTTGTTTATGTTTCATGTCGCCATGACCGGAAGTGTTATGTATTGTTGATACATCATATGTGCCTTGTAATTAAATAGGATTATACATATAATTATTGGCGACAGTGTAGTCCCAGAGCTATGGGGTGTTTATTTATGTTTTTGAGTGCAAGAAGTCTGATGGTTGTTTCTATAGTGAAAATGTGTCAGGAGTTCGAAAATGCAAGTCTTACTAACACAGCGGTAGCAGTTTTTTTCATAAACTGGCTTCGAATATGGATATCTTCGGAAGATTTGAACGCGATTTTGGGCAGTTAAGCGAAAACATGAAAATTTCAATAAAATTATATTTAAAGCTGCTACACGCTTAATTTTGATGTCAAAATGCAGGGAATGATATAAGTCTTCGTGATAAGGCTAATAATTATAAATTAATGTAATACTTTGGCTGAATAATGCTGAAAACTAGAAAAATATTTCGCAAAAACATATCGGTTTTGCTGTCGGTTTCATGCAAGAATGACTATATACTTCTCTATTTTTTTTCCTAATCGAGAACCGGGCATATTATACACTTATCAAAGAATGCCTCAATACGATAATTATGCACAAATGACACAACGGGTTACTTAACTTCACTATAATGACAAGTATAACCTATACCGTACTGATTATTTACATGAAATTAATTTCTCGTACTTAAGAATTTGCAAGGTTTTTTCCATTGAACCCAAATTCATATTGTATGGAAAATAAAACGGTTTAAAATTATTATTGTTTCAAATCAACATTTGTTTTGTGTTAAATATGTAGCACAAATATGTATGAGTTCTTTGTCGGATGAACGACAGAAGGGCCCTCAAGGATGAGGGACGAGAAACCACAGCAATAGCTTAAAGGGTGGCTACCAATAAACACGCTGTATTGCATATGTCATGAATCATAGTGGCTTTTCGATATTTTGAAACCAATATGTTTAGATGAAAATGCTGAAAAATATAAAATAAAACAAAACGGGTAATGTACATGTGAAGCTTGTAGATAGATTCATCAGAAATCAGTGACTGCATGATTTCCCATGCTTTTTATTGATTTTGGCCCAAAATTCCGTGATCGTATACATATTCTGTCAGCCTGATTCATCGCAGTTGTTATGGTACAGCTTAACACATTAGGTAGTGTTTGTAATTTCGTCTGTTACCAGTGCTCACAATGGGTGGAATTGTCTTTGTTTTCATTGAGATGAAACTATGGACTTTCATTTCAAGTATGCAGATGACGGCTTGACAACTGAGGCGAGGAGGAACTGAGTACATCAAGCAGCATACACCATCAGCGAACAGACACAAATTGGACAGCGACGAGGCTCATTGCATGACTCTGAATATGATAAAATAGAACGTGATAAATAATTTTTATCATGATCTATGTGATCTAATCGACCCAACTACCCTAATAGTCAAATAAGTGACACACCACTAAACCTATACATTACATTTATTTTTCGTGGTATTCACACCAAACCTACCTTTATGATTCATGATAATTTTTCAGACTTTATCCCCCATCCTCACAGTCAGATTCGTCACTGGAATCGAAGGAAGCCTGGTTTTCTAGATTTGACTCTGTCTCAAGATCAGCAGCATCTAGAGTACGAGTGATGTTCTGTGGAACTTGTTCTCCATCAAACCAGTTGATTAGCTCGTTGTGTGCACGGCTCTGACATTGTGGCATTTTTCCACATCGCTGTGATGTAGTTTGTTCTGTGGAGTTTGTTGGTCAGGACTTTGTTACAGGGTGGCATGCTACTTGGGTTAATTCCTTGAATCTTTGCCAGAGAATCACCAGGCTTCTTCGGGGCGTACTTCTGTTGGAACAGAGCAAATCTGACGTCGTCAATTTTGCAAAGTTGTGGCATGCCATACAGAGCACACGTGAATCGCTCCATGACATCCAAATCAGTTGCGGACATGATGTCGCTGTGGCCGATGTTGGCCAATGAACGTCGGAAGTGGTCATTCTCGGCTTTCATGGTCATCTGTAGAGCTTTGACTTTGCCCTTCCCCATGAATGATGCAGTGTAGTCAGACCCAGTGAAGGCATGTAGGGCTGGAAGTGCATTGATAGTGGTTCTGTCCAAATGGTCTACCAGCTGAGAGATGTTCACATATCTCCTGGTATTGTTTGAGCTCAATCCAACGTCCATCCAAACGACCAAGGAGCGTGCAAAGTTGGCAACATGATATAGCAACAGGATGAAGACATCTGTGTCAGAACTTCTAACTGTGATGGACTCGACAGTAGGGCTTTGTAGAATGTGTTGCAAGTGATAGATGATTCGTGAGTCTGCTTCTTCGTGGCTGCAGCCAAGTTGGTGAACAACTTCTCGGACAACTTTGTGGTCTTGAACAGCAAACGAATAGCAGCTTTGATCTATACCTAGATATATCACATGATTACCGAGGGTGTTAACCTCCGCATGACCAGTCCAGTGGGTGAGCAGAAAGCGGAAGAAGGCTGTGATGAAAGAACGCGATCGAAGTGCCCTTTGCCAGTCATTTGGACATTTCTGTTGTGGGCCACTAATGGTGTAAGCAGCATCATCACTTCCACGTCTTGTTCGTTCAGCATCCTTTAATGAGGGGCTTACATATGTGTCACAAATCAAATCTACTCGCAGATTCGACATTTGACACAGTCTGCAGAGTATCAACTGAGCCACCTCTCCAAATGTTGCTGGTAGTTTCTGCATTGTGTGAAGCATGAACATCGCGTCAACTATTGTGGCGTCAGTCTTCGCCAGTGGGGGTGTGCTTTCCACCATAGCTTCGATATAGTGCATGAGCTTGGATTTATCTGTTTTGTTAATGTTTCCATCGACATGCGCCAGTGACAAGGGTACAGGTGTCAGAGGATATGTGAAGACTTTTGCGAGGTCAATGTTCTGAACAGTGCTCAAGTACAGCAAGCGTCCAAACAAATCTCTGGTGCCCTTCAACTCGATCACTTTCATGTCCTTGCTGACTTTGGTCTTCAGAGCTGTCGTTGCAAAGTTCTTGTTATAATCACAACCCCAACCTCACTCTGTTGATGATGAACCCAGTTTATCATACCACCATTACATGAGTTATCGAAGAAATTATTAAAATTAAGTCATGAAAAAAATATTATTATGCAATTATATGACATTTGCAAGACCTAAAAGAAAATATGATTTGCGTGTAGGCCCATGCCAATATTTGGTTTCAATCGAACAACGAATGCAAATTAGGGAACAATTATTTTTGAGTACAAGAAATGAAATTCATGACAAACATACATATTCAGTAGGTTATACTTTATATTTGTCGTGAAAGTGAAGGGTAAGTAACATTTGTGTTATTTGTGCATACTTGTCGTACTGGGGCATACTTCGATAAGTGTATAATATGCTCAGTTGTCAATTAGGAAAAAAAATATCGAAGTTATTGTCATTCTTGCCTGAAACCGTCAGCAAAACTGAAATATTTTTGCGAAATATTTTTTTAGTTTTCAGCATCATTCATACAAAGTATTACATTTGTTGATTGATATTATCCTTATCATGAAGATTATTCATTCCCTGCATTTTGACAACAAAATTAAGCGTGTAGCTGCTTTAAATATAATTTTATTGAAATTTTCATGTTTTCGCTTAACTGCCCAAAATCGCGTTCAAATCTTCCGAAGATCTCCATATTCGAAGCCAGTTTCTGAAAAAACTGCTACCGCTGTGTTAGTAAGACTTGCATTTTCGAACTCCTGACACATTTTCACTATAGAAACAACCATCAGACTTCTTGCACTCAAAAACATAAATAAACACCCCATAGCTCTGGGACTAGTGGGACTGCCTAAGTAGCCCTACATGAACGATATAATACTGGCAATATATACACAACCTGGCAGGTGTATAGCCACAAACGAAAACGACATACATTCATTTCTTTTACACATAGATCTATATCAGCTCCATATATAGTGTGAAGAATTAACATATAGAACAAAATAGCACATCAATGTAACGTTACGGTAGTCGGCCGTTTGCGTTTCGGTAGTCACTACTTTGATATCACCTAACGTTAGGTAGTCGTCATTGTTTTTTTTATCGAACAAATATCACACGTACACCCACTGCTCTGACTATTCTAGTGAACCTTACAAATTCATACATTTGGTGGCTTCAAAATTGTTTCGATCTTAAACTGTATCGTACAACATATCAGGAAAAATGTATAGGAAACAAAACGAATCGACAAAGCTGCCGCCATCTTGATGACTACCGTAACGTGACGTTACGGTAGTCGGGGTTCCGACAGTGGAAGTGGTCAAACCAAAAGTGACACTGCGGTCGTGCCACGGTTCGACTTCCGTTGTGTCACCGTGGCTCTGCTGTGAAGAACAAGGGTGATCCGTGGTAGAACCGTTGTGAAACCGTGATAACCGGGGTGTGTCCGTGACAGAACTGTACTGCGACCGTGGCGAGACCGATGTGCTACCGTTTGCAAAATATTTCCGGATCAGACTAGTTTTCTGCGGTAGCACTGCCGGGGCGTCACCGGGGTCCCGGTGAGACTGGTACTTCAGCAACATTTAATAGTCAGTGTGAACCGACTTTTATTCCACCGTGCAACCAACATCTGTGAAGCCTATTTGTATTGTATATGCATTAATTCATGTGCATCATGCGATTTATGTGATGTGAAAATACATTTTGTTAATGACGGCCACGAACAACTGGCAAGGAGATTCGTTTTATCGTTTGTAAAAAAAAACTTCGATTGCTAATGGAGGAATCGATAGAACAACTCATAAGCATGAACGTTCTTTATATACCGATTCTCAGGGGAAATCAGTATGTAGAAACTCGTATAGTATCAGAAAGAGCTGTCAGAGGTCAAACTGGATGCAAGGCCATAGCAATTGAATTGATGGAATCATACCAAAACTTCACAAAACAAGATTTCTACACTACATACACCGTAAAATAAACATGCTTGTAATGGGCGTACAGAAATGCGAGTCCATGTCTTTGAATGAGTTTTGTGTATGAACAGGTTATCATTTCAGTAAACATACATTCACCAATAAGATATGTTCATATAGAATGAGCAAATATAATTGCTGAGTTTGGTGAACATTACAAAACCAGTTGTGAATAACAGATGCAGCTATACACGCTTGGTCTTTTACGTTCAGTTATTTGTCCATCTGGTCATAATATACAATATGCATCTTTCTGTCAATTTTCTTTTTTTTTCACATGGAATGTTTCAGACGGAAAATTCATAAATTTCACTATCACTAATTTTGCGATGAAAATAAACCAAATCATCCACATTTTCCAGCTAACAACAATAGTTCCAAACCAGCGTATAATGTGAAATAACAATATGTTTATATGCCATGTTTATTACAATATCAGTGTCTTAGATGTGGGTACTTGTGTGTCACATCCAAGCAAGCATTCAATCATCTGCTGTAAATTAATACTCATGAGTATTTGCATGGGGGAAATTTGAGAGTGCTGGAAACTCTGCTTGAGGGAGATATTGAGGTATTCTACAGCTTTCCACATGTCATGGTCTACAAAGTGAGGGCTGATAAGTGTCATCAACACATGTCATTTTTCTTGCTTACTGTAAATCACTCGTTCTTGGGCTCTAAGTGTTGCAGAAAATAACAACTATACCAATTCGGTAAGAAACTGAGTAAATATACGTGAAACTAACCTTTTGACGGGTTCTTTCAGGCGACCTTGCTATAAAGTGGACTAAAATCAGGCCATCTGTCGTATTGACCGATGTTCAGAGTTGACATTTGCATGTTCTAGTGCATGTTCTAGTAATCCACGTGAAACAAGGGTTGCCCATCAACTAGCTCACGGTGTCGTGATATTGCTTGCAGCGAAGCCTAAGACTACTAAGAGAATAGTTTGAAGTCAGTTCGAATGGTATTATGGACAGTTTTGGACAGGACGAAGATGAGGGGTATTATCAGTACACGATAAAAACAGCAACAACTAATCAAGGAAAAAACTAACAAATGCGTATAAATGTCCACATCAATGCAATTCGTGTACACCTTGTTTGTCTGTATAGCTAGGGGTGAAAAAAAAGAGATCAAATTTGAGCAAATACTTACTGCTCTTAGTCCCCCCCCCCCCCACCGAACTCTACTTCAGTAGCGTATAGTTCATCATTTCCCGGTAATATCTTTTCTTGTTAGCTCTGTGCAATCCACAAAAGGAGAAAAGCACAAGTTTTGTGTCCAATATGTATCTTTTGACTGCACTCAACATATTTAGTGCTTTCCATTATTAGGGGCGTATGCTCTTCCTAACAGCTTTCGCAGTCTTTTGAACACACGTGAGCTTAATTCTGCAAACGAAAAAACCAAAGGACACCGGTGGTATGCATATAGGATACAAATATTCCACATCAAACATTCATGATATATTTATACAAATAGTAACGTGTTGACTATCCTGGTTTTCGTGTATGCTAATCGAACTTATATCGCAAGCGGTCTACTACAAGTAGATATACAAATTTGGTATGGTAAAACAACTTCCGATCTGCTCAGGCAATCACTTTGGCGAACAAAAACGGCAGGCGCGGCAAGTAATAAATTCTCATAAACGCCCTTACACGTTTGATTCAACCGGGAATCAGGAACATTGTGATCGTATTCGCTGTTGTCACCAAGACATTGAACATTCGTGTACATACAGATTATTACACATACACATTAGTTGTAAGATGTAGTGAACTAGAGTTGAATGTAGGGCAAATATGTATTTTTTTCTTTATATTTATATGCCATATTATTGGAAACTATGTTTTGTTTTATCCATTTTCTGTTCAATTTCATTTCGAGAACTTTTATTCTGACATGATATTATATGAATTGTTGATTGTGATTTATTCTGGACTCTACGCAACTATTATACAACGTAATTCCAAGGTGGCCCAGCCTTGTAGAACGCCCATATGTCCCATGGCATGTGTTGAAGAAGTGTCTCCAATCGAACAATATTAGTGGAAGTATGGACATATAGAAATCCAGATCACGTTTGGCGAATCACTTTCCAACACTACGACAAACTCTGAATATAAATATTCATTTTGATGTCGAGTATTCAGAATGTATTGGATGTACTAGATGTTCGAGGCTATCCCAATAATGCATTGTCAAAAAGTGTTTGTATTCGTGATAACATAAAAATATGCACAACAAGAGACTTTGGGAGAAGGATTTCATGTCTCGGTGACGGACAAATCCCAATTTTAACTACTTGGCTTTTCCAGAATAATTCATTCACAGTTATCATCCAAATAAATCAACATTATTTACCTCATTGGATTGCTTAGGGCTGTTCTTGAAATTTGAAGACCAAACAAACGAAATGGTTTTAGAAGGAACAAGTGACAATCATTGCTCAGATGATATACATATCTAGATCTAGAACTTGAAGACGACAATTCATTTCAAATCACGCTATATTCACATTTAGGTTTTGAGATTGTATAATTATGGCACATGGTAATAGGTCGAATAGTTTGCACCAATCATGTATGATTGGTTGGGTATGACTTTTTAGTCCCCCCCCCCCCCCACGAGAAACGAACGTGGTCATTAGAGAGATAATTCTATCAAAAGTACTCGAATAATTTGCGATAAACTGAGTGAGACTAAAAAGCACGATTGATAAACCAGGATCAATGTGATAGCAGAATTTTGGTCAAAGAGTTCATTTAATACAAGCACCAGCATCTTTAAAAAAACGAACATTAAAATGGTGAATTTAGGTATTTTCTATGTCCATCAATCTGTCAATGGAACTTCATGAATGTTCTCAATTAATGATAGCGAATGCAATCGTGGCTAACTAGAATTGACACACCTGAATGGATGTTTCCGCCAAATTAGTAGCACACAATCAGGCTGTGACAAATTCGGACTGTCATACTTCCAGACGCCGTCCCTTGGGGCAATCAATCTCAAGACTAATCAGCCAGCGTGTGCAAAAAACGAGTCGTTCCTCTTCCAAATCAAAACATCTTGTCTATGGTAATTCCCGTTTCCTTAATCCTACTCCACAGAAATATTTGCGTTCATTGATACAGGGATTTGTATTGATATTATTTCGTTTGTATACATTGATAATATTGATAATCGTTATTTCCATTGAGGATGAATGTCATATCAACCCATTACCGCCAACGCAACGAGATTTTGATAATGGCAATAGCTAATATAAATCACAATACATGTATTTTTCAATAAAAACAAAGCCAAACCAAAATTTTTACCGAAAGACACATTGGCGTCACCATGCGTTTATGATGGGTTAAATATAGTTGTTTCTATTGTACACCTGATGGAATTAGTATAGGCCTACAACTGCCCAACAACATATTAGAACAATTTAGAAATCCGATAAAGACGCTATGCAATAGATGTATGACAAATACATAAGTACCTAATCACAACCCAAAAAGATACTGATTTGATGGTATCCTCGAGGAGTTTTATGTCGAGAAAAGACATCTATATGGACATTACAAGTGTCAATGCCCGCACATACATTTGGGAGAACTGACAACTCCGCATTTGAGTTATTATATATGTCGTGAGGTCAACATAAATGAATCTGGAGAAGCAAACATTGTTCTAGTTGGAACTATGTCCTGAAGCACCATTTGTTCGTTCCCATCCCCAACACTAACTTATTTATGGAAAGTTTACCACAAGCGTCTCAAAGGTACCAACCTTACCATAAAGTTGCACTGAAGGGATGAAACAAATTGTAAATCCAATGAGAGTTTATGGTCACACATGAAGTACTGTCATTTTTACTACATTATTTTTTTTTTTGTACATATTCAATCATGTTATTGAAGTGACGGATTGTTGCTGATTGAATACTGTATTCACAAATGTAAAATTCCCGATCATTCTTTGCTATATGTGGATTTGGAACTTGACGCAATCAGCAGTTCAACTGATTCTGTTGTAGAGTCAACTGATTGTGAGTATTCTGCTGTATCGAATGTGAATGGAACAAACATGCGTCATACTAAGAAATATTCATTTAAAGCAGCTGCCTTCGAAACCAGTCATTTTTTTTTAAAACTATATTTCATATTAAACATGCTAAACTAACTGAATGAAACATACTCACATCAAATGTAATGAAAACAACAAGTCCTCGGGGAAATTTTGCTCATTTGAAAAGGCGGTTCTCGCGTAAATACAGGAACTGTATTCATCACACGCAGATGTAAACAAAGCATAAAAGTGCGAGATAGACTGACAATTCCATGCACATCATGGTATATCACTGATTATTTTCTATAACTACACCATATATGCCCATGCGAACTGGAAAATGTATTCGATGTGGACTTTTAAGCGCGATTTGAGCGTTTGTTTACATTCGGGTTTGATGGATACATTTCGTTTGTTTATTTACAATACCGGTACAAAATGGGCACTAAAACGGATGAAAAGACAACTGGGACGGACTGTAATCGTCAAAATCATTGAGCACACCTTTTGTTATATTGCATTAGATAGATGTGTTTAACAAAAAAAAATGGTTTTGAAAAAAATATTGCATACATTCGAAGGCAGCAGCTTTAAAGATCCTCATTCTAATTTCATGAATTCAAGCGTGTGGAAAAATTCATTTTCGAATATTAACACTGAGGAATGCTCAACTGCACAAATAGATATTGACATAACATATGACCATTTTTGTTCCATTCTGAAAACCAAAATGGAAACACACCTGAAATGCAAATAATTCTCGATGTCATCAAAACCTAAGAGAGTATATAAACATAAAAGTTACTGGAATAATGAACTTGACTGTTTCTGGCATGATATGAAACTTTCAGAACGATTATACTATAAACACAAACGTGATGATGTAACAAAAATATGAATACTTGTCTAAATTCAGATGTGTACGGAAGATATTCGATAAAACGCTGAAGAGTACAAAAGGAATCAGGATTTTATAAAAGTAAAGAATTAGATAAATGTATCACAAGTAATCCAAATGAGTTTTGGAAGCACGTCAAGTCATTAGGGCCAAAAAAGCAAAAAATGATACCAATGAAAGTTCATGATGATGCAGGTTTAAACAATGATCCAAAATTTGTACTGGATAAGTGGCGATTAGATTTTGAGTCTTTGTATAATGTTGATAGTTGTGATCTTGATGTTGAATTTTATAATGAAAAACTATTTACTTCAAGTTTGCTGGAGTATAATATGAGAGAAACTAACACACTGGTGAACGACTGTATATCATATGGTGAAATTGAAGCCCTGGTGAGAAAAAGTAAAAATAATAAAGCAACAGGTATTGATGACATACGGAGTGAAATTCCAAAACATGAAGCAGTTATTATCACACTCTGGAAGTTGTATAAGTTTTATTTCGAAAACAGTGTAAATCCATCCATTTAGTCGAAAGCAATGATCACCAAAAGTTATATGACAGACCCATATTCGCCTCTACAGTATCGAGGTATCGGTTTGATTAGTAATGTTGCAAAATTATATGCGAGTTTCCTCAATAAGAGAATCATAAAATACTGTGAAATGCTAGATATATTCCTTGACGAACAAAATGGGTTTCGCAGCAAACGGTCATGTGAAGATCACATATATTCACCACATGCAATTATCGATCATGAACTCGGTGTCAATAAATCAGTATATGCAGCATTTGTTGACCTCGAAAAGGCTTTCGACTGGGTGGATCGGGATCTAATCTTATACAGATTGTTACAATATAATTTAGACGGTAAGATTTATAACGCCATTAAAATTTATTACCATTGTACCGAAGCTAGTGTAAAACTGAACAATTTACTGTCAGACTGGTTCCCAATCAATTGCGGTGTTAAACAAGGTGATCCATTATCTCCAACATTGTTCAGTTTGTATATCAATGAGTGTTCAAAAGAAATAGCTAACATGAAACTCGGTATAAAATGGGGCCACAATATTTGCAGTATTTTACTATGCGCTGATGATATGGTTTTACTAGCGACAAGTGAAATAAATTTACAGAAAATGTTGGACACAATGTCAAGTTGTTGTAACTGCTGGAGGCTGAAAGTAAATAAAAAAAACCAAAATTGTTCATTTTAGGAAACCGAACAAGTGTGCAACAAGGTATAATTTCACGATGAATGACTGTACTTTAGACATTATTAATGAATATAAATATTTGGGTGTGATTTTTGATGAACACATGACGTTTGATTCATGTTCCAAAACTTTAGCTGATTCTGGTCTCAGGGCACTGGGTGGTGTGTGGTCAAAGTTTGGTATTATAGAAGATGTAAGCTCCAATACTTACACGAAAATGTATGAGGCAGGTGTAATATCTGTCCTTCATTATGGGGTTGCTATTTGGAGATTCAATAACAAGAATCATGCAGAGCTTGTTCAAAATAGAGCCATCAGATACTTCCTCGAAGTACATGAGTTCACACCAGTGCCTGCTATACAAGGTAATATGGGGTGGTTGCCGTGCAAATATCGGAAATTACTATGTATGATGCGATTTGGAATAGACTTATTAAAATGTTTAATGACCGTTTAACAAAACAATTATTTATCGAACAAAATAATCATGGTAACAGTAGGTGGATGAAATGTATACAAAATATATTTTTGATGATTGATATGGAATATGTCTATAATAAATAAATTAACTTGCGATATTGTATTTTGTAAGGAAAAAATTGTTTACAGTTGTTCAAAAGGGATGGAAAACTATGGTTTCACGCAAACCTAAATTGCGAACATATATATATTGTTCAAACAGGAGTTTAAGACAGAATGTTATGTTAAAACATTTATGGTAAACAGGATAGATCATTAATTGCTAAGTTACGCTCAGGAATTCTGAAATTGCATATTGAAACGGGTCGCTATACACATACTAGTTTAAAAGACAGAAAATGCATATTATGTGATATAGATGACATTGAAAACGAATTTCACTTTGTATGTATATGTGAAGCGTATCATGTTCAAAGAAACGTTCTGTTTTATGAAATGACTGTTCTAGATGCAGAATTCGCTTTATTGTCACCTGAAGCAGAATGTATATGTATATTGAGAGAGGGGTATCCAGCTCTTAAAAGAATCATTGTTGCAGCTCGGGCCATACGGCATTCATTACTGTTTAAATAACCAATTTGTCCCACCCTGATGTCACGCGTGTTTTTTTGTTGTTTTTTTTGTTACAACGTATCTGTAATGTATTCAGCACAATGTCCCATTTGTTTAAAAATAGTGGAATCGAGTTCTCAAGGTGTGGATAGAATGCAAAATTATCATTTTGAAAATCGGTGTTCTTATCACAAGCTATCAAAATTATTCTGATGCAAACTGACATTTATAAGCGTGGAGAGGCTGGGTGACTTCAATATCGCTCTTGTTTTGTTTTGTATATATACGTGTATTGTCACATGTCAGTATAATAAATTATCGTATCGGTGATAATTTTGTCTGAAATGTATTACTTGAAAACTGAATAAACTGTGATCACAAAATAACTCAGATTACATAGACTAACTGTGAAATCCTTTTTACCCCTCCCGCCCCGCTCGGCCACTAGCGTAACATCTTGAAATGCCTGAATGCACATGATCTCAGAAGCAAACTTAAATAATCCAACAAAATTTGTTCAATGTCGCTCATTGAATTTTTATTGCTTTTACTGTTTCATGTTATGTGTTACTCTTACAATTATCTTGTGCCAGTGCATTTTTTATACTCTCCAAAATATACATACATAATGTCTTGTTATATTTTGTTTACTAATTCGGTTTAAGTTGTGAAGAAAGTGATGTCAACATTTCAGGCATGGAGATTGTATGGATGGGATCTTGAGTCAGAACCACTTTAGCCGAAAGAAGGAGTTGGGCTATCATGATTCGGCAGCCATTTTTGCTCAGGTTCGATCATGTTTCAATCATTTTATAGCAGTGTCAGCAGTATTTGTTGTATTTCTAGAAATTCCGTCATCCGTGAATTTCCTTTGTCTAGGGACATTTATCAGGATTGTAAATAGTATTAGAGTGAGTATTTTTGACACATGTTTCTTTTCTCGACAATCAAAGTTGGAATGAGGGATCGTTCCTCGTAGCATGTCCCTTAGCGCATCAATGCAAGAAGAGAACATCATGAAAGCTATGCAAAAATGATTTTGTCTTTTTATCGTGAAAAGGGATTGATTGAATATTGGAAGCGACATTGATTATGGAATCAAATAATCACGTAGATGTCCGTGTTCTTCTGTATCCGACACTGGATGAGGGAGAAACTGACAGGAAATATGCTTTTGGAATAAAACTACTCCTCGTGAACTATTTGAGTGTGCAAATGACCGGGGACTATAGTCGACAACTAATTTATCATGGGTAAATTGTCCGACTCCCACCAAACTGGGTGACTGGTCAATCTTACTGAGAGGAGGTGAGCAACTTATACTCGCCAGCATTTGTTTTTCACATAAATGAGACTTTACAAGTAGTGGGTCCTCAAACTCCTATCAAACTCGTTGTTCTAAAAACTACCTGAAAATATTTTCTAATAAGCCGGACACATTCATTAGGTATAAGTCAAGTACTGGATGTCATTAAAGACGTGCAATTTTTTTATGCTTTTATTCAATACATATAGACCAGACGTCTGGAGGAGTTCAGTGGCTCTGTAGAATTATCCATTTGGAGGCAACAGTCGTGTTTATGGTCTCGCTAGAAATCGGTGCAGCAGGTAGTTTCAACGAAGGGATTTTCGCTAATAATGATAAAATAATACAGATGAAAAACAAATGTACACGTAATTAGCAATTACCGATTATGAGAATGAGCACCACAACAACGACGAAAACAATAATCGTTTGCATCATTAAAGGTGAATGCATACATACCAAAGCTCATCTTGACAACCAGGCCAGCAGTATGAATACGGACATCCACTGGTGTCACATGAATACCGACAGCTTGCTTCCAACGCACATGTTACGTATTGGAATGGTGTACATGCCTCCGTGGACAAAACGACCATCATCATCACCAGTGCCAGAACGAATACAGCCTTCATGATTGCTTAACCTGAAGCAAAACTGTCAGGATTCAAGTTGTGACAGGAACTAGGTACCATTTAATTTCATTATTTATTGCGCATTATGTTCTGGCCATGATATTCTTAAAACAAAATCGTGATATAACTAGCATTTATAAACATGATGAAGAAGCATAATTTCAGTTCCCATAGGAAACAATAGCATGCCCATACTGTGACTTTCTATGTAAAAATATTGTGAGTAATGTAAATCACAGTTTTCAAGACACCACCACAAGATTATGCAAACAAATCATTGACTTGCACAAATCTTTTCAGAAGCTTGTTTTTCATAGCACTTTACTGACAACACATTTATTGATCGACAATGAGGTTAAACATCGGGTTCTGAAAAAAATTATCGGTGCAACGTGTTCATGACAATGGCTGAGCTGAACGGATTTGACCGATCCGGATGTGCGAACTTCATCAGGAAGGGAAGAACCTGGGCGCCTTGGTCTGTGGTCACGGGATGCAGGTCATTCAGAGAGGTCAGTCTGTCCCACGCAATCAAAGGGACATGGAACAGCCAGGGGCATCCCGGGTGACAACCTGATGTCACCAGTGTACGTGCTCGGGCACAGGGACCAAAACACCCTGCAGGATGTTGGTACACCCTGTGATCGTCCTTGTCTCGTCGCCGAAAGGAAAGAGTCCAACGGAATCAGTGCTACACTGGCCATCACAGAGTCCGGATCTGAGCCCCATCGAGGACATGTGGGCATATATCGCTCAAATTTCCTGAAGATCAAGGTCAAAGGCCCAACCTAGCAGAACTGGAGGCCCACATCCATGGCTTTGGAATGGAGTTTCGAGAGAGAGAGGTGTGAGGACTTGGTGCAATCCCTACCAGCCTGGATCGGGTTTGTATCCAGGCTCGAGAGGCCACACCAAGTATTGAAATTGACCAATTGTTGTGTGAAATAAGTCATATTGATATCAGTTTGTTTTTTCCAGCGTTGTTGCTGATTTGGTTCGTTGTTTATGTTGTTATGAACATGGTTACCATATTCATGGAAAGATAAATTTCTGTTGAAAATTAGGGTAAAGTGGATTAAACCTTACACAATTGTTGAATTATGCATTTTGAATTATTGGAAGAGTTCTAAAATACTTAGGTGTAACAATGACAAATATAAAAATTACACTCATGACTAGGTTCAACTGAAAACACTTCCAAAAGTGGCAAACAATGGGGAAAAACTCAAAATTTTCAAGTGGGCCCAAACTTTTGGAGGTGACTGTATGTATGTCAAACATATGTCAGTTCATAAAACTCAGCTTATACAGCAGTACTACAGATTCTGATGGCAATGACTATGTCATATTTCACATAAGGCCAAACTTCGGTCTTACATGATACCACAGAAGAAGACATCATGACAGGTAGATAGAGATTCACGATGCTACCTTATGATTCTATATCAAGCTACTTTACGACTTCCTTGAATATCGATACGATTGGACGAAACAAGAGATATTATTATACCTCATGTTAGAACCCCCGCCGCTGATTGGTCAGCTGTGAAACAAAACTTATATTCCCCGTCAATCGTAACCCTATCCCTAGCAACGGGGAACATTGTCTTGCCATGAAAAATTGTCAAAACGTCTACCGCCGCGGTCGAACACTTCCGAAAATTGCAGATGACTTATTACCTAAATTTGCGGATAAGTGTATAATGCCACAATATAATTAGTGACATTCACAAACATACTGGTTATGTTCATACGATATTTTAAAAAATAAATTAATGTACAAATCCCATTGATTTAATGTGCGTCTGACGCAATCAAAATGTTGTTCACAGTGTTCCAGTCCTGACGTTTGAGGCGAGAGAAAGGAATCGTGACGTCACGATGGGCCATTACGTTTTCCATACAGCTGTAAGAATACGGGAGATCCTGTAAACGGGCTTTGGATACGATAAGATGGCGCACATTTGAATATTGCAACACACCATTTTTGGGGCAGATGGACATGAAAATTCATCATGTTCGGGATTGTATATAGATGACACTGTTATAATATATGGTCATCCCGAAAATCTGCACAATACATTTTGTAACATAGTCACCATTCCGTCCCGCATATCGGATATTAGTTTCCGGGGGTTGAAGAATTATCACCCACAGGAAAATGTATGGCACTCGACACAAAACTTTCCCCGACTTTCGCAATTCGCAATATTATCCAGTTCGAAATGAATAATAAGCTCAAAAAAAGAAGTCATACGGTAGAAACTCTCAAAATTCAATCTACATGTCAAATGGATTGTGCATTTCAAATTCAAAGTGAGGGTCGCCGATTTCCAAAAGGAGTCACTATTCCAGAAAGTGCACAGAGCACGATGCATATATATTGAAAATATCATTGCTTTCATGTATAACTCGCAGGATTCTAATATATAATGAAAAAAAAAAAACCCGAATATTAATTTTACCTCCGTCCGTCGTCTTTAAAAGAGACATTTCCTGCACTGCCTACCTTCAAATATATTATATACTATCATCTTTACGATTTTATATGAAGCTATTTTATCGACTGAATATCGATATAATTGAATTGAACAAGAGACATTGTGATCGTGGAAACCTTAGAAAACATTTCCTGCACTACCTACATTCAAATATATTACATACTATCCAAACATGCTATTTCTCAAGTATTCGTATTCGAATACTTCTATAGAATCCGTGGTGTATTCATATTCGTATTTGAATAATGGTCAAAGTATTCATAATTGGAACACGTAATTGCACTACGAAATACAGTTCGTTCCTTTTTTAGTGATGTTGTGAATCAAACCGATATACTGTCATTATAACAACTATTATTACCCATAAACTTTCAGCACGAAACAAAGCTTCATCAACTAATTTGAAATGAAACTTCATTTGCTTTGGAATGAACAAATATACATCAGATGGCTTAACCATATGCGCTAAAATGTTACCTTGTGTTGCAGAGTTGTCGTAAGTCGAAGCAGGAAACAGTTCTCAAATTTGCTGAGAATGTTCAGGCATCGCTCGGCTAGCATATTTATACAACAACGCATCTCGATGTCCTTGCTTTCTTGAATGAATTCGGACGATACCATCGCTTGACACCGACGTTGGTGATGATTTTATTGGTGGTAATCACCCCTTAAGATGTGTCCATAAATGCTTTACAACTCAGGTGTTTGCTAAATTGAATGTGAATACCTTAAACACGTGCGGGGAGAATAAAACGTTTTGATTCAATACCTCTGAGTTAGTTATCTGAAGATGACACGATTGTATGTTTATTGTTTAATTTGATTGATACCATCATTTGGCACCAAGGTTGATTGTTTTCCAACCTTAATTTTATTAGTGGTAATCACACCGTCCAGATGTGCCAATTGTACCTAACAACCCAGATGTTAGTTGAAATAAATAACCTGACGTGTGTCATATATGCGGGAAAACACTATGATATATGTTTTGAGCCATCTGGGTTTTTGTTGACTTCACATGACATGATAGCTCTCTGGTTTTTTTTCACATTTGTTGCGTTTCCTACATTGAACCGATAGGGCACATTCTCCCTCCAAAAGCACGAAGCAAGAGAATATTAATTTTTTTTATCTGAGAGATGAATGAGTTTTACAACATCTATTCTATTGACAAACTTTGAAACCTATGTGATTGGTGAATATGCCACATCATTTGTTATTCAATAATGAATACATGTATGACAGATCATTTTGTCATTTGTTTATAATAGCTCAAGAAGTAAAAAAATTCGGATGATCCAAGTCTGGTTTTGAGAAAAGCAAAAATCCCGATGGTATTTCCCGGGATTCAAAGTAGAGAAAGCTTTCTCTGTATGTATGCTAGGTTGAGAATTCCGATCTGAAAACGGGTTAAACTGACAAGGTTCCGTTCAGAATCATTTTATGAGAAACTGCCGCTGGCATGTTCCATAAGTGACGAAGATATTTTTAGGGCTATGATTATACTGTCATACCGTATTTACCGCTAAGCCCAATTTTTTTGCAACGGTGAAATGCACATACGACCTTTCCCAATTCAGCATTGATTTTAATGCAACCAATAATTATTAATGCTTACTAGCCTTTAGATCGGAGGGAGGGGGGGGGGGGAGGGTACAATATTCCGTAACTGGTGAAGCTTGATGGCAAAACTTGAAACACTGGTGCATTGTTGACCACCTCTCCTATTTTTTCTCAGTTGTGAAACAGTCAGTGACACTAGGTCGTCGCAACGTAGCATATTTTTTAACCTACTCAAATCGCATGTCCGAGGTCTCTGGGAGGGTTTTTACGAACCAGTCATCTGCAAGATATTGGGGAAATAATTTAATTAGACATGTACTTACGAATACCAGTAGACCAGCGTCACTTACATATTGCTTGTCCTCCCGATTTCGTGAAAGTCTATTTAAGAGGGAACTATTCCTGGTAAATTCTATTTTAGCAAGAAAAGAGATGATGAATAATATGTCCTCAGTAGCAAACGACTATAGAGATGATGAAAAGTGAGAATGTGTGTAATCTTGTGGGTATGAAACATAACAGTCTCTTAGATTTGGATTTTTTTATGATGATCATTTCTGAGGTTATTTCCAGAAAGCCTTTCTTCCATTATATTCTCTGCAATGGTCCGTGTCATTTTGTTGATCTGATGCATGGTTGTGATGATTAGTCTTACAGATGTACCATCCATGGAACAAATCAGAGTCCGTTATCCACATTGGGAATTTATAGGAACATCACTGCCCCACACATGTGGTCATGCAGGGGTGAAATCAAGGGAGAGTGAACATTCGTGTGAACAGAGTGAATCCATAATTATCATTGATTTGCTGTATGTATCAACCAGGTTGTGATAACACAATAGGAATTTTCAAATGTAGATATTAGTTTTGGTGAAATTCATTCTAATCACATCAATTTAGACCCACTAGTTTTCAATTGGCAAATATAATATTGGCAAACTCCGGAAATATCAACTTTAAGCATCACCTGATGGGTTAAACTGGTTCGAAACTGACAATACTATCCTGAATTTTATTCATTTACTGAATAATTCACTCATTATCTTGCGCCTGCAGCTGCACAAATTTGTAGTTTGACGTCTTTGACCAAAAGCGATTTTGACGATGTCCATAAATAAGAAAATAGGAACAAATGACGATGTCCATTGGAATAGGAACAAACCCTGAACTAAATTAAAAAAACCCACAATAATAAGGTTCAGACTGCTAGTTGTTTCTACTGTACATATCTTTGGAACATAAACAGAACTTATATTTCAAATATTCCAAATACAAAACCACATTGAAGACATCTCAGGCAGATGACCTGTAAAAATTCGTATATAACTGCTGAACGAACGTTTGAAACATTTTACCAATTCAGAAACAAGGAACGATATGGCATGTCTACAAACGTGTTTTATGTAGCTGGCCTCTAATATATTTCGTATGACAAGACAATAGAAGAATAATCACTTGCACGTGAGAAGACCCACTGAATATTTTATAACTACCACTCTCGTGAGACATTATTTTCTGGTCAAGTACATATACCACCGTCCTAGTCTCGTCAGGGCACAATAATCATGGATGAGTGAAGTGATTTCCCTGACATAAAGTTGAGATCTGCATATTGCCCCTAGATCATAAAATTGTCGCGAGGTGGTTTGGTGCATAGCATAAAACGAGATGAGAGTGGAGGTGGTTAATGGGTGCAACATGTGTGCTAGAGAGCTCGAGGACATGTACATACATGAACAGTGGACAATGCTTTGATCATGATGGTCAACGGAGAACCACAATCTGGTATGGTTTATGTTTGCACTGAACTTCAGGTGTTGCTAGGAAAAACGTGACACTTATGCATTTATAGAGATCTACAGAATGCGAGATAAAACTATTAATTTTTGGCCACCGATATAACAAACGGATGGTGAATGAGACTATACATTGCAATGCAATAATTATCGTAAGTCATCGTATTGAATTTACTTTTGAAAAGAACAAATACAAGGAAAAAAATGAGTTAGATTGCATCTGCACTCGTGTAAGAGACTAGCTAGTTTGACATTTGTGAGAATCTGTTACCACCAATAAAACATATCTGCTTACCACATCTCTATTCATACAAGCTACAGGGTTGTAGGAATTGAAAGCGTGAGATTATGTCCGAGAAACATTTTCTTAACATGCCGTATGCCTATATGACAAATATCTTGAATATGCTGTTTGAAACCAAATGGCAATTATTGACACTCACTGCTATAATATGGTTTGCAAAAATGTATTATATTATATTCATTGACTCAGGAGATTGTTTTGCAGAAATAATGTGATTATCACATATATCATGTTTGCATTGTGTTTCCGTGGCAATGGCTCGAATGCCGACAACACATGCAACCAAATCGCGCCCTGGGGTGATTCCCTATCCATCGATACCCAAACTGTCTGTACAACTGTATTTTCATTTTTCCGGTACTTTATCCCCAAACCGGATATTTCGTGGATATTGCTATTACCTTTAATAGATTCTATTACACCAGCCTCTGCAAATATTCACTGGCCTGGGAAAATGACGGACCAAGCACATTGCGACCCCCGCTGTATCACAAAGATGTACCTGGCGTTGGACACGAGACAATTGTCAACTATAATTCACAGAATACTAGTATCCGGGCCAAGCTCGCACAATAGGGCACAACGTAAGTCCACCGTGAAATCGCTCACTGCCCGTCACCGCGGAGGCCTCGCAAACGGAAACAGTTCAACTCACAGTCGTGGCGGAAGGACACCGGCCATAGCAGATTGTATAGGTCTAGCTTCATCATGACGAGGGTGTACGACTTGGGTTTTTTATTGTTAAACTATTATTTAATAAGGAAAAGCTAGTACCGTGACGTCCGTTCTCCTCCGGGATTCTCTAAGATATAGAAATTGGCCGAACACATTAAAATGGTGTTACTGTTTTAACTGAATAAGCATCGTCATAATATAGCGAAACCTAACAATCCGTTTGTTATTTGCTGTTATTCCACCATAAGCAGATACAAAACTAATTTTGTATTGCTGAGAAACGCATTTTTCACGTGCATTTTGATGAATATGAGAAGCTATTGCCACGAAGTCCACACACCTGCTGACTACATCACTGCAGATGATATGTTTCTACAATTCTTCGCTGTTATTCAACCATAAACAGTGCATGATACGAGAAAGATTTTGCATTGCTGAGAAACACCATCCTCATGTGCATTAAAAACTATTTTGGTAATTTATATTTATAGATGCTTCAATGTATTGAAAAGCATGCAAATATTGCATATGAGGCATATGAGGAAGGTTTGTCAAAAAGATGTAGCCTACAAGATATAATTATGCAAATATACTTTAATATCGTATATCTTTATCTTGGTGTCAGCCACTAACTCCTATCCTATTTGATGCTTTTTCACAAACTGGTAATTTGCGCCGTATCAGCAGCTGTATAATCAAACGCCCCACGAAAGTGCTCTGACTGCTGTCATTTTGAAATGTAACCAGTAGGCCGCTTATGATAATGAAAGTATAGAAGAAGCTATCTGCGTTTGGCCCGCGAGCTGACCAGCCATTTTAGTTACCTAAACTGACCAGCCAGGTTATTTTATCTTTTTTGTGTGCCAAAAATGGTCGGAGAGAACTTCCCCACTCACCAGAGATTTGGAGACAGGGAGTTCGACCGCGTGGATGGCAAGTTGTGGAACACTCAAGTGGATCCCGGAATGCATCGCTAAACCACAATTCCAAATAGCTGCTAAACCACAGTAGTCTGGCAGCCAAGTGGTAAAACCTATTTTTACTGGTTATAGTTTTTTTCTCTGTTGATTATCAGTCTGCAGTAACTCTATGATAATATCCAGGTGGGTGTAGAGTTGTCACCCCTGGGGAAGTTTTTTAAAACGCAAAAATCCAAGATGGCCGCCCCAAAAATATGAAATACCAAATTTTCTCATAGTTTCGCTATAGATAATCACACACTCATGAATAAAACATCATTTCATGTTTTTTTTTATATGTGGAATACATCACAACCTTGGATTTTATCCAACATGCACAATAAAGAAACTAATAGAAAATCCAAGATGGCCGCCAATGTTTCAAATACTCGAAAAATACTTGATGTGTGGTACTCATTATAATCAGCCTTGGCCATTCATTGTGAAGTATGATCGATGAATCATGAACTATAAATTTAGATATTGTGGGTTATTTTATGTCCTTTTACGTTTTTCACAATGGTAACCAAGGTGATTAAATATGTTGACCTGTGTTTGACCTATTTTTCTCTCTAAGGTCATGAAGTAATCAAAACATGACTTTTTCACAAATTTGAATATTTGACAAATTTGGATACATAACATATACATGCTAAAAGTGCTCAGTCAGTAAAGTGTAACTAGTGGATTATTACTATTGAATACTATTGAAGTGACGACCTCGCATGCAAACAGTTGTATATAATTATCCACCATGAGCTACTCGTATGATCCTGGATAAAGCGAATGCTGTCAACATTGCCTCATTTTTCTCGTTACCAGAACTAGGTAAGTAATATCATATTTTAAATAAAGTTACTTAAATGGCAACGAAGTGGCGAATGCAGTAATTTTTGGGACACATATATTATATATAATTATATATATATGTAATGATGTATTATGGATATATATCTCTTGAACAGAGTTCGGCAGATACTTTGGATTTGCCCTTTTTGTGCCAGTGCATCCGCCATATAGCGTCCATACAGATTTTTAGTGCTCAAGTGTATTGTCGCAAATCTTTACTGATTGTTTTAATATTTTATGTTAATATTAGATATTTAGCAAAATGGCGACAATTATCAGTTTTATTACCATAGCAACCAAATAATTTGATTGGTGACTTTGTTTGTTGATATTAGTCCCTTTAACACATATTAGATACGCACGGCTATTAATTCGTTATGAAAAAAACCACATTGCATAGGCATGTTAAAAAAAGACTTGATTTTTTATGTGTATTTTTGTTTTTTTGGTAATAGATTGAATGTTGCTTGAAAGAATCCATCAGTTGATTTTGCTAATTTACCAAAGAAATTGAAGTGCCTATTTGCGTCAGGAATGTTAGGGCATCAGGTGATATACCCATGCCGCGACGATTGCATGGACCTTATTGTGAAAAGGTAATTTATTTCACCACAGGCGAAGCATGGACAATCAACAGTTATGTACATGTATATTCAACGAAATTTACGGGGTTACATGCGATGGAAAGAATCCCTGTGTTACGAGTGCTGGACCTGCTAGAATACAGAGCATCATCAATGCTAGTCTTGTGTACGGAGATGGCTTGTCGACAGAACTAGAAGCTAGCCTGGCTGAAAATAGCAACTTGACCATACAGTACCACAAGAACTGTGTGTCGAGATACACATCCAAAACCAACGTTGCCAAGCATATGAAGGATGATAAAGAAAACAGGGAACCACCGATAAAACGCCTGCGACATTCAAGTAAAGAGTTCAACTTCAAAAAACACTGTTTGTACTGTGCTGAAACATGTGAAGTAAGCAAAGACAGCCGACATCCAGAAAGATGGAGACCAGCATATGTATGCCGTTCCACGTTTGCGGAAAATGGTCAGCCATACACTTCTTATTTACTAGAGAAGTGTGACATCCGCGATGACAATTGGGCATCTGATGTTAAGCACCGTGTCCAAGGAGTAATAAGTGATCTCTTTGCTGCAGAAGCCCGTTACCACAAAGATTGTATGAGTCGATTCTTCTCAAACAAAAATATCTATGACGAAATGGCACACTCGTCTATTCCAAAGTGTATAGATGAAGCACTAGAGAAACTTGTAGACACTTTGGGCATGAATAAACATCGAATTTGGAACTCTGTTGAGCTCTACCAGGAATATACCAGTCACGCAGGTTCTTCGCTGAGTAGGCCACAGTTGGTTAAGGAGCTATGCCAGTATTCGATGGTGAACTTCTTGTCCTGACATCTCCAGGCATTGCGAGTATCGTCACATTTAGGACAAATACAGCTAAGACACTACGTATCATCAAAGATAATGGTGATGAAGATGAACTGTCTGAAAGCATAAAAAATGTTGCAAAGCAAGTGAAGCTGGAGAGCAGTTCTAAAGTGCATATTAAGGAGTCGTACAACAAACACATCGACAAAGATAATGCAACCGAAGCAGTTTCGAGCACACTGATCAAACTATTAACAGCAGTTTCGCCTAAGCTGAGCAACTCTTTGCCGGCATTGCTGATTGGTAACATTATTACAAGTGTGATCAACAGTAGGCCTACTGATCTCCAGGTTGCTCTGGGCATTCTAATGAGAGATTCGAAAGAGTTGCTAAACCAGATGTATGACTACCGTGTGACATGCAGTTATGACGAAGTTCTACGTTTCAAGAAGTCAGCTGCTCTTGCAGCGTCTCGAAGTATCACTCAGCAAGGAATATCACATGCAACAAAAGGGTTGGTGCAAGTTGTATGTGACAACTTTGATGCAGATATAGCGTCCCCAAATGGCAAGTTATCAACCCATTCCCTTGCAATGATAATCATGCAACCAGACTGTGATCAAGAAACACCCAGAGATAGCACAATCAAACGTGTAACAAAGAGCGAAGTAAGTCAGCCCATACCTGACGACAAAGAACGACAATGTCTTCTGTACTATGGCCAGAAGAAACCTAAAATGCCCAGCATACCTACATCGACACAGCCAGAAGATTTCGAGATACACCAGCGTGTATCACGAAGAAGAGCAGAGGAAAACGATTTCGCATTTTTTTGTGATATACTGAAGTCTGAACAATGCCCAGAGTTCAACGGCTACAACACCAAAATGTGTCGAGAACAAGGTCAGGGTCCTCAGCCGAAAACCAATGTTGTATACATGCCATTGATTGACATGTCTCCCGCAGATCCCGCGACAATGATGACAGCAATGCAGAATGCACAGAAATTGTCAAATGAAATTGGTCAAGAATATGTTGTCTTCACAGCAGACCAGCAGTTGTACCGAGTTGCTGTGCATGTTCAGTGGGAAAATCCAACAAAATTACAGAATGTATGCCTACGACTGGGTGGGATGCACCTACTGATGAGTTACTGTGGTTGCATTGGTACGCTGATGGCAGAAACAGGCATAGTAGAAATAATGAGTGTTGCATTTGGAGGTGTACTCAAAATGTTAACTGGCAAGAAATACCCCCAGAACGTCCGAGCTCTACGAATGTTGGTAGAGGAATTGCTGAGACCTATCTTCAATGAGCATGACATGGAAGGGATAATCGATCTTGAACAAATTCTCGATGGGATTGCAAAGACCAGTAGAACGTCAAAGTTATGGGTAGATTGTCTGATCAGGCCTGTCTTCATCATCATGAAGTATGTTCGAGCAGAACGAGAATCCGATTGGGCTTTGCACATTGACACAATCAAAGAAATGATGCCACTCTTCTTTGCAGCAGGGCATGTCCATTATGCTCGGTATGCGCTGTACTATTTGAGAACGATGGAAGGGCTACCAAGTTCTGTTCGAGAACATTTCATGAAGGGAGAACATGTCATGCATCATAAATCAGGCCTCTTCAATGGCATCTGGAGTGATATGGCGATCGAAACGACTTTCATGAGGTACGGACATGGGAAGAATGGCATCATTGGCATAACACTGAAGCCAGAAACTTTGAAAACATGGGCATACAGTATGCATGCCTGTAGCGAACTCCTTAAAGACTTAGACAGCATGAGACGTACAGACCATCCAATAACTCAAAACTACCACAAAGAAGAAATGGCTGGACGCATCAAGAGAGACAATCAAGACCGGAAGTCACTACGTGAAAAACTGGAGTTATGCATAAATCCCTTGGAACCAGAGCAGCATAAGGCAGGGTTGATGAACATCGTAACAGGGCAAGTGATGTCACATCCATCAATCAATGTTGACAATGCAGTCCTACTTGGCAAAGTACAGATGAAGTCCTTCGAAGAAAGTTGGCCGGCTGGCTTTCACGATACCATCACCAAAACAGTAACAACGATCGCAGTTTCAAGAAAGCACATACAGGTAGGAGACATACAAGTGTATGACACGGAGGCCATATACGCCAGAGCAATGGGTTTGCAATCGAGCACACGCAAACTTGATGCAGATACGTTGATGAGTCATGAACTTGCACCAGTACCTCCATCAATGTTCAATGACAATGGAAATATGCGAGATGCCAAGACTAAATCGAACCTGAAGAATGCTCTGAAAGTGGAAGTGTCAAATCAACTATCAGAAATCGAACTGACTGCAACTTTCCTGGATGGATGTGCTGTACTGTGGGTAGTGCCATGGCCATCCACTGGAACTGTTCAGGACTACCTTGATCGACTACGTGTCTACTTACATAAGCACTTGATCAGCACTGACGTCTACCTTGTGTTTGACCGGTATGTATGAATCATTGCAATTACATATATGTGAGAGCAAGTAAAATTCATTGACTATATTTCAAAATAATATAATCTCCACACAAATTAGTAGGATAACCTTGATATTTCAGATACATTGAGGGCAGCATCAAGGAGTCCACACGACGGACCAGAGACAAAGGAGCGAGTCGAGTATACACTTTACGGTGCTCAGCCCGTCTACCACCTCAGAAAGTTGTGCTCACGGTTACTGCAAACAAATCGCAACTAATAGACCTCATCATTGATGATCTGATTTCGCACAAGGCAGAGTTCCACAGCCACAAGCTCATCATTACTGGGAAGGATCCTGTTCCATTCGAGATCACAAGTGGTTGTGTGAGTAAGCGGCATGACCTGGCAACATCTCAGGAGGAGGCTGACACACTGATCATACAACAAGTATCTCGAGTAGAATCAGGCACCGTCCTCGTCATCGCTGATGATACTGATGTGTTTCTCCTTTTGATGCACTTTTGCCATTCAGGAGATATATCGTGCAATGTGTTGATGGTTTCACCAGTCCAAGGTCGGTCCATCTTGGATATCAACGCATCAGCAAAGAAGCACAGTGCAATCATTCCAAACCTACTGGCAGCTCACGCCCTCACTGGTTGTGATACCGTGGCATCATACCATGGAATCGGGAAAGGTGTAGCTCTTAAAGTCCTCAGATCAGCAAAACATACCCTTGACTCCATGGGTAACACCAGCGACCTAGCTGCTCTTTCCAAAGGCAATGACGAAGCAAAATGTTTCATGTTAGCCTGTTACGGACAATCGACAGACCAGTCCATGACGGAGGCTCGTCAAAAAATGTGGAAAACTAAGGTTGGCAGAAGCAAAGCTTGTGCACCTCAACTTTGTTCACTGCCTCCAACCACCGAGGCTTTTCAGGAAAACGTGGCAAGAGCGCATCTTCAAGTGGCTATTTGGCGGAGTTCCCTGGAGTCTAACCCGCCAAGTCTACGGCCGACAGACCTCGGTTGGACTCAGGATTGTGTGTCAGGCTGTCTCCGTCCAAGTACAGTACCCGATGGCACGGCGCTTGTTCCAGCCGAATTACTACAGATGATACGGTGTATGTGTCGCAGTGATATGCCATGCAAGTCACAGCGATGCAGCTGCAAAAAAGCTAACATGGCATGTACCATGTTTTGCTCCTGCCAGGCCGGGCATTCATGTCAAAATGAAAACAACAAAGACATTCAGCAGTCTGATGATGATGTTGATTTGTAATTTTTGACTGTTTGTATTTCGATAAAACAACTATTTCTAGTCTATTCACCACACATTAAACTTTGTATCCATGGTATTTGGGCATCTTACTATTCAATAGCAAATCAGTTGTCATGTATTTTGCATATTTTACAGAAACTCTGCTGTACGTTTGTGATGCATTCAGCATTCACTCATGAAATCTACATATTAATTGATACTTGTACTCTGTGTGTTTTATAATGTAAAATATCATATGCTACGTAATTTTGGGTGTTCGAAACATTGGCGGCCATCTTGGATTTTATATTAGTTTATTTATTATGTATTCTGGATACAGTATAGTGGCTGCATCGAATTCAATACATAGAAGAAGTAATAAAATGATGTTATATTCGTGAGTTAGTTATATAGTGTAAATACCACACACTAAGCCATTTTCTAATGTTCGAAACATTGGCGGCCATCTTGGATTTTCTATTAGTTTGTTTATTATCCATTCTGGATAAAATATAGTGGTTGCAACGGACTTAGCATATAGAAAAACCCATGAAATGATGTTTTATTTATGACTGAGTCATAAATAGTAACGAAACTATGAGAAAATTTTATTTTTAACATTTTTGGGCAGCCATCTTGGATTTTCGCGTTTTTATAAATTTCCCCAAGGGTGACAACTCCACACCCACCTAGATATCATTCTGAAGATAATATAGTGGTTGCAACGGACTTAGCATATAGAAAAACCCATGAAATGATGTTTTATTTATGACCGTGTCATAAATAGTAACGAAACTATGAGAAAATTTTATTTTTAACATTTTTGGGCAGCCATCTTGGATTTTCGCGTTTTTATAAATTTCCCCAAGGGTGACAACTCCACACCCACCTAGATATCATTCTGAAGATACATCAGACCAACATTCCAGAGAAAAAAAAACTATAACCACAGATTTGTGGTTAGCAAAAAAAACGGCACTATGCTGCCAGACTACAGCGATTTGGAATTCGTCGGGATATTATTGGAAATTACATTAAGATTAGGATAATTCTACATTGTTTGCAATCGAAGTGACATTACATCGGTATTATTGCTATTTACGGGCATTGTAAGCATTTTAACAGACTACGAGCATCCAAGTTTGGACCATGTTTATGCGTCGAACGGCACGCGGACAGATTTGTGTATCAAGGATTGAATAAATGTTCATAAATCTCTGTGTATGAATGTTTGTGTGCAAATGTGTATGAATTATGTGTGTATTGTTTGATCAAATGTTTTAAATATGCAAATTGCATATTCTGTACACACTGATGTAGGTTCATCAATACACGAGAAGTTAAACTCGCGGCAGCATATACATGTGACCATATAACGTACATATACTTGTGTAGTCCTCTGTCCACCAGTCTCCTGGCAATGTGCGCTGGGTAATGCTCTGTGGCATGGCTAGGTAATCGTGAGAGGTTCGGTTAGTCAGAGTGACGTGGCTAGCAGCAATCTCTGGGGATCTCACAAGTGGGCTGTTGGAATGCTGGTGTGTTCCGCTACAGTCATAACCAGTACGGTGTTGGAAATTCGAAATGGAGAAGAGGCAAAAACTGCCATGTCTGCACCAAAACACGGAAGTATCAGTGAGACATGTTTTGTGCCAGGCAGCTCTAGCCCAATTCCAGCATTGCTAGCATGCAATGAGTGCACTCGGCGACTCGCCAAAAGTACTTTAATTTCCTCCTCTGTCACTCATATGATTCGGGTATTAATTATGTTCAACGCATTTCGATGGGATAGCGTTTAACTGTGATATGTGTCAAAGGAATTGCAAGAGTATACACGTATAAGCAGTTACCGTCACTGAGTAACATACAGTCAACACCAAGCATATATAAATATGTTTTGTAACCAAAACGGATTTTGTCGTGATACAGCCTTCTCATTTGCCCAAGTGAAGTTCTTTCTTTCTTCATATGGGAATGCACTACATGGGTACTTGCTGGTGTTTCAAAAAGTCTTAGTGATCTTTAATACCCGGATATTACAACAATCAATAATAGCGATGTAGTGTCATTGACCTGGTTGGCATTTGGGAATACAAACAAACTATTTTCAACTAAAGACACATAGGCGTCATCAGTATTTCAGCTGGGGCCGTTTCTCGAAGCTGACGCAAATTTTGAATCTGCGCTGGGTTCTGCGACCGGTCGCAGATAGAATCTGCGTGCGTTTCCCGACGGCCACGCAAACTCCACGCTGAGCCATCGCAAACTTGCAAAATCTGCGAGGGGTCGCAGGTCATTCCTCACTTGCAAACGAACATGCTTACCATAGAAACGTAAAATATGGTAGGGGAGGGCTATGCAGACCTACTCCTTAGGCATTCTATATGTGTAGGCCAACCAGTCTTCTGAAACAAACACAGGGTAGATATAGGCCTAATCAGTACATTTTTCGACTTCTGTGGCAGAAAGTGATATCACATATATTTACGAAAGTAAAAATGTTATGACTAATCATTATCATTAGGCCTACTGGTCAGTCAATCACCCTTGACAATTTCCTATTTCATGTAAAAATGACAGCCCTTGTACACCATACGATCGCCCAATTGTGCAGATCCAACAAACGTCCCTGTAGATATAATGACACAGTAACTAGGCCCCTATAATCTAAGTTACATCGATTGACGGAAGCGTATTGCTATCAAGGATGTAAAAAATATTATCTCGTACGTACGACTTATATCTCATACGTTCGACTCAACAACTCGTACGTACGACTTATTAACTCGTACGTACGACTTATTAACTCCTATGTATGACTTATTAACCCGTACGTACGACTTAATAACTCATACGTACGACTCATTAACTCGTATGTACGACTTAATAACTCGTACGTATGACTTAGTATCTCATAAGTACGACTTACTAACTCGTACGTACGAGTTAATAAGTCATAGTAGTAGTAATTTTATTTTGACACACAATAATCATACAAAAATGAACATTTACGATATAGAGTACATTTTGAGCACTATTTACAATATTCGATTGTGTGTTTTAGTCAGCTTATGAAATTTCAACATACGATTAATGATAAGTCATGGTAAATGCTAAAGCTTTCGTTGTGCACTCCACTCATTAGAGTGAAGTGTAGCAAACACCAAAAATTCCAAGTTATTATGAACATGATTTCCATATAATTTCATAACTAAATTATTATAATATAATTTCCCTATACATATCATCCCTATCCCCATACCGTTCCCTTCCCTTAACCCATACTGCTATTTTTCATTTAATAATATTCTCAAAATGGCGTATGTACGTCTGGCACCAAAACAAGAACGAGGAATACTAGTACATTCAATTACTATATAGTGTGAATAAATATTGTTTCAATTTTCTTTTAAAAACTTGTTTTGAGCGACTTTCTTTAATATCGGTTGGTAACTGTTGCCATGAATCGGGACCCTTCACAAAAAAACTTTTACCGTATACATTGGTTTTGAAAGCAAGATGATGGGGATTATTTGATTGCCTTGTGTTATATGCGTGAATTTCACTATTGCGGTCGTACATCGACTGGAGAGGGGGTGGAAGCAATTCCCTACTATATGCATATACATAAACTGTAATAAATGATATGTAAATAGATCATATATCCTCGAAATTTTACTCTGCAGAAACAAAGGTAGTGTATGATCATTGTATCTAGCTTTATGAATGGCCCGGAGTGATTTTTTCTGTAATATATTGAGTTGATCAAAGTATCGTTTAGCAGCGGTAACCCATAATAATATCCCATACGTAAGATGAGGGTGGACCATGCAGTAATATATTGTGGTAAGTAAATTAATTGAAAACGATCGCTTTAATGAATTCAATATATATAGCCCCGTCGTTATCTTTTTCCTGCACATGCTGATATGAGGGCCCCATTCAAGATGTTTATCGACAATTATACCCAAAAATTTAGTTTCATTCACCGTGGAATCATACGTACGAGTTAATAAGTCGTACGTACGAGTTAATAAGTCATATGTATGACTTAATAAGTCGTACGTTAGACTTAATAAGTCGTACGTTCGAGGTACAAATTTTTACACCCTTGATAGCAATACGCTTCCGTAACTTTGTGAAAATAAACCAGGTCAATATAGATCTAATATATGTAATATATGAATATATATAAAATAGCCAATAACACCTTTGTGTCCAAGTTTATTTTGAGCGAATGGATGTATCTAAGCTATAGTCCCTTACACGTCAAACGCGTTTGATGGATCTGCACTATTGGCCGACCATATGGTGTACCAGGTCAGTCATTCTTGCATCACGTGTTTCAACGGGATAAAATTTTGAGACTTGGGAAAATGATATTCATTACAAACTTGGAACCGATTATGTATAGGATAATCGGTGAAGTGGAGCGACTCTGGAAAATAATCGACGAGTCGGCCCAAGTATCATACACTGCGGCTTCCTCCATATTCAATAAGGATTAAAAAGGTGACAGACGGATTAAATGGCATTCATTTAGTGGGCGAGTAGTATTAAGGCGCAGTGTATGATACTTGGGCCGACGAGTCGAAGGCGAGTGTATTATTTTCCAGAGACGCGACAGTGAACCGATTATCCGACTTAGTTCTCGGTTCCCCCTCAACTCAACTAAATCTCCGCGGCATATGCACCTGCGAGTAGTAATCTGCGTGTACAACTATACTGTCACACTTCAACAGTGTTAGGAATCAGAGGGCGACACTGTCTGAATTTGTGATGAACTTTGTCACCATTATTATATCATGAGAATAGAAGTACATGTCCACTTGCTGTTCTCGTAATGTGCAACGATGTACAACACGGTATTTACCAAATTTTGCTAACTGATATCTGTATCTACTGAATGGTTTGCATGATAAAGATGATTATATATCAAATCCCGGATTATGAATAAATCATGAATACAAATAGGGTTTTAGATTCACGACGGTGCCCACTGCTCGTGCTACCACCTTTCAGTGTCTTGGTGAATTTAGAATTTGGACTCAACAGTAACACCACTGTTAAATTTATTGTTCACCTTCTCATCTACATTATATTGGCCTCGACCAAGGCATCAAACGAGTTAAGTTTCGGCAATGATGAAAACGACTCCCTAGTGCGCAAACAAACGCGCCTTGTTTGGGCAGATGCAGTCTATACACTGGCGATTGTTGTTCTTACACGCAGTAGATTATATTGCAGTAGATTATTGGAAAGAATAATCTACTGCAATATTCTACTGGGAACCGTCTCCCAGTAGATTCTGAAAAATAATATACTGCAAAGAACAATAGAACCGTGGACTAATGAAACCGAATAAACATTATTCAAACATGGAATATTGAATCTATGTATATATTATTTCAACTTGGACGAAATGATTGCAACCGGTATAGAAAGTATAACATTATAGGAATAGGTAATGAATATTTTGTTTTATTTAACTAATTCATTCTTGGGAATCCCTATTCATTTCAAAATAAATAAATACTTTAGATAATAACTTTTTGAAACGGGGTAAAACATTAACACCATAACAGAAGGATAAACAATAATTTATTTATTATTTTAATATTTTTCTCAGTCTTACTTATTAGCGATTTTAAAAATATTTCAGGTTTGAATAATGTTTTCCTGGTTTATACCGTAATTATTCCCGACTGTTATTGTATGTGTACAGCTTTTAAAACTGAATAGACGTAACAGTAAGAAAGTGCCATATATGCCTAACATGCCTAACATGACCCCAGGTCTTTCAATTCTTGCTTGAGGGAGTGTTGTGCCCCATACTGCCCTACTTATACTCATTAAAACTCCGTGGTAGACGTCAAAACTATTAAGTGTGGTTCAGATCACTGTTCAGAGATATATTCTCAGCTGTAAGCCTCTCAAAATGTCTCTTGAAAGAATGTATATGTTAAGCTGCATGGTGCTGCAAAAAAGGAAAGAATATCTAACTGTATGGTATCTAGTATTAAATACACGTAGGCCCCCATGTAACTTTGAGTATACATATTTAATATTAAGTATTTAGCGTTGAGTACGTGTATTTAATATCTGATACACGTATTTAATATTATGTATGCGTATTTAATATTAATTATGATATATGATAATAACTACGCCTATTTGATATTAAGTATGTGTTTTTAATATTAAGTACGCATATTTATCATTAAGTACGCGTATCTAAACATTAGGTACGCGTTTCCAATATTAAGTATTGTGTATTACATCCTTCTGGAAAGTATCGTAAATGAATGAAAAAAAGAATAAAACTATGACATATATCAGCCACCGTAGTGAACCCCTTTATTTTTCGCGTCCATCAACATTCGCGATTTGCGCATTTTTATTAGAAACGCGAAATTTCTGATTGCAATTTTTTTCACGACATATATGATTCGCTATTACAAATTTAAACTGCTGCAAACAAGTGGACAGAAGAAAGCACCCTATTTTACAGGCTCACCGGTATTCCGTTTTGATGATAAAAAGGATGGGAATAAAGCACCCTAGTTGATGATAAAATCTGTGATATTCGATCTTTGTTACGAACACGTGTACATGCCGAGCCTGGTAACATTACATTCAAGTATGTATACGATGATGGTGAGCGGTTTGGTGTTGTTCATTTTTTACATACATTCTACTCTTCTATAACGGGCTCACGTCATGTGAAATAATGTCATCATTAGATATATATAAAGTGATATTGGCAGAAAAACGTTTTCTATTTCTATGTCAATTACACGTATGCCTGCATGTGGTCTCATAAAAATAGGTTAAAATACAAACTATGCTTGATCAGAAGGATAAATCAAGCATATGACAGTACTAGCAGCCGCTAGTAGCAGCCGGAATAACAAAAATGCCAGTACGATTCAAATCTGCGCTGGGTTCGATAGCTCTGCGTGCAGTCCTTTCCACACGCAAGAAATTCTGCGCCTGCGAGGCCTCGCATATCGAGCGTGCGTGTCGAGAAACGGATTTTTCCCTCTGCGTCGGGTCAGCGACCGCTCGCAATGATCTGCGTCCGCTCGCAAGGGTTGCGTGTGCTTCGAGAAACGGGCCCCTGCAGGCTGGAGGTTTGCTAATGGCGTCATCAATTATGGGTGGTTGCGTAGGTGATAATAAGTTTACACTTACACACAAAGGCAGATCAAAGTAAAAAGAACAGATGTGTAGACGAAATGAATTCGCATCTGACACAGTCAAAAGCACATCAGGATGAGAGAAACAGATATGTAGACGAAATAAATTTGCATCTGACACCGATTGCACGCACTGTTCTTTAAGCCGCATTTGAGCGAGTCTTTTTGAACAAAAGTATGAGAGATAATGGAGATGAAACAGTTCTAGTTCTGAAACCTTTTCGAAACTGACATTTTGCTAGATCTGATAAACGTTGTTATGTCACATACATAAGAAACCAACACGGGATTATGATTCCCCATTTGACCAATTAGAGAATATGGACATTCTGATTTCGTCATTAAGAATACTTATGAAACAGGTCTCGTGTAAGGTGGTGTGACTTTATCCATATTAATATTTCCATTTTAGTCCACACTAGCTTATGGATTCAGTCATAGAGTATGATATTTTCTGTTTGTTGGTATCCATTTGTGCTTATACATAAAATACGCACATTCTGGAAAGAGATATGTTCATCGCCCTTAGACTCTCATGGATATTGTTTCGTTTTGAAAACGTCTGGTGTTTGGGGGAAATGCAATATTCGAAAAAAACTTGCAGATGAAAACTAACAGCAATAATTGTGGTTAATTGCTATCATTAGTTGCCATGGTTTCAGAACTCTGGGTAAATATTTGTTCCAATCTGCTAATATTATTAGCAATGTGCCATGAGCTAGTTTCCCAGCATTGACAGATTGAGGGTCCACGGAATCTGGCTCTTGGCTTCAGTGAAGTGGGCAAAGAGATGACAGGTGGAAAGAGCGAATTATAGTTACTTCTAGGCCCTTTGAGGACAACGCTCCTACTGCAATATTAGTAGTTACCATATCATCTACTTGATGCAAATATCCACTTCCAGTAATGTATCGCAAGATCAGCGAACGAATTAAAAGAACGTGTCATCCAAACATAGTGATAATAATAATTGAACTTAACAGTAATTACCCTCGATAGACACAAAAACTGCCAAAGGAGTACTCATTTTCACGACTGTGTGAACCGAGGCACATGGAGATTATGTCACATAGCACGAGGATGTTAACAACACAACAACACAAAAAAAAACACACAACCAGCAATCTGCCGGGCGCGAGACCAGTTCTCGTCCTCTCAAATTCCACATGCAAGGATTCTTGTGTTAACCAACATTCAAAACTACCTGCATTATATGAGGGTAAAACCCAGTGTGCAAGAGCATACACAACCATACAAACAGTTGTCCCATTGACCTCGCTTTCATATGGCCCCGGTGTTTAACGAAGGCATTCGACGGACATTCATTCGTGTTTTATCACACACTAAGTGGACAATCTGGTATCAATTAAAATTAATCCATCCAGCTAAATACTCAATATTTCTCATGAGCTCTTCACTCACAAGAAAGATAAGCTGTCATGGTCTATGTGGGAATTATGGCTGTCTTGATCCCTCCTTTTGCTTGACCATACTGAAGAATGCAGAATATGAATTTGAGTAGTTTCTAACTTATGCTAATAAAAAAGGTACTATCTGCAACATATACCATTCAATTTGAATATGCTAGGTTTCGGTCCACTAAGATACTATTCACTTCAGGATTGAAGCAACTGAACGGTGTATCCTATATAATATATTTTTGTGTCACTCTATGAGAACTGGTTCAAAGGGAAAAAAACACGCTTCAAGTCACTATGTTTGAGCCCTATGTTCACCTGCCTTTCAGGCAGTTATTGACCAGTTCCATGGAGGAACTGGAAAAGGAAGTAAAGAGTGTACCATTTTAAACAAAATGTGACATACTCTTTAGGAATGAAATAACTTGGTGTAATTATGACCATGAGTTCATTAGAAACTGTGTGACTGTGAATTATGAAGAAAATATCCAGATTGCTGTTTTCTAGAAAGCAGGCGCAATGTAAGTATCAATCTATTACCACCAATGCAGCCAAGTTTTGATGATTCCAATAACAAACATAAAATACAACATTTTGCAATAGAAACAAAGCCCGACCAATTACTTTATCAAAAGACACACTGGCGTCATCAGGGACAGACAGTGTGGTAGATGTAGTTGTTTCTACTGTACACCTGATGGATAACTTAATTGGCATGTGTTTATGACATTTATCAACTCCTACGTTGTGGGGCCTATGATGCCAATAACTGGAATACCTCGATATGACCCGCAAGCAGACTTTTGAGCACTCTTGAATTTCCCCCCAAAGAAAACATTTCCAAGTATCAATTTTCTGCAGATGACCGAAAGTTTGCTTGGATGTGACACACAAGTGACTACGTCTAGTAGATTGAGATCGTGAATGTGATAATGTGATAGTGTGTACTATATTTACAGGATAAACGGATCTCATCGTTAAAAAAATAACATTTCACTGTTTTCACTGTCTCGAAAGCTAGTTCAGGAACAATATCAATTTGTATCGTTAAATACACAACGTAATGAAGGCGAAATTGTGAACTGTGTACATGAAGCATGTGTTAATGTAAAAGAAGACCATCACAGAGAAACACATGTTGAATTCAACCAAATGTGGCACCATAAAATACACGCGTGTGGCTAAATGTATTTACAACGTTGCCCTTGCAGATACTGTCATCAGCATTCCTTTGCAAGAATTTCCTTTCTTCATGGGATTTTTTCCACTTCTCTCAAAATAGTCCATTAGCACTCAAGATAAAAACATGCACCCATATCTATATACATGGATACTGTCCTTGTAGTGTCAGTGCCATCTGGAAGGCGGCCCATCCTAGTGGACAAAAAACTAAAACAAAATGGTGACGCTTTCAGTTGGTCGCAGCAGTATCTGTAAAGTACCTTCTAACTAAGTGATGGCAGCTGTGGCGAGTTTTTTTTCAATGAATCAGGTTTGATAGTTTTTGCAGTGGAATATATTTACACTGGAATATTGTAGTTGAGTACAATCTTTGTGTCAGGATATTTTCTATTGATCCATGTTTTCGTTTTTTCACAGATGTGGTGAATTCAGTGGAACAAGTTGTCTTTTGGTAAGAGAATAACTGAGGAGAGATTAAACTTCGCAAATTAAAGTCTGATATATGATAATGAAGAACATGGCCACATGTATGTGCTATAAAATCTATGAGCATGGTGCATGATATGCAGCTAAAGCATTTTCACTGTGTCTTTTATTTGCATTTCTGGTGGGTTTCTTTCCCTCATTTTCATTCATAAACACAATTTGGATACCGATATATTGCAACGTCTGTCTTCATTTGGATGTGACGAGGCATTCAGTGAGACCAGCATTTGGCAAAACATGCTCCCAACTAATTTTGGTTGACATAACTTCCGTCACATGGAACATCACCAGCATAATGTACAATTAGGATATGCACAACAATTTTTGTTCTGACTCTTAAAAAACTTTGATTTCTTAATATTGTTTTTCATATTTCATTTTATGTACATTAGAATAGATGACTCGAGGGAGCTATACATCAATATCTGGCGTGTGTTCACGGTGGTGGTGATCATCAGTATCTTCGTGGTCTTGGAGGATTTCATTCTACATTTCCTCAAGTAATTGGTTTGCCATGTGGAGAAAATATCAGCATTCACTGTTTTCTCATTTGTGATGCTGTCGAATTATGGGCTACATAATGAGCAAGCCCCAAGTCCTTGGCAGTAACGTACCACTCCTGGGGCGCACAATTATCCTCAGGCATTCACGTGATGATGAATAATTGCTTGGCTCATTTGCCTGGTCATCATGGTATGGTCACCAATGTGTACTGTACGCTAATTGTTGTGATGGGCTCGGCTAAGGGACCTCTGGTCTGAGTGATGACCTGCCCATGTGCGGAATGATTGGTCCAATTTGGTTGGTATTGTACTCCCCTTATACATTTACAAGCAGTGATGGATGTGTAGTGTCTTCTTCTCGCAGAACCATTTCCTTGTGCTTTCTGAACATATTCTCCAATGGCATTCAGTAACTATTGAGGTTTATGAGAGTATTCAGCAGAAATATTTATGAAAAATAATTTAGACCAGAACCACAGCACTGGATATTATGTGATTGTCATGGCAACCGTTTTCATCCAATTTTGTCCAAATAATAATAATTCCCCATCCCCCATCGAATTACAATTCGGACGCGTTTTAAACTTATAAATTAGTACAAACGGACATACTCAAAAATATGGAGGGCGGTGCGAGGATTATTGATGAAAGGATGGTGACGTGTACTCTATCCCACCATCACTGGTACAGTTTGACCTGTTCAATAAGTACATGCTAAAAACATTGATTATGTAATTGTTCGTATCAGTATGAATATTGCTTTTGTGTCCTTGTGTGCCATGTGACTTTATACTTGTCAAATGTTATTTTTATGTACAGGCGTGACCTTCACGTATTCAGGTTTACTGGAGTCCCCTCTCCCCCTCCAGGCTCCCCCCCCCCCACCGCACCTCAACCCAACCCTCCATAGTTGAGTGAAAGTTCATTGAGAGAAATGGCTCAGATATATTTTATGCGAGTCAGATTTCTGTGTCATTATGACAAAAAGGATGATGATGAGTGATCTATCCTCAACAGTGAACCACTTTAGGATGATGTAAAATGAGCAGAATATGAATATGGCTAGCCGAACATGAAACATTCTCAAATGGTGGAGATTTTATAGTGATCAGTTTTGAGTTTATGTCTGGTATTTCCACTATGATGGACTCGGGCTTATTCTGTCCATTCATTGCATATTTCCATTGATGATTAATCAATATTCATAAATGGCTATTTGTGCAGATAAGCTGTGAACAAGGCCAGTTTTTGTAGTCAAGGAAAACGGCTTATGAATCTACCACTTGACCACCACGAGTTTAATGGTGACAGTCCTATCCTCCTGAATAGAAACAACGTTTGACCAACAATTCAAACCGCACTGGTGGCACTTGAGGGCATATCGTGTGTGAAATACAGTTTTTATTACCCACCTGATTGAGTTTTATGTGAATGCTCAACGAGCCTTCAATGCAATATACGAAACCAAAAACAAAGATACAGCGTGGCATGGCAACGAACGTGTACGTATATGGCCACCCACACGTAACTACACTGCACATTGTACGTGACAGGAGTAAATCACTCTCACCTGAGAAGACCCACTAAATATTTGATAACTTTCAATTTTGGTACACATCTTATGTTTCGGTCCAGCCGCTTTATATACCAACGACCGCGCAAGTCTCCTGGGGACACAATTACAACAGAAGAGCTTGAAGTGATTTCCCCGACATAAGTTGAGATGTCCATAATATTGTCCTCTGGTAATACAGTGTCGCGAGGTATAGTGCATAGCATGACAAGAGAGGAGATTGGAGCTGGTTAATGGGTTAAACATGTCCGCTGTAGAGCTTGAGGGCCCATGGAACAAGTCTTGAACGGTCAATGGAGAACCACAAAGGTTTATGTCTGCAATACACTTCAGGCGTTTCTGATATGCCACAACATTCCAGGCATATATGGAGAAAATCTACAGAACGCAAAATGCAACTATTTGTTTTTCATCATGGTTCGATAACGCACAAGGACAACAAATATAAGATTACATATTGTATTTCTAAATGTCACTATAAGGGACAACCCTCACACTATAAACCTTCAGTCAAGTCTATGGCCAGCGCATACAACAGTTAGACAAGTGAGCTTGATGTGAGTGGTGGTGGTTGGTAGTTATGCTCAATTTAATCATATCAGATTTGATACCATTAGTAACTTCAACATTGAATCACTTGTAGAGACCCAGGTGTTGAATTTATCAATTCTGCCGATCACACCAGGAGCCTCGACCATCGTCTCTATTACTTTCATTCTTTATTCAACCATAAGCATTCCATACAAGACGGCTTCAGTTTACTAATTAAAAACAAAAGATATTTTCCGTGTAGATTCAAAACGATTTTTGCTAATTGAATCAACGAATAAAATAATGACATTATTTTTGGAATATTACATATATGGCGAACTATTGAACATAATATCTATCAAAAGTGCATGCAAAATACACTGCAAAGTAATTGTTAGTAATATCCTAAGTAACGGTCTGCAGTTGCACGATGTGGCATCTCTAGTTTATTTGGTGAGTGGTCATTGCTTTTTTATCTGAAGACACCTAACGCGGATTCTTATTCACAGGTCAACATTCTGAAAAGCTAAAAATTTAAAACTTCAAACTAGTGTCTTCAGGTTTGTTCTGCCATGGAATATATTCAAAAGATTATCTGCAAACCATTGCCAGCATCAGATAATGACTGACTCAGTGAACCCCTCTGGTACAAAAGAGTTGGTTTGATTTGATTCAGCCGGCCCCGACTCAGAAGCGTCCACCAGCTGCAGTAATGGTGAGGTGCTGGTGGATGTCGTCACGTGACCATCCGTCAAAAACACCTGTCCACTGTCTGACATTGGAGAAAGTGGAACACCTTTCCTACTGTCATTTTCACTTAATGGACTAGTTGTTGCATATTCAACACTCTGCTTCGACTGGACCGGTGCTTGTGAAGCGACCTCGGTTTGATTTTGTGCATCAGAGACTTGGAGAAGTGGCTGGTCGCACACAGGAGCTGGTAGGCTTTTTGCAGTTGAGCGGCCGATAACTGATCTCTCAGTCAAACAGCCGGACTCGTGAGTGGTGTACATTCTGAGGTCCTCTTCGTTCTGAAATAACACATGTGTCATTATAAGAACTAAATGTACTTTGTAACAGGATCACACATGGCTGCACAAAGTCATAAGATTATTACACATTGATATTATCACAATCAACCTTACTACTTCATATGGGGCAATGAGTTACTACTAACTATATCTGATTCAATCTTCTGAGTCAATTTTTTACTAACTTCCTCCTTTTTTATATTGTAGATCTATATCGTGACAGTGATGTGGTATTTTCATCCGGAAATGTTAGTATATTCCTGAGCTCACTTCCTGTATATCTTAAAGTACTAGGAACATGGAACTATGATGTGAACTCAAATGAGAGACCTTGTTTTGCTGAGTAAAATGTTGTTTACTGCGTGCCAATATCTCTATTGGTTAAAAAGTTATGGCCAATTGAATGTCACATTTTGGCAGGCTACAACATATGCTGGATTGAACACTTCTGGATTTTACGAGAAGCTAATTAGAAGCTAATGAGCTTTTTGATTTTTTAAAATGTACTCTCGGCAATTTGAACTTTGAAGCTCTGTAACTTTTGAAGTAAATGAGATATTCACGTTCTGTGAGAACCGTTCTGATCAGCTCACATGGTGCTTTACTCTGAGCTCACATCGTATTTTCATGTTCCTAGTATTTTAACGACTGATATGCACATCTTTTTGTGTTATATTTGACAAATATAGGTTGTCTGGTCCGATCTCTCGCATTATGAGGTGATGATACATTTAGACGATTGTGGTAAATCTTAATAAAATTGATGGCTAGGGGAAATATTCATCATCATGTCTTTGTCCACTGAATTATCATATGATGGCATACGGTCTTGATGAACTAGATGAAGAACTTGTCCATTCACGCCTTTTCAAATTGTTCTTCCTAGAAAACTTACATACGTTGATAATAGATAATATGGCCAAGTGACATACAGGTTTTCGGCTTCTGATATCACGGCTATCGGTAGATTATCATGTATTTGTAATTATCATGATTATTGAGGTCAGGCAGAAATCAGCCCGAGACCTTGTCTTGTTTAATTCCGATCCTATACCATTGTTTTCATTTGTACATTCACACGCACATATATTAATGCAATCAATTCTCGACGAACTGAACTGAATAACATTCATTCTCTTTTTACGGCTGTTGGTAGATTATAATGTATTTGTAATTATCATGATTATTGAGGTCAGGCAGAAATCAGCCCCGAGACCTTGTCTTGTTTAATTCCGATCCTGTACCATTGTTTTCATTTGTACATTCACACGCACATATATTAATGCAATCAATTCTCGACGAACTGAACCGAATAACATTCATTCTCTTTTATTGAAAGTTCAATTATATCCGATTCTTTTTGCTTATCAATACAGTAACCAACGTAGCAAATACATTTTTACGTCCGTGGAAATCTCCTAATTATACCTGCCCGAGATTCAACAGTAATTCCACAAAATCACCTATTCTGGAATATTTCACTAACGACACAACCTTTCTCTCCTCTACAGTAGAAAACTTGCTGTGCATTATATTTGTGACGTATATGGGTATATATGTGATCAGAAAAAAGTTACTACCTTGTCCAGACACGACGGTAGCCAAAAAGCCTTGACTGGAGTCAGAAATAGCGTGATCATGAGCGTAGCCAAGGCCAGGGAGAAGGACGACACCAGGACGAGGAAGAGAGTGGTCCGGAGTCTCACGTCCTCGCACGTACCGTGGAGAACTCCAACTGTGCTCTGTTCAGGGCTGAAAATGAAACATATGTGAGCAGATACATTTTACAATGACTATGTTCTGGAGATCTATACGGAGCCGCTGAAAGGACATGAAAGAATATTTTGTTTGACATATCGTTATTGCGGCCCCTCGCAATATAATTGTGTTCCCTCGCGTTCCGGATCGCGTTCCCTCGTGATCTTATTGCGTTCCCTCGCAATCTGGATCGCGTTCCCTCGCGATCTTATTGTGCTGACGCCAATGACTTTTGAGAAGATCGCAAGGGAACGCGATAATATCGCGAGGGAACACAATATGATTGCGAGAGAACGCGATAATATCGCAAGGGAATGCGATCCGGATTGCGAGGGAATGCGATCCGGAATGCGAGGGAACACAAGAAGATCGCGAGGTAGCGGAATCCGGAATGTGAGGGAACGCAATAAGATCGCGAGGGAACGCGATCTGGATTGCGAGGGAATGCGATAATATTGCGAGGGAACGCAATAATAATGTGCTAAAATATTTCTTCCATGTTTTGCGAGTTAATATATAGTTTGATATTCTGTTCATTTTCTACAACCCACAAAAAATAATTCCTGAATAGGGATGGTAGTTGGTACAACGCTGATGCCAAAAGATGATGATTAGACAAAGTACTCACAAGAAACACAGACAAGACGTTTCGTTTTCTGTCGTACAGTTTCCATACACATGAAGATTGACTCCGAACATGTCAGTCTCCGTTTGGCGAAAGACAGCCACATAGACATACACTCCCGAGTTTGTTCCGGAAGCAATTACCATCCACAGAATAGACTGAAAGTTTGATAAACACACACCGAGTACATGATGGGGCATAAGTTCATAAATTGTAAAAAGCCCAAATTCATCCTAATGTGTACAAATGTATGAAGTAGAATGTATAATTATCATTCTATATGAACAAAGAGAGTGTGTCCATGATACATGAGGCAGTTCGACTTAAAATCATAGTGTTACAGTGCTTGTGTTGCATGTCTTGGTAACTCACCAATATTTTGGCTGTATTCCTTAAAGTATATAATCCGAACACACCAGTCAGTATAAGCTGCAATTGACCGTCAATTCCTTAGATGGAATTTAAATTTACCCGCATTTAGATTTACTCGCATATGCTGTTGGATATACAATATATAGATATTTATACGTGATTATACTCACAGGCAAGCCAATCAACCAAATCATTATTAACTTGTTTTTCGTGGACGCAATATCTGCTTCAATTTGATGAAGGACATCATACGCAATTACAGCCCCAACCGCTACGTCTAAAAAACCTGTTCCAATAACAGTCTACTGTATATAGTTCATATGTGGATCAGAAAATATTTCCCAATCTAATCCTGAACACAAATCAGAATGAATGCATGCATATGGATGTAATATTCACCGGTATGTTTTGCCAACATAAAATAGTATATTCACCTATAAATTTGAGACTGACGGGAATGTTATTGTACGATTTAATTACCTGACAAAATTAGATGCAGGTGTAGTATCCCAAGTGTGAGGTTCAGCCGTTTGAAGGCCGGGAGTTGATCTTCTAAGGTGCTTTCTAGTCGCTGCATTTCGTTTCCTTGGACAACGATCATCAATGAATACTCCAATCCAACAACAATCAGGTGGGGTCCACTATTTTCATGGACGATAACTGTCTGTATATTGCTATTATTGTGATTGCCCTTAATTCCAAACTTGAACCTTGTGAATGAACAATTCTTTCAGCCACTTACTTCTGACCTATTGAATGTCTTCTAACGAACTGGCTGTAATGTTCCTGCCTGACACATCTAAGCCCCTACGATGCAGCCGCCCACTAGTTACCTGACAATGTGCGCTGGGTGATGTGCTGTAGCCCAGGGAGTGATTGTGAGAGGTTTGACCAGGGGGCGTGGTTATCAACAATCCCTCAGAGCTCACACGCGGGCTTTGGAACTGCTGGTGTGTCCCACTACGGCCAGAAGTCTTCCACACACCAGCTGGTAATGATTAAAAGTAGACGGAACAAACAACTGCCGATGTATGCCCCGAAAATCTGAGCATTGGATACACCAGTATCATTAATGCGGAGCACACAAATATACAAAGGGTGCACTTCCCCCAAAATGCTATGCTAATGAGCACATACGACTATTTCACAAATGACTCATGCAATACTCTTTTCCAACTCATTTTATAGGATCGTTGAACCGTGATTTTTGGTAGTATGAGAAACGTATACTGGCCCTTCGAGCATACCGGTATAGCTTTCCACGTGTCCGCTGCGTTACCACTAGAATGGATATTACCATTGGCTGCTTTAGATGGGATATTCATGATGGAATGTCATTTTTAAAACTTCAGAAAGCGTACAACAGAACAATTATAGGGCTACGGCTCGTGCAATATCATTTTTAATATCACTTCTGAAAATTATATGGCACTCGGCTTTGTCTCGTTCCATATGATTTCCCGAAGTACCGATAAAAGCACTTCACAAGCCCCACATTTGTATAATATCGTGCATATTCAAATTTTGCACGTATGAAGTACCAAACTTCGTGGAAAAGCTACACACACGAAGTCTCAACACAACAGAGCCTAACATGCAACTGACACCAACCCGGCATGAATATTTTTGGTAACAACTGAATTAAAAAAAACTTTTGTGATACATTTTTCTCATTTGCCCAAGCAAAGCGGATCTTGCAGTATTTTTTTTATTCACGCAGCAATGTACTTAGATACTTGCTCATGGTGTTGAGGAATGCTGGTTATCCTTAATACACCTTATTATACTGCAATAAAACATATTGATTGAAATATCCTTAGCATGGTTGATCTTGCTAGTAAACTGTCCACCAAATGGTTTCAGAAGCACTGGTTTAGTGGAAAGGTGAGGCACATTGCAGGATTCTTTTTTGTAAATGAGATATAATATTACAACTTGAAATACACGGGATCAACATATCAAATGTGACTTTACAAGTCAGGAATATATCTGAACCAGAAAAAAATTACATGCCGTGTTAAAACTAATGCGAGACATGTAAAAACATGAGAATTTGGTGTTGGTTTACGAAACTGTACCAATTTATGCTGTGCAGGTTTTCGGTGTCAATACTCAATTACACTGGTCTCCAACAATTACATGAAGTGAATAATTCAGCAGTGGTCTGCTCAGTCTGTCAGCCGGTTTGCCATATGTAAGAGGATATGTCCATCGCTTTCAGAATCTGTTCAACATCGATACTGTTTTGTGTTGGAAACGTTTGGATGTAAAACAGACATAAACTAATTGCGCCAATACCTGGCACTAATTGTTATTATTAGTTGCCAAGGTTCCGGATATTTTCTCTAGTCTGCTTATATTATTAGCAATATGCCATTGGTTAGTTTCTCAGCAATGACGGATTGAAGATGAATTGAGATATGACAGAATGGCAGATGGGATAAAAGTTGCCTGAACGCTCCTATTACAATATTTGTTACCATATTATGTAAAATGAAGGATGTATCACTTCCCATTAATATCACACAACATCATCAAATAAATTTCGAGTAATGCACATTCAAATATTATTGAAATATAGTAATAATGACTCGAAGCGATTCTAAATTATTATCTTGGAGACATGGCAAGGAACCACTTCCTGAAAGGTTGCACAAGCATTTGCATATTTATTGCTGCCAACATTGACACATATTGATATGGACACATTTCCAGTTATCAAAATATATTTATTTATGTGACTGTGTGAGCCGAGTTACAAAGCGGTACACACCTTGTTCCAGGGTGTTGAACACACAACAGCTCAACACCAGCGGGTCGTCTCAAACTAGCAAACCTGCTAGTTACAAACATGATAATGGCTGCCTTGCAATTATGACATGTAATTTTATGTAAACCCAACACACAATTGTACCCTAATTATACGACAGTGTCCTGATACAAAACAAACCATCCAATTAGCTGCCCCCATCCATTTGACCTTGCTTTGCTGCGATACCGGTGTTTGCCGAAGGTATTCAGGTGACACTCATTCATGTTTTATCACACGCTAGGTGGACAGTCTGGTATCGAATTAGACTCCGTTGATCCTCCAAAGATCTCACCCTTTCTCATAAACTCGTTGATTGCTGTCAGGGTTTGTGTGAAAGCTCCCTCCTTTCTCGCCAAAACTTACCTATCATTGAAGATTGAACATATCGGAAATTGCAGCTTGCGAATGAATTGTTTACATTCGTGATAATAACAAAATACAAGATTTTTAAAACTGAACAATCTTTTTCTGTAACATATTCAACTCGAATTGGATAATATTATTGTAGGTACACTCATGGTTTGAATCAACGCAAATGTGTATTCTTTCATATGTCCGTGGCACTACATGGGAATTTCGGGCGAAATCCTACAACAAATCACACTTTCAATATGAAGTCTGCAATGTTCGATATCGCAGTGAATATTTCGGACTGTCCACCTGTCTTGCAGGCAGTTATTGATCAACTCCATCGAGAAGCTGGGAAACACAACCTCTAGTCAAAATATTTAGTCAACCGTGACATACGCCTGGTCCCAACGATTGAAATAAGCTTGTGTCATTTGTACCACGAGTTCAAATGCAATTGTGGTTGGTTTTCCCAGAAAAAAACTCTGGTGTCGTTGGGAGCATGGTTATGGAGGATTGTGACTTTTCTGAAGAAGTATTCTGGTGAACGTTCATATAGATGCAGGCGCTAGTGAACCATCCTGGTTTCTTGGAACATATGCTAGTGAACTGTCGAGGTTTTCTAGCATCTTCCGAACCAAAACCGATTATGCCCTCATAACAAAGTTCACACTCGACCATGTCTACCAGACTCACAACAAAGCAAATCCTACTTGATATTTAATACAATCCTGCTCCTACAATTTTAGCGAAATCACATCCCAATTTAGTGTGATTGAAAGTATCAATCTATTACCACCAATACATCCAGATGATGCCAATAACAAACGCAAAATACAATTTTTTGCAATAGAAACAAAACCCGACCAAATAGATTATCTAAAGACACACTGGCGTCTTCAGGGGCAGACAGTGTGTTAAATGTAGTTGTTTCTATTGTACACCTGATGGAATTAGTATATAACTGACCAACAACCTATGAAAATAAATTATAAATCCGATATATGACAAAGTATATAACAAGCCAGAAGGCTACTGAGTTGACCTACCTATATAGCCTGCCATATTATAATAGCATGTGATCTGCTATGGTTACAAGTTATACTCGTAACTCTGGGAACTGGGACATCACGGAAGTTCTAACTGCTGTCACGTAAAAGGGCAGTGATTATCCAAATTCACCCGGTGCAATAGTGGCAGGATTGAGGGAACGAGAGTTGAGTATGCCAAATATTTCTTCCTTTATTATTTCGACAATCCATAATTTGGGAAATAACTTTTGTTCTATTCAATTTTTTTTAACTAGTTCTGTTATGCTACATCACGTATACATGTGTCCTAGGGTGATATTCATTATACAAATTGTTAAATGTAACATATTTTGGACGTCGGTTTTTTCATTATCTTTGAAGTGAACCAGTCTTGGTGAAGGAATGTAGGCCCATGCCATGTGTGAAATAATTTTCTCCCTTTCAACGAAAATTACTACAGCCGTCCATCAAGCTAATTCTGAATATTTCTCCTCGATAACGAGTCTGGTGGAACACTTAACTCTATTGACGGATGTGAATAGAGCTTTTACTAATGAAGATAACTTGCAAGATCTATGTTGTGAACAGGTGAACTATAACAGTAGCATATCCTATCGAATGGTATTCTAAAAATAGCATTTGAAAAATTGGTATGCGAATTCCCTGTTGTGTTTTGTATGTGCAAATGTTTTCGTGCTATGCTCCTCAATAAATCTTGGGAGAAGGATTTCAGCTCGGATTCCAGCCATACCATGAATTCAATAACACTAATTCAACAAGTTTACTGCATGCGTTTATCAAGTCCGCCTCCCAACATCATAATAAACGCTTCTCCTGATCAGTGTGAATGTATTATGAATATGAATGAATATAATGAAACCACAAAGTGTTCAAATTATAGAAGATTATTGCTGACAGTTGGTGAGAATGCCTTTTCGAATAACCCCTCCATAAACCTAGTTGGGAACAAGAAAAGGTTTCATCTTCTGATTCCCAGACCCTGTTGTATCTATCGCTGAGACCTATTCACAGGTCATTATGACCATCGTACAATGAAAATTATGCATCGCCATACTTGACAATATTGGCATGTATCATTCTATCCAATCGCACTGGATGAAATGTTTGACTGGATCAAAGTTGAATGCTGCTCACAATTCTCAATCAAATACTTTTAAAATGTTTTCAAATGATTTTAAGAATTATGTCGAAATCAGATTTCTATGATACAAAGGTCGGTTGTTACCCATATACAATAGACTGAAAGATAAAATAACCCTCGTGATGAGGTAACCATCGCTAAGCAGAGTGATAGCTGACTTTTAGCGCTTCATAGACATGACTAATTTTTTAGCAGCTATTCCGCTCCATTGCTTCTTACAACCATGTCCGTACAAATGATGTAGGGCAGACCTCCAGAGAGGTATTTCATACCGTGATGACGGCATTGACAAGCTTTGACAAAAAGGTAAGATGCAGCCATTTCTTGTCAGGTGAATGTGTCCTTAAGGTTTGAATTTATCCAGGTGTGAAATTCCTTGAATTCGGTGCAACTATCCGTTCCTCGAAATGAAATCAAGCTGTATCAATATTTGAAGAATTTTGCACAGTGGAAAATGTGCTATGACTGGTTACCAAATGCAAGGATAGTTCAGATGAGGTTGGAGAGGGGGGGGGGTACCAATTTTCCTATTTAGCACTTTCTTCACCGACTGTGAAATATTATGAAATATTATTTGATTTTTCCACTTTGTACACAACTATACCTCATTTTGAACTGAAGTCTCAGCTTAAAAAAACTCATCAATAATTCATTTTTCTCTAAAAAGGGACAACGTCGGTACCACTATATTGTAGTTAGATATAATACCGCTTATTTTGTTAAAGGCGGCTCTGATACCACATACAAATATACTGAAATAGATGTGGTAAATATGGTTAATTTTCTCATTGATAATATTTTTGTGGACTTTGGTAGTCGAATATTTCAACAAACTATTGGTATTCCCATGGGTACAAACTGTGCACCATTATTGTCAGACATGTTTTTATACTCGTATGAATCAGATTTTATCCAACATTTACAATGAGAAGGTTCTAAGAAACAAACATGTAATTTTAATTTCACTTTTCGATTTATAGACGATGTATTGTCGCTAAATAATCCCAAGTTCGGTGACTATTTGGATGTCATACATCCCAATGAACTTGAAATTAAGAATACTACAGACTCTGCTATTTTTTTCCAACTATCTGATGATTCTAACCTATCAATCAGATTGTATGACAAGCGTGATGATTTCTATTTATCCATAGTCAATTACCCTGGTGGTAATTCAAGCATTTCCAATCTATGAGAAAGTTCGAATAATTCTGTAATTTTGCGTGGACACTTTACGCGCCATCTAATGTGTATCTGGCGGGCAACCACCGACTGCCTTTATATATCGGAGACAGACTGTCCGGCACCCGTACGGCAATCGGCCGATGTTTCGCCCGCCAGGGAAGAACCGTCCGGACGTCAGACGGTCACCGGCCGATGCCTGCTGGGTGATTAGTTGGTCTCCCGTAGGCATCAAGGTACACATTCTCCCCACATTCCTACTTATGCCGGCCGGTCAGTGTACGATGTCCGGATAGGTGTCCACCGGTGATCTGCCAATGCCCGGTGCTTTCATGACCACTTGAGAAATATGTGATAGATACCTGAAAAAAGTTACCGGCGGCCGGAACATCGGTGAGAACCACCGATGTATCCGCATCGGCCGGCGACCGGTGCAAATGTGACCTAGGCAATACGCTGGTCCAGAGCTAGTTGCGAACTTGAGGACTTTGTTTATCGAAGTGCCCAGCTAGACTGAGTCTCTAAACTGCTGCGACAAGGATATGTTTTACCAAGACTTATAGCTGTGTTTAAAAAATTCTATGGACGTCATCATGATCTGGTTGATTTTCATGTTGATTTTGGGGAATTCATGACGGGTGCCAGTAGTGGGGCAGGAAATGCTCACTCTTTCCGGAACACCTGATTTCACCTCCTAATGGCCATTTTTGGGGGTTCATAAGTTTCCCTGTCATTTCTGTTTTCTCTCACTTGTATGCCTGATATGACTTTCTATTCCTAGACTATGAGATTGGATAACGGACCCTGTTTTGTTTGCTCGAAATACTTAATAATGGGTACTGCTTCCACGTCTATCTCTATGAATAAATTTTCAAGTTTAAGGTTTTTGGGTTTAAAACATGAATTCTGCATGTTTGCATCACTGTAGCCCATGGCTTACATGATTGACGTTTAACGAGGAATTACCAACGTGAAGTAACGTGTCGTTCGGAATGAACTCTATTGTATTGCTTGATTGTGTCGCTCGTTTATAGCACATGGAAAATCGAGTATGACCAAGAATCATGGTTGACATCAACATCGCAATACTGTGGATTATTGGTCAAGCAGTCAATTTGATAGATGTAAGGCCTCTTTAAAATACAAACAGAATGTGTATGAATTTAGATATTGCTGTCCAATCTTCTTCCCGTCCATATTTTTTGTCATATTTCTCTATCAATGAAAGCAAATGAGTTGTTATTGTTGTTAGCATGATTTGACACACCCAAATCGATGCTTCCGCCAAATTAGAAGACCACAATGAGGCTGTGACAAATTCGGACTGGCACACTTCCAGACGCAGTCCCTTCAGGCAATCAATCTCACGCCCTCTAGATCAAGACTAATCAACCAGCGAGGACCAAGAACTAATCAGTCCCGTTCCAAATCAACACCTCTTGTCTCTTGGAATCCCATTTTCATCAAACCTTCTTTATATGAATTATCACATTAATCAAAACAGGGTATTGTATTCGTAATCCTATTGCTTCTTAATATTATTTATAGCCACGGTGAACTGATAAACCTCATTGTATAGATTTGTATCCAGTCAACTTTCTCAAAATCTTTCACCCCCATTCGGTGTCGTAAAGAACATACAACACGCCCATAATGAAGTAATCTTACTGTCAATGGGGAGAATCTTGCCACCGAAAGACGTCTGATTGGAAGTTACAAGTAAGTCCAACTGTCCACTTATTGGTCCAAAGTAGCCAGTAAACATCATTCCACAAGTCTATATTCCACAAGTCTATATATACATGTGTCGAAACCACCAGGCGAACCATCGTGTCAGAATTTGCCCAACAACGGACAAAATAAATGCCCAACCCAAACTTGAATGTGTGAGTGGGCAACTCAGTGGGACAGGATCCCGGTCATCGGGAACCGGCTGACAATATAATTTCTTTGATTTTGTATTATTGACAAATCAAGTGACAAATCAAGTCGCCATATACTAGGGTTCAATGGTATTTGTGAATAAAAGAAAGGAAACGCTCACCAAACACAGACAAAATGCACAGTGACAATATAGTTGCTCATAATGCGGGTTCACTAGATTTTGGAGCACGGTCATGTCCTTGTCCCGTCTTGTATTATCAGATGGATGGATGGATGGATGGATGGATGTGCCATACATTCAGAGAAAAGTTTTATTCACTATCGGATGCCAGATTTTAATTTGCTGAGAAATATCTTTCAAAATGACCACTTCACGGAGTTTCCACTAAACTGGTTCATTGGATCCATCTGTAAGGGCCTACGAAAAAACTACAGTCCGCATATTCGCACATTGTTTACGTTTCGGCAAAATAGGTCAAAGTTTTTGTCGCAAAATGATTTGTATTCTTTTAAGATACACGTACATCACAGAGGTATGTTATTGTGGATGAATATTGTTTTATAAACTTGGTAACCTGTAGATGATATGTGTTTTGTAGTTGTTGTGAAGTAACAGTTGAATCTAGATCTGTTTTATCGTTCGGTACCGTACTCGCCATAGTATAGGCACAGTCATAGGTTGGTCGTAGAGAAAGTACGTTGTTTGTTGTAGCACGCATATAAGTATGACCACATATTCATAGGGCTTTATTTTTGTATTTCAGTTTTACGTATATACAAGAGTGGAGAAAACGATTACGATTATGTCAATAAACAAGATTCCCCAACTACAACAGTAAAACTCTATGCGTGTGTATTTCCCGACCAAGATACGACCAGTGACGATTGTAAAATGCAAACTGCGAGTGGTCGAGATGTGAAGCTGTCTGAAAGAGGCCTAGAATGGATGACAGAAAGAAGGGTAGAATCCTACAGAAAGTGCCTGAAACAGCTAAAAGAGGAAGAAGAAATAATACAAGGCCATATAGAAGTAGAATCTCCCAGGTTGGTGCAGGAACATTACAGATACTGGTTGACCAAGTATGAAGAATTTATACATGCTGACGTCCAGTTACGGTATGTGTTAGAAGAAGAAGATGTGATCAAGCTAGAAGAGAACAAACAAAAGATGATGACATTCAAGGCGAAAGTAGAAGATTTTCTGGTAGGTCAAAAGTGTGATACAGCCTCTCACTACAGTCGACGGACTCGTACATCACTAAGTTCACAGACAAAAGCCAGAATGATGAGACTTGAAGAAGAGCAGAAAAAAGCGGAATTGGAGGCACGTGCAGGAGCACTCCAAAAACAACATGAGATAGAAGAATCTATGTACAAAATAGAAACAGAAAATAGAAGGCTGAACACTTACAATGTTTTAGTAGAAGAGTATTACCCGAGGGTCACAGATAGAGTGTACTACCTAGGCAGGTACACCGACGGAGAAGCTAAGAAATGCATAAAGGGTCTTCTGGCTCTGAATAATGAAACTGCCTACAACAAAGCTAAGGAAACATTGCAACGAAGGTATGGTGATAAGTTGTTACTAACCACAGCTTACAGAGAAAAACTAGACAAGTGGCCACAAGTGAAATCTGGTGATGGCAAAACGATGCGTGATCTCTCTGACTTTCTGAATCAATGTGAGACTGCTATGCTTACCCTGGGCCAGCTCGAAGTGTTGAATGACCCAACTGAGCACAGAAAGATTTTGGGCAAGTTGCCTAAACGAGTCCAGGATAAATGGTTGAGTCTGGTTGACTCATGGATATATGAGTCAGGAAGAGAAGAAACATACCCGCCATTCTCTAAACTCTGTGAATTCATTAGCAAACAAGCAAGAATAATGAGCAGTCCATTGAATATTACCATCGCAGATGACAAGAAACCATCAAGTGGAAAGGCAAACAGTGCCAGGAGTTTTGCCTCCAATGCCAGAGAATCTAAGAACGCAACTGACAAGACCACAGTCGAGAAGACAACATCTCCAGATCATAATAAACAGAAATGTCGTCTGTGCAAGGATGCACATCCACTAGAAGACTGTAGTAAATTCAAGGCAATGACTCTCACGAACAGACAGGAGTTCATCAGGAAGAATGCACTGTGTTTCGGGTGTCTCCGTTGGGGTCACCGGCGCCTGGAATGCAAACACAAAAAACAGTGTAAAATCTGTCAACTCCACCATCCAACAATCTTGCATGACTATGCCTACACAAAGAAACCTGACACTTCAGCTATTCCAGATGACAGTCAGCAACATCAAAACGTATCATCATATTGTGTTGATGTCGATGGACACTCAGAAAATAACTGTTCCCACTCACTGATACTACCAGTCATGATATATCACAAGGATTCACCAGAGAAAAAAGTGGTAGTATATGCTCTACTCGATGATCAGTCTGATGCCAGCTTCATCACTGACTCAGTGCTCGAGAAACTATCAATGACAGGAGAAACAGTACGTTTGAAATTGTCCACTGTTTTGGCAGAGGATGTGATTGACTGTATGAAGGTAAACGACCTGGTGGTGAAAGGTTTACAAGAGGACGTGGAAGTGAATTTGCCAAGTGTGTACAGCCGAAGTGCTATCCCAGCCAAACTTAACCAGATCCCCAGAAGAGAAACTGCAGAGCAGTGGCCACATCTCAAAGAAGTAGCAAGGAAGATACATCCTTGTATACCGGACACAGAAGTGGGGTTGTTGATTGGCATGAATTGTCCCCGTGCCATACGTCCTAGAACTATAGTGGCTGGAAAAGAAGACGATCCTTATGCAGTGCATACCAACCTAGGATGGGGTATCATAGGTATGATGAAGTGTATGACAGAGACAGAGAATTACCACAGTTCTTGTCAGCTAGTGAGAACAAGACCTGAACGCCAGTGCCACTTTTCATTTCGTACTCAAACTAAAGAAGTCTGTCCGCTAGCAGTGAAACAAATGTTTGAGATGGACTTTGCGGAACAGCCGTCTGATGAAAGACTATCAGCTGAAGATAGGAAGTTCCTGCAAATCATGGACCAAGGGATGCACATCAGAAGAGATGGACATATAGAACTTCCCTTGCCACTCAGAAACAAGCCACTCAAGTTACAGAACAATAGAGTAGTTGCAGAGAAACGATTGGAACAATTACAGAGAAAGTTCAGCCGAGAAACACAGTATCAAGAAGACTACCATGTAGCAATGGAGACAATGATAGAGAAGGGTTATGTAGAAGAAGTTCCCGCTGCTGACGCCCTAGATGATAGTGTGTGGTACATCCCACACCATGGGGTGTACCACCCTCAGAAGCCCGGCAAACTGAGGATCGTTTACAACTGTAGTATAGAATACAGGGGTCAGTGCCTCAACAACAACTTGCTGAGTGGTCCTGATCAGATCAAGAACCTTATTGGTATAATCTGTAGATTTAGACAGAATCACGTCAGTGTAACATGCGATATTGAAGGTATGTTCCACCAAGTGGGTGTGAGTGAACCATACAGAGACTACCTCAGATTCCTGTGGTGGAAGAATGACAAAGTCACAGAATACAGATTCACAGTTCACCTATTCGGCGCCACCTCATCGCCGGCATGTGCAATATATGCACTAAGAACAGCAGCCAACAGAGGTGAAGAAGAGTTTGGAACTGCTGCAGCTCAGTTCATCAGGAATAACTTTTATGTAGATGATGGATTGGCATCGGTGAATAGCCCAGATGAGGCGATAGAACTGATCGACACCACCAAACGTCTGTGTGGGAAATTTGGATTCAAGCTCCACAAGTTTTCCTCAAATTCAAGAGAAGTTTTGAATGTCCTAGATAATGAGAGTAGAGCCACACAAATCAAAGAAATCGAACCTTCACAAAGATTGCCCATGGGAAGTGCAGTGGGTATCAGATGGTGCCTAGAGAGTGACTCATTCCTCTTCAGAGTTGAAGTTCAAGACAAGCCTTTGACACGTAGAAGTATAATGTCAACAGTGGCTTCTGTATTCGATCCACTGGGACTCGTTAGCCCTTTCATCCTGATTGGGAAGGGGATCTTGCAAGATCTCTGCAAGGATGGCCAAGGGTGGGATGATCCTCTACCGGATGACACACGAATGAGATGGGAAAAATGGAGAAATGACTTACCTAAACTGGCCAAGCTTCAAGTGCCTAGATGCTACAAAGATCCAGAAATGGGAGAAGTTGTTCAAGTAGAGATCCATCACTTTTCGGATGCGAGTCAACGTGGGTACGGACAGTGTAGCTACTTGAGACTGTTTGACATAAAGAACCACATATCCTGCCGATTGGCTATGGCGAAGTCCAGAGTGGCACCCACGAAGTCTATCACTATGCCCAGATTAGAGCTAACTGCAGCCCTAACTTCAGTGAAAGTGAGCAATTTCCTCCAACGAGAACTCTGCTACAGTCAGATAAACAACTTCTTCTGGACAGACAGCAGAGTGGTCTTGGGCTATATCGCAAATGAGTCGAAGAAATTCCATGTGTATGTAGCGAATCGTGTTCAACAAATCAAAGATTCTACAACAGCTGATCAGTGGAACCACATTGGATCTAAAGAAAACCCAGCCGATATTTCATCTCGTGGAAGTTCTGTTGATGCTCTGGTTGAGAGTTCACTATGGTGGAATGGTCCAGAGTTTCTCAGAGTCAGTGATCCACTCCCTTTGACAGATGAGAGGTTCCCTCTTTTAGAAGGTGATTCGGAAGTGAAGAAGGTGACGGTTCATGCAACCACAACAGAGAGCCAATTCAGCAATATGCTGTCAAGATTGACTTACTTCTCTACATGGTATAGAGCAAAGAGAGCGATAGCACTCTGTCTACGTTTGAAGCGCAGATTGATGGAACGCAAAGTGAAGAAACCGAAGAAGGTTCATCGAGTTTCCAAACCTGAATGTAGTTCACTGAGTGTACAAGAGATGGTGGATGCTGAGGTCGCCATTCTGCAGTTGATTCAGGGACAAGCATTCAAAGATGAGAAGACAGTATTGCTCTCCAGCAAGGTCCCGCAAGGTGATGACAGAAGTACTGACAAAGCAAAGAAACGACACCTTAAACAGACGAGTAGTCTCTACCGACTAGATCCGTATTTAGACGAAAATGGTCTCATTCGAGTTGGGGGCAGAATTCAACGAGCCAATGTTCCAAGAGATTTGGCACATCCAGTGATAATTCCCTCCAAGAGCAAACTCACAACTTTGTTGATAGACCACTATCACAGACAAACAAAACATGCAGGACGAAGCACAACTCTCAACGAACTTCGTGCCTCAGGATACTGGATCATCAGAGGAAGAGCATCGGTAGCTTCTTATCTACACACATGTGTGCGATGCAAAAGACTGAGAGGATCTTCTGTACAACAAAAAATGGCCAACCTGCCAGAAGATAGGTTGCAAGAAACAGCGCCATTCACATATTCAGCTGTCGACTGTTTCGGTCCATTCTTCATTAAAGAAGGACGGTCAATGAAGAAACGATGGGGAGTCATCTTTGTGTGTCTGGCTTCAAGAGCGGTCCACTTTGAAGTAGTCCCTTCCTTATCAACCGATGCTTTTCTGAACGGCTATCGACGTTTCGTTGGTAGACGAGGTCATGTTCGACAATTACGATCAGACCAGGGAACCAATTTTGTTGGTGCGAAAGGAGAACTGGAGTCGGCCTTGGAGAAATTCAACCACAAAAGAATTCACCAGATGTTGTTGAAGGACAACTGTGATTGGTTGCCAGATGTACCAAAGTTCAAGTTCAACGTACCTCATGCGAGCCACATGGCTGGATCTTGGGAAAGATTGATAAGATCAGCCAGGGCTATCCTCACCACACTACTTCTTGATCATGGCGACTGTCTCAGTGATGATTCTCAACAGACCTTCTTCGTTGAAGTGGAATCAGTTATGAACAGCCGACCATTGACATATGTTGATGTAACTTCTCAAGATTCTCCAGAACCGTTGAGCCCAAGTCAGTTGTTGACCATGAAAGCAAAAGTAGTCATGCCTCCGCCTGGAGACTTTGTGAGGGAGGATTTGTACCTGCGCAAACATTGGAGAAGAGTCCAGTTTCTCGCGAACGAGTTCTGGACACGCTGGCGAAAAGAATTCCTGACTACCCTCCAAACCAGAAATAAGTGGAACAGACCTAAAGAAAATCTGGAGATTGGAGACGTAGTGATTCTCATCGACGACAACCTACCTAGAGCTCAGTGGCCACTTGGGAGGATCATCTCCACATTTCCAAGTAACGATGGACTTGTTCGCAAGGTCACTGTAAAGACAAGCACGTCACAACTCGATCGACCCGTGCAAAAGTTGATTCTACTGTATAGACCGGGTCCCCGTCAAGGAGCCAACTGTTGAAGCATGTGAAAGACACTTTGAACGTTTTTGATATCTTGAAAGATGATTATTGTTTTTGTTGATGTAATTTGGTGAATTGTTCATGTATTCACAATTCAGGGGAGCCATGTAAGGGCCTACGAAAAAACTACAGTCCGCATATTCGCACATTGTTTACGTTTCGGCAAAATAGGTCAAAGTTTTTGTCGCAAAATGATTTGTATTCTTTTAAGATACACGTACATCACAGAGGTATGTTATTGTGGATGAATATTGTTTTATAAACTTGGTAACCTGTAGATGATATGTGTTTTGTAGTTGTTGTGAAGTAACAGTTGAATCTAGATCTGTTTTATCGTTCGGTACCGTACTCGCCATAGTATAGGCACAGTCATATGTTGGTCGTAGAGAAAGTACGTTGTTTGTTGTAGCACGCATATAAGTATGACCACATATTCATAGGGCTTTATTTTTGTATTTCAGTTTTACGTATATACAAGAGTGGAGAAAACGATTACGATTATGTCAATAAACAAGATTCCCCAACTACAACAGTAAAACTCTATGCGTGTGTATTTCCCGACCAAGATACGACCAGTGACGATTGTAAAATGCAAACTGCGAGTGGTCGAGATGTGAAGCTGTCTGAAAGAGGCCTAGAATGGATGACAGAAAGAAGGGTAGAATCCTACAGAAAGTGCCTGAAACAGCTAAAAGAGGAAGAAGAAATAATACAAGGCCATATAGAAGTAGAATCTCCCAGGTTGGTGCAGGAACATTACAGATACTGGTTGACCAAGTATGAAGAATTTATACATGCTGACGTCCAGTTACGGTATGTGTTAGAAGAAGAAGATGTGATCAAGCTAGAAGAGAACAAACAAAAGATGATGACATTCAAGGCGAAAGTAGAAGATTTTCTGGTAGGTCAAAAGTGTGATACAGCCTCTCACTACAGTCGGCGGACTCGTACATCACTAAGTTCACAGACAAAAGCCAGAATGATGAGACTTGAAGAAGAGCAGAAAAAAGCGGAATTGGAGGCACGTGCAGGAGCACTCCAAAAACAACATGAGATAGAAGAATCTATGTACAAAATAGAAACAGAAAATAGAAGGCTGAACACTTACAATGTTTTAGTAGAAGAGTATTACCCGAGGGTCACAGATAGAGTGTACTACCTAGGCAGGTACACCGACGGAGAAGCTAAGAAATGCATAAAGGGTCTTCTGGCTCTGAATAATGAAACTGCCTACAACAAAGCTAAGGAAACATTGCAACGAAGGTATGGTGATAAGTTGTTACTAACCACAGCTTACAGAGAAAAACTAGACAAGTGGCCACAAGTGAAATCTGGTGATGGCAAAACGATGCGTGATCTCTCTGACTTTCTGAATCAATGTGAGACTGCTATGCTTACCCTGGGCCAGCTCGAAGTGTTGAATGACCCAACTGAGCACAGAAAGATTTTGGGCAAGTTGCCTAAACGAGTCCAGGATAAATGGTTGAGTCTGGTTGACTCATGGATATATGAGTCAGGAAGAGAAGAAACATACCCGCCATTCTCTAAACTCTGTGAATTCATTAGCAAACAAGCAAGAATAATGAGCAGTCCATTGAATATTACCATCGCAGATGACAAGAAACCATCAAGTGGAAAGGCAAACAGTGCCAGGAGTTTTGCCTCCAATGCCAGAGAATCTAAGAACGCAACTGACAAGACCACAGTCGAGAAGACAACATCTCCAGATCATAATAAACAGAAATGTCGTCTGTGCAAGGATGCACATCCACTAGAAGACTGTAGTAAATTCAAGGCAATGACTCTCACGAACAGACAGGAGTTCATCAGGAAGAATGCACTGTGTTTCGGGTGTCTCCGTTGGGGTCACCGGCGCCTGGAATGCAAACACAAAAAACAGTGTAAAATCTGTCAACTCCACCATCCAACAATCTTGCATGACTATGCCTACACAAAGAAACCTGACACTTCAGCTATTCCAGATGACAGTCAGCAACATCAAAACGTATCATCATATTGTGTTGATGTCGATGGACACTCAGAAAATAACTGTTCCCACTCACTGATACTACCAGTCATGATATATCACAAGGATTCACCAGAGAAAAAAGTGGTAGTATATGCTCTACTCGATGATCAGTCTGATGCCAGCTTCATCACTGACTCAGTGCTCGAGAAACTATCAATGACAGGAGAAACAGTACGTTTGAAATTGTCCACTGTTTTGGCAGAGGATGTGATTGACTGTATGAAGGTAAACGACCTGGTGGTGAAAGGTTTACAAGAGGACGTGGAAGTGAATTTGCCAAGTGTGTACAGCCGAAGTGCTATCCCAGCCAAACTTAACCAGATCCCCAGAAGAGAAACTGCAGAGCAGTGGCCACATCTCAAAGAAGTAGCAAGGAAGATACATCCTTGTATACCGGACACAGAAGTGGGGTTGTTGATTGGCATGAATTGTCCCCGTGCCATACGTCCTAGAACTATAGTGGCTGGAAAAGAAGACGATCCTTATGCAGTGCATACCAACCTAGGATGGGGTATCATAGGTATGATGAAGTGTATGACAGAGACAGAGAATTACCACAGTTCTTGTCAGCTAGTGAGAACAAGACCTGAACGCCAGTGCCACTTTTCATTTCGTACTCAAACTAAAGAAGTCTGTCCGCTAGCAGTGAAACAAATGTTTGAGATGGACTTTGCGGAACAGCCGTCTGATGAAAGACTATCAGCTGAAGATAGGAAGTTCCTGCAAATCATGGACCAAGGGATGCACATCAGAAGAGATGGACATATAGAACTTCCCTTGCCACTCAGAAACAAGCCACTCAAGTTACAGAACAATAGAGTAGTTGCAGAGAAACGATTGGAACAATTACAGAGAAAGTTCAGCCGAGAAACACAGTATCAAGAAGACTACCATGTAGCAATGGAGACAATGATAGAGAAGGGTTATGTAGAAGAAGTTCCCGCTGCTGACGCCCTAGATGATAGTGTGTGGTACATCCCACACCATGGGGTGTACCACCCTCAGAAGCCCGGCAAACTGAGGATCGTTTACAACTGTAGTATAGAATACAGGGGTCAGTGCCTCAACAACAACTTGCTGAGTGGTCCTGATCAGATCAAGAACCTTATTGGTATAATCTGTAGATTTAGACAGAATCACGTCGGTGTAACATGCGATATTGAAGGTATGTTCCACCAAGTGGGTGTGAGTGAACCATACAGAGACTACCTCAGATTCCTGTGGTGGAAGAATGACAAAGTCACAGAATACAGATTCACAGTTCACCTATTCGGCGCCACCTCATCGCCGGCATGTGCAATATATGCACTAAGAACAGCAGCCAACAGAGGTGAAGAAGAGTTTGGAACTGCTGCAGCTCAGTTCATCAGGAATAACTTTTATGTAGATGATGGATTGGCATCGGTGAATAGCCCAGATGAGGCGATAGAACTGATCGACACCACCAAACGTCTGTGTGGGAAATTTGGATTCAAGCTCCACAAGTTTTCCTCAAATTCAAGAGAAGTTTTGAATGTCCTAGATAATGAGAGTAGAGCCACACAAATCAAAGAAATCGAACCTTCACAAAGATTGCCCATGGGAAGTGCAGTGGGTATCAGATGGTGCCTAGAGAGTGACTCATTCCTCTTCAGAGTTGAAGTTCAAGACAAGCCTTTGACACGTAGAAGTATAATGTCAACAGTGGCTTCTGTATTCGATCCACTGGGACTCGTTAGCCCTTTCATCCTGATTGGGAAGGGGATCTTGCAAGATCTCTGCAAGGATGGCCAAGGGTGGGATGATCCTCTACCGGATGACACACGAATGAGATGGGAAAAATGGAGAAATGACTTACCTAAACTGGCCAAGCTTCAAGTGCCTAGATGCTACAAAGATCCAGAAATGGGAGAAGTTGTTCAAGTAGAGATCCATCACTTTTCGGATGCGAGTCAACGTGGGTACGGACAGTGTAGCTACTTGAGACTGTTTGACATAAAGAACCACATATCCTGCCGATTGGCTATGGCGAAGTCCAGAGTGGCACCCACGAAGTCTATCACTATGCCCAGATTAGAGCTAACTGCAGCCCTAACTTCAGTGAAAGTGAGCAATTTCCTCCAACGAGAACTCTGCTACAGTCAGATAAACAACTTCTTCTGGACAGACAGCAGAGTGGTCTTGGGCTATATCGCAAATGAGTCGAAGAAATTCCATGTGTATGTAGCGAATCGTGTTCAACAAATCAAAGATTCTACAACAGCTGATCAGTGGAACCACATTGGATCTAAAGAAAACCCAGCCGATATTTCATCTCGTGGAAGTTCTGTTGATGCTCTGGTTGAGAGTTCACTATGGTGGAATGGTCCAGAGTTTCTCAGAGTCAGTGATCCACTCCCTTTGACAGATGAGAGGTTCCCTCTTTTAGAAGGTGATTCGGAAGTGAAGAAGGTGACGGTTCATGCAACCACAACAGAGAGCCAATTCAGCAATATGCTGTCAAGATTGACTTACTTCTCTACATGGTATAGAGCAAAGAGAGCGATAGCACTCTGTCTACGTTTGAAGCGCAGATTGATGGAACGCAAAGTGAAGAAACCGAAGAAGGTTCATCGAGTTTCCAAACCTGAATGTAGTTCACTGAGTGTACAAGAGATGGTGGATGCTGAGGTCGCCATTCTGCAGTTGATTCAGGGACAAGCATTCAAAGATGAGAAGACAGTATTGCTCTCCAGCAAGGTCCCGCAAGGTGATGACAGAAGTACTGACAAAGCAAAGAAACGACACCTTAAACAGACGAGTAGTCTCTACCGACTAGATCCGTATTTAGACGAAAATGGTCTCATTCGAGTTGGGGGCAGAATTCAACGAGCCAATGTTCCAAGAGATTTGGCACATCCAGTGATAATTCCCTCCAAGAGCAAACTCACAACTTTGTTGATAGACCACTATCACAGACAAACAAAACATGCAGGACGAAGCACAACTCTCAACGAACTTCGTGCCTCAGGATACTGGATCATCAGAGGAAGAGCATCGGTAGCTTCTTATCTACACACATGTGTGCGATGCAAAAGACTGAGAGGATCTTCTGTACAACAAAAAATGGCCAACCTGCCAGAAGATAGGTTGCAAGAAACAGCGCCATTCACATATTCAGCTGTCGACTGTTTCGGTCCATTCTTCATTAAAGAAGGACGGTCAATGAAGAAACGATGGGGAGTCATCTTTGTGTGTCTGGCTTCAAGAGCGGTCCACTTTGAAGTAGTCCCTTCCTTATCAACCGATGCTTTTCTGAACGGCTATCGACGTTTCGTTGGTAGACGAGGTCATGTTCGACAATTACGATCAGACCAGGGAACCAATTTTGTTGGTGCGAAAGGAGAACTGGAGTCGGCCTTGGAGAAATTCAACCACAAAAGAATTCACCAGATGTTGTTGAAGGACAACTGTGATTGGTTGCCAGATGTACCAAAGTTCAAGTTCAACGTACCTCATGCGAGCCACATGGCTGGATCTTGGGAAAGATTGATAAGATCAGCCAGGGCTATCCTCACCACACTACTTCTTGATCATGGCGACTGTCTCAGTGATGATTCTCAACAGACCTTCTTCGTTGAAGTGGAATCAGTTATGAACAGCCGACCATTGACATATGTTGATGTAACTTCTCAAGATTCTCCAGAACCGTTGTGCCCAAGTCAGTTGTTGACCATGAAAGCAAAAGTAGTCATGCCTCCGCCTGGAGACTTTGTGAGGGAGGATTTGTACCTGCGCAAACATTGGAGAAGAGTCCAGTTTCTCGCGAACGAGTTCTGGACACGCTGGCGAAAAGAATTCCTGACTACCCTCCAAACCAGAAATAAGTGGAACAGACCTAAAGAAAATCTGGAGATTGGAGACGTAGTGATTCTCATCGACGACAACCTACCTAGAGCTCAGTGGCCACTTGGGAGGATCATCTCCACATTTCCAAGTAACGATGGACTTGTTCGCAAGGTCACTGTAAAGACAAGCACGTCACAACTCGATCGACCCGTGCAAAAGTTGATTCTACTGTATAGACCGGGTCCCCGTCAAGGAGCCAACTGTTGAAGCATGTGAAAGACACTTTGAACGTTTTTGATATCTTGAAAGATGATTATTGTTTTTGTTGATGTAATTTGGTGAATTGTTCATGTATTCACAATTCAGGGGAGCCATGTAAGGGCCTACGAAAAAACTACAGTCCGCATATTCGCACATTGTTTACGTTTCGGCAAAATAGGTCAAAGTTTTTGTCGCAAAATGATTTGTATTCTTTTAAGATACACGTACATCACAGAGGTATGTTATTGTGGATGAATATTGTTTTATAAACTTGGTAACCTGTAGATGATATGTGTTTTGTAGTTGTTGTGAAGTAACAGTTGAATCTAGATCTGTTTTATCGTTCGGTACCGTACTCGCCATAGTATAGGCACAGTCATAGGTTGGTCGTAGAGAAAGTACGTTGTTTGTTGTAGCACGCATATAAGTATGACCACATATTCATAGGGCTTTATTTTTGTATTTCAGTTTTACGTATATACAAGAGTGGAGAAAACGATTACGATTATGTCAATAAACAAGATTCCCCAACTACAACACCATCATTATTGAAGACGAACACATGGATCAACAGAATATATATCACTGTACTCAAATACAACAAGGCAGTGTGAATAAATCCCAATACAGACAATCAGGCCACTGACACACTTCATAAACCTGCGGTCACTTATTTGGGACGTGTCTACAATTTTTGCTGCGACGAGCTGACAAGGGTCACAGGTTTTTGCGTTCTTTGTCCACTAGTATCGGCTGCCTTCCAGATGACATTGACACTACAAGGACAGCATCCATCTAGTACATGGACTTATATTGTCTTCTTATCCCGATTGCTAATGGACTATTTGAGAGGAAAAGAAAAAACCCATTGAGTCAAAGAAAGGAACACATCGCAAAGCCATAGTGAGGACAACAGCTGCAATAATACAGGTTGTGGTTAAAAGTTATCCACACGCATGCATTTTATGATACAACATGTGTCTTAATCCACAGTGGTTTCTTTGTTCCAGTTTTCTTTTCCATGAAATGTTTCACGCAAACAATCACAAATTCCCCTACTATTTTATCACGAATCGTAATGGGAATATCTTTTCCCGATGCCATTTTTAGTTCACTTTACTTTGCTGGTATACTTAATTTACTAGATGCGGTGATATGTGTCTCAAAACGATCCAAGGAATCATTAAATCATCTGCAGCAAACTTGTTCATGAACATTAAATGATAATGGTATCATCCATCATTAAATTAATATACAGACTGGGTATAAACGAAATATATGATTTTGACAGGCTGTACATTGTTTCTACTGCACCAAAACAAAATCCTTCTGTCCGAGTGAATACAGTCCAGTGGTGACATTTACATGTTCCAGAATTCGACGTGAACAAGGATTGCCCATTACCTAGCTCAAAGTGTCGTGATATAGCCTGTGGCGTAGTGTGCCCACTGATACCACACGTATCAATCACTTTGCATAGTGATTAATTGTGGGAGGTGCTGAGCTCGAATTAGCAGCCTGATTGACAAATATACTGTCATAACCAGACGCAAGTTAATCTTGTACACTATGTATCACTTGTTCATGACCATTAAATGATAATGGTATCATCCATCATTAAATTATTATACATACTGGGTATAAACGAAAAATATGATTTTGTGAGGCTGTCCGAGTGAATACAGTCCAGTGGTGACATATGACATGTTCTAGAATTCCACGTGAACAAGGATTGCCCATTAACTAGCTCAAGGTGTTGTGATATTGTCCGTGGCGTAGTGTGCCCACTGATATCAGACGTATCAATCAGTTTGTTCAGTGAATAATTGTGGAAGGTGCTGAGCACGAATTAGCAGCTTGATAGATTGACAATTATAATGGAATGTTATCAATCTGTATCGTCCCGGACTATTGCATACGTTCTAATTCTTTGTAACAGATACATAGTTATACCTGCTATTTCCTCTACTAGGTCTATGTTAAAGCTATAATCACTTATTAAAATTTATTCATTCTGCGATAGCTTTATTCTGTCTATAGAATAACAAATCATACAAATTTGGGTCTGAAAATATGTATTACGTGCCTAAATTGAGTTTCCAACTCAAGATTCAAATGCGGGCCAGTTAACTATATTCAAAATACAGTTCGACACACGCATCCCTCAATTGGAACAGTATGGTCAATATTTTCCACGCTCATGCTTCTAGGGGAGGTTGAGTGTACTTTTCGTACTCATTATGATCACGAACATACTTGTTACATATATTTATAAAAACGTGTTCTAATATGTACCAGCAGTATGTCCAAAATGTTTGCCACCAAATCGAATATGGAAGGAAATATATGCAATGAATTAAAATATAAATGACCATTTATAATGGACATAATATCCTACTCATATCACCCATGTTGCATTCCCGTTGGCAGAAATGCACATCAACGCGAGGGTCTAGTTTGACTTAGTACCCAAGGACTACCACATATTACAACACTCAATGCTTAAATATAGTGTCAGGACAAAAAATAGGATTCCTTGGATAACTGTACTCACAGTACAACGAGATTTGCCTATAGTCCTGAATTTATATCAGACTCGGAACGTCCACACAAATGGGATGTTTTATGCTACTATCGAATGTCTGGACAGCGACATTCTTGCAATTCTCAAGCAGACGTCTTTCAGTGGAACGAAACACCCCATTGACACTAAAATGACTTCCTTATGGGTGAATTGTATGTCATTTATGGTTCCGAACAGTACAAGTCAACAGCTCACAAAGTAATTACGGTGACGTTGATAAGTCCATCCTGATTGGAAACAGCGCAATAAATTCATAGACTTACAAATAACATCGTTGCAAATTCCGTTATTGATCAATGTAGTATTTCATGTACCGAAGAATCGAGGAGAAACGACGTTCCAGAGATTAGGAGTGTTGCTCTGGAAGACGATTGACTAGTTCTAGGTCCTCGCTGGTTGATTAGTCTTGATTTTGAGGGCTTGAGATTGATTGCCCCGAGGGACTGCATCTGGAAGTGTGCCAGTCAGAATTTGTCACAGCCTGATTGTGTGCTACTAATTTGGCGGAAACATCGATTTGGGTGTGTCAAATCAAGCTAGCCAGGTTCGCAAATCATTGCTTTCATTTGTGGAGAACCCCCCTAATTTGCTCATATGGGAGGTATATTGGTGAATAGTAACATCCAAGTCCACATAGGTGTTGTGTGTATTTTGAAGATGCTTTTACATCTGTCAAATGAACTGTTTGCTTAATATTCCATACTCATGTAATATTGATCCAAGTTTGTCAGTGATGCTTTCAGTAATACTCAGTTTGTATTACTCAGTTCATCCAAAATGTCACGTCACTGCAAAGGAATAGAATGATGGTTATTCAATATAATTGTTATTCGTGGTCATGTTTGTTGCTCATGGAATATGTCGTATGCAAATAGTCGAAACGATTGATGCGAAATCATGAGCATGATTGATGCGAAATATTAATATTTGTGTTGCCATGTGGCAAAAATCAGCAATCATTGTTCTCCACGAAATGGAGAATGACAGAGAATCCCAAAACCATATATTTTTTTCTGAGTTATTCGAAATAAATGGTATTCACTGTACATTTGTACATCAATTTATCAGTTTCAACTAAATAAAAGGATTGTTGGGTGTTTATTCTGGCCAAACACGGAAGTATCATGGCTCAATCTCATATGTTCCATGAAGCCTAATATGATGACACTGGCTGAATTCTTAATTTTAATGTTAATCTTGTACATAAATTGTTTTCAGCCCTACGAGATTGTGATGCCAAAATGCAAAAATCTCTAAAGAATGATTCGATTTTGAATGATTTTGAAGGACGCATATGTTTACAGAAAACGGAAATATACACCTTGATGAACACATTCACCTGACAAGAACAATACCTAACTTCTTGACACAGACTGTCTGCGTGTCTGTTAGCAGCGCACGAAATCCCTCTTTGAACGTCTGTCGTAATGCATTGGTACCCATCGCACGTAACAGGGTTGTTATGCAACAGGGACTACGAATTAATTCCTAAAAATGCTGTTAATTTTGACTCAATTTTTAGCGTATATGTTTGTGAGGAGGAAAGCACAAGTTTTGTGTCCAATGTGTATCTTTTGACTGCACTCAACATATTTAGTGCTTTCCATTATTAGGGGCGTATGCTCTTCCTAACAGCTTTCGCAGTCTTTTGAACACACGTGAGCTTAATTCTGCAAACGAAAAAACCAAAGGACACCGGTGGTATGCATATAGGATACAAATATTCCACATCAAACATTCATGATATATTTATACAAATAGTAACGTGTTGACTATCCTGGTTTTCGTGTATGCTAATCGAACTTATAACGCAAGCGGTCTACTACAAGTAGATATACAAATTTGGTATGGTAAAACAACTTCCGATCTGCTCAGGCAATCACTTTGGCGAACAAAAACGGCAGGCGCGGCAAGTAATAAATTCTCATAAACGCCCTTACACGTTTGATTCAACCGGGAATCAGGAACATTGGGATCGTATTCGCTGTTGTCACCAAGACATTGAACATTCGTGTACATACAGATTATTACACATACACATTAGTTGTAAGATGTAGTGAACTAGAGTTGAATGTAGGGCAAATATGTATTTTTTTCTTTATATTTATATGCCATATTATTGGAAACTATGTTTTGTTTTATCCATTTTCTGTTCAATTTCATTTCGAGAACTTTTATTCTGGCATGATTTTATATGAATTGTTGATTGTGATTTATTCTGGACTCTACGCAACTATTATACAACGTAATTCCAGGGTGGCCCAGCCTTGTAGAACGCCCATATGTCCATGGCATGTGTTGAAGAAGTGTCTCCAATCGAACAATATTAGTGGAAGTATGGACATATAGAAATCCAGGTCACGTTTGGCGAATCACTTTCCAACACTACGACAAACTCTGAACATCAACATTCATTTTGATGTCGAGTATTCAGAATGTATTGGATGTACTTAGGAGACATGTTCGAGGCTGTCCCAATAATGCATTGTCAAAAAGTGTTTGTATTGGTGATAACATAAAAATATGCACAACAAGAGACTTTGGGAGAAGGATTTCATGTCTCGGTGACGGACAAATCCCAATTTTAACTACTTGGCTTTTCCAGAATAATTCATTCACAGTTATTATCCAAATAAATCAACATTGCTCACCTCATTGCATTGCTTAGGGCCGTTCTTGAAATTTGAAGACCAAACAAACGAAATGGTTTTAGATGGAACAAGTGACAATCATTGCTCAGATGATATACAGATCTAGAACTTGAAGACGACAATTCATTTCAAATCACGCTATATTCACATTTAAATTTTGAGATTGTATAATTATGGCACATGGTAATAGGTCGAATAGTTTGCACCAATCATGTATGATTGGTTGGGTATGACTTTTTAGTCCCCTCCTCCCCCCCCCCACGAGAAACGAACGTGGTCATTAGAAAGGTAATTCTATCAAAAGTACTCGAATAATTTGCGATAAACTGAGTGAGACTAAAAAGCACGATTGATAAACCTGGATCAATGTGATAGCAGAATTTTGGTCAAAGAGTTCATTTAATACAAGCACCAGCATCTTTAAAAAAACGAACATTAAAATGGTGAATTTAGGTATTTTCTATGTCCATCAATCTGTCAATGGAACTTCATGAATGTTCTCAATTAATGATAGCGAATGCAATCGTGGCTAACTAGAATTGACACACCTGAATGGATGTTTCCGCCAAATTAGTAGCACACAATCAAGCTGTGACAAATTCGGACTGTCATACTTCCAGACGCCGTCCCTTGGGGCAATCAATCTCAAGACTAATCAGCCAGCGTGTGCAAAGAACGAGTCGTTCCTCTTCCAAATTAAAACATCTTGTCTATGGTAATTCCCGTTTCCTTAATCCTACTCCACAGAAATATTTGCGTTCATTGATACAGGGATTTGTATTGATATTATTTCGTTTGTATACATTGATAATATTGATAATCGTTATTTCCATTGGGGATGAATGTAATATCAACCCATTACCGCCAACGCAACGAGATTTTGATAATGGCAATAGCTAATATAAATCACAATACATGTATTTTTCAATAAAAACAAAGCCAAACCAAAATTTTTACCGAAAGACACATTGGCGTCACCATGCGTTTATGATGGGTTAAATATAGTTGTTTCTATTGTACACCTGATGGAATTAGTATAGGCCTACAACTGCCCAACAACATATTAGAACAAATTAGAAATCCGATAAAGACGCTATGCAATAGATGTATGACAAGTACATAAGTACCTAATCACAACCCAAAAAGATACTGATTTGATGGTATCCTCGAGGAGTTTTATGTCGAAAAAAGACATCTATATGGACATTACAAGTGTCAATGCCCGCACATACATTTGGGAGAACTGACAACTCCGCATTTGAGTTATTATATATGTCGTGAGGTCAACATAAATGAATCTGGAGAAGCAAACATTGTTCTAGTTGGAACTATGTCCTGAAGCACCATTTGTTCGTTCCCATCCCCAACACTAACTTATTTATGGAAAGTTTACCACAAGCGTCTCAAAGGTACCAACCTTACCATAAAGTTGCACTGAAGGGATGAAACAAATTCCCATTGTAATTCCAATGAGAGTTTATGGTCACACATGAAGTACTGTCATTTTTACTACATTATTTTTTTTTTGTACATATTCAATCATGTTATTGAAGTGACGGATTGTTGCTGATCCATACTGTATTCACAAATGTAAAATTCCCGATCATTCTTTGCTATATGTGGATTTGGAACTTGACGCAATCAGCAGTTCAACTGATTCTGTTGTAGAGTCAACTGATTGTGAGTATTCTGCTGTATCGAATGTGAATGGAACAAACATGCGTCATACTAAGAAATATTCATTTAAAGCAGCTGCCTTCGAAACCAGTCAATTTTTTTCGAAAACTATATTTCATATTAAACATGCTAAACTAACTGAATGAAACATACTCACATCAAATGTAATGAAAACAACAAGTCCTCGGGGAAAGTTTGCTCATTTGAAAAGGCGGTTCTCGCGTAAATACAGGAACTGTATTCATCACACGCAGATGTAAACAAAGCATAAAAGTGCGAGATAGACTGACAATTCCATGCACATCATGGTATATCACTGATTATTTTCTATAACTACACCATATATGCCCATGCGAACTGGAAAATGTACTCGATGTGGACTTTTAAGCGCGATTTGAGCGTTTGTTTACATTCGGGTTTGATGGATACATTTCGTTTGTTTATTTACAATACCGGTACAAAATGGGCACTAAAACGGATGAAAAGACAACTGGGACGGACTGTAATCGTCAAAATCATTGAGCACACCTTTTGTTATATTGCATTAGATAGATGTGTTTAACAAAAAAAATGGTTTTGAAAAAAATATTGCATACATTCGAAGGCAGCAGCTTTAAAGATCCTCATCCTAATTTCATGAATTCAAGCGTGTGGAAAAATTCATTTTCGAATATTAACACTGAGGAATGCTCAACTGCACAAATAGATATTGACATAACATATGACCATTTTTGTTCCATTCTGAAAACCGAAATGGAAACACACCTGAAATGCAAAAAATTCTCGATGTCATCAAAACCTAAGAGAGTATATAAACATAAAAGTTACTGGAATAATGAACTTGACTGTTTCTGGCATGATATGAAACTTTCAGAACGATTATACTATAAACAAACGTGATGATGTAACAAAAATATGAATACTTGTCTAAATTCAGATGTGCACGGAAGATATCCGATAAAACGCTGAAGAGATACAAAAGGAATTAGATAAATGTATCACAAGTAATCCAAAGGAGTTTTGGAAGCACGTCAAGTCATTAGGGCCAAAAAAAATGATACCAATGAAAGTTCATGATGATGCAGGTTTAAACAATGATCCAAAATTTGTACTGGATAAGTGGCGATTAGATTTTGAGTCTTTGTATAATGTTGATAGTTGTGATCTTGATGTTGAATTTTATAATGAAAAACTATTTACTTTAAGTTTGCTGGAGTATAATATGAGAGAAACTAACACACTGGTGAACGACTGTATATCATATGGTGAAATTGAAGCCCTGGTGAGAAAAAATAAAAATAATAAAGCAACAGGTATAGATTACATACCGAATGAAATTCTAAAACATGAAGCAGTTATTATCACACTCTGGAAGTTGTATAAGTTTTATTTCGAAAACAGTGTAAATCCATCCATTTAGTCGAAAGCAATGATCACCAAAAGTTATATGACAGACCCATATTCGCCTCTACAGTATCGAGGTATCAGTTTGATTAGTAATGTTGCAAAATTATATGCGAGTTTCCTCAATAAAAGAATCATAAAATACTGTGAAATGCTAGATATATTCGTTGACGAACAAAATGGGTTTCGCAGCAAACGGTCATGTGAAGATCACATATATTCACCACATGCAATTATCGATCATGAACTCGGTGTCAATAAATCTGTATATGCAGCATTTGTTGACCTCGAAAAGGCTTTCGACTGGGTGGATCGGAATCTAATCTTATACAGATTGTTACAATATAATTTAGACGGTAAGATTTATAACGCCATTAAAATGTATTACCATTGTACCGAAGCTAGTGTAAAACTGAACAATTTACTGTCAGACTGGTTCCCAATCAATTGTGGTGTTAAACAAGGTGATCCATTATCTCCAACATTGTTCAACATTGTATATCAATGAGTGTTCAAAAGAAATAGTTAACATGAAACTCGGTATAAAATGGGGCCACAATATTTACAGTATTTTACTCTGCGCTGATGATATGGTTTTACTAGCGACAAGTGAAATAAATTTACAGAAAATGTTGGACACAATGTCAAGTTGTTGTAACTGCTGGAGGCTGAAAATAAATAAAACAAAAATTGTTCATTTTAGGAAACCGAACAAGTGTGCAACAAAGTATAATTGCACGATGAATGACTGTACTTTAGACATTATTAATGAATATAAATATTTGGGTGTGATTTTTGATGAACACATGACGTTTGATTCATGTTCCAAAACTTTAGCTGATTCTGGTCTCAGGGCACTGGGTGTTGTGTGGTCAAAGTTTGGTATTATAGAAGATGTAGGCTTCAATACATACACGAAAATGTATGAGGCAGGTGTAATATATGTCCTCCATTATGGGGTTGCTATTGGGGGATTCAATAACAAGAATCATGCAGAGTTTGTTCAAAATATAGCCATCAGATACTTCCTCGGAGTACATGAGGTCACACCAGTGCCTGCTATACAAGGTGATATGGGGTGGTTGCCATGCAAATATCGGAAATTATTATATATGATGCGATTTGGAATAGACTTATTAAAATGTCTAATGACCGTTTAACAAAACAATTATTTATCGAACAATATAATCATGGTAACAGTAGGTGGATGAAATGTATACAAAATATATTTTTGATGATTGATATGGAATATGTCTATAATAAATAAATTAACTTGCGATATTGTATTTTGTAAGGAAAAAATTGTTTACAGTTGTTCAAAAGGGATGAAAAACTATGGTTTCACGCAAACCTAAATTGCGAACATATATATTGTTCAAACAGGAGTTTAAGACAGAATGTTATGTTAAAACATTTATGGTGAACAGGATAGATCATTAATTGCTAAGTTACGCTCAGGAATTCTGAAATTGCATATTGAAACGGGTCGCTATACACATACTAGTTTAAAAGACAGAAAATGCATATTATGTGATATAGATGACATTGAAAACGAATTTCACTTTGTATGTATATGTGAAGCGTATCATGTTCAAAGAAACGTTATGTTTTATGAAATGACTGTTCTAGATGCAGAATTCGCTTTATTGACACCTGAAGCAGAATGTATATGTATAATGAGAGAGGGGTATCTAGCTCTTGAAAGAATCATTGTTGCAGCTCGGGCCATACGGCATTCATTACTGTTTAAATAACCAATTTGTCCCACCCTGATGTCACGCGTGTTTTTTTTGTTTTTTTTGTTACAACGTATCTGTAATGTATTCAGCACAATGTCACATTTGTTTAAAAATAGTGGAATCGATTTCTCAAGGTGTGGATAGAATGCAAAATTATCATTTTGAAAATCGGTGTTCTTATCACAAGCTATCAAAATTATTCTGATGCAAACTGACATATATAAGCGTGTAGAGGCTGGGTGACTTCAATATCGCTCGTGTTTTGTTTTGTATATATACGTGTTTTGTCACATGTCAGTATAATAAATTATCGTATCGGTGATAATTTTGTCTGAAATGTATTACTTGAAAACTGAATAAACTGTGATCACAAAATAGCTCAGATTACCTAGACTAACTGTGAAATCCTTTTAGCCCTCTCTCCCCGCTCGCCCACTAGCGAAACATCTTAAAATGCCTGAATGCACATGATCTTGATGATGCCCGCCATGGTTGTGAAAACATTGACACCTAAGTTTCCACAATTAACAAATTGCTGTCCCAACATTCATGTCAACTCACTTCTTTGAGCAGATCTACTACTTTAGATCAGTGTGTCACCGTTTTAAGGGCTGAAATATTGCCATGAATTTGCTCAGTAAGTGATGCGATTTCTTTCAGTTATAAACATTTTATTGTACATTTCTTTGCCTTCATATTATTTTAAGTTTGCCGAAGATCTAAGGATTCCTATTAGCGTCATCAAAATCTTGTTGTATTGGTGGCATTTATGATACATACTACATCCACATTAATACATCACAGTTGTTCCATATAGTGTCCAAATTTGCGTGAAAACTGTGCAATAATTTCTCGCCTGAATACCTTCGATGGGCGGCGTCCGTTTGACTCGAAATTTTTCGCGCGCTGATAACTTACGGTATAACAATGAGCGCCGGGCCTCGCCCTCGAATGAGCGCCTGCCTTGCATGCGCCGGGGGTAAAGGTGCTTGAAAAAAATAAGCGCCCTGGCCCTTAATCAAGGAAATACGGTACATACATACATACATACATACATACATACATAATGTCTTGTTATATTTTGTTTACTAATTCGGTTTAAGTTGTGAAGAAAGTGATGTCAACATTTCAGGCATGGAGATTGTATGGATGGGATCTTGAGTCAGAACCACTTTAGCCGAAAGAAGGAGTTGGGCTATCATGGTTCGGCAGCCATTTTTGCTCAGGTTCGATCATGTTTCAATTATTTTATAGCAGTGTCAGCAGTATTTGTTGTATTTCTAGAAATTCCGTCATCCGTGAATTTCCTTTGTCTAGGGACATTTACCAGGATTGTAAATAGTATTAGAGTGAGTATTTTTGACACATGTTTCTTTTCTCGACAATCAAAGTTGGAATGAGGGATCGTTCCTCGTAGCATGTCCCTTAGCGCATCAATGCAAGAAGAGAACATCATGAAAGCTATGCAAAAATGATTTTGTCTTTTTATCGTGAAAAGGGATTGATTGAATATTGGAAGCGACATTGATTATGGAATCAAATAATCACGTAGATGTCCGTGTTCTTCTGTATCCGACACTGGATGAGGGAGAACCTGACAGGAAATATGCTTTTGGAATAAAACTACTCCTCGTGAACTATTTGAGTGTGCAAATGACCGGGGACTATAGTCGACAACTAATTTATCATGGGTAAATTGTCCGACTCCCACCAAACTGGGTGACTGGTCAATCTTACTGAGAGGAGGTGAGCAACTTATACTCGCCAGCATTTGTTTTTCACATAAATGAGACTTTACAAGTAGTGGGTCCTCAAACTCCTATCAAACTCGTTGTTCTAAAAACTACCTGAAAATATTTTCTAATAAGCCGGACACATTCATTAGGTATAAGTCAAGTACTGGATGTCATTAAAGACGTGCAATTTTTTATGCTTTTATTCAATACATATAGACCAGACGTCTGGAGGAGTTCAGTGGCTCTGTAGAATTATCCATTTGGAGGCAACAGTCGTGTTTATGGTCTCGCTAGAAATCGGTGCAGCAGGTAGTTTCAACGAAGGGATTTTCGCTAATAATGATAAAATAATACAGATGGAAAACAAATGTACATGTAATTAGCAATTACCGATTATGAGAATAAGCACCACAACAACGACGAAAACAATAATCGTTTGCATCATTAAAGGTGAATGCATACATACCAAAGCTCATCTTGACAACCAGCCCAGCAGTATGAATACGGACATCCACTGGTGTCACATGAATATCGGCAGCTTGCTTCCAACGCACATGTTACGTATTGGAATTGTGTACATGCCTCCGTGGACAAAACGACCATCATCATCACCAGTGCCAGAGCGAATACAGCCTTCATGATTGCTTAACCTGAAGCAAAACTGTCAGGATTCAAGTTGTGACAGGAACTAGCAATTTCTTCAGGTACTATTTAATTTCATTATTTATTTGACATACACCTCCAAAAGTTTGAGCCCACCCACAGGATTTCAATTTCATGGAATGCGCATTATGTTCTGGCCATGATATTCTTAAAACAAAATCGTGATATAACTAGCATTTATAAACATGATGAAGAAGCATAATTTCAGTTCCCATAGGAAACAATAGCATGCCCATACTGTGACTTTCAATGTAAAAATATTGTGAGTAATGTAAATCACAGTTTTCAAGACACCACCACAAGATTACGCAAACAAATCATTGACTTTCACAAATCATTTCAGAAGCTTGTTTTTCATAGCACTTTACTGACAACACATTTATTGATCGACAATGAGGTTAAACATCGGGTTCTGAAAAAAATTATCGGTGCAACGTGTTCATGACAGTGGCTGAGCTGAACGGATTTGACCGATCCGGATGTGCGAACTTCATCAGGAAGGGAAGAACCTGGGTGCCTTGGTGTGTGGTCACGGGATGCAGGTCATTCAGAGAGGTCAGTCTGTCCCACGCAATCAAAGGGACATGGAACAGCCAGGGGCACCCCGGGTGACAACCTGATGTCACCAGTGTACGTGCTCGGGTACAGGGACCAAAACACCCTGCAGGATGTTGGTACACCCACAGGATTTCAATTTCATGGAATGCGCATTATGTTCTGGCCATGATATTCTTAAAACAAAATCGTGATATAACTAGCATTTATAAACATGATGAAGAAGCATAATTTCAGTTCCCATAGGAAACAATAGCATGCCCATACTGTGACTTTCAATGTAAAAATATTGTGAGTAATGTAAATCACAGTTTTCAAGACACCACCACAAGATTACGCAAACAAATCATTGACTTTCACAAATCATTTCAGAAGCTTGTTTTTCATAGCACTTTACTGACAACACATTTATTGATCGACAATGAGGTTAAACATCGGGTTCTGAAAAAAATTATCGGTGCAACGTGTTCATGACAGTGGCTGAGCTGAACGGATTTGACCGATCCGGATGTGCGAACTTCATCAGGAAGGGAAGAACCTGGGTGCCTTGGTGTGTGGTCACGGGATGCAGGTCATTCAGAGAGGTCAGTCTGTCCCACGCAATCAAAGGGACATGGAACAGCCAGGGGCACCCCGGGTGACAACCTGATGTCACCAGTGTACGTGCTCGGGTACAGGGACCAAAACACCCTGCAGGATGTTGGTACACCCTGTGATCGTCCTCGTCTCGTCGCCGAAAGGAAAGAGTCCAACGGAATCAGTGCTACACTGGCCATCACAGAGTCCGGATCTGAGCCTCATCGAGGACATGTGGGCATATATCGCTCAAATTTCCCGAAGGTCAAGGTCAAAGGCCCAACCTAGCAGAACTGGAGGACCACATCCATGGTTTTGGAATGGAGTTTCGAGAGAGAGGTGTGAGGACTTGGTGCAATCCTTACCAGCCTGGATCGGGTTTGTATCCAGACTCGAGAGGCCACACCAAGTATTGAAATTGACCAATTGTTGTGTGAAATAAGTCATATTGATATCAGTTTGTTTTTTCCAGCGTTGTTGCTGATTTGGTTCGGTGTTTATGTTGTTATGAACATGGTTACCATATTCATGGAAAGATGAATTTCTGTTGAAAACTAGGGTAAAGTGGATTAAACCTTACACAATTGTTGAATTATGCATTTTGAATTATTGGAAGAGTTCTAAAATACTTAGGTGTAACAATGACAAATATAAAAATTACACTCATGACTAGGTTCAACTGAAAACACTTTCAAAAGTGGCAAACAATGGGGAAAAACTCAAAGTTTTCAAGTGGGCCCAAACTTTTGGAGGTGACTGTATATATGTCAAACATATGTCAGTTCATAAAACTCAGCATATACAGCAGTACTACAGATTGTGATGGCAATGACTATGTCATATTTCCCACAAGGCCAAACTTCCGTCTTACATGATACCACAGAAGGCATCATGATAGCTAGATAGAGATTCACGATGCTACCTTATGATTCTATATCACGCTACTTTACGACTTCCTTGAATATCGATACGATTGGACGAAACAAGAGATATTATTATACCTCATGTTAGAACCCCCGCCGCTGATTGGTCAGCTGTGAAACAAAACTTATGTTCCCCGTCAATCGTAACCCTATCCCTAGCAACGGGGAACATTGTCGTGCCATGAAAAATTGTCAAAACGTCTACCGCCGCGGTCGAACACTTCCGAAAATTGCAGATGACTTATTACCTAAATTTGCGGATAAGTGTATAATGCCACAGTATAATTAGTGACATTCACAAACATACTGCTTATGTTCATACGATATTTTAAAAAATAAATTAATGTACAAATCCCATTGATTTAATGTGCATCTGACGCAATCAAAATGTTGTTCACAGTGTTCCAGTCCTGACGTTTGAGGCGAGAGAAAGGAATCGTGACGTCACGATGGGTCATTACGTTTTCCATACAGCTGTAAGAATACGGGAGATCCTGTGAACGGCCGGTGGATACGATAAGATGGCGCACATTTTAATATTGCAACACACTATTTTTTGGGCAGATGGACATGAAAATTTGTCATAATGTTCGGGATTGTATATAGATGATACTGTTATAATATATGGTCATCCCGGAAATCTGCTCAATCCATTTTGTAACATAGTCACCATTCCGTCCCGCATATCGGATATTAGTTTCCGGGGGTTGAAGAATTATCACCCACAGGAAAATGTATGGCACTCGACTCAAAACTTTCCCCGACTTTCGCAATTCGCAATATTATCCATTTCGAAATGAATAATAAGCTCAAAAAAAGAAATCATACGGTAGAAACTCTCAAAATTCAATCTACATGTCAAATGGATTGTGCATTTCAAATTCAAAGTGAGAGTCGCCGCGGCAGAATTTTTGGTACGCGAAAGGTTGACCTATCGTGACGTCACAACATTCAGTGGAAGATTTCCAAAAGGAGTCACTACTCCAGAGAGCGCACAGAGCACGATGCATATATAATGAAAATATCATTGCTTTCATGTAGAACTCGCATGATTCTAATATATAATGAAAAAAAAAACCCTGAATATTAATTTTGCCTCCGTCCGTCGTCTTTAAAAGAGACATTTCCTGCACTGCCTACCTTCAAATATATTATATACTATCATCTTGACGATTTTATATGAAGCTATTTTATCGACTGAATATCGATATAATTGGATTGAACAAGAGACATTGTGATCGTGGTAACCTTAAAAAACATTTCCTGCACTACCTACATTCAAATATATTACATACTATCCAAACATGGTATTTCTCAAGAATTCGTGTTCGAATACATCTATAGAATCCGTGGTGTATTCACATTCGTATTTGAATACATGGTCAAAGTATTCATAATTGGAATACGTAATTGCACTACGAAATACATTTCGTTCCTTTTTTAGTGATGTTGTGAATCAAACCGATATCCTGTCATTATAACAACTATTATTACCCATAAACTTTCAGCACGAAACAAAGCTTCATCAATTAATTTTCTTTGGAATGAACAAATATACATCAGATGGCTTAACTATTTGCGCTAAAATATTACCTTATGTTGCAGAGTTGGCGTAAGTCGAAGCAGGAAACAGTTCACAAATTTGCTGAGAATGTTCAGGCACCGCTCGGCTGGCATATTTATACAACAACACATCTTGATGTCCTTGTTTTCTTGAATGAATTCGGACGATACCATCGCTTGACACCGACATTGGTGATGATTTTATTGGTGGTAATCACCCCTTAAGATGTGTCCATAAATGCTTTACAACTCAGGTGTTTGCTAAATTGAATGTGAATACCTTAAACACGTGCGGGGAGAATAAAACGTTTTGATTCAATACCTCTGAGTTAGTTATCTGAAGATGACACGATTGTCTGTTTATTGTTTAATTTGATTGATACCATCATTTGGCACCAAGGTTGATTGTTTTCCAACCTTAATTTTATTAGTGGTAATCACACCGTCCAGATGTGCCAATTGTACCTAACAACCCAGATGTTAGTTGAAATAAATAACCTGACGTGTGTCATATATGCGGGAAAGCACTATGATATATGTTTTGAGCCATCTGGGTTTTTGTTGACTTCACATGACATGATAGCTCTCTGTTTTTTTTCACATTTGTTGCGTTTCCTACATTGAACCGATAGGCCACATTCTCCCTCCAAAAGCACGAAGCAAGAGAATATTATTTTTTTTTATCTGAGAGATGAATGAGTTTTACAACATCTATTCTATTGACAAACTTTGAAACCTATGTGATTGGTGAATATGCCACATCATTTGTCATTCAATGATGAATACATGTATGACAGATCATTTTGTCATTTGTTTATAATAGCTCAAGAAGTAAAAAATTCGGATGATCCAAGTCTGGTTTTGAGAAAAGCAAAAATCCCGATGGTATTTCCCGGGATTCAAAGTAGAGAAAGCTTTCTCTGTATGTATGCTAGGTTGAGAATTCCGATTTGAAAACGGGTTAAACTGACAAGGTTCCGTTCAGAATCATTTTATGAGAAACTGCCGCTGGCATGTTCCATAGTGACGAAGATACTTTTAGGGCTATGATTATACTGTCATACCCTATTTACCGCTAAGCCCAATTTTTTTGCAACGGTGAAATGCACATACGACCTTACCCAATTCAGCATTGATTTTAATGCAACCAATGATTATTAATGCTTACTAGCCTTTAGATCGGAGGGAGGGGGGAGGTACAATATTCCGTAACTGGTGAAGCTTGATGGCAAAACTTGAAACACTGGTGCATTGTTGACCACCTCTCCTATTTTTTCTCAGTTGTGAAACAGTCAGTGACACTAGGTCGTCGCAACGTAGTATATTTTTTACCCTACTCAAATCGCATGTCCGAGGTCTCTGGGAGGGTTTTTACGAACCAGTCATCTGCAAGATATTGGGGAAATAATTTAATTAGACATGTACTTACGAATACCAGTCGACCAGCGTCACTTACATATTGCTTGTCCTCCCGATTTCGTGAGAGTCTATTTAAGAGGGAACTATTCCTGGTAAATTCTATTTTAGCAAGAAAAGAGATGATGAATAATATGTCCTCAGTAGCAAACGACTGTAGAGATGATGAAAAGTGAGAATGTGTGTAATCTTGTGGGTATGAAACATAACAGTCTCTTAGATTTGGATTTTTTTATGATGATCATTTCTGAGGTTATTTCCAGAAAGCCTTTCTTCCATTATATTCTCTGCAATGGTCCGTGTCATTTGGTTGATCCGATGCATGGTTGTGATGATTAGTCTTACAGATGTACCATCCATGGAACAAATCAGAGTCCGTTATCCAAATTGGGAATTTATAGGAACATCACTGCCCCACACATGTGGTCATGCAGGGGTGAAATCAAGGGAGAGTGAACATTCGTGTGAACAGAGTGAATCCATAATTATCATTGATTTGCTGTATGTATCAACCAGGTTGTGATAATATAACAGGAATTTTCAAATGTAGATATTAGTTTTGGTGAAATTCATCCTAATCACATCAATTTAGACCCACTAGTTTTCAATTGGCAAATATAATATTGGCAAACTCCGGAAATATCAACTTTAAGCATCACCTGATGGGTTAAACTGGTTCGAAACTGACAATACTATGCTGAATCTTATTCATTTACTGAATAATTTACTCATTATCTTGTGCCTGCAGCTGCACAAATTTGTAGTTTGACGTCTTTGACCAAAAACGATTTTGACGATGTCCATAAATAGGGAAATAGGAACAAATGACGATGTCCATTGGAATAGGAACAAACCCTGAACTAAATAAAAAACCCACAATAATAAGGTTCAGACTGCTAGTTGTTTCTACTGTACATATCTTTGGAACATAAACAGAACTTATATTTCAAATATTTCAAATACAAAACCACATTGATGACATCTCAGGCAGATGACCTGTAAAATATATTTTAATGCAAAACTGGAAAAATTCGTATATAACTGCTGAACGAACGTTTGAAACATTTTACCAATTCAGAAACAAGGAACGATATGGCATGTCTACGAACGTGTTTTATGTAGTTGGCCTCTAATATATTTCGAATGACAAGACAATAGAAGAATAATCACTTGCACGTGAGAAGACCCACTGAATATTTTATAACTACCACTCTCGTGAGACATTATTTTCTGGTCAAGTACATATACCACCGTCCTAGTCTCGTCAGGGCACAATAATCATGGATGAGTGAAGTGATTTCCCTGACATAAAGTTGAGATCTGCATATTGCCCCTAGATCATAAAATTGTCGCGAGGTGGTTTGGTGCATAGCATAAAACGAGATGAGAGTGGAGGTGGTTAATGGGTGCAACATGTGTGCTAGAGAGCTCGAGGACATGTACATACATGAACAGTGGACAATGCTTTGATCATGATGGTCAACGGAGAACCACAATCTGGTATGGTTTGTGTTTGCACTGAACTTCAGGCGTTGCTAGAAAAAACGTGACACTTATGCATTTATAGAGATCTACAGAATGCGAGATAAAACTATTTATTTTTGGCCACCGACACGTAAATAACAAACGGATGGTGAATGAGACTATACATTGCAATGCAATAATTATCGTAAGTCATCGTATTGAATTTACTTTTGAAAAGAACAAATACAAGAAAAAAAAATGAGTCATCTGCACTCGTGTAAGAGACTAGCTAGTTTGATATTTGTGAGAATCTGTTACCACCAATAAAACATATCTGCTGACCACATCTCTATTCATACAAGCTATACTCTGATTTTTCTAACTCGTTTACACAGTTTTTCGCTGATATTTTTGCGATGCTGAATGCTATCGTTCTATAACTTGGCCTACTTCACCATGAAGTCAAACGGCAATCATTTACCAAATTTCAGTCTTTTATCACGAAAATTGAAAAAGTTGGCAATCTACCCCTATGTTAAATTTAGCTCTGACATTTAATTTCTGGGTCCGCACACTATTTCATGCATTTGCTCGATTTTGTAGTAGTGCAATCTTTGAAAATCAACATGTTTGTGTAGAATTCACCCCCAATGTGTCATCTGGTCTAAAATTACAACAATATTTCGAATCCTGATGGATGTAAACAGGATCAAATCATCGAATAAGCTCTGATTCTCGAGATCCCGTTTTTGGCTGAAATTTAACATTGGGGTAGATTGCCAACTTCTTCAATTATTGCGATAGAAATCTGAAATTTGGTAGAAAATTGCCGCTTGTCTCCGAGGTGAAGTATGCCAAGTTATAGAACGATACCATTAAGCATCGCGAAGATATCGTCAAAAACCGGTGTAAACAAGTTAGAAAAATCAGAGTATATTACATGGTTGTAGGAATTGAAAGCGTGAGATTATGTCCGAGAAACATTTTCTTAACATGCCGTATGCCTATATGACAAATATCTTGAATATGCTGTTTGAAACCAAATGGCAATTATTGACACTCATTGCTATAACATGATTTGCAAAAATGTATTATATTATATTCATTGAGTCAGGAGATTGTTTTGCAGAAATAATGTGATTATCACATATATCATGTTTGCATGTGTTTCCATGGCAATGGCTCGAATGCCGACAACACATGCAACCAAATCGCGCCCTGGGGTGATTCCCTATCCATCGATACCCAAACTGTCTGTACGAATGTATTTTCATTTTTCCGGCACTTTATCCCCAAACCGGATATTTCGTGGATATTGCTATTACCTTTAATAGATTCTATTACACGAGCCTCTGCAAATATTCACTGGCCTGGGAAAATGACGGACCAAGCACATTGCGACCCCCGCTGTATCACAAAAATGTACCTGGCGTAGGACACGAGACAATTGTCAACTATAATTCACAGAATACTAGTATCCGGGCCTAGCTCGCACAATAGGGCACAACATAAGTCCACCGTGGAATCGCTCACTGCCCGTCACCGCGGAGGCCTCGCAAACAGAAACAGTTCAACTCACGGTCGTGGCGGAAGGACACCGGCCATAGCAGATTGTATAGGTCTAGCTACATCATGACGAGGGTGTACTAGTACGACTTGGGTTTTTTTATTGTTAAACTATTATTTAATAAGGAAAAGCCAGTACCGCGACGTCCGTTCTCCTCCGGGATTCTCTAAGATATAGAAATTGACCGAAAACATTAAATGGGTGTTACTGTTTTAACTGAATAAGCATCGTCATAATATATCGAAACCTAACAATCGGCTACAGCCCGGACAATGAACCGTTTGTTATTTGCTGTTATTCCACCATAAGCAGATACGAGACTGATTTTGTATTGCTGAGAAACACATTTTCACGTGCATTTTGATGAATATGAGAAGCTATTGCCACGAAGTCCATACACCTGCTGACTATATCACTACAGATAACATGTTTCTACAATTCTTCGCTGTTATTCAACCATAAACAGTTCATGATACGAGAAAGATTTTGCATTGCTGAGAAACACGATTCTCATGTGCATTAAAAACTATTTTGGTTACTTATATTTATAGATGCTTCAATGTATTGAAAAGCATGCAAATATTGCATATAAGGCATATGAGGAAGGATTGTCAAAAAGATGTAGCCTACAAGGTATATGCAAATATACTTTATTATCGTATATCTTTATCTTGGTGTCAGCCATTAACTTCTATCCTATTTGATGCTTTTTCACAAACTGGTAATTTGCGCCGCATCAGCAGCTGTATAATCAAACGCCCCACGAAAGTGCTCTGACTGCTGTCATTATTTTCGAATGTAACCAGTAGGCCGCTTATCTAATGAAAGTATAGAAGAAGCTATCTGCGTTTGGCCCGCGAGCTGACCAGCCATTTTAGTTACTTAACCTGACCAGCCAGGTTATTTTATCTTTTTTGTGTGCCAAATATGGTCGGAGAGAACTTCTCCACTCACCAGAGATTTGGAGACAGGGAGTTCGACCGTGTGGACGGCAAGTTGTGGAACACTCAAGTGGATCCCGGAATGCATCGCTAAACCACAATCGCTAAACCACAATTCCAAATAGCTGCTAAACCACAGCGATTTGGAATTCTTCGGGATATTATTGGAAATTACATTAAGATTAGGATAATTCTACATTGTTTGCAATCGAAGTGACATTACATCGGTATTATTGCTATTTACGGGCATTGTAAGCATTTTAACAGACCACGAGCATCCAAGTTTGGACCGTGTTTATGCGTCGAACGACACGCGGACAGATTTAATCAAGGATTGAATAAATGTTCATAAATCTCTTTGTGTATGAATGTTTGTGTGTGAATGTGTATTAATTATGTGTGTATTGTGTGATCAAATGTTTTAAATATGCAAATTGCATATTCTGTACACACTGATGTAGGTTCATCAATACACGAGAAGTTAAACTCGCGGCAGCATATACATGTGACCATATAACGTACATATACTTGTGTAGTCCTCTGTCCACCAGTCTCCTGGCAATGTGCGCTGGGTAATGCTCTGTGGCATGGCTAGGTAATCGTGAGAGGTTCGGTTAGTCAGAGTGACGTGGCTAGCAGCAATCTCTCGGGATCTCACATGTGGGATGTTGGAATGCTGGTGTGTTCTGCTACAGTCATAACCAGTACGGTGTTGGAGATTCGAAATGGAGAAGAGGCAAAAACTGCCATGTCTGCACCAAAACACGGAAGTATCAGTGAGACATGTTTTGTGCCAGGCAGTTCTAGCCCAATTCCAGCATTGCTAGCATGCAGTGAGTGCACTCGGCGACTCGCCAAAAGTACTTTAATTTCCTCCTCTGTCACTCGTATGATTCGGGTATTAATTATGTTCAACGCATTTCGATGGGATAGCGTTTAACTGTGATATGTGTCAAAGGTAAATGCGAGAGTATACATGTATAAGCAGTTACCGTCACTGAGTAACATACAGTCAACACCAAGCATATATAAATATGTTTTGTAACCAAAACGGATTTTGTCGTGATACAGCCTTCTCATTTGCCCAAGTGAAGTTCTTTCTTTCTTCATATGGGAATGCACTACATGTGTACTTGCTGGTGTTTCAAAAAGTCTTAGTGATCTTTAATACCCGGATATTACAACAATCAATATAAGTGATGTAGTGTCATTGACCTGGTTGACATTTGGGAATACAAACAAACTATTTTCAACTAAAGACACATAGGCGTCATCAGTATTTCAGGTTTGCTAATGGCGTCATCAATCATGGGTGGTTGCGTAGGTGATAATAAGTTTACACTTACACACAAAGGCAGATCAAAGTAAAAAGAACAGATGTGTAGACGAAATGAATTCGCATCTGACACAGTCAAAAGCACATCAGGATGAGAGGAACAGATATGTAGACGAAATAAATTTGCATCTGACACCGATCGCACGCACTGTTCTTTAAGCCGCATTTGAGCGAGTCTTTTTGAACAAAAGTATGAGAGATAATGGAGATGAAACAGTTCTAGTTCTGAAACCTTTTCGAAACTGACATTTTGCTAGATCTGATAAACGTTGTTATGTCACATACATAAGAAACCAACACGGGATTACGATTCCCCATTTGACCAATTAGAGAATATGAACATTCTGATTTCGTCATTGAGAATACTTATGAAACATGTCTCGTGTAAGGTGGTGTGACTTTATCCATATTAATATTTCCATTTTAGTCCACACTAGCTTATGGATTCAGTCATAGAGTATGATATTTTATGTTTGTTGGTATCCATTTGTGCTTATACATAAAATACGCACATTCTGGAAAGAGATATGTTCATCGCCCTTAGACTCTCATGGATATTGTTTCGTTTTGAAAACGTCTGGTGTTTGGGAGAAATGCAATATTCGAAAAAAACTTGCAGATGAAAACTAACAGCAATAATTGTGGTTAATTGCTATCATTAGTTGCCATGGTTTCACAACTCTGGGTAAATATTTGTTCCAATCTGCTAATATTATTAGCAATGTGCCATGAGCTAGTTTCCCAGCATTGACAGATTGAGGGTCCACGGAATCTGGCTATTGGCTTCAGTGAAGTGGGCAAAGAGATGACAGGTGGAAAGAGCGAAGTATAGTTACTTCTAGGCCCTTTGAGGACAACGCTCCTACTGCAATATTAGTAGTTACCATATCATCTACTTGATGCAAATATCCACTTCCAGTAATGTATCGCAAGATCAGCGAACGAATTACGTGTCATCCAAACATAGTGATAATAATAATTGAACTTAACAGTAATTACCCTCGATAGATGGCCATGAATTACTCCATATCTGCGTCTGTATACAGACACCGTAACATTATTTACATTTTTTGCTAATAAAGTTGATTAGGACACATCTATAGACACAAAAACTGCGGAAGGAGTACTCATTTTTACGACTGTGTGAACCGAGGCACATGGAGATTATGTCACATTGCACGAGGATGTTAATAACAACACAAAAAAACACACAACCAGCAATTTGCCGGGCGCGAGACCAGTTTTCGTCATCATAAAATCCACATGCAAGGATTCTTGTGTTAACCAACATTCAATACTACCTGCATTATATGGGGGTAAGACCTAGTGTGCAAGAACATACACAACCATACAAACAGTTGTCCCATTGACCTCGCTTTCATATGGCCCCGGTGTTTAACAAAGTCATTCGCCAGACATTCATTCGTGTTTTTATCACACATTAAGTGGACAATCTGGTATCAATTAAATTTAATCCATCCAGCTAAATACTCATTATTTCTCGTGAGCTCTTTATAACAAGGAAGAAAAGCTGTCATGGTCTGTGTGGGAATTATGGCTGTCTTGATCCCTCCCTTTGCTTGACCATACTGAAGAATGCAGAATATGAATTTGAGTAGTTTCTTATGCGAATCAAATGTATCTGCAACATATACCATTCAATTTGAATATGCTAGGTTTCGGTCCACTAAGATACTATTCACTTCAGGATTGAAGCTACTGAACGGTGTATCCTATATAATATATTTTTGTGTCACTCTATGAGAACTGGTTCGAAGGAAAAAACATGCTTCAAGTCACTATGTTTGAGCCCTATGTTCACATGCCTTTCAGGCAGTTATTGACCAGTTCCATGGACGAACTGGAAAAGGAAGTATTAAATAGTGTACCATTTTAAACAAAATGTGACATACTCTTTATGAATGAAATAACCTGGTGTAATTATGACCATGAGTTCATTAGAAAATGTGTGACTGTGAATTATCAAGAATATATCCAGGTTGCGGTTTTCTAGAAAGCAGGCGCAATGTAAGTATCAATCTATTACCACCAATACAGCCATATTTTGATGATTCCAATAACAAACATAAAATATAACATTTTGCAATAGAAACAAAGCCCGACCAATTACTTTATCAAAAGACACACTGGGGTCATCAGGGACAGACAGTGTGGTAAATGTAGTTGTTTTTACTGTACACCTGGTGGATAACTTAATTGGCATGTGTTTATGACATTTATCAACTCCTACGTTGTGGGGCCTATGATGCCAATAACTGGAATACCTCGATATGACCCGCAAGCAGACTTTTAAGCACTCTTGAATTTCCCCCCAAAGAAAACATTTCCAAGTATCAATTTTCTGCAGATGACCGAAAGTTTGCTTGGATGTGACACACAAGTGACTACGTCTAGTAGATTGAGATCGTGAATGTGATAATGTGATAGTGTGTACTATATTTACAGGATAAACGGATCTCATCGTTAAAAAAATAACATTTCACTGTTTTCACTGTCTCGAAAGCTAGTTCAGGAACAATATCAATTTGTATCGTTAAATACACAACGTAATGAAGGCGAAATTGTGAATTGTGTATATGAAGCATGTGTTAATGTAAAAGAAGACCATCACAGAGAAACACATGTTGAATTCAACCAAATGTGGCACCATAAAATACACGCGTGTGGCTAAATGTATTTACAACGTTGCCATTGCAGATACTGTCATCAGCATTCCTTTGCAAGAATTTCCTTTCTTCATGGGATTTTTTCCACTTCTCTCAAAATAGTCCATTAGCACTCAAGATAAAAACATGCACCCATATCTATATACATGGATACTGTCCTTGTAGTATCAGTGCCATCTGGAAGGCGGCCCATCCTAGTGGACAAAAAACTAAAACAAAATGGTGACGCTTTCAGCTGGTCGCAGCAGTATCTGTAAAGTACCTTCCAACTAAGTGATGGCAGCTTTGGCGAGTTTTTTTTTCTTCAATGAATCAGGTTTGATAGTTTTTGCAGTGGATTATATTTACACTGGAATATTGTAGTTGAGTACAATCTTTGTGTCAGGATATTTTCTATTGATCCATGTTTTCGTGTTTTCACAGATGTGGTGAATTCAGTGGAACAAGTTGTCTTTTGGTAAGAGAATAAATGAGGAGAGATTAAACTTCGCAAATTAAAGTCTGATATATGATAATGAAGAACATGGCCACATGTATGTGCTATAAAATCTATAAGCATGGTGCATGATATGCAGCTAAAGCATTTTCACTGTGTCTTTTATTTGCATTTCTGGTGGGTTTCTTTCCCTCATTTTCATTCATAAACACAATTTGGATACTGATATATTGCAACGTCTGTCTTTATTTGGATGTGACGAGGCATTCAGTGAGACCAGCATTTGGCAAAACATGCTCCCAGCTGATTTTGGTTGACATGACTTCCGTCACATGGAACATCACCAGCATAATGTGCAATTAGGATATGCACACCAACTTTTGTTCTGACTCGTACAAAACTTCGATTTCTTAATATTGTTTTTCATATTTCATTTTATGTACTTTAGAATAGATGACTCGAGGGAGCTATACATCAATATCTGGCGTGTGTTCACGATGATGGTGATCATCAGTATCTTCGTGGTCTTGGAGGATTTCATTCTACATTTCCTCAAATAATTGGTTTGCCATGTGGAGAAAATATCAGCATTCACTGTTTTCACATTTGTGACGCTGTCGAATTATGGGCTACATAATGAGCAAGCCCCAAGTCCTTGGCAGTAACGTACCACTCCTGGGGCGCACAATTATCCTCAGGCATTCACGTGATGATGACTAATTGCTTTGCTCATTTGCCTGGTCATCATGGTATGGTCACCAATGTGTACTGTACGCTAATTGTTGTGATGGGCTCGGCTAAGGGACCTCTGGTCGGAGTGATGACCTGCCCATGTGCGGACTATTGTACTCGCCTTATACATTCACAAGCAGTGATGGGTGTGTAGTGTCTTCTTCTGGCAGAACCATTTTCGTGTGCTTTCTGAACATATTCTCCAATGGCATTCAGTAACTATTGAGGTTCATGAGAGTGTTCAGCAGAAATATTTATGAAAATTAATTTAGACCAGAACCACAGTACTGGATATTATGTGATTGTCATGGCAACCGTTTTCATCCAATTTTGTCCAAATAATAATAATTCCCCATCCCCCATCGAATTACAATTCGGACGCGTTTCAAACTTATAAATTACAGATAAATCGGATCCGTCCTCTTTGAGATATGTACACGAACAGACAGACATACATTCGAAAGTACAAACGGACATACTCAAAAATATGGAGGGAGGTGCGAGGATTATCGATGAAAGGATGGTGACGTGTACTCTATCCCAACATCACTGGTACAGTTTGACCTGTTCAATAAGTACATGCTGATGATAACATTGATTATGTAATTGTTCCCATCAGTATGAATATTGCTTTTGTGCGACTGTCCTTGTGTGCCATGTGACTTTATACTTGTCAAATGTTATTTTTAGGTTACCGGACCTTTGGTCCGATAACCTATTGGCATGGCGTTGCGTCCGTCGTCCGTCGTCCGTCCGTCCGTCCGTCGTCCGTCGTCGGTAAACAATTTTATCTTTAAAGTTTACGGTTGAATCTTTCTGAAATTTTGCACAAAAATGCCTAAAAATATTTCCAGAGGGAGGTATTTTTTAGTTTTTTGATTTTCGCATTTTTTTCAAAATGGCGGCCGTTTTTTCGTCGAAAAATGGCCAATTTTGGACTTTGACGGTCGTTTTCTCAAAATCTGTTCAGTAACTTTTTTTCCTATGGATGCATAACACTCCTCATATGTACCCCTGTGACATGTATAAATTTCGTTGCCCCTGAATTGCTCGAAATGGGCCATTTTGGGCCCAAACTCGGCCCAAATGGGACTTTCCCATGTTAAATTCTCATATGCTTTATAATGGGACACAGTAAGCCTAATATCTCACTTAATATTGAGATTAGAGAGTGGGAATCAATTGTGGACATATAGGAAATGATATATGCTGAATATTCTCGTAACCTTGAATTTGACCTCTGACCTCGGTTTCAAGGTCAGAGCGGCCGTTCTGTCGAAAAATGGTCAATTTTGTACTTTGACTGTCGTTTTCTCAAAATCTGTTCAGTAACTTTTTAGGTTACCGGACCTTTGGTCCGATAACCTATTGCCATGGCATTGCGTCCGGTGTCCGTCCGTCCGTCCGTTCACATTTTTATCTTTAAAGTTTATGATGGAATATTTCTGAAATTTTGCACAAAAAAACCTAAAAATATTTCCAGGAAAGTTTTTTTTTAGTTTTCTGATTTTCGATTTTTTTTCAAAATGGCGGCCGCTTTCGTCGAAAAATGGACTTTGACGGTCGTTTTCTCAAAATCTGTTTAGTAACTTTTTTTCTTATCGATGCATAACACTCCTCATAGGTACTCCTGTGACATGTATGAATTTCGTTGCCCTTGAATCGCTCCAAATGGGCCATTTTGGGCCCAAACTCGGCCCAAATGGGACTTTCCCATGTTAAATTCTCCTATGCTTAATAATGGGACACATTAAGCCTAATATCTCACTTAATATTGAGATTAGAGACTAGGGATCAATTGTGGAGATATAGGAAATGATATATCCTGAATATTCTGGTGACCTCGAATTTGACCTCTGACCTCGGTTTCGAGGTCAGAGGGCCATTTTCGTCGAAAAATGGCCAATTTTGGACTTTGACGGTCGTTTTCTCAGAATCTGTTCAGGAACTTTTTAGGTTACCGGACCTGTGGTCCGATAACCTATTGCCATGGCGTTGCGTCCGGCGTCCGTCCGTCCGTCGTCCGTTAACATTTTTATCTTTTTTGTTTACGGGCGAATTTTTCTGAAATTTTGCACAAAAATGCTTAAAAATAATTCAAAAAGGAGGTATTTTTTAGTTTTTTGAATTTCGCATTTTTTTCAAAATGGCGGCCGTTTTCGTCGAAAAATGGCCAATATTGGACTTTGACAGTTGTTTTCTCAAAATCTGTTCAGTAACTTTTTTTCCTATTGATGCATAACACTCCTCATATGTACCCCTGTGACATGTATAAATTTCGTTGCCCTTGAATTGCTCGAAGTGGGCCATTTTGGGCCCAAACTCGGCCCAAATGGGACTTTCCCATGTTAAATTCTCCTATGCTTTATAATGGGACACATTAAGCCTAATATCTCACTTAATATTGAGATTAGAGACTAGGAATCAATTGTGGACATATGGGAAATGATATATGCTGAATATTTTCGTGACCTTGAATTTGACCTCTGACCTCGGTTTCAAGGTCAGAGCGGCCGTTTTTGTCGAAAAATGGCGAATTATGGACTTTGACGGTTGTTTTCTCAAAATCTGTTCAGTAACTTTTTTTGTTATTTATGCATAACACTCCTCATATGTACCCCTGTGATGTGTATAAGTTTTGTTGCCCTTGACTCGCTATTTTTTTCAAAATGGCAGCCGTTTTTGTCGAAAAAACTAATTTTGAACTTTGACAGCCATTTTCTCAAAATCTGTTCAGTAACTTTTTTTTTCTTATCAATGCATAACACTCCTCATATGTACCCCTGTGAGACGTATAAATTTCGTTTCCCTTGAATCGCTCGAAGTGGGCCATTTTGGGCCCAAACTCGGCTCGAATGGGACTTTCCCATGTTAAATTCTCCTATGGTTTATAATAGGGCACATTAAGCCTAATATCTCACTTAATATTGAGATTAGAGACTAGGAATCAATTGTGGACATATAGGAAATGATATATGTTGAATATTCTCGTGACCTTGAATTTGACCTCTGATCTCGGTTTCAAGGTCAGAGCGGCCGTTCTGTCGAAAAATGGTCAATTTTGTACTTTGAGTGTCGTTTTCTCAAAATCTGTTAAGTAACTTTTTAGGTTACCGGACCTTTGGTCCGATAACCTATTGCCATGTCATTGCGTCCGGTGTTTGTCCGTCCGTCCGTTCACATTTTTATCTTTAAAGTTTATGATGGAATATTTCTGAAATTTTGCACAAAAAAACCTAAAAATATTTCCAGGAAAGGTTTTTTTTAGTTTTCTGATTTTCAATTTTTTTTGAAAAATTTTTTCGAAAGCGGCCGCTTTCGTCGAAAAATGGACTTTGACGGTCGTTTTCTCAAAATCTGTTTAGTAACTTTTTTTCTTATCGATGCATAACACTCCTCATAGGTACCCCTGTGACATGTATGAATTTCGTTGCCCTTGAATCGCTCCAAATGGGCCATTTTGGGCCCAAACTCGGCCCAAATGGGACTTTCCCATGTTAAATTCTCCTATGCTTAATAATGGGATACATTAAGCCTAATATCTCACTTAATATTGAGATTAGAGACTAGGGATCAATTGTGGAGATATAGGAAATGATATATCCTGAATATTCTGGTGACCTCGAATTTGACCTCTGACCTCGGTTTCAAGGTCAGTGGGCCATTTTCGTCGAAAAATGGCCAATTTTGGACTTTGACGGTCGTTTTCTCAGAATCTGTTCAGTAACTTTTTAGGTTACCGGACCTATGGTCCGATAACCTATTGCCATGGCGTTGCGTCCGGCGTCCGTCCGTCCGTCGTCCGGCGTCTGTTAACATTTTTATCTTTTTTGTTTACGGGCGAATTTTTCTGAAATTTTGCACAAAAATGCTTAAAAATAATTCAAAAAGGAGGTATTTTTTAGTTTTTTGATTTTCGCATTTTTTTCAAAATGGCGGCCGTTTTCGTCGAAAAATGGCCAATTTTGGACTTTGACCGTTGTTTTCTCAAAATCTGTTCAGTAACTTTTTTTCCTATTGATGCATAACACTCCTCATATGTACCCCTGTGACATGTATAAATTTCGTTGCCCTTGAATTGCTCGAAGTGGGCCATTTTGGGCCCAAACTCGGCCCTAATGGGACTTTCCCATGTTAAATTCTCCTATGCTTTATAATGGGACACATTAAGCCTAATATCTCACTTAATATTGAGATTAGAGACTAGGAATAAATTGTGGACATATGGGAAATGATATATGCTGGATATTTTCGTGACCTTGAATTTGACCTCTGACCTCGGTTTCAAGGTCAGAGCGGCCGTTTTTGTCGAAAAATGGCGAATTATGGACTTTGACGGTTGTTTTCTCAAAATCTGTTCAGTAACTTTTTTTGTTATTTATGCATAACACTCCTCATATGTACCCCTGTGATGTGTATAAGTTTTGTTGCCCTTGACTCGCTATTTTTTTCAAAATGGCAGCCGTTTTTGTTGAAAAAACTAATTTTGAACTTTGACAGCCATTTTCTCAAAATCTGTTCAGTAACTTTTTTTTTCTTATCAATGCATAACACTCCTCATATGTACCCCTGTGAGACGTATAAATTTCGTTTCCCTTGAATCACTCGAAGTGGGCCATTTTGGGCGCAAACTCGGCCCGAATGGGACTTTCCCATGTTAAATTCTCCTATGGTTTATAATAGGGCACATTAAGCCTAATATCTCACTTAATATTGAGATTAGAGACTAGGAATCAATTGTGGACATATAGGAAATGATATATGCTGAATATTCTCGTGACCTTGAATTTTACCTCTGACCTCGGTTTCAAGGCCAGAGCGGCCGTTTTTGTCGAAAAATGGCGAATTATGGACTTTGACGGTTGTTTTCTCAAAATCTGTTCAGTAACTTTTTTTGTTATTTATGCATAACACTCCTCATATGTACCCCTGTGATGTGTATAAGTTTTGTTGCCCTTGACTCGCTATTTTTTTCAAAATGGCAGCCGTTTTTGTCGAAAAAACTAATTTTGAACTTTGACAGCCATTTTCTCAAAATCTGTTCAGTAACTTTTTTTTTCTTATCAATGCATAACACTCCTCATATGTACCCCTGTGAGACGTATAAATTTCGTTTCCCTTGAATCGCTCGAAGTGGGCCATTTTGGGCCCAAACTCGGCCCAAATGGGACTTTCCCATGTTAAATTCTCCTATGGTTTATAATAGGGCACATTAAGCCTAATATCTCACTTAATATTGAGATTAGAGACTAGGAATCAATAGTGGACATATAGGAAATGATATATGTTGAATATTGCTATGACCTTGAATTAGACCTTTGACCTCATTTTCAAGGTCACAGGACATAATGGCTAATATCTTCACAGCTTAGGAATCAATTGTGGACATACTAGAAATGACATATGCCGAATATTATCGTGTCCTTGAATTGACCAATGACCTTTATTTGAAGGTCACGGGACAAAATACTAATATCTAAAATATATATTGTCCGGTAACCTTTCTTAGCCCTTGGGCTAATTTTTATGTACGCTCTGTTTGGTGAAATGAGGCGTGACCTTCACATATTCAGGTCTACTGGAGTCCCCTCTCCCCCTCGAGGCTCCCCCCCCCCCCCCACCGCACCTCAACCCACCCTCCATAGTTGAGTGAAAGTCCATTGAGAGAAATGGCTCTGATATATTTTATGCGAGTCAGATTTCTGTGTCATTATGACAAAAAGGATGATGATGAGTGATCTATCCTCAACAGTGAACCACTTTAGGATGATGTGAAATGAGCAGAATATGAATATGGGTAGCCGAACATGAAACATTCTCAAATGATGGAGATTTTATACTGATCAGTTTTGAGTTTATGTCTGGTATTTCCATTATGATGGACTCGGGGCTTATTCTGTCCATTCATTGCATATTTCCATTGATGATTAATCAATATTCATAAATGGCTATTTGTGCAGATAAGCTGTGAACAAGGCCAGTTTTTGTAGTCAAGGAAAACGGTTTATGAATCTACCACTTGACCACCACGAGTTTAACGGTGACAGTCCTATCCTCCTGAATAGAAACAACGTTTGACCAACAATTCAAACCGCACTGGTGGCACTTGAGGGCATATCGTGTGTGAAATACAGTTTTTATTACCCACCTGATTGAGTTTTATGTGAATGCTCAACGAGCCTTCAATGCAATATACGAAACCAAAAACAAAGATACAGCGTGGCATGGCAACGAACGTGTACTATATGGCCACCCACACGTAACTACACTGCACATTGTACGTGACAGGAGTAAATCACTCTCACCTGAGAAGACCCAATAAATATTTGATAACTTTCAATTTTGGTACACATCTTATGTTTCGGTCCAGCCGCTTTATATACCAACGACTGCGCAAGTCTCCTGGGGACACAATTACAACAGAAGAGCTTGAAGTGATTTCCCCGACATAAGTTGAGATGTCCATATTGTCCTCTGGTAATACAGTGTCGCGAGGTATAGTGCATAGCATGACAAGAGAGGAGATTGGAGCTGGTTAATGGGTTAAACATGTCCGCTGTAGAGCTTGAGGGCCCATGGAACAAGTCTTGAACGGTCAATGGAGAACCACAAAGGTTTATGTCTGCAATACACTTCAGGCGTTTCTAATATGCCACAACATTCCAGGCATATATGGAGAAAATCTACAGAACGCAAAATGCAACTATTTATTTTTCATCATGGTTCGATATTGCACAAGGACAACAAATATAAGATTACATATTGTATTTCTAAATGTCACTATAAGGGACAACCCTCACACTATAAGCCTTTAGTCAAGTCTATGGCCAGCGCATAAAACAGTTAGACAAGTGAGCTTGATGTGAGTGGTGGTGGTTGGTAGTTATGTTCAATTGGATCATATCAGATTTGATAATAGTAACTTCAACATTGAATCACTTGTAGAGACCCAGGTGTTGAATTTATCAATTCTGCCGATCACACCAGGAGCCTTGACCATCGTCTCTATTACTTTCATTCTTTATTCAACCATAAGCATTTCATACACGACGGCTTCAGTTTACTAATTAAAAACAAAAGATATTTTCCGTGTAGATTCAAAACGATTTTTGCTAATTGAATCAACGAATAAAATAATGACATCATTTTTGGAATATTACATATATGGGGAACTATTGAACATAATATCTATCAAAAGTGCATGCAAAATACACTGCAAAGTAATTGTTAGTAATATCCTAAGTAACGGTCTGCAGTTGCACGATGTGGCATCTCTAGTTTATTTGGTGAGTGGTCATTGCTTTTTTATCTGAAGACACCTAATGCCGGATTCTTATTCACAGGTCAACATTCTGAAAAGCTAAAAATTTAAAACTTCAAACTCTTCAGGTTTGTTCTGCCATGGAATATATTCAAAAGATTATCTGCAAACCATTGCCAGCATCAGATAATGACTGACTCAGTGAACCCCTCGGGTACAAAAGAGTTGGTTTGATTTGATTCAGCCGGCCCCGACTCAGAAGCGTCCACCAGCTGCAGTAATGGTGAGGTGCTGGTGGATGTCGTCACGTGACCATCCGTCAAAAACACCTGTCCACTGTCTGACATTGGAGAAAGTGGAACACCTTTCCTACTGTCATTTTCACTTAATGGACTCGTTGTTGCATATTCAGCACTCTGCTTCGACTGGACCGGTGCTTGTGAAGCGACCTCGGTTTGATTTTGTGCATCAGAGACTTGGAGAAGTGGCTGGTCGCACACAGGAGCTGGTAGGCTTTTTGCAGTTGAGCGGCCGATAACTGATCTCTCAGTCAAACAGCCGGACTCGTGAGTGGTGTACATTCTGAGGTCCTCTTCGTTCTGAAATAACACATGTGTCATTATAAGAACTAAATGTACTCTGTAACAGTATCACACATGGCTGCACAAAGTCATAAGATTATTACACATTGATATTATCACAATCAACCTTACTACTTCATATGGGGCAATGAGTTACTACTAACTATATCTGATTCAATCTTCTGAGTCAATTTTTTACTAACTTCCTCCTTTTTTATATTGTAGATCTATATCGTGACAGTGATTTTCATCCGGAAATTTTAGTTTATTCCTGAGCTCACTTCCTGTATATCTTAACGACTGATATGCACATCTTTTTGTGTTATATTTGACAAATATAGGTTGTCTGGTCCGATCTCTCGCATTATGAGGTGATGATACATTTATACGATTGTGGTAAATCCTAATAAAATTGATGGATAGGGGAAATATTCATCATCATGTCTTTGTCCACTGAATTATCATATGATGGCATACGGTCTTGATGAACTAGATGAAGAACTTGTCCATTCACGCCTTTTCAAATTGTTCTTCCTAGAAAACTTACATACATTGATATTAGATAATATGGCCAAGTGACATACAGGTTTTCGGCTTCTGATATCACGGCTGTTGGTAGATTATTATGTATTTGTAAATATCATGATTATTGAGGTCAGGCAGAAATCAGCCCCGAGACCTTGGCTTGTTTAATTCCGATCCTGTACCATTGTTTTCATTTGTACATTCACACGCACATATATTAATGCAATCAATTCTCGACGAACTGAACTGATTAACATTCATTCTCTTTTATTGAAAATTCAATTATATCCGATTCTTTTTGTTTATCAATACAGTACAGGTTTTCGGCTTCTGATATTACGGCTGTTGGTAGATTATAATGTATTTGTAAATATCATGATTATTGAGGTCAGGCAGAAATCAGCCCCGAGACCTTGTCTTGTTTAATTCCGATCCTATACCATTGTTTTCATTTGTACATTCACAAGCACATATATTAATGCAATCAATTCTCGACGAACGGAACCGAATAACATTCATTCTCTTTTATTGAAAATTCAATTATATCCGATTCTTTTTGTTTATCAATACAGTAACCAACGTAGCAAATACATTTTTACGTCCGTAGAAATCTCCTGATTATACCTGCCCGAGAATATGCTGGTCTTCTAACATTGCAAAAACAATTTTTTGTTTCCTCAATTCAACAGTAATTCCACAAAATCACCTATTCTGGAATATTTCACTAACCACACAAACTTTCTCTCCTCTACAGTAGATAACTTGCTGTGCATTATATTTGTGACGTATATGGGTATATATGTGATCAGAAAAATGTTACTACCTTGTCCAGACACGACGGTAGCCAAAAAGCCTTGACTGGAGTCAGAAATAGCGTGATCATGAGCGTAGCCAAGGCCAGGGAGAAGGACGACACCAGGACGAGGAAGAGAGTGGTCCGGAGTCTCACGTCCTCGCACGTACCGTAGAGAACTCCAACTGTGCTCTGTTCAGGGCTGAAAATGAAACATATGTGAGCAGATACATTTTACAATGACTATGTTCTGGAGATCTATACGGAGCCGCTGAAAGGACATGAAAGAATATTTTGTTTGACATATCGTTATTGCGGCCCCTCGCAATATAATTGTGTTCCCTCGCGTTCCGGATCGCGTTCCCTCGCGATCTTATTGCGTTCCCTCGCAATCTGGATCGCGTTCCCTCGCGATCTTATTGTGCTGACGCCAATGACTTTTGAGAAGATCGCAAGGGAACGCGATAATATCGCGAGGGAACACAATATGATTGCGAGAGAACGCGATAATATCGCAAGGGAATGCGATCCGGATTGCGAGGGAATGCGAGGGAACACAAGAAGATCGCGAGGTAGCGGAATCCGGAATGCGAGGGAACGCAATAAGATCGCGAGGGAACGCGATCTGGATTGCGAGGGAATGCGATAATATTGCGAGGGAACGCAATAACAATGTGCTAAAATATTTCTTCCATGTTTTGCGAGTTAATATATAGTTTGATATTCTGTTCATTTTCTACAACCCACAAAAAATAATTCCTGAATAGGGATGGTAGTTGGTACAACGCTGATGCCAAAAGATGATGATTAGACAAAGTACTCACAAGAAACACAGACAAGACGTTTCGTTTTCTGTCGTACAGTTTCCATACACATGAAGATTGACTCCGAACATGTCAGTCTCCGTTTGGCGAAAGACAGCCACATAGACATACACTCCCGAGTTTGTTCCGGAAGCAATTACCATCCACAGAATAGACTGAAAGTTTGATAAACACACACCGAGTACATGATGGGGCATAAGTTCATAAATTGTAAAAAGCCCAAATTCATCCTAATGTGTACAAATGTATGAAGTAGAATGTATAATTATCATTCTATATGAACAAAGAGAGTGTGTCCATGATACATGAGGCAGTTCGACTTAAAATCATAGTGTTACAGTGCTTGTGTTGCATGTCTTGGTAACTCACCAATATTTTGGCTGTATTCCTTAAAGTATATAATCCGAACACACCAGTCAGTATAAGCTGCAATTGACAGTCAATTCCTTAGATGGAATTTAAATTTACCCGCATTTAGATTTACTCGCATATGCTGTTGGATATACAATATATAGATATTTATACGTGATTATACTCACAGGCAAGCCAATCAACCAAATCATTATTAACTTGTTTTTCGTGGACGCAATATCTGCTTCAATTTGATGAAGGACATCATACGCAATTACAGCCCCAACCGCTACGTCTAAAAAACCTGTTCCAATAACAGTCTACTGTATATAGTTCATATGTGGATCAGAAAATATTTCCCAATTTAATCCTGAACACAAATCAGAATGAATGCATGCATATGGATGTAATATTCACCGATATGTTTTGCCAACATAAAATAGTATATTCACCTATAAATTTGAGACTGACGGGAATGTTATTGTACGATTTAATTACCTGACAAAATTAGATGCAGGTGTAGTATCCCAAGTGTGAGGTTCAGCCGTTTGAAGGCCGGGAGTTGATCTTCTAAGGTGCTTTCTAGTCGCTGCATTTCGTTTCCTTGGACAACGATCATCAATGAATACTCCAATCCAACAACAATCAGGTGGGGTCCACTATTTTCATGGACGATAACTGTCTGTATATTGCTATTATTGTGATTGCCCTTAATTCCAAACTTGAACCTTGTGAATGAACAATTCTTTCAGCCACTTACTTCTGACCTATTGAATGTCTTCTAACGAACTGGCTGTAATGTTCCTGCCTGACACATCTAAGCCCCTACGATGCAGCCGCCCACTAGTTACCTGACAATGTGCGCTGGGTGATGTGCTGTAGCCCAGGGAGTGATTGTGAGAGGTTTGACCAGGGGGCGTGGTTATCAACAATCCCTCAGAGCTCACACGCGGGCTTTGGAACTGCTGGTGTGTCCCACTACGGCCAGAAGTCTTCCACACACCAGCTGGTAATGATTAAAAGTAGACGGAACAAACAACTGCCGATGTATGCCCCGAAAATCTGAGCATTGGATACACCAGTATCATTAATGCGGAGCACACAAATATACAAAGGGTGCACTTCCCCCAAAATGCTATGCTAATGAGCACATACGACTATTTCACAAATGACTCATGCAATACTCTTTTCCAACTCATTTTATAGGATCGTTGAACCGTGATTTTTGGTAGTATGAGAAACGTATACTGGCCCTTCGAGCATACCGGTATAGCTTTCCACGTGTCCGCTGCGTTACCACTAGAATGGATATTACCATTGGCTGCTTTAGATGGGATATTCATGATGGAATGTCATTTTTAAAACTTCAGAAAGCGTACAACAGAACAATTATAGGGCTACGGCTCGTGCAATATCATTTTTAATATCACTTCTGAAAATTATATGGCACTCGGCTTTGTCTCGTTCCATATGATTTCCCGAAGTACCGATAAAAGCACTTCACAAGCCCCACATTTGTATAATATCGTGCATATTCAAATTTTGCACGTATGAAGTACCAAACTTCGTGGAAAAGCTACACACACGAAGTCTCAACACATCAGAGCCTAACATGCAACTGACACCAACCCGGCATGAATATTTTTGGTAACAACTGAATTAAAAAAAACTTTTGTGATACATTTTTCTCATTTGCCCAAGCAAAGCGGATCTTGCAGTATTTTTTTTATTCACGCAGCAATGTACTTAGATACTTGCTCATGGTGTTGAGGAATGCTGGTTATCCTTAATACACCTTATTATACTGCAATAAAACATATTGATTGAAATATCCTTAGCATGGTTGATCTTGCTAGTAAACTGTCCACCAAATGGTTTCAGAAGCACTGGTTTAGTGGAAAGGTGAGGCACATTGCAGGATTCTTTTTTGTAAATGAGATATTACAACTTGAAATACACGGGATCAACATATCAAATGTGACTTTACAAGTCAGGAATATATCTGAACCAGAAAAAAATTACATGCCGTGTTAAAACTAATGCGAGACATGTAAAAACATGAGAATTTGGTGTTGGTTTACGAAACTGTACCAATTTATGCTGTGCAGGTTTTCGGTGTCAATACTCAATTACACTGGTCTCCAACAATTACATGAAGTGAATAATTCAGCAGTGGTCTGCTCAGTCTGTCAGCCGGTTTGCCATATGTAAGAGGATATGTCCATCGCTTTCAGAATCTGTTCAACATCGATACTGTTTTGTGTTGGAAACGTTTGGATGTAAAACAGACATAAACTAATTGCGCCAATACCTGGCACTAATTGTTATTATTAGTTGCCAAGGTTCCGGATATTTTCTCTAGTCTGCTTATATTATTAGCAATATGCCATTGGTTAGTTTCTCAGCAATGACGGATTGAAGATGAATTGAGATATGACAGAATGGCAGATGGGATAAAAGTTGCCTGAACGCTCCTATTACAATATTTGTTACCATATTATGTAAAATGAAGGATGTATCACTTCCCATTAATATCACACAACATCATCAAATAAATTTCGAGTAATGCACATTCAAATATTATTGAAATATAGTAATAATGACTCGAAGCGATTCTAAATTATTATCTTGAAGACATGGCAAGGAACCACTTCCTGAAAGGTTGCACAAGCATTTGCATATTTATTGCTGCCAACATTGACACATATTGATATGGACACATTTCCAGTTATCAAAATATATTTATTTATGTGACTGTGTGAGCCGAGTTACAAAGCGGTACACACCTTGTTCCAGGGTGTTGAACACACAACAGCTCAACACCAGCGGGTCGTCTCAAACTAGCAAACCTGCTAGTTACAAACATGATAATGGCTGCCTTGCAATTATGACATGTAATTTTATGTAAACCCAACACACAATTGTACCCTAATTATACGACAGTGTCCTGATACAAAACAAACCATCCAATTAGCTGCCCCCATCCATTTGACCTTGCTTTGCTGCGATACCGGTGTTTGCCGAAGGTATTCAGGTGACACTCATTCATGTTTTATCACACGCTAGGTGGACAGTCTGGTATCGAATTAGACTCCGTTGATCCTCCAAAGATCTCACCCTTTCTCATAAACTCGTTGATTGCTGTCAGGGTTTGTGTGAAAGCTCCCTCCTTTCTCGCCAAAACTTACCTATCATTGAAGATTGAACATATCGGAAATTGCAGCTTGCGAATGAATTGTTTACATTCGTGATAATAACAAAATACAAGATTTTTAAAACTGAACAATCTTTTTCTGTAACATATTCAACTCGAATTGGATGATATTATTGTAGGTACACTCATGGGTTGAATCAACGCAATGTGTATTCTTTCATATGTCCGTGGCACTACATGGGAATTTCGGGCGAAATCCTACAACAAATCACACTTTCAATATGAAGTCTGCAATGTTCGATATCGCAGTGAATATTTCGGACTGTCCACCTGTCTTGCAGGCAGTTATTGATCAACTCCATCGAGAAGCTGGGAAACACAACCTCTAGTCAAAATATTTAGTCAACCGTGACATACGCCTGGTCCCAACGATTGAAATAAGCTTGTGTCATTTGTACCACGAGTTCAAATGCAATTGTGGTTGGTTTTCCCAGAAAAAAACTCTGGTGTCGTTGGGAGCATGGTTATGGAGGATTGTGACTTTGCTGAAGAAGTATTCTGGTGAACGTTCAAATAGATGCAGGCGCTAGTGAACCATCCTGGTTTCTTGGAACATATGCTAGTGAACTGTCGAGGTTTTCTAGCATCTTCCGAACCAAAACCGATTATGCCCTCATAACAAAGTTCACACTCGACCATGTCTACCAGACTCACAACAAAGCAAATCCTACTTGATATTTAATACAATCCGTCTCCTACAATTCTAGCGAAATCACATCCCAATTTAGTGTGATTGAAAGTATCAATCTATTACCACCAATACATCCAGATGATGCCAATAACAAACGCAAAATACAACTTTTTGCAATAGGAACCAAACCCGACCAAATAGATTATCTAAAGACACACTGGCGTCTTCAGGGGCAGACAGTGTGTTAAATGTAGTTGTTTCTACTGTACACCTGATGGAATTAGTATATAACTGACCAACAACCTATGAAAATAAATAATAAATCCGATATATGACAAAGTATATAACAAGCCAGAAGGCTAATGAGTTGACCTACCTATATAGCCTGCCATATTATAATAGCATGTGATCTGCTATGGTTACAAGTTATACTCGTAACTCTGGGAACTGGGACATCACGAAAGTTCTAACTGCTGTCACGTAAAAGGGCAGTGATTATCCAAATTCACCCGGTGCAATAGTGGCAGGATTGAGGGAACGAGAGTTGAGTATGCCAAATATTTCTTCCTTTATTATTTCGACAATCCATAATTTGGGAAATAACTTTTGTTCTATTCAATTTTTTTAACTAGTTCTGTTATGTTACATGACGTATACATGTGTCCTAGGGTGATATTCATTATACAAATTGTTAAATGTAACATATTTTGGACGTCGGTTTTTTCATTAGAGAATGTATCTTTGAAGTGAACCAGTCTTGGTGAAGGAATGTAGGCCCATGCCATGTGTGAAATAATATTCTCCCTCTCAACGAAAATTACTACAGCCGTCCATCAAGCTAATTCTGAATATTTCTCCTCGATAACGAGTCTGGTGGAACACTTAACTCTATTGACGGATGTGAATAGAGCTTGTACTAATGAAGATAACTTGCAAGATCTATGTTGTGAACAGGTGAACTATAACAGTAGCATATCCTATCGAATGGTATTCTAAAAATAGCATTTGAAAAATTGGTATGCGAATTCCCTGTTGTGTTTTGTATGTGCAAATGTTTTTGTGCTATGCTCCTCAATAAATCTTGGGAGAAGGATTTCAGCTCGGATTCCAGCCATACCATGAATTCAATAACACTAATTCAACAAGTTTACTGCATGCGTTTATCAAGTCCGCCTCCCAATATCATAATAAACGCTTCTCCTGATCAGTGTGAATGTATTATGAATCTGAATGAATATAATGAAACCACAAAGTGTTCAAATTAAAGAAGATTATTGCTGACAGTTGGTGAGAATGCCTTTTCGAATAACCCCTCCATAAACCTAGTTGGGAACAAGAAAAGGTTTCATCTTCTGATTCCCAGACCCTGTTGTATCTATCGCTGAGACCTATTCACAAGTCATTATGACCATCATACAATGAAAATTATGCATCGCCATACTTGACAATATTGGCATGTATCAATCTATCCAATCGAACTGGATGAGATGTTTGACTGGATCAAAGTTGAACGCTGCTCACAACTCTCAATCAAATACTTTTAAAATGTTTTTTAAATGATTTTAAGAATTATGTCGAAATCAGATTTCTATGATGCAAAGTCGGTTGTTACCCATATACAATAGACTGAAAGATAAAGATAACCCTCGTGATGAGGTAACCATCGCTAAGCAGAGTGATAGCTGACTTTTAGCGCTTCATAGACATGACTAATTTTTTAGCAGCTATTCCGCTCCATTGCTCCTTACAACCATGTCGGTACAAATGATGTAGGGCAGACCTCCAGAGGGATTTCATACCTTGATGACGGTATTGACAGGCTTTGACAAAGAGGTAAGATGCAGCCATTTCTTGTCAGGTGAATGTGTCCTTAAGGTTTGAATTTATCCAGGTGTGAAATTCCTTGAATTCGGTGCAACTATCCGTTCCTCGAAATGAAATCAAACTGTATCAATATTTGAAGAATTTAGCACAGTGGAAAATGTGCTATGACTGGTTACCAAATGCAAGGATAGTTCAGATGAGGTTGGAGAGGGGGGGGGGGGTACCAATTTTCCTATTCAGCACTTTCTTCACCGACTGTGAAATATTATGAAATATTATTTGATTTTTCCACTTTGTACACAACTATACCTCCTTCTGAACTGAAGTCTCAGCTTAAAAAACTCATCAATAATTCATTTTTCTCTAAAAACGGACAACGTCGGTACCACTATATTGTAGTTAGATATAATACCGCTTATTTTGTTAAAGGCGGCTCTGATACCACATACAAATGTACTGAAATAGATGTGGTAAATATGGTTAATTTTCTCATTCATAATATTTTTGTGGAATTTGGTAGTCAAATATTTCAACAAACTATTGGTATTCTCATGGGTACAAACTGTGCACCATTATTGTCAGACATGTTTTTATTCTCGTATGAATCAGATTTTATCCAACATTTACAACGAGGAGGTTCTAAGAAACTAACTTGTAATTTTTATTTCACTTTCCGATACATAGACGATGTATTGTCCCTAAATAATCCCAAGTTTGGTGATTATTTGAATGTCGTATATTCTAAGGAACTTGAAATTAAGGATACTATAGACTCCGCCAATTTTTCCAATTATCTAGACCTGAGGTTGGAGATTGATAATGATTCTAACCTGTCAACTAGATTATATGACAAACGTGATGATTTCAATTTTTCCATAGTCAATTTCCCTTTACTGAGCAGCAACATTCCTATGTCACCTGCATATGGTGCGTTTGTTTCTCAACGTATACGCTGGTCCAGAGCTAGTTGCGAACATGAGGACTGCTGCGACAAGGATATGTTTTAGCAAGACTTATAGCTGTGTTTGAGAAATTCTATGGACGTCATCATGATCTGGTTGATAAATACACCAAATCCATGTCTGCCATGCAACTAAATCTATTTTCATATTGATTTTGGGGAATTCATGACGGGTGCCAGTAGTGGGGCAGGAAATGCTCACTCTTTCCGGAACACCTGATTTCACCTCCTAATGGCCATTTTTGGGGGTTCATGAGTTTCCCTGTCATTTCTGTTTTCTCTCACTTGTATGCCTGATATGACTTTCTGTCCCCAGACTATGAGATTGGATAACGGACCCTGTTTTGTTTGCTCGAAATACTTAATACTGGGTATTGCTTCCACGTCTATCTCTATGAATAAATTTTCAAGTTTAATGTTTTTAGGTTTAAAACATGAATTCTGCATGTTTGCATCACTGTACACTTAAGTTCTCTCGCATAGCTCATAGCTTACATGTTTGACGTTTAACGAGGAATCACCAACGTGAAGTAACGTGTCGTTCGGAATGAACTCTATTGTATTGCTTGATTGTGTCGCTCGTTTATAGCACATGGGAAATCGAGTATTACCAAGAATCAAGGTTGACATCAACATCGCAATACTGTCGATTATTGGTCAAGCAGTCAATTTGATAGATGTAAGGCCTCTTTAAAATACAAACAAAATGTGTATGGATTTAGATATTGCTGTCCAATCTTCTTCCCGTCCATATTTTTTTCCCGATTTCTCTATCAATGAAAGCGAATGAGTTGTTATTGTTTTTAGCCTGATTTGACACACCCAAATCGATGCTTCCGCCAAATTAGAAGACCACAATGAGGCTGTGACAAATTCGGACTGGCACACTTCCAGACGCAGTCCCTTCAGGCAATCAATCTCACGCCCTCTAGATCAAGACTAATCAACCAGCGAGGACCAAGAACTAATCAGTCCCGTTCCAAATCAACACTTCTTGTCTCTTCGAATTCCATTTTCATCAAACCTTCTTTATATGAATTATCACATTAATCAAAACAGGGTATTGTATTCGTAATCCTATTGCTTCTTAATATTATTTATAGCCACGGTGAACTGATAAACCTCATTGTATACATTGTAGATTTGTATCCAGTCATCTTTTTCTAAATCTTTCACTCCCATTCGGTGTCGTAAAGAACATACAACACGCCCATAATGAAGTAATCTTACTGTCAATGGGGAGAATCTTACCACCGAAAGACGTCTGATTGGAAGTTACAAGAAAGTCCAACTGTCCACTTATTGGTCCAAAGTAGCCAGTAAACATCATTCCACAAGTCTATATATGCATGTGTCGAAACCACCAGGCGAACCATCGTGTCAGAAATTGCCCAACAACGGACAAAATGCCCAACCCAAACTTGAATGTGTGAGTGGGCAACTCAGTGGGACAGGATCCCAGTCATCGGGAACCGGCTGACAATATAATTTCTTTGATTTGGTATTATTGACAAATCAAGTGACAAATCAAGTCGCCATATACTAGGGTCCAATGGTATTTGTGAATAAAAGAAAGGAAACGCTCACCAAACACAGACAAAATGCACAGTGACAATGTATAGTTGCTCATAATGCGGGTTCACTGGATTTTGGAGCACGGTCATGTCCTTGTCCCGTCTTGTATTAACAGATGGATGGATGGATCGATGGATGGATGGATGTGCTATACATTCAGAGAAAAGTTTTATTCACTATCGGATGCCAGATTTTAATTTGCTGAGAAATATCTTTCAAAATGACCACTTCACGGAGTTTCCACTAAACTGGTTCATTGGATCCATCATTATTGAAGACGAACACATGGATCAACAGAATATATATCACTGTACTCAAATACAACATGGCAGTGTGAATAAATCCCAATACAGACAATCAGGCCACTGACACACTTCATAAACCTGCGGTCACTTATTTGGGACGTGTCTACAATTTTTGCTGCGACGAGCTGACAAGGGTCACAGGTTTTTGCGTTCTTTGTCCACTAGTATCGGCTGCCTTCCAGATGGCACTGACACTACAAGGACAGCATCCATCTACATGGACTTATATTGTCTTCTTATCCCGAGTGCTAATGGACTATTTGAGAGGAAAAGAAAAAGCCTATTGAGTCAAAGAAAGGAATACATCGCAAATCGCATAGTGAAGACAACAGCTGCAATAATACAGGTTGTGGTTAAAAGTTATCCACACGCATGCATTTGATAATACAACATTTGTCTTGATCCACAGTGGTTTCTTTGTTCCAGTTTTCTTTTCCATGAAATGTTTCACGCAAACAATCACAAATTCCCCTACTATTTTATCACAAATTGTAATGGGAATATCTTTTCCCGATGCCATTTTTAGTACACTTTACTTTGCTGGTATACTTAATTTACTAGATGCGGTCATATGTGTCTCAAAACGATCCAAGCGATCATTCAATCATCTGCAGCAAACTTGTTCATGAACAGTAAATGATAATGGTATCATCCATCATTAAAATAATATACTGACTGGGTATAAACGAAATATATGATTTTGACAGGCTGTACATTGTTTCTACTGCACCAAAACAAAATCCTTCTGTCCGAGTGAATACAGTCCAGTGGTGACATTTACATGTTCTAGAATTCGACGTGAACAAGGATTGCCCATTAACTAGCTCAAGGTGTCGTGATATTGCCTGTATCAATCACCAGACGTATCAATCACTTTGCATAGTGATTAATTGTGGGAGGTGCTGAGCTCGAATTAGCAGCTTGATTGACAAATATACTGTCATAACCAGACGCAAGTTGATCTTGTACACTATGTATCACTTGTTCATGACCATTAAATGATAATGGTATCATCCATCATTAAATTATTATACATACTGGGTATAAAAGAAAAATATGATTTTATGAGGCTGTCCGAGTGAATACAGTCCAGTGGTGACATATGACATGTTCTAGAATTCCACGTGAACAAGGATTGCCCATTAACTAGTTCAAAGTGTCGTGATATTGCCTGTGGCGTAGTGTGCCCACTGATACCACACGTATCAATCACTTTGCATAGTGATTAATTGTGGGAGGTGCTGAGCTCGAATTAGCAGCTTGATTGACAAATATACTGTCATAACCAGACGCAAGTTAATCTTGTACACTATGTATCACTTGTTCATGACCATTAAATGATAATGGTATCATCCATCATTAAATTATTATACAGACTGGGTATAAACGAAAAATATGATTTTGAGAGGCTGTCCGAGTGAATACAGTCCAGTGGTGACATATGACATGTTCTAGAATTCCACGTGAACAAGGATTGCCCATTAACTAGCTCAAGGTGCCGTGATATTGTCCGTGGCGTAGTGTGCCCACTGATATCAGACGTATCAATCAGTTTGTTCAGTGAATAATTGTGGAAGGTGCTGAGCACGAATTAGCAGCTTGATAGATTGACAATTATAATGGAATGTTATCAATCTGTATCGTCCCGGACTATTGCATACAATCTAATTCTTTGTAACAGATACATAGTTATACCTGCTATTTCCTCTACTAGGTCTATGTTGAATCTATAATCACTTATTAAAATTTATTCATTCTTTGATAGCTTTATTTTGTCTATAGAATAACAAATCATACAAATTTGGATCTGAAAATATGTATTGCGTGCCTAAATTGAGTTTCCAAATCAAGATTCAAATGCGGGCCAGTTAACTATATTCAAAATACAGTTCGACACACGAATCCCTGAATTGAATAGTATGGTCAATATTTTCCAAGCTCATGCTTCTAGGGGAGGTTGAGTGTACTTTTCGTACTCATTATGATCACGAACATACCTGTTAAATATATTTATAAACACGTGTTCTATTATGTACCAGCAGTATGTTCAATATGTTTGCCAATTTCAAGCACCAAATCGAATATGGAAGGAAATATATGCAATGAATTAAAATATATATGACCATTTATAATGATCATAATATCCTACTCATATCACCCATATTGCATTCCCGTTGGCAGAAATGCACATCAACGCGAGGGTCTAGTTTGACTTAGTACCCGAGGACTACCACATATTACAACACTCAATGCTTAAATATAGTGTCAGGACAAAAAAATAGGATTCCTTGGATAACTGTACCCCACAGTACAACGAGATTTGCCTATAGTCCTGAATTTATATCAGACTCGGAACGTCCACACAAATGGGATGTTTTATGCTACTATCGAATGTCTGGACAGCGACATTCTTGCAATTCTCAAGCAGACGTCTTTCAGTGGAACGAAACACCTCATTGACACTAAAATGACTTCCTTATGGGTGAATTGTATGTCATTTATGGTTCCGAACAGTACAAGTCAACAGCTCACAAAGTAAATACGGTGACGTTACTTAGTCCATCCTGATTGGAAACAACGCAATAAATGCATAGACTTACAAATAACATCGTTACAAATTCCGTTATTGATCAATGTAGTATTTCATGTACGGAAGAATTGAGGAGAAACGACGTTCCAGAGATTAGAAGTGTTGCTCTGGACGACGATTGACTAGTTCTTGGTCCTCGCTGGTTGATTAGTCTTGATTTTGAGGGCTTGAGATTGATTGCCCCGAGGGACTGCATCTGGAAGTGTGCCAGTCAGAATTTGTCACAGCCTGATTGTGTGCTACTAATTTGGCGGAAACATCGATTTGGGTGTGTCAAATCAAGCTAGCCAGGTTCGCAAATCATTGCTTTCATTTGTGGAGAACCCCCCTAATTTGCTCATATGGGAGCTATATTGGTGAATAGTAACATCCAAGTCCACATAGGTGTTGTGTGTATTTTGAAGATGCTTTTTACATCTGTCAAATGAACTGTTTGGTTAATATTCCATACTCATGTAATATTGATCCAAGTATGTCAGTGATGCTTTCAGTAATACTCAGTTTGTATTACTCAGTTCATCCAAAGTGTCACGTCACTGCAAATGAATAGAATGATGGTTATTCAATATAATTGTTATTCGTGGTCATGTTTGTTGCTCATGGAATATGTCGTATGCAAATAGTCGAAACGATTGATGCGAAATCATGATTGATGCGAAATATTAATATTTGTATTGCCATGTGGCAAAAATCAGCAATCATTGTTTTCCACGAAGTGGAGAATGACAGAGAATCCCAAAACCATATATTTTTTTCTGAGTTATTCGAAATAAATGGTATTCACTGTACATTTGTACATCAATTTATCAGTTTCAATTAAATAAAAGGATTGTTGGGTGTTTATTCTGGCCAAACACGGAAGTATCATGGCTCAATCTCATATGTTCCATGAAGCCTAATATAATGACACTGGCTGAATTCTTAATTTTAATGTTAATCTTGTACATAAATTGTTTTCAGCCCTACGAGATTGTGATGCCAAAATGCAAAAATCTCTAAAGAATGATTCCATTTTGAATGATTTTGAAGGACGCATATGTTTACAGAAAACGGAAATATACACCTTGATGAACACATTCACCTGACAAGAACAATACCTAACTTCTTGACACAGACTGTCTGCGTGTCTGTTAGCAGCGCACGAAATCCATCTTTGGACGTCTGTCGTAATGCATTGGTACCCATTTGGTTGTGAAGAGCAATGGAGCAGAATATCTGCTAAACATCTAGTTACGTTTTTAAAAACACAAAATTTAGCTACCGTTATGCTTAGGGATATGATTACCTCATCAAAAGTGTTATATCTACTGCTTCGTACATCTGGTATTTGGGAAACAACCTACCTTTGCCTTGTAAATTTCCTGACAACCCCCCCCCCCCAACCTCCCGTTAACTCTTAAGAGTTTATCGCTGGATTCTTTCAGCAAAGGTTGGTTATCGCACCTAACAGGGTTGTTATGCAACAGGGACTACGAATTAACTCCTAAAAATGCTGCTGATTTTGACTCAATTTTTAGCGTATATGTTTGTGATGATTGTTGCACAATATGATCCGGGTGTATTTACCATTCATTTAGACGGGTAATGCAAGAAGGTTGACATATGCTTTACGATATGATAAAAAATAGTCATTCTCTATTTGCTTGATACCATAGGACTCTGTACATTCCTGAAATGGAAATTATATTATATAAAAAGGCATACGCGGTGGTTGTTAGACATTCTTTTTGTATTTTCATATGTTTATAGTTATGGTTTCATGATATCAGTACATGTAAATACCTCACTCACATTCATAAGAAGCCTCGGGCTCTCCGGGCGAGACGTGGATGATTCAGAATCAATTTGATGAACGTCTGCAATAAATTGGTTCAACTAGACTTTATGTCTTTGAGCTACAATCATCCTCCAAAATTGAATAATGTGACATACTAACACAAAACAAATTAAAATCGCACACACTTTCCAGCTGGCGTACTTACATATTTTGAAAGGCATGTGTAATTGAATGAAGTGCATTTATCTATCATGTATTGACGATGCAGTTCACACAAAAAAAAACATTTCTCCAAGAGATATCTAATACATTGTGATGTGATTTTGACATCAAAATGACCATAATTGTTGGGCAGAGCTAAAAACCAGTTGGAAATGTGACGTGGATTCCTATATGTTCATATTTAGTTCATAGAACGAATCTGACCAGTATTCTTAATGTTATGAGACCATTTAATCGACAAACGAAACTGTACTCGGTACATTTCGCCTGCTCACAACGTAGAAATGAAGACCATTTTGATTAGTACAAGTTCTATTCACATTCATCAGAATGTTCTGCCAGAGAAATGGCGAGAGAGTCTGAATAACGCTTGATGGACGGTTCTTGTGAATTTGTTCAATGAGAGAAATTGTAGCAAATATGGCCAGCGCTCGACATTAAGGACTGTCCGCCTGCCTCGGGCAAGTGAAACTAATGGTAGGGCAGGTGAATGTTTGACTTAACCTGCCCCAATACCAATACCAATACCACTGTCAATACCAATTGGCCACAGGTGTACAATTCAGCCAACTCACAAAGCTTTCTTGTCAAACTCATCTACAAAGCAGGTTATATATTGTCTATACTGAAAACATTGCATGGAATATTTGTCAAGATAAATCAATATGAACTCAGTACACGTATTCCTTTTGGTCATCTTGCGTAACTCACGGTAACTCCATGCCAGTTGTTCCTTAATAGTTCAAATATTGATCAATAGCCGGTGGTCGGTAAGATTTTGTTGAAATGTAGGGCAGGTGAACATCCAAGTGGGGCAGTTTGAACTTGGACCTCACCTGCCCCACAGGGCAGACCATGAAAAAAAGGCATTGTCGAGCCCTGCATATGGCATGGATCTACATGGTCTTTCTCCAAACTATGTTGCCTAATAACGAATGGCATCCAAAATAATATACTATTGCCAAACACAACAAACTCGTATAATGGATATCAGGAATTGACATACACGCCATTGACTGAAATGAAATTGATTTTCTATATTGATGTTTCGCAATGAAAACATCAATGTATAAAAATTTATCCTACAACTAATCTTCGTTCTCTCCAAGTACGTTATAACAAGTACGTTCCTGATTTCCCAGTTGAGTTACACACGTAAGGGCGTTTATGAGGATTTATCACTTGCTGAGCCCGCCACTTACTGTTGTTTGTTGGCTTCAAGTGCTTGTTATAGCCGACCTTGGACTATTTCACCACACCAAATTTTTCATACTATGTTGTTTCATTTGTAGGTGAGGACTTGAATTGTAGATCCATTAAGTTTCATTCGTTTTATCACAAAACTGACATTTTTAAAATGTGAGAGTGATATCGCTATGAACTGGTGTTTAAAATCCATTGGTTTTCATTTTGTTTTACAAGTTTCTGATGTGAAAAATGTTGAATTGGTTAAACTGGGAAGAAAGGAAAATGACTAGATGGACTGATGAATCACGACAGACAAATGAAAAGGTTAATGAAAATACGATATGTGTAATGCATACGAAAGTGTGTGAAGAAATAAAGGAACTTTTGACAACCTTATTTCGTATACGCATGGTTTGATTATGTTTCATTAGAGACCAGGAATATACAGGAACAATACAAAACGAAATGGAATATGTTCCACAGATCATGACTGACTCTCGGATTTTCTCTCACAAAGAAACAAGTCTATAAGTACAGCGAGGTTTTGAGCTGGACAGATCGATCCTAATTCTGTATCATGGACTTCCACACGACAGTGATAAAGGGGCTGCGACTAGCCTGACTGCCTACAACCTCTATATCGAATCAGGCGAAGCGCTGAAATCGAGTTGTGTGGAGGATCTGAATAGGTTCATGGTGCGACATTTGACCAAAACATCGTCAATATCTTAATTAGTTATATCACAGTTTTAGTGAAAAATGACTGTGAATTGATTGGTTATTTGTGGTTTTGAAATACTATTTGGTATATCTAATAACTAAACAATTAATTAATCAATAACGAAATGAGTTATCAACCCACGGCAATATTCATGTGCTGATTTATCACGTAGGTAAATTTTTTGACATTTGCATTATAAAAAGATAATTAGTGCTCATTTACCTTTCAGTGGTTGATGCGGTAAATGCCACGCAGCGCAACCACCAGTGCAACAACAGAGGTGCGTTATTGTTATGCAACCTAACAATTATGCATAGTAGTGAAACGGTGAGTCACATCACACACATTCGCGAACTCATTTCTGTGCTGATTGCAATATTGATGAAGTAAAGTGCAGCAGAAAGAATCAATTCCATAAACAGTTAGAGTACTTAAGTTTTAACAAAAGACTACCATATTTCGGCGGGAAAATGGATTACTTTAGTATGTTCCACAGATCATGACAGATTTTCAAATTTTTCAAATTTTCAGAGGTTTTGAGCTGGACAGATCGACCCTAATTCTGTATCAGATTATCTTCCTAACGTGTGATAAAACATGAACGAGCCCGATGAGAACAAGCCGTTAAACACAGAGACCACAGTAAAGCGAGGTTAATGGGACAGCTGATAATCCGCTTTCGGTTTGTATGAGCACACCATTTGTTGTCGGCCCATGTAGGGCAATGTACTCTATACTAATATTGCTCGCCCTACTACTCTGCCTGACACGTTTTTAGTCTTCATTGAATTCAGAAGAATGATTATCCTGTGATACATGGACATTTGTGTCTATCGAGTGCAGGTAGATTTGAAAATTGCGTCACACACGAGTACGGGAAATTCATGTTTTAGCTTATATTGGTATCAGAACCAATGGATTGCTGGTACGAACCAGGATGCTGTTGGTTGTCCAACAACATCGGGCAAGGCGAGTGTCATCATGCACATTGGCAGCGTTTGTGATTGTACATATGTAGTAGCCACATTGAGTCGGGGTACGTAGCAATATACTATAAGATTGTCTGGGGAACAAGGCCAGATTTAGTTTCTTGCCCTATATCGGGTGTAATAATTGTAATGATTGTTCTTGTGATAGGAGCGCTGAAGTAATTATAATTCCATATTTCCTCCTGTCATCTCCTTCTCCACTCAACTGAAGGCAATAACTTGTTTCCACGGATCCTCAATCTATCATTGCTGGGAAACTAACTGATGCACATTGCTAATACTATCAGCAGATTGGAACAAATATTCATCCAGAGACGAGAAACCTTGGCTACTAATAACAACAATTAATGACATTCATTGCTCAATTAGTTTATACCTGCTAGTTTTTGCTCTTGGATATATTATGTTGTTCCCTGAAGCACCCAAATATTTTTTGGAAAACAAGCCAATATTATTGGTGAACAGATTCGGAAGGCGATGGTCAACTCCAGTTTCGGATTTTCCATGCCGCGTGTATAACACACCCTCTGTCATTGGAAACATGTGAAATGAATATTTCCGATGACAAAGTCAGACATTTCATTTTCTCTAATGGGACAAGCGGGAAATCCTAGTTGCGTGTTGACACGTCTTCCTCATGGAATCCTTGGCATATCGCTGACACAAGTATATGCGATAGAAACATCAGCCATTGATCAGTATCAACTGCAAACTCATGTGCACACCGATTCCTCTTGGTTAGTATTATGTGCTTTTGAATATGTCTTCATTGTGCTATAGTATATGTATCAATTTGAAATGTGGATGTGCTGCATAACTGCCTTACGGATGGCCTCAGTACTAGTGAGATGGTCTCACAAATGGAATTTGTCATTCAACATACCAATGAAATTATTAATTGTCAAATTGTAAACTGTTCAATGTAAACCGTTTCTCTAATTCAGGATATCGAATGTTCTATTCTAACCACCACATTGGTTTGTTGTCCTACGCAACTTCAAGGTCATAGGTAACTTCGGAACATTACCCCGGGATGCAATGGTCTGTTCTTGGATGTTGGACTGAATTTGTCACAACTTGATTGTATGGTGCTCACCAGACGAACCGAGATGATTGTAGGAATCCGATTAGGGAAAAACATGTCTCATCATATTTCTGTGTAGGTTTTTTTTGTGGTTTCATCGAATGCTGCATTCAAGATAATTGTATTTCATTTTTTACCTCAAAAAATATTATCGAAATAGTCCGATATGTTTGAGGAGGACTATTCCACAAGTATACGGATATCGCCAATGTTTCACAACACTGTTGAATTGTTCACATCATGTAATTGTTAGAGTTAGTGATACCTCCAGCAGATTGGAACAAATATTCATCCAGAGACGAGAAACCTTGGCAACTAATATTAACAATTAATGACAGTCAGTGCTCAATTAGTTTATATCTGCTAGTTTTTGCTATGGAATATATTATGTTGTTCCCTGAAACACCCAAGTATTTTTTGAACAGATTCGGAAGGCGATGGTCAACTCCATGAATTTTCCATGCCGCGTGTATAACACACCCTCTGTCATTGGAGAGATGTGAAATAAATATTTCCGATGACAAAGTCAGAAGTTTCATTTTCTCTAATGGGACAAGCGGGAAATCCTAGTTGCGTGTTGACAGGCCTTCCTCATGGGATCCTTGGCATATTGCTGACACAAGTATACGCGATAGAGACATCAGACATTAGTCAGTATCAACTGCAAAGTTATTTCATGTGTAGGCCTACATCAATTCCTCTCGGTTAGATTTATTTGCTTTCGAATATGTCTTCATTATGCTACAGTATATGCATCAATATGATATGTGGATGTGCTGCATAACTGCCTCACGGATGGCCTGTTTCTGTGTAGGGTGTTGTGGCTTCATCGAATGCAGCATTCGAGGAAAATGTCTTTCATTTTTTCCTAAAAAAATATCGAATATTTCAGATATGTTTCAGGAGAACTATTCCACAAGTATACGGATATCACCAAACATGTAATTGTTAGAGTCAAATGTTATTAACCCAGCAAAGTGCCCAGCATAAACTGGTTTGTAAACTAACACGAAACACTGTGTTTCTGGTTCAGAGATATCTTTGACTATTGTTAATCTTATGTGATATATGCACCATGCCCATTTCAGGTTCAGACGTACACACCAGTTAGAAGACATCCCCGCTATGATACAATGTCACCTGTGAAACCAAACCAAAGCCAACCAACTGATTCCTTCAATATTATCAATTGTAGTAATTTCAAGAGTGTCACCGTGTTAAGGTAGAAATGGATACCGACAAACAGACAAATTCATATTCAAAGACCGAATCCATGGACGAATTTTACAAGATCAGTGTGAGTAGCCAAATCCGAGAGATTTCACATTCGTCCTGCATGGACATCGAGGCCTATAGGCTATACTTATGCGCACGAGATTAATTTGAAAACAGTGAGCGCGCTATTGACTTCATTTAGCCGGGGTGATCTGGTGTTTTGCACCATGTATGATTCTTGTTACCACTTTTGCACTCACCGTGAGGTAGGGAATTTTAATGTGGGATATCAGAACACAAAACAAAAACATGTTTCACTGATTCTAATATGTCAGATCCCTTATTCTGGGAATACATCGTCAGTTTCCACCTTTGGACCACTTTAAATCCACAAACAGCTGTCGCGTGGACGGCTTTTGGCCGTAGCGTGGCACACCGGCATTCCAACAGCCGCCCACATGTGATCTCCGATAGAATGCTGCTAACCGCGCTCCCTGGTCAAACCTCTCACGAAAACCTCGCTGAGCAACAGCTCCTTACTCGGCCCACATCGCCAGGTAACTGGTGGGCGGCTACATCTTGGGGGGTTTTAGTGTAGCAGAGGATAAAGCTGCTGCCAGTTCGGGAGAGGGCGTCGAAGGATAGACGTTAGTAATCGAATGAAATATGCATGTCGAATGTTTAAGTTTTGACATACAAGGAAATAGAACATCCATACACAGACATTTTTCTACCTGTAAATGGTGGATCTGATTGTTGTTACATTTGAGGGATTCATTCAAGATCATTGCCAGAGAAACGAAAAATGCAGCGACTAGAGAGCACCTTGAGAGATCAACTCCCCGCCTTCAAACGGCTGAACCTCACACTCGGGATATTACACCTGCATCTGATTTTGTCAGGTAATGTGTGTCGTATAACACATGTACATCAATAAAATTCATTGAGTAGATTGTTCAGTATTCACAAGATATACCAGTGAGAATTATATTCATGTGCAAAAACACACTGATCTAATTTGTGTTCAGGGTGATTCGGGGAAATATACTCTGATGTAGTATTGTCGTTACCAGGTTGTTTAGACGTTGCGGTTGGAGCTGTTATTGCGCATGGTGTCCTTCATCAGATTGGAGCCGATATTGCCTCCATGGAAAACCAGTTAATAGTTATTTGGTTGATAGGCTTGCCTGTGAGTACATTGCTATCGATACATCTAACGATGCATCTATGATGTGAGAAAATCTAAATTTCAAATGATAGCAATATTGTCAATTGCAGCTTATACTGACTGGTGTGTTTGGATTATATACTTTACGTAACACAACCAAGATCTTGGTGAGTTAGCAGGCTTCATGCAACAATGTAAATTCAGGTCGAACAACACAATGTATTTCAGTGGAACACATCTTTCGAGTAATGAATAATGTTGATCCAATTCTAATATATATTGACGGTCACCGTTTTCCAAATAGTTTTGACAGTTCATATGTCATTTTATATTGTGACTGGATGGCAAAAAGGTATTGATATTCTGACATATACTGAATACGCTAGCTTTTTGTTTCGTCATTTTCAAATAATGAAATCGTGTTGCACCAATATAACAATAACACGTATCTATAAAGTACGGCGGCTCATTACTGCCAAACAAAAAAAAAGTTTCCCACCACGTTCACTTTCCGCCACTTTCACTTTCCGCCTGGGCGATAACCTTTGTGCCTAGGCGATAACCTTTGTGCCTAGGCGAAAACCTTCCCGCCTGGGCGAAAACCTTCCCGCCTGGGCGAAAACCTTCCCGCCTAGGCGAAAACCTTCCCGCCTGGGCGAAAACCTTCCCGCCTGGGCGAAAGCCTTCCCGCCTGGGCGATAACCTTTGTGCCTAGGCGAAAACCTTCTCGCCTGGGCGATAATCTTTGTGCCTAGGCGAAAAATAAAAATTCTTAAAAAATTATCGGCCAGGCGGGAAGGTTTTCGCCTAGGCGGGAAGGTTTTCGCCTAGGTACAAAGGTTATCGCCCAGGCGGGAAGGTTTTCGCCTAGGCACAAAGGTTTTCGCCCAGGCGGGAAGGTTTTCGCCTAGGCACAAAGTTTATCGTCCAGGCGTGAAGGTTTTCGCCCAGGCGGGAAGGTTTTCTCCCAGGCGGGAAGGTTTTCGCCCAGGCGGGAAAATTATCGCCCAGGCGGGAAGGTTTTCGCCTAGGCACAAAGGTTATCGCCCAGGCGGGAAGGTTTTCGCCTAGGTACAAAAGTTTTCGCCCAGGCGGGAAGGTTTTCGCCTAGGCACAAAGGTTATCGCCCAGGCGGAAAGTGAACGTGGCAGAAAGTGAACGTGGTGGGAAACTTTTTTTTTGTTTGGCAGTAATGAGCCGCCGTAATAAAGCGTTAAGATGATTTGAGACCCGACATGGTTCATTTGAGGCCCGAGCGCTAACGAAGGCTTCAAAACTATGGATGGCTTCAAATCATCCAAGGAGGGACTCAAATCGTCACAACGCCTTACAGATACATGTTATTACTTAATATTATTCCCAGTTGTCTCGAGCATAAAATCCGTCTATCATAAGGATATTTTATTGCCGGACGCATTTGATACAAGCATTATTTTGATATGCCTACAAGCATAAATAGGGACCAAACGGTCAGTGACATATAATATCCCACATGCTCAGATTATGTAAAAGTATACAATATCAACAAGCTAAAATTTACATATCCTCCTTCCTCGGTATTTGAAGAAACGGACCACTGCCATTGCACAAGTTTTGCGGACCACGAACAGTAAACGTCATTGACCATTTGAGCCCTGATTTGCGGTGTTAATGTCTTTTGAGTCCTGGCCGTTTCCTTTCGATTTCACTGCGCTTGTAAATATCGTCAAAGTATTTTAGATCAAACCTACAGGTAACATCCCGGTAACTGGTAATAATCCCATTTTGTACGTGTACGAATTTATCAAATTTGCAGTCCATTCTGTGGATGGTCGTTGCTTCCGGATCAAACTCGGGAGTGTATATCTATGTGGCTGTCTTTCGCCAAATGGAGACTGACATGTTCGGAGTCAATCTTCATGTATATGGAGATTGTACGACAGAAAATAAAACAACTTGTCTGTGTCATTTGTGAGTACCTTGTCATCTCACCCTCTTATCGCATTAAGATGGTACATAGTTCTATCCATCATCGGATGGAATATTTGAGATGGAGAAGGTGGAACAGAATATCAGATCATATGACAATGTGTTGTATGTTTTATATGTTGAAACATACTCAATCTCCAGCCCTGAACAGAGCATAGTTGGAGTTCTCTACGGTGCCTGCGAGGACGTGAGACTTCGGACCACTCTCTTCCTCATCCTGGTGTCGTCCTTCTCCCTGGCCTTGGCTACGCTCATGATCACGCTATTCCTGACTCCAGTCAAGGCTTTCTGGCTACCGTCGTGTCTGGACAAGGTAGTATCATTTATTGTATCCCCGAATGAAGTTCGGCAGATATTATGGATTTGCGATCGTCGTCCGCGTCCACATCGTCCGCAGAGATTTTCTCGTGAACGCGCTACAGGCCGCAATTCTTACCTGATCATCATTATTTTTAGCAGGCACATATATATATTGGTAAGTCCACGACACCAATCGATTTTGGTTGCCATGGGAACTGAACTAGTCATTTGGGGACAAGTTTTGCATTGAAAACAGCCTGTTTTGTGAACGCTCTACAGATGACGATTTTCAACGAATCTCGATAATATTTGGATCTTTATTGAAAAGGGTTGTCAAACCGATTGTTTTTCAGAATGATCATATAAATATTAATACGTTAATAGCATAACGTATTACAGAAATATGAAATATCCATTTTGACATCATTCCAATAGCCTGCACTATGGCACTGGTTAAATGACACTCGTTTCTCAGTCAGAATATATCTGATGTTTTTGGTGAAAACATGAAAATATAAATTAGTATTGGTTTCTATCAACTCAGTAGCCTTTTGGCGTGTGATTCGGATTTCTAAATTGTTTCCATATGTTGTTGGGCAGTTGTATACTAATTCCAACAGGTATACAGTAAAAGCAACTATATTTAACACACTGTCTGTCCCCTGATGACGCCAGTGTGTCTTTTGATGAAGTATCTGGTTGGGCATTGTTTCCATTGCAGAATGTTTTATTTTACGTTTGTTATTGGTATCAGCAAAATGTGGCTATTGGTGGTAATATATTGATACTTACTTTCACTAGTCAAGTTTATTACTGAGCACAATATTCAGTTAAGTCTATTACTGAACACAAAATGCTGTAATGATATTGGGAGATCTTGTTGATAAACGATATGTGTGACGGAAATCACAAAACAATATGGCTCTAAGTTATACTTTGTTGACTTGTCAAAATTAACACCAAAGTTAACTCGTCAAATTTCATCATGCTTGGGGATATGTGTTTCAGCACCTTGGGTTTCTCGATTTTCAGTGTACATGGTGTCATCTTTCGAGTTAACTTTGTCGGACTCCTACTTGCAGAGTCCTGTCAAGGATTCCATAATTTGGATATTACGAGTGATGTTCATCATTTTGGTAGAATTGCTACATGTATAAACATTTCACAACACATCAACGTACTAAACCGAGTCTTAGGTTGCAGCTTGTGCATCATTATACAGATGGGGATTATTTACCTTCCTTATCAAACTCTATATCCTCGAAGTCATTGCCTCTGAACTAGCCAATTGTTCCATTGTTGACACAGTGCAAAAGCTTTGACACCTTTGCAACTTCCAAAGTTCCAACCGGCAGTCGGTAAAATTCCCGGTGAACCCGTATATCATGGCCCTGAAATCTGGCCAAGATATCTTGGTTGTTGTCACTCGAGTTAAGCACCTGCGCTAATGTGGCCATATGTTTCCTCAACCGTGTAGATGTCAAGAGGCTGGCATTCTGTGCCCCACATTGCACTGCAAATCTTCTTAAACAGTATTCTTCTCAAGGTCACGAGAATATTCAGCATATATGATTTCTAGTATGTCCACAATTGATTCCTAAGAGCTGTAAAGTCGATAATAAGTGAGATATTAACCATTTTGTGATCTGACTCTGAAAATGAGGTCAACGGTCAAGTTTAATGTCATGAGAATATTCAGCATATATCATTTCCTATATGTTCGCAATTCATTCCTAAGCTGTAAAGAAGATAATAAGCGAAATATTAGCCATTTTGTTTAACCTTGAAAATGTTGTCAGAAGTCAAATTTAAGGTCACCAGAATTTTCAACATATATCATTTCCTATATGTTCACTATGGATTCCAAAGCTGTAGATTCGATAATAAGCAAGATATTGGTCATTTTGGGCTCTGACCTTGAAAATGAGGTCAAAGCTTAAATTCGAGGTCACCAGAATATTCAACATATATCATTTCCTATGTAATATGTTCACTGTGGATTCCTGAGGTGTTAAGTCGATAATAAGCGAGATATTAGCCATTTTGTTCTCAGATCTTGAAAATGAGGTCAAAGGTCAAATTCAAGGTCACAAGAATATTCAACTGTATCATTTGCTATATGTCCAAAATTGATTCCTAATCTCTAATCTCAATATTAAATGAGATATTAATATTAATGTGTCCCATTATAAATCGGAGAATTTAACATGGGAAAGTCAAATTTGGGGCCAAGTTTGGGCCAAAATGGCCCACTGCGAGCGATTAAAGGGCAAAGAAAATTCACAGGGGTATACACAAGCAGTGTAATACATCAAAAAGAATCATACATGGAGTACATATACCACAGGGGTACACACAAGCAGTGTAATGCATCAAAAAGAAAATAAATTACTGAACAGTTTTTGAGAAAATGGCCGCCAAATTTCAAAATTTGCCGTTCTTCGACGAAAATGGCCACCATTTTGAAAGAAATGTGAAAATCTAAAAACCAAAAAATACCTCCTTCTTGAAATATTTTTAGGCATTTTTGTGCAAATTTCAGAAAAATCCGATCGTAAACTCTAAAGATAAAATTGTTGATGGACGGACGGACGACGGACGCAACGCTACAGCAATAGGTTACGGACCATAGGTCAATTCTTACTTTGAATTTCAACTTGAAACCAACTTTGACACATATTTTGAGAGGAGATAAAACTTATGTTGAAAAGTTCGATATGGCTCCAATTCCATCATCTTGAAATGCAGTTTTGTTCAATCTTCACTCGAAATTTCCACTTCAAACCAAGTTTGTCAAATATTTTGAGTTGAAATATAACTTTTGATGAAGAGTTTGATCTGGCTATACTTTTCATCATCTTATCGGAAAAGTCAAAATGGAAAAATTTGACCTTCAATGACCTTGAAAGGTCAAAGCAATGACCTTGAAAGGACCTTGAAAGGTTCAATGACCTTGAAAAGTCAATGAAACCTTCAATGACCTTGAAAGGTCAAAGCAGCAATTTTGGTAGAAAAAAAACAGTTGTGGCTTTACACTTTACATTTCTCGGGTAACCTTTGGCGCTTGCTATAATTTTTCACCCTTATCGGTAATATTTTTGGGTTTGACAGGGATGATAGGGCTACGGGGGATACACCGCAGTGGTCGTAGGCGACCGAAAAGCATCTAGTTTGATCACAAATCATATAGCCATATATGACACAAATAAAACGCACATTGAGTGATTTGTAAAGGAGAGGATTATTAGCGTGGTCAGCAGATATATTTTGGAATGAGGAATATTTTGTAATTTTTCATCAAAGGAAACACAACATTCAGTTTTTTGGCCAACCTTGGAAGTGCACACGACGTGTATTTTAGAGCTAGTCTATTATCGAATTAATCATGAACACAATAGCATGTTCCTGTATAGAGACGCATATAATCTGATTGTATTAAATAAATGTTTGTTCTTGAAAGGAAATTCATGTCATAATGACAGGATTGGTGAATACGAGAATAGGAAAAAAGTTGGATTGTATGTATTAGCATATGACAGTTCAGTACACGATGAATGATGACGCTAAAATTGATATCAAACACATTTAGAATAGAAACAAAGCCCAATCAAATCAGTTAGGTCCAAAGCCACACTGGCGTCATCTGAACCCAATCGAAACATATGTCCGAAGCAATAATGGCGTCAGGGGGCAGTCAGTATTGTGATGTAGCTGTTTCTATTTTACACCAGATGAAATTATTGCACAACTGATCAGCAATTGAGAGATTAAAAATAAGCCCGTTAAATAGAAATAGTACTCAATCAAGCGCAATTAGGCTACTCATTGTATGTGTATAAATAAATAGCACTAATACTAGTCTTCAATTTTTCATGAACATTTATTGTTTTATGAACATTACAGATCAAAACGTAATTGTCTAATCGTCGCCATATTTATACCTCTTTTGTTCCAGAAGGAAGAAGACCTCAGACTGTACACTACTCATGAGTCAGGCTTCGTCACAGAAAGATCCGTTGTCGGTCGCTCAACTGCAAAAAATCCATCAGCGCCTGGTGGTGACCAGCCAATTCCATCAGTCTCCGATACACAGCACCCAACAGACGACTCCTCACAAGCACTGAGCCAATCACAACCGAGTGCTGAATACCCCGGAACTAATCCATCGTGTGAAAATGACCGTAGGAAATGTATACCACTTTCTCCAATGTCAGACAGTGGACAGGTTTTCCTGACGGATGGTGGTGTGACCACATCCGCCAGCACGTCACCACTACTGCAGCTGGTGAATACGCCCGAGTCTGGACCCGCGGAATCCTTCACACAGTTGAATGAAACCCAGTCCATTGAGTCAGTCATAGTTTGAGGCTAACAATTGTACGGAGAAGAGAACATATTATTCAGGTTTTTATTGTTATCATCAAAATCTGATTGTGTTGGTTGACACTTACGCCTACATTCTAGGACTTTCAGGACCAAAGTTTCAATCTACAAATGAGTTTGAGATAACACATGATGCAAGGTTTGATAATGACTGTTTTATAACAATTGCTTACAATGATCATCCGTTGGCATTGCTGAATATACCTTGGCATTATTGCTCCAAAACATATAAATATACTGTTACCATATAAATTAATTGTTGCATTTTGCTTTACGAAGCTCTCCCTTAATGCCCAAAAAGCTGTACTTTTCAGAAACGCTTGCACTGTAATGCAGAAGTAAATCATATCAGTTAGTGTTTCTTCATTACCGCTCACAAGCATCGTCAACTGTTTATGAGAACATGAGTGCCCCGAACTCACACATGCACCTCCACTCTCATCTCTATCTATGTTGTGGACATAGTACCTCACGACATTTTACTATCTGAGGGCAATATGCACATCTCAAAACGCGCCAAACCTTTACATTGTAATTGTACAGGACGAAACTTAGACGGAGGTATAAAACGCGACAAGATGCTTACCAAAAGTGGTATCATGAAGTATTCAGTCTGTTTCTCACGCAAAAACATTTATGTAGGTTGCCATATACTTAAAACCTATTAGTTGTCGTGTCATATTGTTATTTTGTTAATCCGATGAGCATCCATTTACACACACAATCAAGAACTATATGCAATAATGGTGTATTTCAATATTTCCAGAATACATTTTATTAGATGTCCGCCTGGTCTCCCGCCAGTGCGCGTTTGACGTTTAGGGTAGACCGCTCCAAACAGTGAGTTAAGGAGCGTAAAAGAGTTTTTAAAAAAAAAAACATTTGTAATTAATTGTATCTGCATAATCTATAGCTTCGAAATGACATATTTCATAGAGTAACTGATCAGCATCTTGAAACTGAAAAGAAAATAGGGGTCACCATATCCCTTCGCGTGGAAAAAATGATGCAAAATGTGAATATGGACAAAAAGATGTGCAAATATGTCAAAAAATATGTAATTTTAGGTAAATGTTTGTGATTTTGATCGAATATGTCGAAGAAAGCAGTACGATGACCCCTTATTTTCTTTTCAGTTTTAGGATTCTGATCAGTTACTCTATAAAATGGGTCATTTTGAAGAGATCATATTCAAGAATTAACTCCACTGTTTGTAGCAGACTACCTTGAATGTGTCGAGTTCATTTTTATAATATTAAGGATATGATGATTAGTCCGAATGTTATCCTGGTACCCAACCTTGTGATTTGTGATTCAGTAAAAGGTAATTGCCCTGGTCACATACGGGCCAATCCCCACGAATATGTACTAAATTGCAGAAAAATCGTTTTCTAGATATAAGCTCAGAATTCATCACCATAAAAGATCAAGCGCCCAAAAGGGTATCCTAAACAACCGCGCGAATGTTTCTTAATTCGATTGATCATTTTCCTTGTCGTCATCAGGACACGGGTAATCTTACTCAAACAAAATTGCCCAGGAATAAGTTATCCCATAATATATATAGACTTCCACGAAATTGCAAGGAAAAGGGAATATCGAAAGAGATCATTGTGGAGTGGTAGTTGCAACTACATTTCGAATTTCTTGATACTTGACTATTAACTAGTTTGTTACAACTTGCACAGTGGTAATATGTTGACACACACTGCATCTATCCGGCGCAGTCGTATAGTATTGGTAATGGGCGATGTATGCATCCAGATATTCGCAGTGGCACGACGACCTTGACTCAGCAGGCAAAGGACAAGACCGTAACAATGATGGCAGTTTTTTCTGCTACTCCAGGAAATTAGGCATAATCTAATCGCCCACAATGAATGCACCGAGTACTGTTTGAGGAGCTAATACAGACGCCTCGTTAGGTAGAGACTCAATGTCATTGGAAATATATGGAAAACAAACGAAGTAGATGTTTCTGACAGAAGCAACATTGCACACCCACCACTACGTGTGACTGTATAAGAGCAGTACAATAACAATCAATTTGTTTCAATTAGTCTAGACATGGCCAGATCATTACTGAGACTAGATGTCCATTAGCCGAAACCATCTCAAGAATTAGCGTACACAATCTCATGCACGTTGGTGGCACTAGCATGATATGCCCATTTAGTGACGTATTTATTTGATGAAGACGTTTGGTTAAGAAATGGTAGAAGTTGATATCATGGAAATAGCACGACAACATTGATATCACTTTAATGATGTGTTTCTATATTACTCTTGCAATTGCCATTTCCAACTTGTGCTCGATATAGCATTATTTGTAAACTGAAAGTATACATCACATCGATCATTGCAAGCTCCAATAATTCGATAGCATCACAGACTATGAAAACAGTGGACTGATTCTTCCTCCGCATGGCATGGCAAACAATTCATTGGAGGAAATGAGGAATGTAACATTGCAAACCGACAACAATAATCCGCTGAAATTCCTGACTGTGCCTAGATGCTTATGATACATGTTGTGAATACACGTATTTTCGCGCGTTGATAAATTCACAATATTTCACAAACACAATTCACGATCCCCACGATCAAGACGTGTATACTAGTACGCGAAGAAAAATCCAGAGTACAACAATGATATGAAGGGCGAAATATTTTCCTGTAAAAAGCGAGTCGTTGACCAGGCTAATAGAGTGCACTCCATATTACCACGTTCTCAATTTACAAGACGTTGTCACTTGGGTGTCACATCCAAGCAAGCGTTCAATCATCGGGAGCAAATTAATGCTCACGAGTATTTGCTTGGGGAAGTTCCAGTGTGCTGGAAGGTCCGCCTGATGGAGATGTTGAGGTAATACATAGTTATTGGCATCACAGGGTCTACAAAGTACAGTCCTAAGAACTGACAAGTGTCATAAACTCATGCCAATTTATCTTGTACACAATATATCACTCGTTGGTAAGCACCATTTATGCATCGAAATAACTAATGTACCAATTTGTTAACAAACTGGGTAGATGATAAGAACCTCGAAATACAAACTGACGGGTTTTGTCGGACTACTTAGCTATACACTGTACCAAAACCCAGGACATCTGTTGTATTGACCAATGTCCAGATTCGACATCCCAGTAATCCACCCGAACGAGGCTTGTCCATTAACAGCTCATTGTGTGGTGATTTTGCCTGAAATTGGTCCCAAAGATACTACATATGCAATACTTTGTCACAACCGTAGGCATTCTATGGCATGGACATTATAGCTCTTGTTGGATAATACAATTTGCGTAATGATGCATACCTTCAATGAATCAATTTGTTGATATCAATTTTCTCCTATGTCTAACAGTGAATTAGTTACTCTGTGAAATGATTTGATATATTTGATTTTCTTTAAAAAACATTGAAATCTATCAAGTGAATTGATCTTTTATTTGATACTCAATTGTATTACCTGTTTATACTGATTTGTTGTCTTTTGGCAAACTATTATTGCTTTTTGGCTTACCGTATCCATGGTCTGATAACCTTTGGCATTGTGTCCATCGTCATCAGTCACATGTTTCTTTTACTGCCTAATTTGTTTCTGGAATTTTATAAATGAAAACTATTCAGGGCGGGAATATATAGGTCAAAAGGAGATTATATGTTTTTTATTGTTTTTTTGCGGAATGGAAATTGGCGATATTTAGCAACAACATCGATCTTGTCTAATTTTGCACAAGCATGAAATGAATTGGAAGGTTAGTCAGTACAAAATGTCGTTTGCCCACCAATATGCCCTTTGTAATCGACAGAAAACTAAACGTACAGCTACTCACATGGTGATTATACAGTAGGTAAAGTCTATATATTGGGTAAATTCATCCGCGCTCCAAGGTGAATCCATTGAATACAGTAAACCATATACAGTGATTTCCATTATCAGAGGGCAGTTTCTTTGCAACAGCTCTCTTCTCCTTTTCAACACACGTGAACTTATTATCCAGATGGAGAGAAACCATGTTATAGCCATACAATACATAGCTGACAGGTTATCCACATCAAACATGCACGACATATCCATACAAACTGGACCACGTCAATAGTCTTTCATAGATGCATCAATAATGATCCTCAGTCAAAACGCACGGTACAATCTTTCATTTGGTTTGACACGTACATTCGATCAAATCAATGCAAGATTGGACAAGTGTCATCAAATATTTCCATGTCTGTGCTTTTACAGAAGATTGAGTGTATTTTTTATTACTTATTATTGCCCCAAATATGTCTACATGTAGTATATTTTTAACATAATGCTCTTACACGTATGTCCGATATGCCAATTCCAAGCACCCAAATGACTATGACAGGAAATATATGCGAGATATCATTAGATCAATGAAGTATGGGATAATCGGTGAAGTGGAGCGACTCTGGAAAATAATCGACGAGCCGAAGGCGAGTCTATTATTTTCCAGAGACGCGACACTGAACCGATTATCCGACTTAGTTCTCGGTTCCCCCTCAACTCAACTAAATCTCCGCCGACATCTGCATCTGCGAGTAGTAATCTGCGTGTACAACTATACCGTCACACTTCAACAGTGTTAGGATACAGAGGGCGACACTGTCTGAATTTGTGATGAACTTTGTCACCATTATTATATCATGAGAGTAGAAGTACATGTCCACTTGCTGTTTTCATAATTTTCAACGATTTACAACACGGTATTCACCAAATTTTGCTAACTGATGTCTGCATCTAATGAATGGTTTGCATGATAATGATGAATATATACCAATCTTGGATTATGAGTGAATCATGAATACAAATCGGGTTTAGATTCACGACAATGCCCACTGCTTGTGCTGCCACCTTTTGGTGTCTTGGTGAATTTAGAATTGGGAATCAACAGTAACACCACATTTATTGTTCACCTCCTCATCTACATTAAATCGGCCTCGACCAAGGTTCCATGGCATCAAACGAACTAGGTTTCGGCAATGATGAAAACGACTCGCTAGTATGCAAACAAACGCGTCTTGTTTGAGCAGATGCAGTTTGGACACTGGCAGTTGTTGTGTTTACACGCAGTAGATTATATTGCAGTAGATTATTGGAAAGAATGATCTACTGCAATATTATACTGGGAACCGTCTCCCAGTAGATTCTGAAAAATAATCTACTGCGAAGAACAATAGAACCGTGGACTAATCTGAAAGAAAGTATATCCTGCCGATGTGACTGCAAATCCATCGGTCCTTCCCTTTGGCAAAATTGCACATTACTATGTCACTATGTCACTGCTAGTCTAGGTCCAGAATCTTGGGACGGCCACCTATTGAAATGCATAGATGGGTTTCTATGACAAGTATAGTGCAAGATAAAACAAAGTTGGTAGGGATTAATTCCTGACGCAATTATGATGGACTCACGACATCCAGACAAATGTTGTGTTTTCTGCCTACTGTTAATTATAGAAAGCAATATGTGTGCTTATTTACACTAATGTAATTTGCAACGTTCAGAAGTCTGTCCGTAACACAAAACTCATTGACAGTAAAATGACTTCCTTATTGCTCAGTTGCATATCCTTTAGTGTTCCGCATGGTAAAGAAACAGTTGACTTGATACAAATTAACAGCTACAATGTGTTAGAGTAAGGTTTATCAGCAAAATACATATTTATCTGATTAGGAATCAATATACCATCCGTGTTGTTTTGAAAGACGACTGACTGATGGTTCTAGTAACTTTAAGGCTTTACATAAATACGAAGAGAGTTAATACAGGATATACAAAAAGTAGACTGAAACTTTATGGTCAAAAGGAGATAAGCACAATAATGTGTCTTGTACCTTTTGTAAATATGTAAGAAATACATTTGTATGTATGTTCGATGACGACATTTGCATTCTGAAATACAGTGTCCAGGTTAATATGTTCATGAGGTTTAGGTCTACTTTTTTAACCACCCTGTTCAGAACCGTGGAATGATGTTATATTTTATGTTCAGAAGGATTCGGGTGAATGAAATTCCACTATACAAGCCGTGTTTAGTGGAATTTAGAAGAGGACTGACTGATTCCTGGTCCTCGGCGATTGATTGTCTCGAGGGCCTAAATGACGGCATCTGGACGTATGCCAGTCAGAATTTGTTTCAGCATGATTGTTTGCTACTACTTTGGCGGAAACATAGTTTTAGGTACATGTATCTCAAACCAAGCTCGCCGGCGATGCACTGGCTTGTTTGGTGACATGCCAAAGCCAATGATACTCCATGGATATCAGGAACAGTGGTGGACAGTAACATCTATATGCATGTACCTATATCTGAATCCAAGGAGTTTTCACGGCTTTTGTACATGTGCCTTTGTATCTTTAACTGGCCAGCACTCTTATTTTTATTCTTCCACTGTATGGGAGCAATTCTTACAATTGCATCTTCTCAAAGCCTAGCTTTCCGTAGACGAGCAACAGAGATAAAACAAACTGCTAATCTAATTCAGTTCCCTCAGAACGACACTTCACGGCAAACTAATGGAGTAATGACGATTTAATAATGTCATTAATGGCCAAATTTGTTTGCAAATATTGATCCTAATGTTTTTACCACATGGTCATCTTGTTCTCGTGTGTAAATGGGAACAGGAAGCGTCTAGAATAATTATTATTGAATCAAATTATCCCAACGCGCCTATGATATGTGGCGTATTATATTATTGAATACTATATCCGAATCAAAGAGACTTCGGTAAATGAGGCTTAATAAAGAGCTTCTGCACGGACCATGACAGTTGTTTGCATGTTTTTCTTGCAGGTAACGAACGCAAGAGAAACGGTGAGTTTTTAGCTGACCATGTCTATCCTAATTGGACACCAGATTATTCATTTTATTGTGGTAGAACATGAACGGGCGTCATGAGAACACCTCATTAGACACATGGACCATAGCAAAGCAAGGTCAATTCTAATTCTACAAGCTCCTATCAATTCCTCGCCCACTCCACTGACGCCAATGGTATGTTTTCGTCGACCTGTCATTGGTGGGTAAGCCCTTTTCAAATTGTTAATATCACCAGACTGAAACAAATATTCATCCAGAGACATAAAGCAATTAAGGATCATTGTTGGTCAATTAATTTATACCTGCACGTTTTTGCTATGGAATATGGTACATTGTTCCCCTAGACCCCAAGCGCCTTTGAAGCAGTATAAATGATTCTGAAGGCAATGGACAACGTTGGGAGTGTAACATTACAAATTTATACACAAGAACATCAATATACACAAGAACATGAATTGATTTGAAAGACGACTGACGGATGGTTTTATTAAATTTAAAGCTGTACACAAATATGAAGAGAGATTTTACAGGATAGACAAAAATTAGACTGAAACTTAATAGTCATAAGGAGATAAGCAGAATAATGTGTATTTTACATTTTGAAAGTAAGTAAGAAATACATTGATATGTATATCCGGTGATAACATTTGCAATTTGTTGACAGAGTCTTAAGTTCGGTGTCCAGATGAATATGTTCATAGGTCCAATATGTGCTTGGAATATGTGAAATATTCCCATGATTCTCCCGTTCGAATTGTTCAAACATGTTTTCTGTATATGGCGTTTTCCTGAAATCAAGAAGTAGCAATTCTCACACATTTTGTGTGGGAGAAAGCATGCAAAAATAGACAAGCTCGATATGGGCTCAATCACTGAATGATCGAAAATAAAATCACAACATTTTTTTAAAAGGTATAAAATTCGGGGAGTGGAAACCAGACTAATTAGGACCCAGGCGAAGTTCAGAATCAAGCTCAGAACACCAAAAACTCTGGCTCCTGGGGCCCTTGAGCAGGCCCCAGACCCCACGCCGTACGCTGGCTCTCTCACTCTGCTCGGTTATGATTTGTGTACATGTATTTTACATATGTTTTACACCCCCTGTCAGGGAGCTCAGACCCCACGTCGGGGGGATCCTGGTGCGACTCCTGTGGTGAGGAATATTGAATTGATACCGACATATAATACAGACATAAAAAACTTAGTCTATCTATTTTCCATTGCACCCATCTGTTGTTCTCAATAACTTTTCATAAAGTTAATAAAAGATGTAATGCCTTGAATTTTATGGGCCTATTTTAGATGATACTTTTCCAATTGAAAAAAATTTAATCCGTTGATACACCACAAACATAACACCGAAATGGGCCCAAGGTACACACCAGAAATGCTCTGAGAAAACACCAAATTCCAAAATTTGGCCTACGGCGACCCCCGAACCCCCAGACCGCACATATTTGGAACCCCTCACTTTTCAAATGTGTCTACGCCACTGCCGATGGTCTATTGACTGCCTATAGAACGGCATCTGGGCGTATGCCAGTCCGAATTGTCTCAGCATGATTGTATGCTACTAATTTGGTGGAAACATAATGTTAGGTACATTAGGGCCTGTAAGACACGTGCCTTTACGGGGTGATTGTGGTTCCAAACAAACATACACCGTTTGTGTTACCTGAATAATTTGGGTTTTGAATGGAGTTCTACTCAAATTAAACAAAAGGTGTATGTTTGTTTGCCACCGGAAATCCCACCATGGCATCACGTGACTTACAGGCCCTATAAAAGCCGAGAATACTCAATGGATACCAGGAAAAGTGGTGGACAGCAATATCTTTATGCATGTACCTATACCTAAATCCAGGGAGTTATCACGGCCTTTGTACATGTGCCTTTGTATCTTTTACTGACATGTTCTATCAATTTTTATTCCTACAGTGTATGGGAGCAATTCTTACAAGCCTAGCGTTCCGTAGACGCGCAACAGAGATAAAACTAACTGCTAATCTAATTCAGTTCCCTCAGAACGACACGTCATGGCAAACGAGTGGAGTAATGACGATTTAATAATGTCATTAATGGCCAAATTTGTTTGCAAATATTCATCTTAATGTTTTCACCACATGGTTATCTTGTTCTCGTCTGTGAATTGGGACAGGAAGCGTCTAGTATAATTATTAATGCAATCAAATTATCTCAACGCGCCAATGGCATATTGTGTATTATATTATTGAATATTATATCAGTAAACATACCCAAGTATATACCATCCGAGCAAAGTGACTTCGGTAATTGTGGCTGAATGAAAGATTAAGCATGGACCATGACAGTGTCGTTTGCATGTTTTTCTTGCAAATAACGAACGCATGAGAAACGGTGAGTTTTTAGCGGACCAGGCCTATCCTATTTCAACACCAGATGATTCACTTAACGTGTGATAGAACATAAGCAGGCGTCATGAGAACATCTTCATTAGACACATGAACCATAGCAAAGCAAGGTCAATTCTAATTCTACAAACATGTTTCCTCCTATCAATTCCTCTCCCATTTCACTGAAGCCAATAGCATGTTTCCGTGGACCTGTCATTGCTGGGTAGCTTGCACATTTCACATTGTTACGAATATCACCAGATTGGAACAAATATTCATCCAGAGACATGAAAGCAATTGAGGATTGTTATTGGTCAATTAATTTATATCTGCAAGTTTTTGCTATGGAATATGTTACATTGTTCCCTAAAAACCCAAGCGTTATTAAAGCAGTATTAATGATGAACAGATTCTGAAGGCAATGGGAACGTCAATTCCAGATTTTTTATGTTGTGTGTGTAACGTACTCCTTCTTATGGTAGACCGGTGTAATGAATATTTCCGATGATAATGTCAGAGCTTCCAATGATGGGTCAATTGGGAAATCTTGGTTGCGTGTTGGCATCTAATGTAGGTGACATAGCTATACATTTCTCTCTCCATTAGATATTCATTTCAGAAATGTTTTAGCAAAATCTTCGTTTCCTGATTTTCGCATACATTTTAGTTAAGTTTCTCATCTGGACTTTCCTGTGATTTTGCTAGCACTAGCATAAATCGTTAATCAGTGTCAGATGCAAACTCATTTGATATACACACCAGTCTTTTACAATCTACACACCAGTCTTTTACAATCTACACGCCAGTCCTTTACAATCTACACAACCATTCCTTTACAATCTACACACCAGTCCTTTACAATCTACACAACCATTCCTATACAATCTACACAACCAGTCCTTCACAATCTACACAACCAGTCCTGTACAATCTACACAACCAGTCCTTTACAATCTACACACCAGTCCTGTACAATCTACACACCAGTCCTTTACAATCTATACACCAGTCCTTTAGAATCTACACACCAGTCTTTTACAATCTACACGCCAGTCCTTTACAATCTACACACCAGTCCTTTACAATCTACACACCAGTCTTTTACAATCTATACGCCAGTCCTTTACAATCTACACACCAGTCCTTTACAATATACACAACCAGTCCTTTACAATCTACACACCAGTCTTTTACAATCTACACACCAGTCCTTTACAATCTACACACCAGTCCTTTACAATCTACACACCAGTCCTTTACAATCTACACCAGTCCTTTACAATCTACACACCAGTCCTTTACATTTATTTTATGTGTTTTTGAATATGTCTTCATTACACTAGATTAATGTATGTTTATCAATCTAAAACATGGATATTCTGCCGGATAACTTCCCGATTGATGGCCTGTGTGAGATGATCTCACGAAAAACATTCTCACTGGCCTTGGCTACGCTCATGATCACACTATTCCTGACTCCAGTCAAGGTTTCCCGGCTACCATCGTGTCTGGACAAGGTAGTACAAATCATTCGATGACAAATCTGTCTCATACGCCATCATTACAAAGCATATCACGTATTCTACTCTGAATGGATTAATTTTTTTTGTGGTCAGTGGAAATGTTTTGGATTTTTTTTCATCAAAGGGAACTCGAAGTTCAGTTTTTTTGCAACCTTAGAAGACTAGTCTACATGAGGAGTATTCTAGGGCTTGTCTATTTTGATCAAGCAAAAATTATCTGATTTATTTAAATATTTATTCATTAAAAAGAAAACTGTCACAATTTGGTGTATAAGTTAACAATATAGATTTTCCTAATTTTTCTTAATGTCTCTTTTGGGGACAGGTAGCCTAGGAGCAGGGGCCAGTATCTACTGATGCGTGACGTGTAGCTTGGCTAGTATGTATGCATGACCACTTGGGGCCTTTTGACCGGTGGACAGCAAGGTGTACACTTCACTTTTTTGCACCAGATTGAATTAGTGCACCACTCCCCAACAGCATATCGAAAGCAATTGCGAGATTCAAAATGAACCCATTAAATATGTGGATGACAGTATATAAATACCCAATTACGAGCAATCAGGGTACGGATTATATGAATATGTAGCACAAATACATAGTAGTCTCTGATTTTATTATTAAACGTACAGTGGCACATAAACAATACAAACCAAAAGGTTTGTATATAAAATAGATAATTTTCTTATCGTTGCCATATTATATATTTGTTGTTACAGAAGGAAGAGGACCTCAGACTGTATACCACGCATGAGTCCGGTTATGTCACTGAGAGATCATTTTTTGATGGCTCAAAGAAACCATCAGCGCCTGGTGGTGACCCAGCACTTCTCCCCATTTCGGATACACATCAAACAACAGACAGCACTCCACAAGAGCCAACCACAACAAAGTGCTGAATGCTCAAGAACTAGTCCATTGTGTGAAAATGACAGCAGGAAAGGTATACCACTTTCTCCAATGTCAGAGACTGGACAGGTGTTCTTGACGGATGGTGGTGTGGCCACATCCGCCAGCACGTCACCACTACTGCAGCTGGTGAATGCATTTGAATCTGGGACAGCGGAATCCTTCACCCATTCAAATCAAGCCCACTCCATCGCACCAAGGGGTTTTACAGATTCGGTCATAATCTGAAGCTAGCAATTCTGCAGAGAACATAGTATTTTAGGTTTGTTATCAGCATCATCAAATTATGGATGTGTTGGTGGTGATTGGTTGATGTATAAATTTTAATACATGATTCACACAAGATTGGAACAACATGCTTGCTTTCCATGACATTCAATATCAAGTCCTGACAGGGTGAGTATGATAAGACTGGAACTCATTTTAGACATGTTAGCTTTGAAAGTTGAAATCACTTGAGTGATGTTTGTGTTTTGTTTTATTTTACACCTTGTGAACACCTTCCCATCACGTGACCCTGATCTCAAAATCTTGATTAGTTTCTTCTCAAAACACAATGTGAGATGCTGTTGGCATTATCACTCCAAACCATGACTAAAAATAAATTGTTGCATTTTGCTTTGCAGAGATCTTCTCAATCAATGCCTGTAAAGTTGTGCTTTTTAGAATCGCTTGAAGTGTATTGCACATATAAGTCATGGATCTCCAATACCCATCACAAACATTGCTCACCGAGCTCAGGACTTCCCAAACGCTGTAGCACACATGGTTTACTCATTAACCATCTCCACCCTCATTACTTTTTATGTTGTGGATCGTACCTCCTCGGGACATTTTATTATCAGATGGCATTGTGCACATCTCAACTTTATGTGAGGTAAATCACTCCAAACTCTTCCGTAGTAATAATGCCCACGAGATTTAGTCGTAGGCATACGACCATAAATCCACCAGAAGTGGTAGTGATCAAATATTCAGCAGGTTTCGTGGGAAAGTTAATAACCCTTGTTTGAATACAGTCTATGGTGTACATGTACTTTATATAACTTTCTGTTTACATAAAATATGCCGTTGTCACGTTATTTTTTATTTGTGTTGGATTCCTTGAGCTTTCGTATATTAAATTTTAGGTTACCACCTAATGGTCCGATAAACTATTGGCATGGCGTTGTGTCCGTTGTTGTCGTTCGTCGTCGTCGTCCACATTTTTATCTTTTATGTTTACAGGCGAATTTTTCTGAAAGTTTGCACAAAAATGTTAAAAATAATTCAAGAAGGAGCTATCTTTTAGTTTTTTTATTTTCGCGATTTTTCCAAAATGGTGGCCATTTTCTCAAATTCTGTTCAGTAGCTTTTTTCTTATTGATGCATAACACTCCTCATATAACCCTTGTTATTTGTATAAGTTTTGTTGCCCTTGAATCGATCGAAATGGGCCGTTTTGGCCCAAGTTAGACTTTCCCATGTTAATATATCTCCTATGCTTTATAATGGGACACACCATGCCTAATATATCTTTTTGAAGTGCCCAGCTAGTCTCTAAACTGCTGCGACAAGGATATGTTATATTATAGCTTATAGCTGCGTTTGAGAAATTCATCATGGACGTCATCATGATCTGGTTGATAAATACACCAAATCCATGTCTGCCATGCAACTAGATCTATTTTCATGTTAATTTTGGGGAATTCATGACGGGTGCCACTAGTGGGGCAGGAAATGCTCACTTTTTCTGGAACACCTGATTTCACCTCCTAATGGCCATTTTTGGGGGGTTCATGAGTTTCCCTGTCATTTTTGTTTTCTCTCACTTCGTATGCCTGATATGACTTTCTGTCCCCGGACTATGAGATTGGATAACGGACCCTGTTTTGTTTGCTCTTAATACTTAATACTGGGTATTGATTCCACGTTTACGTCTTCTACTATATCACTCAATATTGAGATTAAAAATAGGAATCAATTGTGGACATATAGAAAATGATATATGCTGAATATTCTCGTAACCTTGAATTTGACCTCTGACCTCAGTTTCAAAATCAGAGCACAAAATGGCTTATATCTCGCTTATTACCGACTTTACAGCTTAGGAATCAACTGCGAACAGCGAATGATATATGCTGAATATTCTCATGATATTGAACTTGAATTTTTACCTCATTCTCAAGGTCAGATCACAGATGGCTGATATCTCACTTATTATCAACTTTACAGCTTAGGAATCAATTGTTGTCAAACTCTAATGACATATGCTGAATATTCTCGTGACCTGGACTTGACCGATGACCTTATTTTCAAGTTTCCGCTGACCTGATTTTCAAGGTGACAGGACAAAATGGCTAATATCTCGCTGATTGACTTCATAGTGTGGGAATCAATGATCGACATATAGGAAATGTCATACGCCAAATTTTCTGATGACCTTGAATTTGACCTTTGCCTTCATTTTCAAGGCCACGGGACAAAATTGCTAATATTTCTCTCATTATTGATTTCACAGCTTAGCAATCACCTGTGAAAATGAAATGTGCTGATTCTCTTGACCTTGAATTTAACCAGTGACCTGGCCAACATCTAAAATATTAAACAAATATTGTCCGATAACCTATCTTTGGCCCTTGGCCTAATTTTTTGACATGGATTCCTTGAGCATTCGTATATTATTTCTTGTGTTAGATTTCTTGAGCATTCGTTCACAAACAGAAACAGAAAGGCTATCCATCAATAATATATTTGAATATCTGTTTTGATACGATATATTTTACCAACAGTTTACTGTCTTCTCGAGTGTCGCCAGTGTGATTTTGAATATTGAAAGCAGTATTATTTCTTAACTGAAGGTGTCTGATTTGTGATTCATTAAAAGGAAATAGCCTAGGTAACAAAAACAGGCAAATTCTCACAAATTTTCACCAAATGGACGAATGACACAAAGTCAAATACACTGAAAATATTGGAAACAAGATTATTAGATATAAACTCGGAACTGATCACCATAAAAGGTCCACCATCCCAGAGTTCTCTATGTTCAAAACAACCATGTTCCTATTCTTCTCCCTATTGTATCATCTCATCATCTCTACAGTCGTTTGCTGTTGACAACAGATCATTCATCATTTTCCTTCGTGTAATCATGATACGGGTGATCTCCTTTCAACATAATTGCCCAGGAATAAATTACCCCATAAGTAGACTTTCACGAAATTCGCAGAGAAACGAATACCATGGTATTGGTAATAAAGCGATATATACCTCCAGATATTTGCAGAGACGGGGTGACCTTGACCGGGCAGGCAAATGAGAAGACCGTAGCAATAATTACCATTTTTTCTGCTACTCCAGGAAATGAGGCATACTCTAACTGCCCACAATGAATGCACTGAGTACGGTTTGAGGAGCCTATACATGCGCCTCGTTAGTTGCAGACTGAATGTCATCGGAGAATATGTTCAGTAGTACACAAAATAGACGTTTATGACAGGAGCAAAACATTGCACACTCATCACTACTTCTGACTGTATAAGAGCAGTACAATTTCAGTCATTTCGTTCCAGTTAGTATAATGATGGCCATATCATTACTGAGACCAATAGTTTGTTACCCGGGATCATCACAAATATTAGCGCAAACATTAAAATGGTGTCCTTATCATGATGGCAAGAAAACAAATCAAACGAGACGACATTGGCCTAGACCCCAAAACTTGTCGAAATCGGGGTTCTGGGGATTGGCTACTGACTAATTTGTGTATTGTGGAACTACGTTTATGACGTAATACGGAAAGTTAACCATAGCGGGAGAGAATCACACATAATATGTCTTGTTCAGAATTGAACGAGCTTTCCAATGGTATAATCCATTCCACTCTAGGATAAAAACTTACTAAGATACAGCCGTATATCGAAAATTAACGTTTGACGTTATGGCGTCATTGACGTTCTACGTACTGTGTTGAAACTCGTAAACGGCTGGGCACTAATATTCTACATATGTTCTCAAAAACATCACGTGATGACCACAAAATTATTGAGTATCAGTGGATCGAGGTTGATGTAGAATTTGGGTTTGGTGAAGACATTAGGTGGAGATGACGAGTGGAACAGACATCTGTTTATATGACATCTGTTTATATGTTGTTTTGTACAGTACTGTTGACGATTGCCACTGACCAAATACCCTGAATAAATGTCATATACTTTGCTAACAATAAATAGGTATCACATGGAACATCACATCATTTATTTTCAATAATTATACAACACAAAACAAAGTAAAATATCATTCAACTTGGCCTCCACATGGCATGGCAAACACATTATCGGATAAAATGAAGAAAGTATTCCTGTACGAACAAGGAGACACTAACCTTCATCACGAACACACTCCAAGTCCCGATGTCTCTCGGGGGAAAGATGTAACATGTAAGCCCTTCGCCCGGGTATAGGAATGTTGTCAGGAATTAGCCATGAATCAGAATATGAGGAACAACAACAATTATGTACAAGTCAGAAAAACACCTACACCTCACGTTTGTGAATAGAAACTAAGCTTATCAAAGTGCAACACAAAATATAAATATACGTGCAAAGTGTGCTCATTTTGCATGTTCACCAGATTTTAGAGCACAACCTTGGCCTCGTTTTCCGTTTAAAAAGTAAATGGAATACTGCCTGTGCTGCTCAGAACGAAATTGTTCTCCACTATCAAGTATCACACTTTAATTTAGGGAATCTCTTCTCAAAGACCATTTTACGAAAGTTCCACAGCATTGATTAACTCTATGAAAATACTGATTCACCATAAGTTGGATAACGACAGATGGAATACTTGGATCAACAGGAAATGCTCTAATACAACGAATGTACTCAAAATCTATATAATACTAACAAGTAATGTACAGTGGAGAGAAAAAGTAAATTGTGTGGTTAGTGGAAATATTCCATGATAAGAAAGTGTGTGCTTCGTACTAGCTTCATGTACCTATCCTGTATCCAAAATAAAATTGCGAGCAAATACCGTGTCCGATATTCTAGAGGTGGAGTTGAGAAAGCTGATTCACGTCATCTTTCCAATGCTTCGTTATCACGACGCAACACATAGGTGATGCGTTAATTACAAAACGCTACAGCATGTGTTTCGCGTCATGGAGACAGCAACTGTCATGTGACTCTCCAGCGGTGTCATTTAACTCGATTACAGAAGCCCAGCCCGACGCGCTAGCCAATAAAATCCACTACAGTAACAATTAAACCTGGTGATTTATTGACACATTCCTTAAACATACAGTCTCTTAATGGAGAGGTGCTCTACAAATACTGCTGCAATGCGCAGGAAAGAGTCAGAAATTTTGTGTTCTTTGTTCACTGAGATTGTATTCTGTCAGATGGTAGTGACGCTAGAAGGACCGTATCATAGGATAGCAGCTGCGATGATAATGCTGGGAATACACATATCTACGCACGTGGATTATTCACATGGTCAGTTCTCTTTCTTTGTAATATTAGTTTCAAACGCACAATTCACACTTCCCCCTACCACAACATTGTGCATTTGTCATGGGAAAAAAACCTAGTATGGGTGACGTTTCAACAGAATGATACTGAACGAGAAATATTTTCCTGCAAAAAAGGAATCCGTTTAATTGGTCAGTTGAGTACACTTTACATTGCCGCGATCTCAGTCAAATTACCACGATTTTATTCACCAGACGTAGTCATTGTGTGTCACTTCCAGGCAAGCTCTCAATCATCTGCACCAAACTAGTACGCGGAAATATTTGATCGGGAAGTACTGACAAATCTGTGCGAGAAATATATAGGGCGTGCAGGTCACGTGATGTCATGGCGTGATGTCCGATGGCAAGCACACATACACCTTTTGTTCAATATGAGAACTCCATTCAAAATTCAAATTACTCAGGTAATACAGAAGGTGTAAAGTATATTTGTTTGCCACCAGAATCACACTGTAACGGTACGTGACTTGCAGGCCCTATTGTGGCATTCCACAGTGTTTGGCATCCCAGGGTGTGAGGATTTGTCTTGTATTGAACTCCGCTTATGAAAAAAATAAACACTTTATCAATCAGACAACAAATTGGATAAACAAACGTGATCAATCCAATCTGAAATGTAAGCCAGACTGCACATAGCTACTGACTTCAGCAGGACCTAGCAATCTGTCCTGCGTGAGCATTCCGTATTGCATAGAAATCATTCTACCAATTTGCTAACAACTAAGCAGATATAGGTGATTCTCGAAATAAACAATGAATGGTTTTGTCAGACTACATAGCTATATACTGTACCAAACCCAGACCATCTGTGGTATTGACCAATGTCCAGATTTGGCATTCACATGTCCCAGTAATCCCCCCGAACAAGGATTGCCCATTAACAAGCTAAGAGTGCCGTGACATTGCATGTTGTCTGGTATGCCCACTGATACTCGTATCAAACTTCGTTAGAACCGTATGCATTTTATGGTCTGAACCTTATCCTCCTTATCGAATATAGTTGGGAGTTATTTCACGCCAGTCACTGCGTTCGGTCTGGTGACTGAAATATGCAAAAGTAACGAGATTGCGTGATACACACCTCCAGTGAATTGATTCCGTGAAAACAGGTGACTGATAGTTAAAGGTGAAATATTTCACGAAACTTGAAAATATTTCAGCAAAAGCAGAATACATGTTCATAAGCATATCAAACTAACAATAGACCATTCTGAAACTAGCAACTGGTGAACCATCATATCATCCAGCACAGATTGACGTCCGGAAATGACATCTATCAAGTAACTTTTATTTCTTGTGCAGATCGGTATTTCATGCTCGTACAGCTTTCAAATTCATAACTGTATGGCGTAGTATTGATACATTGGCAGAATACCATTGCTTGTAACTTTAAACACAATATTTCAATGAAATCCCCTCGAATCAATATCAATGGACAGTTTGGGTGTATGGAACATCGAATGTTGATGAGTCTGTTTGTTTTTCATCCTAATTAATTCAAACGCAGAATTTGCGACGCAACGTGTGAAGTGGGCTACCCAACGTGAAACCGTATATCACAAGCCACTGGTTTCCAACAATATGTGCAAGGGGTGTTGCCCACGTTGAAAATATATTTGTAATTATCCCATTTCATAGTTATGTGTCAAACACATACAGACAAATATATTTCACGCCACTGACAGCTCTAACTAGACCGATTGAGACAAGTCAAGGCATGTGTTCACAAACCAAACGCGAGCCCAGCTTGAACCACTATTCCAACACATCCTCTGTTTCTGCACTGGAATGATATTGGAACGGAGTATTTATCGTCTCACTATTACCTACATACAATTTACATTGTTTGTATAATGCACGAGAGCATACCTTATGTTATGTTCCTTACTATCTTGGGGACAACTGTCTGGTAAATAGACCCAATAACATTGATGTGCCTTTTTCAGGAACCCCACTTCAGTGGTATGCGCTACTAGGGTTCGTTAGCCCAGTGATCACTGGCTCCGCGCAATCAACAGAAGATGAAAAGCATCGAATACCAATGCAGTGGTTATATAGTACATTTAGTACGCATGGGTTCGATAAATTCATCAGTTCCCCAAGGTGAATCCTTTGAATACAGTAACGACATTTAGTGCTTTCCATTATTAGTGACCATCTTGTTCCAAATAGCTTTCTCGGTCTTTCAAACACACGTCTACTCGTTCCCGCCGTACGAGGAAATTGGTCTCATTCACATGCAATGAATATACATTACATCCAGCAGGTTGTCAACATACTGCACGCGTCATATATTTATGCTGATTAAATACCCGGCTTTCCTGGATGACAAGTATTAAATGTTTTTTTTTTCTTTTTCACAAAATAAACTTGAGAACCTAAGTTGTATGAATTCTGCGCACGATGCATCACTACATTCATATGTAACTGTTGTTGGAGAACTAATCTCCTCTCATACATGTATTCATGTCATAAAACATTTTTAGGTTACCGGACCTATGGTCCGCTAACCTATTGGCATGGCGTTGCGTCCGTCGTCCGTCGTCGTCATCCGTCGTTCACATTTTTATCTTTTTTGTTTACGGTTGAATCTTTCTGAAATTTTGCACAAAAATGCTTAAAAATAATTCAAGAAGGAGGTATTTTTTATTTTTTTGATTTTCGCAATATTTTCAAAATGGCGACCGTTTTCGTTGAAAATCGGCCAATTTTGGACTTTGGCGGCCATTTTCTCAAAATCTGTTCAGTAACTTTTTTTCTGTTTTTGCACAAGGATGCCTTATTATGTCCTTCATAATGTGTATAAGTTTCGTTGCCCTTGAATCGCTCGAAGTGGGCCATTTTGGCCCCAAACTCGGCCCAAATGGGACTTTCCCATGTTAAATTCTCCTATGCTTTATAATGGGACACATTAAAGCCCAATATCTCACTTAATATTGAGATTAGAGACTAGGAATCAATTGTGGACATATAGGAAATGATATATGCTGAATATTGTCGTGACCTTGAATTTGACCTCTGACCTTGGTTTCAAGGTCATAGCGGCCGTTTTCGTCGAAAAATGGCCAATTTGGGACTTTGACGGTCGTTTTCTCAAAATCTGTTAAGTAACTTTTTTTTCTTATTGATGAAAAACACTCCTCATATGTACCCCTGTGACATGTATAAATTTCGTTGCCCTTGAATCGCTTGAAGTGGGCCATTCTGGGCCCAAACTCGGCCCAAATGTGACTTTCCCATGTTAAATTTTCCTATGGTTTATAATGGGACACATTAAGCCTAATATCTCACTTAATATTGACATTAGAGACTAGGAATGAATTGTGGACATATAGGAAATGATATACGCTGAATATTTTCGTGACCTTGAATTTGACCTTTGACCTCATTTTCAAGGTCACAGGACAAAATGGCTAATATCTCGCTTATTATCGACTTTACAGCTTAGGAATCAATTGTGAACATATAGGAAATGATATATGCTGAATATTCTCGTGACCTTGAATTTGACCTTTGACCTCATTTTCAAGGTCACATGACAAAATGGCTAATATCTCGCTGATTATCGACTTTACAGTTTAGGAATCAATTGTGAACATATAGGAAATGATATATGCTGAATATTTTTGTGACCTTGAATTTGACCTGTGACCTCATTTCCAAGGTCACAGGACAAAATTGCTAATATCTCGCTTATTATCGACTTTACAGCTTAGAAATCAATTGTGAACATATAGGAAATGATATATGCTGAATACTCTCGTGACCTTGAATTTGACCTTTGACCTCATTTTCAAGTTGACAGGACAAAATGGCCAATATATTGCTTATTAGCAACTTTACAGCTTAGGAATCAATTGTGAACATATAGGAAATGATATATGCTGAAAATTCTCGTGACCTTGAATTTGACCTTTGACCTCATTTTCAAGGTCACAGGACAAAATGGCCAATATCTTGCTTATTAGCGACTTTGCAGCTGAGGAATCAATTGTGAACATATGGGAAATGATATATGCTGAATATTCTCGTGACCTTGAATTTGACCTTTGACCTCATTTTCAAGGTCACATGACAAAATGGCTAATATCTCGCTTATTATCGACTTTACAGTTTAGGAATCAATAGTGAACATATAGGAAATTATATATGCTGAATATTTTTGTGACCTTGAATTTGACCTTTGACCTCATTTTCAAGGTCACAGGACAAAATTGCTAATATCTCGCTTATGATCGACTTTACAGCTTAGGAATCAATTGTGAACATATAGGAAATGATATATGCTGAATATTCTCGTGACCTTGAATTTGACCTTTGACCTCATTTTCAAGTTCACAGGACAAAATTGCTAATATCTCGCTTATTATCGACTTTACAGCTTAGGAATCAATTGTAAACATATAGGAAATGATATATGCTGAATATTTTCGTGACCTTGAATTTGACCTCATTTTCAAGGTCACAGGACAAAATGGCCAATATCTTGCTTATTAGCAACTTTACAGCTTAGGAATCAATTGTGAACATACAGGAAATGATATATGCTGAAAATTCTCGTGACCTTGAATTTGACCTTTGACCTCATTTTCAAGGTCACATGACAAAATGGCTAATATCTTGCTTATTATCGACTTTACAGCTTAGGAATCAATTGTGAACATATAGGGAATGATATATGCTGAATATTCTCGTGACCTTGAATTTGACCTTTGACCTCATTTTCAAGGTCACATGACAAAATGGCTAATATCTTGCTTATTATCGACTTTACAGCTTAGGAATCAATTGTGAACATATAGGAAATGATATATGCTGAATGTTTTCGTGACCTTGAATTAGACCTTTGATCTCATTTTCAAGGTCACAGGACAAAATGGCCAATATCTTGCTTATTAGCGACTTTACAGCTTAGGAATCAATTGTGAACATATAGGAAATGATATATGCTGAATATTCTAGTGACCTTGAATTTGACTTTTGACCTCATTTTCAAGGTCAACAGGACAAAATGGCTAATATCTTGCTTATTATCGACTTTACAGCTTAGGAATCAATTGTGAACATATAGGAAATGATATATTCTGAATATTTCAATGATATTGAATTCGACCTTTGACCTAAATTTCGAGGTCAGTCATTTTATTTTCAAAGTCAGATTACAAAATGGCTTATATCTCGCTTATTATCAAATTTACAGCTTAGGGTCCATAGTGAACATATAGGAACTGATGTATGCTGAATAGTTTGGTGATCTAGAATTTAACCTTTGATCCCATTTTCAAGGTTAGAGATATGGCGATTTCAGTGGTCACCTTGAATTTGACCTTCAACTTTCTCGGCTTAACTCTGTATATTTCTCCGGTAACCTTTCTAGCCCATTGGGCTAATTTTTCTGCATGACAAGGATGCAGACAGAATAGTCTCACATGGATGAGCAACAATCTGTCACTTCAATAACATGATTAAATATTTGCACAAAATCTAATAATTATGTTCGTTAGGAATTAAATTTAGTAAAAATGACGATGTGTGACCATAAAGTCTTATTGAATTTACAATGGAAATATGTTTCCTCCCTTCAGTGCAACGTTATGGTAAGGTTGGTACCTTTGAGTAAACTGCCCATAAATGGTTAACTGCCCATAAATAAGTTAGTTTCTCCTGATTCATTTTTGTCGACCTGACGACATTAACTCAAATGCTGAGTTTTCAGGTCTCCCAAATGTATATGCAGGCACTGACACTTGTAATGTCCATATATATGTCTTTTCTCGGCATAAAACTCGCTTATGGTCAAGTACTTATGTACTTGTCATACACCTATTGCATAGCGTCTTTTTTATTACTTCTACATTGTTCAAATATGTTGTTGGGCAGTTCATGTTGTATCGTAATTCCATCAGGTGCACAGTAGAAACAACAACATTTTACACAGTATATACCCATGGTGACGCCAATGTTTCTTTCGGTAAAAATTTTGGTTTGGCTTTGTTTTCATTGAAAAATACATGTATTGTGATTTATATTAGCTATTGTCATCATCAAAATCTCGTTTTGTTGGAGGTACTGGGTTGATATTTACATTTCAATGGAAATTATCAATTTACAAATAATATATACAAACAAAATAATATCAATACACATGCCAGCCTCAATTGATAAACACCAATATTTCTGTGAAGTAGGATTAAGGAAACGGTAATTACCATGGACAAGATGTGTTGATTTGGAAGAGGAACGACTCGTTCTTTGCACACGCTGGCTGATTAGTCTTGAGATTGATTGCCCCAAGGGACGGCGTCTGGAAGTATTACAGTCTGAATTTGTCACATCCTGATTGTGTGCTACTAATTTGGCGGAAACATAGATTCAGGTGAGTCAATTCAAGTTAGACACGATTGCAAACCATCCGCTATCATTAATTGAGAACTTTCGTGAATTTCCACTGACAGATTGATGGATATAGACAATACCTAAATCCACATTTTTAATGTGCGTTTTTTAAAAACATGATTGTGCTTGTAATAAATGAACGGTTTGACCAAAATTCTGCTATCATATTGATACAGGTTTATCAATCGTGCTTTTTAGTCTCACTCAGTGTATCGCAAATTATTCGAGTACTTGTGATAGAAATACGTTACTAATGACCACGTTCGGTTCTCGTGTGAAGACAAAAAAAGTCATACCGAACCAATCATACATGATAGGTGCAAACTATTCGACCTATCACCATGTGCCATAATTATGCAATTCCAAAACGTAAATGTGAATATAGCGTGATTTGAAATGAATTGTCTACTTCAAGTTCTAGATTTGTATACCATCTGAGCAATCATTGTTACTTATTCCATCCCAAACCATTTCGTTTTTCTGGCATTCAAATTTCAGGAACGATCCTAAGCAATGCAATGAGGTAAGCAACGTCGATTTATTTGGATAATAACTGGATTATGAATGTTGCAAAAGGCATGTTTTCCTGATTATTGTATATTTTTGCTTCACGGTGTATTTGTTTCTAGACAGTGGTCAGACACAACAGCTAGGTGCGGCTGGGAACTGCTCACAACTGTCTGGGTTTAATTTGTCTGTGTTCCACTCGAGTGATCACTGTTACTATATAATGCACAGGGGCAATCTGGTCTGTACACTCGTCTCTGGGCTGTCAAGTTGGCAAGTAACCTGTGCTGTATGCAATCTCCATAGGATGTTGTGCTGCCGTTATTGTAAGTAACAGTTTCACTCGCTGTTCTTTAATATGTATATTGTATACCGGCAGTCTGAATATATATATTCGTCGGCAGTATTTCAATTGTAAAGTCACTAAAGTTATGTGACCACAATATTGTTATTTTCACACGTATCATATAGCTGGTAGGATATATCTGTCTATTACAAATTGTAAATACGTTGGAATTAGTATTTACGTGAATAGTGCATTTATACTTGTTTCTTTCACCTTGCAAGTTCGTTTACCCGAGGGTTCTGGAACGTGTCCTGTACACCAGCTGAGCTGTGCTGAGTTCTCGTGACGCTGTTGCTGTTTTCCACGGAGTGCTGAACGCCGTCAACCTACGAGCATGGCCGTGCGAGGCCGAGAGCAGCATCCACGTACATGTAGTTGTCTTCGTCTCGTCTTACTCGTCGCAAGCTTCGTCACCGTCGTCATCGTCACCGGTTGTCCTCGTCGTAGCACCACGGCGTGTGGTTAGAAATGTCACAATGTCGTCGTCGTCTGTGTTCTCGTCGTAGCTTCGGGACTTCGTGTTTAGGAATGTCGCCAAGAACTGTGCTGTGAACACTGGGGTTGGGGTTTCTGTCGGGGTTTTGTGTGTATGTGTGTGTTTTGTGTATTTCTGTGTATTCGTAAATTATATGTTTAATTTGATATAAACAATGTTTAAATTATCTCTATTATTTGTGTTTGTCTGAGACTCGCAGCCACTCGCTAACATTTGGTACCAGAGGTGGGGTAGCCTGTGGTGAGTTTCACGCAAATACAAATTATCCATATTGAACGTGCATAGTTAACTTTCTATATTTATCCAGTTTGTGCCGCCGTATTGCGTGGTGTGATCTGAATTTTCGTTTTCAAGCGTCGGGCGTTGTCCCACTGATATCCGTCTACCGGTCTAGCCGTCCGTCCGTATTGTCATCTGTCCGTCTTCGTCCGTCTTCGGGTAAATTAGTATCCTGGTTGCATATTATACGAGCACATAGATTTACTGGTTTTCATCCCAGTTGTGAGACGCGCGAAGTCTCGGGTATTATATTTGTACTGCTGGTTTCTGGGTGATGTACTGTTCATGCAGGTGTTTGACACCGTCGTAACTCGCGATACCGATTGGTGTTCACTGTATTTGACTGCGCATTGCTTGGCATGTGTATGAGTTGTACAGTATACAGAAATCTAGGCATTGTTACTTGGTATTGATACTGTTTATCATGGTTCTTCCAGAGAAGTTTACAGCCTTGAAGGCAGATGAACTCCGAGCCGAATGTGATCGGCGCGGTATTGCTCATGAGGGTCTAACGCGTGAGCAGATGAAGGCAGAGATACTTCTACACGAGAAACAACTCAGTGGAGAAGCGGAAACCGTGGACGACGAAACGGCGTAACAGGAAAAGTCTCTGTCCGAGGAGTATTTCATGCGAGGAGTATTTCATGCGTAAGTTACAACTTAGAGAAAGAGAATTAGAATTTCAGCAACGTCAATTTGAAATGAATCATCAATATCGTATGAAAGAGTTGGAAATGATATACAATATAAATATAAAGAAAGAAATACATATTTGCCCTACATTCAACTCTAGTTCACGCCATCTTACAACTAGTATATGCCTGTACACGAATGTTCAATGTCTTAGTGACCAAAGCGAATACGATCCCGATTATCCTGAGTCCCCGGTTGAATTAAACGTGTAAGGGCGTATATGGGAATTTATTACTCGCTGCGCCTGCCGTTTTGGTTCTCCAAAGTGATTGGCTTAGCAGATCGGAAGTTGTTTTACCATACCAAATTTGCATCTACTTGTAGTACACCGCATGTGTTATAAGTTCGCTTATCATACACGAAGGCCAGGATATTCAGCACGTTACTATTTGTATGAATATATCATGAATGTTTGATGTGGACTATTTGTATCCCATGTGTATAGAACCGGTTTCCTCTGTTATTTTCGTCTGCAGGATCAAGTTCACCTGTGTTCAAAAGTCTGAGAAAGCTGTTGGGAAAAACATGCCCCTCAATAATTGAAAACACTTAATATGTTCAGTGCAGTCAAAAGATTCACATTGGACACATCATAATCAGTGCCTGAGAACTTGTGCTCGTTACTATTTGTATAAATATATTATGAATGTTTGATGAGGAATATTTGTATGCTATATGCATAGCAACGGTTTGCAGGATCAAGCTCACGTGTGTTCAAAAGCTGTTGGGAAGAACATACCCCTTTATAATGGAAAACATTAATATGTTGAGTGCAGTCCAAAGATTCACGTTGGACACACAACTTGTGCTCTCCCCCTTGTGTGGATTGCACAGGACTAACGAGAAATGATAATACCGGGAAATTAAGAGTTATATACTACTGAAATGGAGTTAGGGGGAAACGTAGGGGCAATCAGTATCTGCTCAAATTTGAACGTGTGGACATTTGTGCGCATTTGTAAAATAAAATTCTTGATTAGTTGTTGCTGTTTTGATCGTGTACTGATAATACCCCTCATCTTCGATCTGTCCAAAACTGTCCACAATACCATTTGAACTGGCTCCAAACTATTCTTCGAAGTATTCTTCCAGAAAGAATGCATACGGTTCTGACGAAGTCTTAGGCTACGCTACAAGCAATATTACAACACCGTGAGCTAGTTGATGGGCAGCCCTTGTTTTAAGTGGATTACTTATATACATGCGAATGTCAACTCTCAACATCGGTCAATACGACAGATGGCCTGATTTTAGTGCAGTTCATAGCAAGGTCGTCTGAAAGAACCTGTCAAAAGGTTAGTTTCACGTATATTTACTCAGTTTATTACCAAACTGATATAGTTGTTATTTTCTGCAATACTTAGAGCCCAAGAACGAGTGGTTTACAGTAAGCAGGAAAAATGACATGTGTTGATGACACTTATCAGCCCTCACTTTGTAGACCATGAGATGTGGAAAGCTGTAGAATACCTCAATATCTCCCTCAAGCAGAGTTACCAGCACTCTCAAATTCCCCCCATGCAAATACTCATGAGTATTAATTTACAGCAGATGATCGAATGCTTGCTTGGATGTGACACACAAGTATATAAGACGCTGATATTGCAATAAACATCGCATATAAACATATTGTTATTTTACAGTATATGCTGGTTTGTAACCATTGTTGTTAGCTGGAAAAAGTGGATAATTTGGTTCAATTTCATCGCAAAAATTGTGATAGTGAAATTTATGAATATTGCGATTGAAACATTCCACGTGAAAGGCGAAAATTCACACAAAGATTTCGTGAATTATGAACAGATGGACAAATACCCGAATGTATTACACAGATGGCTTTGTAATGTTCACCAAACTTATACTCGCTCATTCTATATGAACATATTTCATTGGTGAATGCATGTTTACTGAAATGCTAGCCTGTTTCATACACAAAAATTCAAAGACATGGACGTCCATTACAATCATGTTTATTTTACGGTGTATGTAGTGTAGAAATCATATTTTGTGAAGTTTTGGTATCATTCCATCAATTCAGTTGATATGGTCTCGTATCCACTGTTACCTGTGACAGCTTTTTCTGATACTATACGAGTTTCTACACAATGATTTTTTTTGAAATCACGTGATGTCATAGAGTGATTTCCGATGGCAAACAAACCTACACCTTTTGTTTAATATGGGAACTCCATTCAAAACTCGATTTACTCAGGTAATACAAAAGGTGTAAAGAATATTTTTGTTTGCCACCAGAATCACACCGTAATGGCACGTGACTTACAGGCCCTGATGGGGCATTCCACGGTGTTTCGCATCCCAGGGTGTACAAGATTTGTCTTGTATTGAGCTCTGTTCATTCCGAAAATAAACAATTTATCAACTAGACGTCAAGGCCTAAAGATGCCTTGGAGGCATTTCGGTGTTAAGAGTAATTTATAATATTTATTACATGTTCACCATAGGCTCTACGACACACCGTTTCCAAGATATTGACGAAAATGAAAAATGTCAACTCAGCAAAAAAAATTCAGGCCAATCGTAATAATCAAGTTAATCCATAATACTTCTTAGACATGTTTGTCAGGGTGACGAGTCTCGGGCGACGAAAATAACGTCCGTTTCGCTGTACAACACACCGTTTCCGAGATATCGACGAAAACGAAAAGTGCCGACTCGGCAGAAAAATTTGAGATCAAGGTCAAAGTTCATCCCTAAAACCTCTCAAACATGTTTGTCCAGGGCGACGAGTCCGAAAATAACGTCCGTTTCGCTCTACGATGTACCGTTTCCGAGATGTGCAGGAAACCTCAAGGATGACTGAGCGAAAACTCTTTCGACCTCTAGGTCATGGGTCGTTTGACCATATGACCCCAAAATCGATAAGGCTGTTCCCGGGTGATATTTGAACCTCCATGCAAAGTTTTGCAGCCATTGCCTGAATAGTTTTTGAGTTATTGTGCGGAAACAACGTCCAAAAAATGACATCAATTTCATCCTCTCGGATCCGGCTCAAAAACTACACAGCACATGTACATAATATGTCTGAGCAGTGGTGAAAATTTCAAGTCGATCCGTGAAGGCGTGCTCGAGTTATCGCGCGGAAAAGAAAATGGCGGAAGAAAAAAGAAAAGAAAAGAAAGAAGAAGTATTCTGACAAAACCATAGATAGCATGGGAGATATTTGCGAAAATATACAAAAATCGTGCACTTGGTGACAAGTTTTTGAAAATTGACATGCTATTAGGTATGGGTATGAGGATTTAAAAAAAGACCGCAAACACGTCGTCATAGCCACCTGGTGGCCGTTTTGCGAGAAATCCAATATGGCCGCCAGCAAACAAAGAAAACCCCATATCTCGGCTCCTGTTCAGACTACACTTTATTGTAATACCACTTTTCATAGGTTTTTTGGGACGAGGACTCCATTCATGAAGTCCCTTTACAGTTTTAAGGTCGCCAACAAGGTCAATTCATATTTAAGAGGTCAATATTAGCCGAAAATAGCCGAAAACATAACATGTTGAAAAATACATGCAATATTATTCAAGCGTTGATGTTCAAATTCAAGAAAAACACCCTTTAATCGATTTGGTTCAACAAATTTTATGGAGTCTAAGTAGAACACTGATGTGTGCATGATATTTTCATGAAATTTAGAAAAAAAAAATGGAGAAGTGGCTGATGTTTTTTTTATTTATCAGTGGCGTCGTGGCGTCATGCTGCGTACATGTCTGACTCTTACTCTCTACCAGGAGAAGGATCAAGAGATACCCTTTCCGCTCTATTTGGGGTTAAACCTGCATACTATACGAGTTTCTACACAATGATTTTCTTTGAAATCACGTGATGTCATAGAGTGATTTCCGATGGCAAACAAACCTACACCTTTTGTTTAATATGGGAACTAATTGTTTGTTTAATATGATTCTAACCTGTCAACTAGATTATATGACAAACGTGATGATTTTAATTTTTCCATAGTCAATTTCCCTTTTCTAAGCAGCAACATTCCTATGTCACCGGCATATGGTGTGTTTGTTTCTCAACTTATACGCTATTCCAGAGCTAGTTGCAAATATGAGGACTTTGTCTATCGAAGTGCCCAGCTAGTCTCTAAACTGCTACGACAAGGATATGTTTTACCAAGACTTATCGCTGCGTTTAAGAAATTCTATGGACGTCATCATGATCTGGTTGATAAATACAGCAAATCCATGTCTGCCATGCAACTAGATCTATTTTCATGTTAATTTTGGGGAATTCATGACGGGTGCCACTAGTGGGGCAGGAAATGCTCACTCTTTCCGGAACACCTGATTTCACCTCCTGATGGCCATTTACGGGGGTTCATGAGTTTCCCTGTCATTTTTGTTTTCTCTCACTTCGTATGCCTGATATGACTTTCTGTCCCCGGACTATGAGATTGGATAACGGACCCTGTTTTGTTTGCTCGGAATACTTGATACTGGGTATTGATTCCACGTCTGTCTACTGCATGCAAATGATAACTAGAAAGACATCATCAACAGTGTATCGACATGTTCCATGCATTAGGTATTTCAGTCTCATATGACCAAGTCATGGATACCAGAAACAAACACTTGCTTTGGCTGTGTCGAAGTGCTTTGCTGAGGATGGAGTCGTTATTCAGGCAAATATGAAGCGCGAAGTCTTCACGACTGGAGGAGTCGATAACATTGTCTGGACAGGTTGAGCTCCATGGTACTTCTATCTCGTTAACAAACCATCTCACACATGACAATATGGTGGTGGATGATTCATCTCTCAAGTTTTCAACTCAAGTTGAGTTTGTTCCTTCTGGAGGCACCACTGTAAAACTTCCTGATGACATTGTGCCGTACATCGATGACTATGCTGTAGGAATCACTCTGTCGTCAATACTAAGTGGGGTGGCCACGCCAGCATTCACTGACCAACTGCAAACATGTGTGCCCGAGGAGGCATGGCTCATCTGTGAAAAGGATGGTCTGCTTCAAGACACTCCAGTGACCTATTCTAAACATTTCTCACATGCCCAACACACTGAAGATATAAAACTAAGGGACACAGTTGGAATTTTCCCAATCTGCTATGAACATGCATAAACAATGGCCATTCAAAAACACTCAATGCCTGTGGTCAAAGAAGCAATAGAGTTTGTGAATCCTGGTCAAGTTCCAGTCATTGAAGGTGACTGTCCTCTCTACATCAAACAAAAATAAATGTCAGTTGGTGTACCCCGACGAGGTCGGTGAATCCAAGATGTTGTGTTTGATGAGATTCCTGCATATCGAGAATGTGTTGGTAAGCTCTTGGCCGGATCTGGCTGGAGCCGGATGTTCTCCCTCGCCAATGTCTTCACTCCTGGCATTGCTATGCATATCAGCTCACACGCTATGCATAGTACATGATATGCATATCAGCTCACAATGGCATGGCTACACATACTCAAAGAGCAGGCTTATCGCCAGTATTGCAATGAGGGATAATGGACCTCACGAACCCAGCAATATTTGGGAGAAGCAACTTACATGTATAAGCAAAATGCCAACAATTTGCTTCTGGACTACTGCTGTTGTTTCATTTGCGGTCAGCGCATGGTGAATGGCCATTGACTCTCAAAGTCTGTATTGATATGTGGCCATGGTTTTCGCATTTGGACACAAACTATTCCGGATGGATGCAAGTTTACTTGCTAGACATGGCAGGGACTTTCAGAGATTTATCCGTCAGTTCCTCAAGCTTCCATGAGAGGGAAGTTCGTTGTTCAGCGTGGCAACAAGAAGTTTTTACTGATGGCCCTTGATCAGAGTCAGGAGCATAGCATCAAGTTTCTGAAAGAGGATAGTGGAGCAAAGGGCCTATATGGTCAGCAAGAGGAAAAGGAGGTCATTGACCTATCAAAACCTGAAGTTCTTAGGGTCACGGATGAGTTTGAAAATGCTTATTCCTCAAACGAGGAAGATTTGGAGCATCCAGAATCCTCAATTTCTAAGCACTTGAAAGCTTTGTGTCATTTTGTCCAGAAGGGCACAATCCTCAATCCTCTCAAAAAGACGGTTCGAGACCTCATTACCTTAGGCACTGACGAGATCATGGACCCTGAAATCGCCAGATGCCTCCGGGAAACTCCCGTCATGGGCAGAAACATGTTTACAGGATTTGTGAGGAACATAATAAAATAAGCTACAAAACCATTGTCTGACATCGTTCCAAGGGCCACCATGGTCACGTTTGCCATCAGACTACCTGTAGATTTGAAAAAAAAGTGGTAACAAGCTGGGCACTGCTAACGCATTTTCTACTCTTTGCCAGGTATACTGGTCGATCGCCAGCTGCAAAAGAAGCATATATGGTTGTTTATAATATTGCAGCAGCTATACACATGCTGAGATGTGCGTGCAAGTGTGTTTGGGAGTACAAACAGATGCCGTTGTTGCTATATCTGCGAAGCCAGATGATGGAAAAAAAACATTGGACGCAGTCTGGGACACAAACAAGGAGACGGGCCTCCCAAACTCGAATCAATCGTCCCAGCCCAGATACCACTATCCATGGGCGTCCAGTGGCAGGCATTCCTGAAAGACTGTGAAAACAAAAACGAGCTCTTCAATTCATCTCTCTGAAGTCATGAACTTCTGATGCGACTGCTACACTTTTGTTCACAACAATGGGTGACATTGTGCTCAGCAACAAACCAACAAACCTGCTGACCTTTTGGCGAACCTGTTGGCGAACATGAAGAAGCTGACACTCGTATGATGCTTCACCTCCTCTATGCTGCAGGTAGGCCTTATCAGGGTCATGATAAGGCCTACCTCAGGACGGTGGATAGTGTTCCCCCGGAACCGACCAGCCTCAGCATTGATTATTTTCCCATGCAACATCTCAAGTGTTGGACTCTACATTCAAGTGTTGGAATGTTCATTTTCATCCATGGCCTGAAATATTTGACTCGATCCCACCTACATAACATGCTTCATTCCAACATGCTAAGTTGCTTTGTTTACTGCAGCATTCATTTGAAAACAACCTCTGTAGGCAGTGGATGCCATACTGGACAGACATGGCCAACGTCAGTGAGGCGTGCTCGTTGCTCCTTCATTGTGGTTGTGCTGTTGCCTATAATGGAAACTGCAAACTTGTGTAGCCGAGCCAGACTCCGCTGTAGCCAGCTGTGTAAGTGTGAAGGGGATTGCACTAATAATGATATGGACTAATCGTTCTTGAATAGACGTCTTGAATGGGGTGAAAGGTTTTCCCCTGGGTTAGAAGGTTCTCACCGGGATGAGAAGTTTCTCACCGGGGTGAGAAGGTATTCACCAGGGTGAGAAGGTATTCACCAGGGTGAGAAGGTATTCACCAGGGTGAGAAGGTATTCACCGGGGTGAGAAGGTTTTCACCGGGGTGAGAAGGTATTCACCGGGGTGAGAAGGTTTTCACCGGGGTGAGAAGGTTCTCACCGGGGTGAGAAGGTTCTCACCGGGGTGAGAAGGTATTCACCGGGGTGATAAGGTTTTCACCAGGGTGAGAAGGATCTCACCGTGGTGAGAAAGTTTTCACCGGGGTGATAAGGTCCTCACCGGGGTGATAAGGTTCTCACCGGGGTGAGAAGGTTTTCACCGGGGTGAGAAGGTTTTCAACTAGGTGAGAAGGTTTTCACCGGGGTGAGAGTTTTCACCGGGGTGAGAAGGTTTTCACTGGGGTGAGAAGGTTTTCATCGAGGTGAGAAGGTTTTCACCGGGGTGATAAGGTTTTCAACGGGGTGAGAAGGTTCTCACCAGGGTGAGAAGGTTCTCACCGGGGTGAGAAGGTTTTCACTGGGGTGAGAAAGTTCTCACCGGGGTGATAAGGCTCTCACCGGGGTGATAAAGTTCTCACCGGGGTGAGAGGTTTTCACCGGGGTGAGAAGGTTTCCAACTAGGTGAGAAGGTGTTCACCGGGGGAGAAGGTTTTCACCGGGGTGAGAAGGTTTTCATCGAGGTGAGAATGTTTTCAACGGGGTGAGAAGGTTTTCACCGGGGTGAGAAGGTTCTCACCGGGGTGAGAAGGTTTTCACCGGGGTGAGAAGGTTTTCACCGGGGTGAGAAGGTTTTCATCGAGGTGAGAAGGTTTTCACCGGGGTGAGAAGGTTCTCAACGGGGTGAGAAGGTTTTCACCGGGGTGAGAATGTTCTCACCGGGGTGAGAAAGTTCTCACGGGGGTGAGAAGGTTCTCACTGGGGTGGAAACTGAATGGGGTGTAAATTAAACGTGATGGCGAATCTAAGCCACCGTAAGTTTGGAGTGACCATGGTGTTTATTCATCTTGAACAACAGTTCACCAACTGCTGAAAGCAGCCGGTTTGAATGTCATAATGACAAGAAGGACGCCTAAAGTCACTCCAAAGCAAAAGCAGCTGAGGCTCGACTTCTGTCGTCATTACGAGGTCTGGTTTAGTCAGTGGTTTTATTCACGGGCGATTCCAAATTCAACCTCTACTACATCAATAGGGGTCCACGTCCACCACAGAGCTGGCGGATATTACCTTCCACAGTGCATCACCGCCGACAGAAAACTTTGGTGGTGGTGGCGCCTTGGTGTGTGGTCACGGGATGCAGGTCATTCAGAGAGGTCAGTCTGTCCCACGCAATCAAAGGGACATGGAACAGCCAGGGGCATCCCGGATGACAACCTGATGTCACCAGTGTACGTGCTCGGGTACAGGGACCAAAACACCCTGCAGGATGTTAGTACACCCTGCGATCGTCCTTGTCTCGTCGCCGAAAGGAAAGAGTCCAACGGAATCAGTGCTACACTGGCCATCACAGAGTCCGGATCTGAGCCCCATTGAGGACATGTGGGCATATATCGCTCAAATTTCCCGAAGGTCAAGGTCAAAGGCCCAACCTAGCAGAACTGGAGGACCACATCCATGGTTTTGGAATGGAGTTTCGAGGGAGAGGTGTGAGGACTTAGTGCAATCCCTACCAGCTTGGATCGGGTTTGTATCCAGGCTCGAGAGGCCACACCAAGTATTGAAATTGACCAATTGTTGTGTGAAATAAGTCATATTGATATCAGTTTGTTTTTTCCAGCGTTGTTGCTGATTCTGTTTGCTGTTCATGTTGTTACGAACATGGTTACCATATTCATGGAAAGATGAATTTCTGTTGAAAATTAGGGTAAAGTGGATTAAACCTTACACAATTGTTGAATTATGCATTTTAAATTATTGGAAGAGTTCTGAAATACTTAAGTGTAACAATAACAAATATAAAAATTACACTCATGACTAGGTTCAACTGAAAACACTTTCAAAAGTGGCAAACAATGGGGAAAAACTCAAAATTTTCAAGTGGGCCCAAACTTATGGAGGTGACTGTACAAGCCTATGGAGTGCTAACTTATCTACAAGTTCTGTACAACGCAACACTCTAAATGATTTGCAGTATTTTTGGAAATCATAAGGCACAATACCATAGTCAACAACCGAGGCTCCTTTGTGAGAAACACATGTAAAATCATCATCTGCATATCTTCCATTTAACGTACACATTTTTGTCTCTTTCAAAAATTCAATCAAAGACTCACCATGCTTGTTCCTTGTATTGTCAATCGACCTCCGATCACAAATATTGTCAACGTTTGTGATATAATCTCTTTGTGAGCCAATTCTACTGTTCAGATCACCGCATAACATCACCATACCAATGTTCTCATTTGAGCTGAATAATGTATAGATCGTTCGAATTAGATAAGCAAATAAACTCAGTGGCATTTCTGCCCCAGTGGGTAGATTCTGGTGGGAGATAACAACCACAAATAAATATATTCACTTTTGACAATTTATGACACATCTGAATTATTATTATACCATCAACAGATTTTTCTACAACATTAATATCAGATATGTTTAGTAAATCACTCTTGATAAGCCAACCAACTCCCCCACTAGCCTTTATTGCATTTTTATGTTTGGCTGATCTGTTATTATCATGTCACACATATGGCGGCATATGAATCGCTTTGTTTAAATCTAAATGTGTTTCTACGAGGCATATAATATCAACATTTGTGTTTTTTTTATAGTTTCTTCTCTCAGAGGCGTATTTGTTGCTGTCCATCCGTTAACGTTCCAAGTAGCAACACAAAGACAGAGAGGCTGTAGGTTGTCTCATGGCTGGATTGGCGGGAAAGGAGTACGTACTTCGCTAGCTGTCTGGGGCGGACCAGCGGGCGATGTTAGCACCTGAGAGTACGACTGAGGATAGCTAAATCTGTTCATTGAGATGTCATAAGATGGAAACGAGTCTGGCGTTTGTATCGGGTGCGAGTTCGGGGGAGGTAGGTAGTACTGAGTTGGGTCTGCTCCCCTCTGGTTTGAGTAACTGTTAGTGTTCGGCGGCGTAGCTTGTGAGACAGTTGAGTTGGAGGGTTGAGATTGGTGTGTGTGGATGGAGTCATTACACTCATTGGAAACACTCTCTCTCCTGGGATCCTGTTTAGGCGGGGTTAAATAGTCGTCATCGTCTTTCACCAGCACACCATGTCCTGTGACTCGTAGCTCTTTACCACCTGGTATGTACTGCAAGAGGGTTTTCACGTTCCTTTCTAAGATTCGTTCAGTGTGTGATTTGCTCGATCTGATAATATACATTGTTGTATTTTCTGTGTCCTTTGAGCTGACCCTTGCTTCTCAGAATTGTTTTCTTCTGGCCAAGAGTTGCAAAAGACACTTTGAGGAGGCCTGGCTTTTCTTTGACTTTACGGAGACGCAGTATGTCAGTAATTTCTACTGATTCTTCCTGTCCTAAGGCTGAAATCAATGCTTTAGCTGTTTCGGATGTGTCTTCTTGTCAAGCTCTGGGATGCCACTGACTACTACTGTAAGTTCCACATTGTCCACACCACGAATCGTTTTTGTTACACTAGCACATCCGGATTCTAATGTTGATATATGGTGTTCCATGTCAGACATTTCAGAAGAAACAGAGCTCTTCATGCTAATCATCTCATTTTTTAGATCTAGGAGGTCGCATTTTATTTCTTCAATTGTCCTGCTCACACTTGATTTCAACTCTAGTTGTGTCTGCTTTATTTCACGAATGTCACTACACAGACTTTGGATATCGGGTATCATTCAGGTGTCTGAGGACAGGATAGATCGTTTGCGAGGTAAATTAAGAGATTATTTTACTTCCATTGCTGATACAGGAGTTTTTGTGAAAGTGCTGGCATCATTTCTGGGTCAAATCCAGTCAATGAGGGCCGCTGTTGGTCTGGCGGCTTTAATACGTACTAAGTTTTGTCAAATGGCGGAAGTTGAGATAAGACTGAGAGAGGTCGAAGTTCGACTTGGCGGGAGCTCATGGCATTGCGGCGTCTGTTGGAGCAATTTGGTTCGTGTCTGGAAGGGCACAAAGTGACTTGGAGAGTTGACAACCTGAATGTCATGTACATACTACAGAAGGGTAGCATGACGGTCGACTTGCATGTCGTTGCTTTGGCAGTGTGTGATTTTTTTTCAGTTCACAATATCCGATTGTTCCCGGAGTGGATTCCTCGTGAAGTGAACACACGAGCTGATGAGCTTAGCAAGTTTTCGGTGTTGTATGACAGTGATGAGTGGGAGGTCACGTCGCAAGTGTTTTTGTATCTGAACAGGAAATGGGGTCCGCATACAGTAGATTTGCAAGAAGGTTTAATACGAAGTGTCGTCGTTTCAACTCGAAGTTGTTCATGCGCGGTTGTGAAGGTGTCGATGCATTTGCACAAGATTGGAGCGATGTCTTCTAAACGCTGGTACACTGGTATACTGGTACAAGCAATGTGAGGCTTATTGAGGCATACGCGAAATGAGCAGTATCGTTGAGTTCATGCACCTTGCAATGCTTGTACCAGCATACCAGTGTACCAGCGTTTAGAAGACATCGAGATTGGAGTAGGGAAATAAATTGGTTAGTTCCTCCTATTAATCGTATGGTCCTACTGGGTTTTGTTCCCAGCCGGCGACGAACCAGCAGATTTTGCCTAGGAAAGTTTGTGTCACAAGAAACAGTAGTTGTAAACAGGCCTACATGTACATTGGGAGTTTTGTGTAGGATTAACTTGCAAATCGTGGCAGTATTTGTCTATTTTGAGTAATGTGTATGCATGTATGACTGTCGTAATTACATGTATACTACACTGTTTTCTCGCTTCACGTGAGTTTAACGGAGCGAATAGAGCAGGAGGCTGCCCTGGCGATGAAAGACTCGGAGCCTGGCCGCGGATATAAGCCGCTACTTACTCGAGGCCAAGAGCGAAAACACGAACAAGAAATACAGTGTATATTTCAAGAGATTTGAGGCGTTTATGATTGAAAAGAATAAGAGTTTTTTTTACCCGCATCAGGAGTGCATGTTGCTTTGTTTCTAGTATATATGACAAGGAAAGGTTGTAGTTACAACGTGTTATTATGTTTACGCTATTAAATTGATGCATGGATTGTATTCGTATTTAGATCCAACGGTTCATTCTTTTGTCAAGAATTTAGTACAGAATGCTAAGAAAGGCCCCTAGCACCAACTCAAATATACTATAGCTCACTAATGTGCTCGTACCGCACCTTAAACAGAAAGCACCAGGCACGCAAGGATCCTGTAAATCCTTCTCATATACGTCAATTGCTCACAGCGCAGTCTGATTCTCAGGATGGTATATTGATTAGAGACTTAACTATTATCGTTTTATGTTTTTTTGGGTTTTTTTTTTTAGATACGACGAGGTTAGTTCGCTCAAATGTTGTCACGTTCGGCTGCATCAGGGGTATATTTCCTTGTTCATTGAAAATAGTAAGATTGACCAGTATCGTGACGGCAGAGAAGTCATTATTTCTGAAGTAGATTCTATCGCTTGTCCTGTCAAAGCTTTGAGCAGATATATTGATGTATTATGAATTGATTTGAAATCTCAAGATTATTTGTTCAAGCCCATGTTTCGAACCAAAAAACTGTCTGGTCTTGTAAAGTCTAATAAAACGCTGAGTGATACAACGGCTCGGGAAACTATAGTATGTAGATTACGAGAAGTTGCTCCGGGTCTCGATTTAGGCTTGCATTCGTTAAGATCAGGGGACGTCACGGCGGCAGCCAATAGTTCCAGCGTAAACGAGCGTTGTTGGAAACGTCATGGTAGATGGAAAACCGATATTTCCAAAGACGGTATGTAAAGGATTCTATTCAAAGTCGTTTATAGGTTACTCAGAATCTTGGGTTGTATTTTCGTTCATTTGTGTATCGATTTTGGCAATAAATTACTTACTTATTTTCTACCCGTTCTTTTATTAGTCTAGACCGTCAGCAGCAGCTCTTGCCATTATAATATAAAATGTAATATAAAATTTATTTAGGGTAGACTCACTCTGAACTGTGTATGATGCCTTTGGTTCCGACTCACTCTCCCCGAACAATCACCGCTGAGAATGTTGGACCTAGCGGGATAACATAAGCTTTGACACAGCAGTCTGATGCCTGGTAGATTTGGTAATTAAAAAGCAGATAAAAGTAGTGCAGTCGTAATTATGGATAGGCAAAGTTATATTAATGAAGGCTTTCGTCAATTAGCTACTGGTCCCATTGTTCTCCAGAGGTCGATAACTAACTTATACACCCGCTAGCAGGTATATAACTAACAACAATAGAGCCAGTAGCTTCGCCGCTCGGTCCATAATATTCTAATTCACCTCGCGCTCAGTGTATATCTATTACATAGTGCATGATTCCATTGTCTCGAGCAGGTATCTATTTGTAATAAATACCTCCAACAGAGGTATCTATTTCCAATAAATACCTGTCCCAGGTATTGAATGAAAATAAATCAATACTGGTGGACACAATAAACATACCGGGATTGTATTTTTTATTGCCAAGCATATACATGTATCAGACTTGTATTACTCGATGTACATAAACAACTAATCGCTATGGTGTGTGAGTTTAATCCATGGGTCACAACAGTTGTTAATTTTTTGACATTTGGTTCATGAAATCACCCGCCTTCTGCAGAAATCCAGTTAAAACGTATATATCCACAATATCCTTGAAATTCCGGAGGTTTTGATAATAATCCTGCGATATTCCACATCCGCAAATGTACCGGAATCCTGGAGAAGCCTCCAGATATCACGCATAACGTAATTTTCCTGCAAACATGAATGAAAAATACAAGCATGAATTTTTTATTTTTCCTCTTCAAATCTAGTTTATAGCTATTCAGCATATGTATTATGGGAACAATTTGAACAGAACTTTCACTCCGCCATATAAATTAAATGCACGAATAGCATACAAAAAGAAATTTACTTGCCAGTCGTACGTTGAAGTCAGGGAAGTCATGGATTAAACTTTATAATCGCCGTAGTGGTTTTACGAGGAATTATAAGGATTGAAAGAACGCAGGAAAAAGATATTTGTTCGGGCATAAATTATGATTCAATTCTTTGTACACGGGTACAACCCGTTGGATAATGCAGAAGGAGGGAATGCTAATTTTGTTTTGAATTCAAAGAAATAAGTGATATACTCACCGGTTTACAAATCTGGTATGTTGTTCATGTACTGCATCTGGTTAGACAAAAATTTTGAGTCATTCCCAGGAATAAGATTTTGCAACTGTATCCAACAAACAAGCGCGTCAGAACACGCGTTTATATCCGCATGCATCGTATCCATGTGTTGCATTTTTCATCACGAAAAGTTGATGTCACGTAGCTTGCTGTTTCAAAGTGAGCGCGCCTTTTGCCGCGTGCGTTTTATAGGGTTCCATTTGAGCAATACTCACAAACGCGTTACTAGGGGGAGAAAACAGTTCAAAGGCACAGTGCGAGTCCACCAGAAACACACTCAATTGGAACCATGCATACTGTAGCCATAACAACAGAATGCGGGCTAGGGTTGAAGGTACAAATCTATGAGCCGAGTCATGTGGTGAAGCAGTTTCTGTAGTGAGTAATAGATCCAAAGCTTTCCTCACGGATACACTTGATTGGGCAACCCTGATTGGGCAAGGACTGTGCGTTGCATTTGCAGTTTTGTTCTTTTGATATATAGTGAATTACGTAAAGTGTATGTGGGGGGTGGGGGTGGGGGGATAGTGGCTTGTACCAGAAATGAGTGTGTGTGTGGGGGGGGGGGTGCATGCACTATGTCGGATAATGCCTACGGCTTCATATTTCTCACGAATAGAAACCTCGGCCTTCAGCCTCGGTCTCTATTCGTGAGAAATACTCAGCCTAGGGCATTATCCTATACTTATACAATCCAACTCATTACAGAGAAATTGACACTCCTCTTTACCTATAAAATTCAGAAAAAATAACACAAATTTCAAAAGGAATACGCAATTCTGGATGCCTTCCTGAAAAAGTATTTCAGTTTCCTTTACCACCAGAACAACCTCGTCAAAGAAGATTTTATATGGTACCTAAAATTCATAAACCAAAAACTCCTGGCCAATTCCAAATGTAATGCCTCCAGGGTGCCCAATTGTTTCTGACTGCAGCAGTGAATCTGAAAAAGAAGCTATGTATATTGATGCATATATAAAAGATCAAGCAAATAAGCATCCGTCATATATAAAAAAAGACGTATGACTTTTTAGATAAAGTTAGAGGGCTTGAACTAGATCAAAATTCTTTACTTATCACTTTAGATGTTGAAAGTATGTATACTAATAGAGCATGATTCTATTGTTATGGTGAAGTACTTATCTTACGGAGGAACCTGTTGTGAGGTCTATCTAAGATAGTAACCTCCCAGAGAGGTCTCTATCCTAGATAGGGACCTCTGGATAGGTTTCTATCTTAGATAGGGACCTATGAAAGCAAATTCAAACAACCGATACAGTAGAGTAGTTTATTACATGTTAAACGTCAAATTTCCACCATACACATTCATCACTACAATGTATCATGATTATATTACTGATGTACATAAACTAATCGTGGAGAGCTAATCGTTGCGTTTATGGTGCGTGAGTTTAATCCATTGGTCTCGAACAGTTTTTGGTTAACATTTTAACCGCCTTCAAGAAATCCAGTGAAAACGTATATATCCACAATATCCTTGGAATTCCGTAGGTTTTGATAATAATCCTGCGATATTCCACATACATATATATCCGCAGCTGTACCGGAATCCTAGAAAAGCCTCCAGAGATCACACATAGGGTAACTTTCCTGCAAACATGAATGGAATATCTACAGACACGAATGTTTAATTTTTAAATGTAGATGTTTTTGGTTAACATTTTAACCGCCTTCAAGAAATCCAGTGAAAACGTATATATCCACAATATCCTTGGAATTCCGTAGGTTTTGATAATAATCCTGCGATATTCCACATACATATATATCCGCAGCTGTACCGGAATCCTAGAAAAGCCTGCAGAGACCACGCGTAGGGTAACTTTCCTGCAAACATGAATGGAATATCTACAGACACGAATGTTTAATTTTTAAATGTAGATTATAGCTATTCAGCATATGTATTATGGCAACAATTTTAACAGAACTCTCACATGGCCATACAATGCGATAGCATAAAAGTTAAAAAAAAAATTTTACTTACGAGTCGTACGTTTGGGTCATTGGAGTCCTGGATCGAATTTTAGAATCGGTCGTAGTGATTTTACGAGGAATTCTGCCTGTAAATACATTAAGATTAATCGTTTTCATTTCCTTACAAATATTGAAATCACGGGAGGTTGAGCATATTTGTTCGAGCAAAAAGCATGATTCAATTCTTGTACACGGGTACAGCCCGTCAGATAATGCAGAAAGAGAATTAATGTTAATTTGGTATTGAATTCAAAAAAATAAATAAGGCCACATGTAGCGCAGGTTACTCTTTCTTGTAAATTCAATGGAGATTAAAAATGTGCCAGACTGATTAAATTTGGTAGGCCTATACATTCAGTGGGCGACTAGAATTAGTCGAGTAAGGTGCGCTACGTGGGCCGAAATAAGTATGGCATATTACTCACCGGTTTAGTAATGTGATCATTCCCAGGAATAAGGTCTGCAACTGTATCCAACAAACAAGCGTGTCATAACACGCATTTATATCCGCATGCGGCGTTATCCATGTCTTGCATTTTTTCATCACGAAAAGTTGATGTCACGTAGCTTGCTGTTTCAAAGTAAGCGCGCCTCTTGCCGCCTTTGCTTTTATATGGTTCCATTTGAGCAATACTCACAATTACGTTCCTAGGGGGAGAAAACAACTCAAAGGCACAGTGCGAGTCCACCAGAAACATAGCCTAGTCAATTGGAACCATGTATAATGTAGCCATAACAACAGAATAAGAAAACGCCGGATATACCACTACAGACGGGGGGGGGGGGGGAGGGAGGGCGGGAGCGACAATTGGATATCCCGAGTTCTTACAGTGTAATAGACACGCTCGAATAATTCTGTGCATGTTGCATCGTATGATCGAGATAGGAAGCCCGATCGAGGGGGTGGGTGCATGCTCTGTATAGGATAATGCCCTAGGCTGAGTATTTCTCACGAATAGAGACCGAGGCCGAAGGCCGAGGTTTCTATTCGTGAGGAATACGAAGCCGTAGGCATTATCCGACATAGTGCATGCACCCCCCCCCCCCCCACACACACACACAAACACATTTCTGGCACAAGCCACTACCCCCCCTCCCCCCCCCCCCTTCACACTCTTTCAGTTCATAAGCAACATATCACATACACTTCACGTAATTCACTATATAAACAACAAAACTGCAAATGCAACGCACAGTCCTTGCCCAATCAAGTGTATCCGTCAGGAAAGCTTCTATTACTCGCTACAGAAACTGCTTCACCACATGACTCAGCTCATAGATTTGTACATTCAACCCTAGCCCGCATTCTGTTGTTATGGCTACAGCATACATGGTTCCAATTCAGTATGTTTCTGGTGGACTCGCACTGTGCCTTTGAGCTGTTTTCTCCCCCTAGTAACGCGTTTGTGAGTATTGCTCAAATGGAACCTTATAAAAACAAACGCGGCAAAAGGCGCGCTCACTTTGAAACAGCAAGCTACGTGACATCAACTTTTCGTGATGAAAAATGGAACACATGGATACGATGCGTGCGGATATACGCGTGTTCTGACGCGCTTGTTTGTTGGATACTGTTGCATAATTTTATTCCTGGGAATGACTCAAAATTTTGGTGTAACCAGATGCAGTACATGAACAAAATACCAGATTTGTAAACCGGTGAGTATATCACTTATTTCTTTGAATTCAAAACAAAACGAGCATTTTCTCCTTCCGCATTATCTAACGGATTGTACCCGTGTACAAAGAATTGAGTCATAATTTTTGCCCGAACGAATATATTTATCCTGCGTTCTTTCAATCCTTATAAGAAAATAAAAAACGATTTGTACACATGTATTTACAGAATTCCTCGTAAAATCACTACGGCGATTATAAAGTTTGATCCATGACTTCCATGACTTCAACGTACGACTGGTAAGTAAAAATTTTTTGTGTGTGCTATTCGTGCATTTAATTTATATGGCTAAGTGAAAATTCTGTTCAAATTGTTCCCATAATACATATGCTGAATAGCTATAAACTAGATTTGAAGAGGAAAAGTTAAACATTCATGTTTGTATATTTCATTCATGTTTGCAGGAAAATTACGTTATGCGTGATCTCTGGAGGCTTCTCTAGGATTCCGGTACATTTGCGGATGTGGAATATCGCAGGATTATTATCTAAACCTCCGGAATTCCAAGGATATTGTGGATATATACGTTTTCACTGGATTTCTGCAGAAGGCGGATGATTTCATGAACCAAATGTCCAAAAATTAACAACTGTTGTGACCCATGGATTAAACTCGCACACCATAACGATGAGCTGTTTATGTACATCGAGTAATGAGTCTGATACATGTATATGCTTGGCAATAAAAAATAAAATCCCGGTGTGTTTACTGTGTCCACCAGTATTGATTTATTTTCATTTCATACCTGGGACAGGTATTTATTGGAAATAAATACCTCCCACAGAGGTATTTATCACAAATAGATACCTGCTCGAGACAATGGAATCATGCACTATATGTAGGATATGGCCCGCGGTTGAGGCTTTCGGTCAGATAGACCCCTCGCGCTTCGCACTCGGGCTCTATCTGACCGAAAGCCTCAACCTGGGGCCCTATCCTTTACATAAATCATGAAGAAGGTATCCAAGCAATTAAAAATGCATTCCTGACTCTGGAAAACAATGAACTATTCAAAGGTATAATGAAATTATTGGAAATTTCACTTGAATGTAATGACTTCGAATTTGACGGTAAGACATTCCTACAAGTTTCAGGCACAGCCATGGGTCAGAAATATGCACCTCATTATGCAGATATTCATATGGGTGAATTTTAAAAAGCTAGCTTTACAAAAGTGTCCATTCAAACCAGGTTGCTATTATAGGTATTTAGATGACATTTTCTTCATTCGGCCACATGGGTTTTTAAATTTTAACAGTTTCTCGAAATATTCAACTCTCATAGGGCATCAATCAAGTTCAAAGCTAAAATTAGTACTGAATCAGTTAATTTTTTGGATACTACATTGTTCAGAAGCAAAGAAAACACATTAGAAGCAAAAGTTTTCTTCAAGCCAACGGATACTCATCAGTTGCTGCACAAGCTCTCTTTTCATCCAAAACACACTTATAAAGAACTCATCAAGTCCCAAGTTTTTCGATTTTTCCAAATTTGCTCATATCCAGATGATGTTGAATCAGCTTGCCAAACATTGTTCAAGCCACTTTCGAAACGTAACTATTCAAAACGTTGGCTTCGCAAAATAAAGAATGAAACATTGAGAATTTTGAACAGTGAGGAAAGACTAGGTGCTGATTTTCAATTGCCCACTTCCAGCTCATCTGGCTCAAAACCTTGTAACTCTAGACAATGTCAGACATGTCATTTAGTTCCAAATTGTCAAAATTTCTCGGGATCAGTTTTTGAACAAACCTACTCAATCAACTCAGCTTTGGATTGCAACTCAGAAAATATAATGTATCTATACATTTGTAAGCTTTGCGAAACACAATATGTAGGTGAAACCGGTAAATCACTCAAATTCAGAAACAATCGTCACCGTGCTGCAATAACTAGCTGCAATGAGGAAAATGCATTATACAGTCATCTATCTAAATTTCACAGCAAAACTGAATTTTCCATGGATTGTTTTTCTCTTTTACCAATTGAACAGGTTTCCGATCTTGGTGATGAACTTTTAAACAAACAATGGCGACTTGAAAGGGAATATTGTTGGATTGATACTTTAGGCACTTTCGAACCTCATGGCCTCAACGTTAAAAAATTTACAAAGTATGACCCTTTGAACAAAAGTAAAAATAAATTCGACCTGGTGTATATTATAGTACCCTTCTCAAAAACAGGTGCTCTCTCGGCCCAAATTGTTAAAACGCATATGAAACAACTCAACAAAAATACTGATGGTGATATTAAAATAGCAACAGCTTACAAGAAGCATCAAAATCTTAAAGAACTTTTAGTCAGAAGCAAACTTGAATAATCCAACGCTCATTGAATTTGTATTGCTTTTACTGTTTTATGTTTTGTATTACTCTTACAATTATCTTGTGCCAGTGCATTTTTTATACTCTCCAAAACATACATACATACATACATACATACATACATACATACATACATACATACATAATGTCTTGCTATATTTCTGTTTACTAATTCGGTATAACTTGTGAAGAAAGTGATGTCAACATTTCAGGCATGGAGATTGTAAGGATGGGATCTTGAGTCAGAAGGATTTGGGTTATCATGGTTCGGCAGCCAATGTTGCTCAGGTTTGGTCATGTTTCAATTATTTTATAGCAGTGTCAGCAGTATTTGTTGTATTTCTAGAAATTCCGTCATCGGTGAACTTCCTTTGTCTAGGGACACTTACTAGGATTGTAAATAATATTAGAGTGAGTATTGAGAGACTTCAGCACTTGACAAAGGATTCAACTTCTAAACCGGTCGTGCAACAGGCAGAGTACATTGCGAGTAACTATTTTTTGATATTGTTTTGTATTATTTTGTATTGTGTTAGGTACTGGTCAGATTATTGACCCTATCTTTGCATTCAGGCTTCTTCAAACGTTTTGTTTCCTTTTTATACAATTGTTTATATTTTATAATTTTATCAAATCAATCACGTTCTGGTTTTAATATCAATCACGTTCTGGTAATCAATCACGTTCTGATGAATTCTCGGATTATGCTGCAAATATTCTAGGTTCATTGAGTTCGATCATTTTCGCAGGAGATTTCAATGTCCATGTGAACTCTGATGACAGGAGTGTTGTCATGTTTTCTCAAGTCCTCTGTAACCTCGGTCTGAAACAACATGTATCTTGTCCAACCCATCAATCGGGCAATACTCTCGACCTCTTTCTGACCAAGGACAATGAGTCCACTGTTCTGTCTGAACCAGTGGGTAACTACTACATCAGTGACCATTGTTTTGTGGAGTCTACATTATCCAAGCCAAAACCCACGTGTGTTCGTGGGATGAAATCGTTCAGAAAAATCAACAAAATAGATCACAATCGTTTTGACAGTGATCTTGCTCAGGTTGTGTCAAATTCATCGGAAATCACTGACATTGATGCACTGGCTGAGTTCTATGATAGTCAGCTGCGATTAGTCCTAGATCGACATGCACCCGAGATCCATAGACTAGCTACTACAAGAAAATCGTTACCTTGGTTTGATGACATGGCAAACCAGCTCAAAAGGCGGCTTCGCAAAGCAGAAAGGGCCTGGCGTAAGCAGGGTTCTCCCGACACCAATGCCACATATCGGGATTGTCGTGCCAACTACCGTAATTATCTCAAGCGATCCAAACGAAAGTTCATTACAGACGCTATACAAGCTGCAGGAAGTAACTCATCAAAGATGTACAAGCTTGTATATGAACTTTTAGGCAAATCGGTTGACAATCCTTTGCCCACAACTCATGAACTTGACACAGTCGCTGACGACTTCATGAATTTCTTTGTGTCGAAAATCAGAAAAATTCAGGAAGCACTTGATCATTTCCCTACTTATCAACAGGATGTGATTGCTAATCACGTATTCAGTGGTTTTGTTCAACTGACTGAATCAGATGTGAAGTCACTGATCATGAAAGCTAAACCGACAACGTGCTCCATTGATCCTATTCCAACCAAACTCGTTCGTGCCCATGTTGACACCCTCCTGCCGATAATCACACGGCTCGTCAACTCGTCACTTCAATATGGAGAGTTCGCCCATTCCTGGAAAACGTCAGTCATAAAGCCACTCATCAAGAAACAAGGACTTGAATGCATATTGGCGAATTACAGGCCATGACAAGCATTTCTTATTCTGTGAAGAAAAAATTGCGTTTTATCAGTTAAAAATTGTTTGTTCATGACTCAAACTACGGTGTGTACGCTGTGTAAACTACTATTGGTCTGTTCCTGTGCTGCTGTGTTGGTGCTGAGCGGGATTGCCAGTGCTATCTGGAGTGAATCGTGGGACTGCTCCTATTATCGCCCACCAGTACATCCCAGGGCCAGTGGCAGTGCACATGCGCATCCCCACCAAGGGGTTTGCGTGTTACCAGGTGTCATGGCTTGTCGTCCTTACGGAGGCCCGGGGTCAGGACGTGGCCCAAGGGCGTGTGAACATTGCAAAAAATCTGATTCAACTGTAAAGCTGTCTAACGGTGATGAACTGCTGTGCTCAAAATGTATGCAGAAACATTTGCTACGTGAGGAGGGTAGTGCCAGTGGGAGGACCCCCCCTCAGCCTACTACTACTTCTGGTCAGTGTGTGACAGAGAGCCTCCATGCGGACACACTAATCTGTAGTACTTCTCGAGATGAATCTGAGTGTGGTGAGCTCCAAGATCAATGTGTGGTTGTGAACGAAGCACTTTGTTTCGTATTCAACAAAATTGACATAATGACCCATGACTCTCTGGTCAAAATTGTGGTTGAATTTTATCATTCAACAGAACTTGAAACAGCAAAGCAGCTTCTGTTCTCATTTGAAGCAGTTAAGAAATGTGGCGTGAGGAACATTCGTAGGCAAGGTCAACATAAGGACAAAAGCAATGTTGATGACATTATTTCGGTTCTCCACAAATGTAACTCTGATGATCTTCCGATGTTCACTGCCTGCAACCTGTCAAGGTTACCTCCAGTTGACATCAACTCTTTTGATTATGGTGCTATGCTTCGAGAATTCCAGACTATGAGGAAGGATCTCATGTCTATGCGGCAAGATATTTCTGCAATCAAATCAAGCTCTGCAAAGGTGACAGCTGTCGAGTGCAGGACTAACATTCACAGTGAAACAACTGACTCGGTTACTTCTTCATGTAAGGCTAAGTCCTTGGCTGGGAGCAATGATACACTCCCTCTATACGTTGCTCTTCCACCTGAGACCCGCAATGGTGTTAGCACATATGCTAATGCTGTGAGCGACAACCCTCCCATCAAGGCTGACGGGGCTCCGAAGCCCCCCTCATCTTTGAGCAAGTCTTCATCGGTCAGCAAACGCCGGCCTGGACAACATGATGCCCTCGACAGCGATGGGTTTCAACGTGTTGCCCACAAGAGAAGGAAGAAAGAAACTCCGCTGATTGGCACACGAGTCGAATCATCCTCACTACGCGTTGCTCTCAATCGTCAGGTATCGTTATTCGTCTCACGACTTCACCCCGATACGTCCGAGAAGGAACTGACTACGTTCTTGGCGTCGGTCTTCGACTTTCCCATTAAGTGTGAGAAATTGAACACTAAGTTTGGGACCTATTCTTCATTTAAGGTGCAAACTGGAAGTGACAATCTGGACAAACTGTTTTGCTCTGACTCCTGGCCAGCTGGAGTGCTTGTGAAGAAGTATCATGCTGTGAACAGAAAAAACAACTAATAATTATGGAGTCATGCAAAGTTATATCATATAATTGTAATGGTTTTAAAAGTCTAGACTCCTATATCGGTCAGCTTCTGAATAGCTGCGATATTTTGTTTCTTCAGGAAACTATGCATTTTACACAAGATTGTAACATTTTTAACTCTGTTGACTCTAGGTTTTTTGGTACTGGTGTTTCGCCCAATGACTATGCTAATGGTTTTATTAGTGGTCGGCCACATGGTGGAGTTGCGTGTCTGTGGAAGAAAGCCATAGATTCTTCGGTAAAAGTTATTGATTCTGATTTTGACTGGATGGTCTGTCTCCAGGTCACTAGTGAAACTAGTAACTGTATAAATTATCTTATAAATGTGTACCTTCCATATAATTGTGAATCTAATTTGGATAAGTATAATGACCATATGTGTAATCTACTTGCCTTCATACAAGATTTGAATTCAACCTGTATTACTATTACAGGTGATTTTAATGCTGACATTGCCAGAGGTTCGTTATTTGGCGATATTCTACTTAAAATGTGTGATGATAATAATCTGGTCATTGTTGACAAACAGCTCCTACCTGCTGATACGTACACATATGTTAGCTCGGCCTGGGGCACTACCTCTTGGCTCGACCACATCGTATGTACTCATGATGCTTTTGACTGTGTGGAATCGGTATGTGTTATGTATGATGTTGTATTTTCTGATCACCATCCTGTTCTGTTTGTATGTAATTTTGATGTACAATCTTCTTGTTCAAGTCCTAGACGTGCTAATAAAAAATATGTAAATTGGCATAAGCTCACCACTGGTCAAATTGAGAATTATAGGTGTCTCACAAGTGATATATTTGCTGGTATTGATATTCCTCCTGGTGTTAAATGTCGTGACCCTAATTGTCGCAATCTTGATCATCTATATGACATTGAGAAATATTATATTAACATAATTGATGCACTTTTGTTCTGTAGTAAAGACTTTGAGGTTGAAACAAGAAACTTTTCTCCTGTACCTGGTTGGAATGACTATGTTCACGAACAACATTCCGCTGCTAGGGATGCTTACTTATTGTGGCGAAGAACGGGTAAACCCCGCACTGGTCCTGCTTACAAACTAATGAAGAAAACTAGGTCACAGTTTAAATATGCCCTTAGAAAGTGTAAACACAATAAAAATACAGTCATCTCTGACAAAATTGCTGGCTCTTTGACTTGTCACAATCCCAGAGATTTTTGGTTTAATATAAAAAATGCTAGTAACTCTAGAGTTCCATTACCTACTTCTATAGATGGTGTTCATGGTGAATGTAACATTGCTAGTATGTGGCAGGCTAAATACAGTAATATATTCAATTCTGTACCTGGCAGTAACTGTACAAGTAACTTTATTGATCTTAAAAACAGGGCACTGTTAATGTGTGAGGGGATGAATGTCTACCCAGTGGAGGTGGCCTCTATTATAGCCAAACTGTCAAGTGGTAAATCTCCAGGCTTAGATGGCATTTCTTCTGATCACTTTAAAAATGCTGGATTGAATATTCCTATTCACATTTCCTTATCTATAACATCTATGTTTGTACATGGTTTCCTCCCTAAATCTTTGATAAGATCTTGCATTGTTCCCATCATTAAGGATAAGAGTAACAGGATTACAGATAGTAATAATTATAGACCTATATCTCTGTCTAATGTATTTTGTAAAATTGTTGAACATATAATTTTAAATAGGATTGATCAGTACATTTGTATTACGGACAATCAGTTTGGTTTTAGAAAGTCCCATGGTACTGAAATGGCAGTATATTTACTAAAAGAACTTTTGAAGTACTATACAAGTCATGGTTCTCACATGTTTGTTGCTTTTTTAGATGCATCTAAAGCTTTTGACCATGTAAATCACTCCCATCTTGTTTCAAAAATGGAATCGGCAGGTATCCCTCTATTTATTATAAGGCTTATTGCTTGCTGGTACTGTCATCAACAGGTGTGTGTCCGTTGGGGCTCTGTAACCTCTGAGTTCTTCAATGTAGGTAATGGCGTTCGCCAGGGTGGTGTCTTATCCCCTATATTATTCAACTTGTACTTCAATAACCTAAGCGTTAGACTTGGGCTAGTTCCTGCTGGTTGTGCTTGTGGTAACACCATTGTAAATCATATTATGTATGCAGATGACATTGTCATATTTGCTCCCTCTGTTAAAGGTTTACAAAGACTTCTTGATGTATGCTCAGATTATGGTCAATCCCATGATATTACGTTTAATAGTGTTAAATCCCAATTTATGTTGTTTGAATCTCATACAAAGGGTGATGTCAACCTATTTACAGATGTTAAACTTGGTTCAAACTTTCTGAAACTTGTCAACTCTTACAAATATCTGGGTCATATTCTCACACATGATCTCCGTGATGACTCCGACATTAAGCATCAGCTCAGAAACTTGTACATTCGGAGCTATACACTGGTCCGTAAGTTTTATTTTTGTACATTCCTGATTAAACGGAAGCTTTTTCTAGCCTATATTTCTAATATCTATATGTCTTCTCTATGGAGCAATTATCATACTGGTATGTATAAGTCAATTGTTGTTGCCTACAACAAATCTTTTCGAATTTTGTTTAAGTTGGATAGCCGATGTAGTGCCAGTGGTATGTTTGTGAATGCAAACGTCAATAATTTTCATGCCGTTAGGCGTAAAGCCTTTTACAGTCTTTTTACCAGAATTAGTGTGTCGAACAACATCATTCTGTCCAAACTCAGGTGCTGTGATATTTTTTATCAGTCACAATTTGTTATGTTGTGGACTAAGGAGTTGTATGTCAAAGTGTATTGTGTTTTGTAGTGTCTGGTACATCCACTGTTTGTATCTTTTTATTGTTTTTATTATTGTAACTATGGACAGAACACTGTCTGAAATAAAAAAAATAAAAAAAAAATAAAAAAAATTAGCAACCTGACCTTTGTCTCAAAATTGGTAGAAAAAGCTTGTCTCAGTCAGTTCATCAAATTTCTCGAGGAATTTACACTTCTCCCGTCATACCAGTCAGCATACAGACAATCATACAGTACAGAAACTGCTCTTTTAAAGCTGGTGAATGATGTACTTTGGAACATGGAAAGTCAGCGATTAACAGCATTAGTATGTATAGATCTGTCAGCTGCGTTTGACTCAGTCAAACATGATATAATGTTTGACGTCCTCCAGAATAAATTTGGTGTCAGGGACACAGCACTGTCATGGTTTCGCAAATACCTGCGTCCTCGTTTTGCCAAGGTATTGGTCGGAGGTGACTATTCTACTCCCGTGGAGCTTCTGATGTCAGTTCCCCAGGGTAGTATTTGTGGCCCTGTCCTGTACACGGTGTATGCTAGTACACTCCAGGATTACTTCAACGTCGACATCCTCGGCTACGCTGATGATCATTCTATGTACAGTTCTGCATACCCAGGATGTGGTTTTCTTCGCTGCATAAGTAACTTGGAACACAGTCTAGTATCAACAAATGAATGGATGAATAAAAATCGCCTTCATATGAACACTGATAAAACAGAATTCCTTATTTTGGGCAGCTCAGCACACCTATCAAAATGAGTTACACCAAGTTACACTGGCTTCCAATAAGCTTCAGATGTCAGTTCAAGATTGCATGTCTAGTCTTCCGTTGCCTCAGTGGTTCGGGTCCGTCATATCTCCAGGAACTCCTAAACATCCACCAGCCTACACGGGACACTCGGTCTGCATCCCAACAGCGTATCCTGTCCGTTCCTCGCACGAAACGGAAAACATTTGCTGATCGGTCATTGGCTGTTGCCGGTCCCAGTATTTGGAATAAATTGCCTCAAGAAATTCGCCTGCTGACTAGCTACCAAACTTTCAAATCTAAGCTCAAGACACATTTATTTTGTATTGCTTATAACTGATCTTGTTTCCTCAATTGTACAGCGCCTTTGATTACATGATGTGTATAATTGGCGCTTTATAAGTTTTAATAATAATAATAATAATAATACTTTCAAAATTAATTGCTGAAACGTATCATGGCTCTTTCTAAACCTCCTCACTTCCTTTCTTTTTACACTCTTCTTCAATGCTTTCACCATCTTTCACTAATGCTCCAGCAGTCTCAAGGCCAAGTCACCAGCGCTTTCAGTAAAAAACAACAACAACACCTGGATGACTTCATTAAACCTGCTTGTTCTGGTCCTCTAATCAAACAAAAAATCTCCAAAATTTTTCAAAATCGGGTACGAAACGTGACCGAACAATTGGTGGAACACTACGAGAGCTCAATTCAAAACCTTTCGGCCCACATTTCCTCTTTATGTTTATCTGATTCAGACATTGCAAATTCTGTAGCTCTCGTCATTCAGCAAGCTCAATCTCATTTCGGCAAAAAACTTCAGGCTTCCACCATCCAGAAATTCAAAAGCTCCACTCTTCCAAATTCCCCTATTTCAAACTCTAACTCTCAATAAAAACTTCAGACTTGTGAGGTTAAAGGTCACAAACACCCACTTAGTAATATCTTCCCATGTATAATATCCTATCGTGGTATGAGATTCCCTAGTCTTGAGCACATCTATCAGTATCACAAAGCCCGGTACCATGACTGTCAACACCTAGCCAATCGGATCCTTAGGGCTTCTGATGCAGGAGTGGCTAAACGTTTGGCTAGTGAAATTCCTAGCCTGTCTCCCTTCTGGCATAAAAGTTAGAATGGAATCATGCCTCAGTTTCTTCAAGTTAAGTTTAATTCTTCCAAATTGTTCCGTGACACTCTGATGAGTCTACCTGAAGGGTATCACATTGTCCATCCAGTTCCTGACAGCCACTGGGGTGTTAATCGTCATGGTCAAGGCTCTAACTTCTTTGGCCGCCTCCTAAGGTTCATTTATCCAGGTCCAATAAATGAATAAATGAACCTTGAACCTTGAATTGGCACATATGGACGGTGTGATTACCACTAATAAAATCAAGGTTGGAAAACAATTAGCCTCGGTGCCAAATGATGGTATCAATTAAATTAAACAATAAACAGACAGCAATCGTGTCATCTTCAGATAACTAACTCAGAGGTATTGAATCAAACGCTTTATTTCCCCCGCACGTGTTTAAGGTATTCACATTCAATTTAGCAAAGACCTGAGTTGTAAAGCATTTATGGACACATCTTAAGGGGTGATTACCACCAATAAAATCATCACCAACGTCGGTGTCAAGCGATGGTATCTCCGAATTCATTCAAGAAAGCAAGGACATCAAGATGTGTTGTCGTATAAATATGCCAGCCGAGCGATGCCTGAACATTCTCAGCAAATTTGAGAACTGTTTCCTGCTTCGACTTACGCCAACTCTGCAGCACAAGGTAACATTTTAGCACATATGCTTAAGCCATCTGATGTATATTTGTTCATTCCAAAGCAAATGAAGTTTCATTTCAAATTAGCTGATGAAGCTTTGTTTCATTCGGAAAGTTTATGGGTAATAATAGTTGTTATAATGACAGGATAACGGTTTGATTCATAATATCACTAAAATAGTAACGAAATGTATTTTGTAATGATGCAGGAAATGTCTCTTTAAAGCTTCTACAATCACAATGTCTCTATTTCCGTCCAATTATATCAATATTCAAGAAAGTCGTAAAGTAGCATCATATGAAATCGTAAGGATGATAGTATTAGACATGTGGCGAATACTTTGAAATGTATTCGAATATGAATATGAATACTTCGCTTTTACATGGATACGTCATCTTGGTCATCTTGTGAAAATATGGCATCCAGGACAGAGATATCAGTCAGGAACTTGAGGATCAAAAATGACATAATTAGGTCAAAAAAGGTATTATGGTTCTGGTTAGGCGTGCGCGTCAGTTTTAACCCTGCGCATCACTCGTTTTTTTTAAACCAAAAAAAAAAATCGGGCGCATCACTTTTAGAGGGCTGAATTTCTTCTTCTTTTTTTTTTAGTAAATTGACACCCGTACACCGATTTTTGGGAGATAATGATCAAGTAAAATGGTCCCGAGTGTTCAACCGGGTCGCTTATTAACAGCCAATTTTAGGTTAAAATGGTGGGCCATATTTGACCGGATCAGTCACCGGCCGCCAATTTTAACAATAAAAAAAGAAAATAAAAAAGAAGAAGATCGCGTCATCGCATCACTTTTTCGGGGACCCCAATAACCAGAACCATGATACTTTTTTTTGGCCTTAAAAATGAAAGACTATACAAGAAATAATATACCACAGTCAGAATCTCCCCTTCCAGATGAGATCACACACCATGTTTTGAAAAGATTAACTGGTCTAACAAGCCAGCGTGTATGGTTAATGGACCATTTCACAGAGCCCACTCGGACCTCATGAATATCTGGCATTACTCGGTAATTTCCGTAGTTCAAACAGACCAATGGCTACTGAGGGCAGAACACGCGCTTCCATGGCATCCGAAGTTGTCTCAAGCAGCATCCGCGCGCTTAGCCGCGTGCACGCTCAAGCAGTCACGCGGTATGGTTATATGCAAAAAGACCGTTGAGAATGGAAGAATGGGCATATACCAACAAAATGTGACATTTTGCAGATACATTTGTGTTTGGATAATATATTTAGGCCATACGAGTCGAGGCAAAGGCTTACTTTATCTAAATGCGATGTATATATGTGCACATTTATCGTTTGAACTTATGCACAAAACGGTTGAATTTGATTCAAAGCCCCTCGCTTCTGATTGGTCCAAAAATGTTAACGTTTTCAGACTTCCGAAATATTTGGCGGGAGTCCCTGTGAAATGGTCCATTAGATTATTGTTGTATGGGCAGTAGAGGGGGAGAGGGGAGGAGGGGCGCAAATTCAGTGTAAGTGTTCGGAATTGAGCTGGCGGTGTGAATTGGGACTGTGGAAAGGGTCGAAAATGAGCCTCTATGTAATGTATTCAATAGTTTTCATGAAAGTATTCCAATTATGAATACTTTGACCATGTTTTCGAATACGAATATGAATACACCATGGATTCAATAGAAGTATTGGAATATGAATACTTGTGAAAAGGTATTCGAATATATTTGAATACGATTACCCCATGTCTGGATAGTATATAAAATATTTGAATGTAGTTAGTGCAAGAAATGTTTTTTAAGGTTTCCACGATCACAATGTCTCTTGTTCCAATGTCTCTTGTTCCATCTCTCTATATCGATATTCAAGAAAGTCGTAAAATGGTTTCATATAAAATCGTAAGGATGATAGTATATATTATACTTGAAGGTAGGTAGTGCAGGGAATGTCTCTTTTAAAGACGCTGGACGGAGGAAAAATTAATATTCAGGTTTTTTTTCATTATATGCGAGTTATACATGATAGCAATGATATTTTTCAATATATATATGTGGCGATTTTGCCCAGAGATCGCGGCAGGAGTCTTTGCAAAACACTAACCAGTTTTACGGCCTATTTTTAGATCGCTTCAGTTCGGAGCGTGCGTTGCCCAGCAACGCACTGTACTCAATCGCGCCCAGTAAACTATAACAATGGTTTGACCTAGTTTACTCCTTAAGTCCGGGGGTCGTTCCCCATTCTTCCGAAAGGGCCCCTTAAGGTCCTAGTCTTTTGCGACGTGACTTCCGGGTGTTGCCATCTTGCCTTCTTCCGGCCCCCACCATGTGAAGCCTTCGTCGGGTTTCGAGCATTTTGGGCGCGGGCGGAACATGTTGGGGATCAACATTGTAAGAAGGGGGTAATGTGGCGATTTTGCCCAAAGATTGCGGCAGGATTCTTTGCAAAACACTAACCAGTTTTACCGCCTATTTTTAGATCGCTTCAGTTCGGAGCGTGCGTTGCCCAGCAACGCACTGTACTCAATCGCGCCCAGTAAACTATAACAATGGTTTGACCTAGTTTCTCCTCCCGCCTCTTGGCTGGATATATACGCGAGCATTGTCTTGGTCTGTGAGATTGTCTCAGAGCAAGCCGAGAGGCAGGACGAGAGGCTCGCCATGAGCTTTACGTCCCTGTGTCTTGGGTAAAGCCCTCGCGGGCCCTGGGGACGATTTCCATTGGGGGCCCGGGCTGGGGTAGAGACAGTTGCTGACTCGGGGGCGCAAGCCCTGTGGATCGCCAGTCTCTTCTCCACACAGGCTCTGGCAGACCGTCGGGCTGGCTCAGAGTTCCATCTCTGTGACAGTGCCTTCGGCGAGGCCGGCAAGCAACATGCCCACATGCAGGGTTCTGTGGTGCCGCTCCCATGGCATCTCAGGCTCTACATACGGCTACATTACCATAACTGTGTAATATGCATGTTGTAGTTAAGGTGTTGGTGAGATGCATATGTTATGTCGTAGTGTATGACGGCCGGACTCGTTCCGAGCTGACTGTACCTGGTTGTAGTGTTCCGTAGAGTAGTGCCGGACGCCCTGTAGTGGGCGCCCGCCGAAGTTTACATATATATATATATGCATTGTGCTCTGTACGCGCTTTGGAGTAGTGACTCCCTTTATAAATCTTCCACTGAGTGTTGTGACGTCACGATAGGTCAACCTCTGGCGTACCAAAAATTCTGCCACGGCGACCCTCACTTTTTATGTCATTAATTTGAAATGCACAATCCATTTGACATATAGATTGAATTTTGAAAGTGTCAACCGTATGATTTTTTTCTGGAGCTTATTATTCATTTTGAACTGGATAATATTGCGAATTCGGGGAAAGTTTTGAGTCGAGTGCCATACATTTTCCTGTGGGTGATAATTCTTCAAACCTCGGAAACTAATATCTAATATGCGGGACGGAATGGTGACTATGTTACAAAATGGATTGTGCAGATTTTCGGGATAACCATATATTATAACAGTGTCATCTATATACCATCCCAAACATGATGACAAATTTTCATGTCCATCTGCCCCAATATTGGTGTGCTGCAATATTCAAACCTCACAGGGAGGAACCGTTTGTCTGATTCTATGTGCATTTGTCTGATTCTATGGGCAAAAAGTCTGATTCTATGAGCAAATTGTCTGATTCTATGTGCAAATAAGCAAGTAAGCTGCGGGGCACCAGTAAAACATGCTGCATCGACGGCTAATTTCTCAACACAATCTGATGACATATGTTCTGTTTACTTCTTAAAACATTGCAGAATATGATTTATGTTCAGTTTCTTATGGGGTGTTCACCGCTTTTCATATATCTGTTGCGCAAACATGGAACGGCTAGGCAGTGGAGCAGTTAGCCATCATAAATCACCAAAGACAAAGCGCTTCCAGTAACTTACCAGGATATCTTGACCACAATTGAACGACAATTATTCCAGTTAACATTTTGATTCTTCCTGGACGTGAAGTCAGCTACGTAATCCAACAAAATTGGACATAGAATAAAAATAACAGAAACAAACCTGATTCTATGGGAACAAACCTGATTCTATGGGAAGGTTGTTGTTTTAGCCATGGAACTAAGAGATTCTCGATGATGATCCTGAATAAATATAGTATTGAAGCTTGATTTTATGTTCTGTTTCTAGGAGAAGTTCAATAACATGGATGACAGATCTTAGCCCATAGTTCCATGGTTATCAAATAAACCTACCCATAGAATCAGGTTTGTTCCCATAGAATCAGGTTTGTTTCTGTTATTTTTAATCTATGATCAATTTTGTTTGATTAGGTAGCTGATTTCACGTCCAGGAACAATCAGAATGTCAACTGGACTAATTGTTGTCCAGATACCCAGGTAGGTTAGTGTGAACGCTTTGCAATTGGTGATTTATTATGGATAACTGCTCCACCACCTGGCCAATCCACTTTTGTGCGACAAATGTATGAACAACGGTAAACACTGCATAAGAAACTGAACATAATCCATATTCTGCAATGATTTATGGAGTAAATAGAACATATGCCATCAGATTGTGTTGAGAAATTTGTCGTTGATCCAGCATGTTTTACTGGTGCCCCACCGCTTACTTGTTTATTTGCCCATAGAATCAGACAATTTGCTCATAGAATCAGACTTTTTGCCCATAGAATCAGAATAATGCACATAGAATCAGACAAACGGTTCCTCCCTGTGAACCTGCGCCATCTTATCGTATCCACCGCCTGTTCGCAGGATCTCCCGTATTCTTACAGCTGTATGGAAAACGTAATGACCCATCGTGACGTCACAATTCCTTTCCCTCACCTCAATGAACATAAGCAATATGTTTGTGAATGTCACTAATTTTATTGTGACATTATACACTTATCCGCAAATCACGTAATAAGTCATCTGCAATTTTCGGAAGTCTTCAACCGCGGCGGTAGACATTTTTGACAATGTTTCATGGCAGGACAATGTTCCCCGTTGCTAGAGACAGGGTTAGGTTTGACGGGTAATATAGGTTTTGTTTCACTGCTGACCGATCAACGGCAGGGGATCTAACATGAGGTATAATAATGTCTCTTGTTTCGTCCAATTATATCGATATTCAAGGAAGTCGTAAAGTAGCGATATTCAAAGAAAGTCGTAAAGTAGCGTCATATAAAATCATAAGGTAGCATCGTATACCTCTATCTACCTATCATGATGCCTTTTGTGGTATCATGTGAGACCGAAGTTTGGCCTTGTGGGAAAATATGACATAGTCAGTGCCATCAGAATCTGTAGACCTGTAGTATATGCTGAGATTTATGAACTGACATATGTTGGACATACATATGTCAAATAATAAAAAAAATCGTATCTGAAGAAATTGCTTGTTCCTGTCACAACTAGAATCCTGACAGTTTTGCTTCAGGTTAAGCAATCAATCATGAAGGCTGTATTCGCTCTGGCACTGGTGATGATGATGGTCGTTTTGTCCACGGAGGCATGTACACCATTCCAATACGCAACATGTGCGTTGGAAGCAAGCTGTCGGTATTCATGTGACACCAGTGGATGTCCGTATTCATACTGCTGGCCTGGTTGTAAAGATGAGCTTTGGTATGTATGCATTCACATTTAATGATGATTTAATTATTTTTGTTGCCGTTGTTGTGGTGCTCATTGTCATAATCGGTAATTACTTATTACATTTGTTTTTCATCTGTATTATTTCATCATTATTAGTGAGCATGTCCTCGTTGAGACTACCTGCTGCACAGATTTCTAGCGAGACCATAAACACGACTGTTGCCTCCAAATGGATAATGCTACAGAGTCACTGAATTCCAGACGTCTGGTCTATATGTATCGAATAAACGCATAAAAAATTGCACGTCTTTAAATGACATCCATTACTTGACTCATACCTAATGAATGTGTCCGGAATATTAGAAAATATATTTCAGGTAGATTTAGAACATCGAGTTTGATATGAGTTTGAAGACCCGCTACTTCTAAGGTCTCATTTATGTGAGAGAACCAATGCTGGTGGGTATGAGATGCATACCTCCCTTCAGTAAGTTTGACCAGTCACCCAGTTTGGTGGGAGTCAGACAACTTACCCATGATAAATTAGTGGTCGACTATAGTCCCCGGTCATTTGCACACTCAAATAGTTCACGAGGAGTAGTTTTATCCAAAAGCATATTTCCTGTCAGGTTCCCCCTCGTCCAGTGTCGGATACAGAAGTACACGGACATCTACATGATTATCTAATCCCATAGTCAATATCAATTCCAATATTTACTCAATCCCTTTCCAAAATATAAGGACAAAACGGATTTTGCATAGTTTCATAATGTTCTTCCCTTAGACACGCCCTTATTTGTTTTTTGGCAGCATATATCGAGAATTCGTTAGGTCGAGGCGTAGTCTACCAAAATTAGGTCAAAAAAGCCCATAAGGTAGACATTTGGGTGTCAAAGCGGAATTTTTGCACATTGACTCTGGAGACCATGTAGATAACCCACAGAAAAGTCCCCATCAATCCCATGGGGGGTTTTCACAAAAATCCAAGATGGCCACCATTTATATGCGAAATAGCTTAAAATTGACCTAGCGAGTTATCTACTGCACCTACGTTGGTGATTTTAGTGTCTACCCCCATGTTTTCTGACCCAAGGAAACCAATGGTGATATTGCTGAGTCTCTGTGACTGTTGGTTGTTTCAAAATCCAATATAGTCCATGAGCCCAGGGGGTCCACTGTGCACCCCCCCCCCCTCAGGAATCTCCGCGAGGGGTGTCATTTTGTTCAGGGGGCCCTTGAGCTTCAGAATCCACTTGTTAACACTCGATATCCTGGGATGAACTATCCAATATGGCGGCTTTTCAAAATGGCCACCATCAAAACCAAGACATTTCTTGAAACACAAATTTGTATTTTTCTTCGCCCCTAATTGTGCTAGAGACACGATTTTGGTACCTAAACATATGTTTTAGAGGTCAAGGAATGCAATAAAAATATTTTCAACTACTTCAGCCCATCCCTTCAGCATGAAATCCAAGATGGCGGCCATCAGATTCGCATATTTCGTCATATTTTTCTAAAACTTTAATATTCTGAGGAACTCTGTGGCCATTATTTACAATTATGTGCCCTAATACATGGTATTGGTACTTGATAACATCAATGGCAAAAATAACAATGTCCCAAATGCCCTAATTGCTGGAAAATGCGTTGAATTTGGCAATAAACACAATCGCGGCGAAACCAAATTCGATCAACAATAAACCTGAAGTTGTATATATCTTTGCCCCTAATTGTGCTAGAGACACAAAGTTAGTACCTAAGCATATGTTTTAAATAGCAAGGAATGCAATAAAAATATTTTCAACTACTTCAGCATACCCGTTCTGCATGAAATCCAAGATGGCGACCATCAGAATCGCATATTTTGTCATATTTTTTTTCTAAAACTTTAATATTTTAAGGAACTCTGTGGAAATTATCAACAATTTTGTGTCTTAATACATGCTATTGGTACTTGATAACATCAGTGGCAATGAATGCCTTGAATGCTAAAAAAATACCTTGAATCGGCAATAAACACAATTGCGACAAAACTGAATTTAATCAACAATAAACAAAATTGCATAAATATTTGCTACAAATTGTGCTAGAGACACAAACTTGGTACCTAAACTTATGTTTTAGAGGTCAAGGAATGCAATTAAATTGTTTTCAACTACTTTAGCTTAGCGCTTCGGCTTGAAATCCAAGATGGCGTCCATCATAATTGCATATTGTTTTTCATATTTTGTTCATGAAACTTCAATATTTTAAACAATTGTGTGGTCATTATCACCAATTATGTGCTCCAATACATGCTGCTGGTACTCAAAAACATTAGTAGTAGAACTAAAAATGTCCCCTATGCCTCAATTGCTCAAGAATATGTTGACTTTAGCAATAAACACAATCGCGACAAGGCCGAAATTGATCAATGATAAGCACAAAAATTCATACATGTACATATCTTTTACCCTAATTGTGCGAACTTTTGTACCTAAACATATGTGTTAGAGTTTAGGAAATCTCCTATCTCAAGGCCGAAATTGTGAACATTCAAAATGGCCGCCAAAAGTGGCCACGCTACCGCAAGTGTATAAACGAGGTATAATATATACAATTATGTCCCGAGTCCGAAATCATAGTCCAGCAGAACTGCAGAAAAGCATGTTTTGGCGTCATTATGAACTTTTTTTGCTGATTCATCATCTCTGAGCATTACTGAGTCAGAATCAGCCGGGTGCCACCTTGGCACCCTTGGGGAATTTTTTTCAGAGCCGAAAAACAAAATGGCTGCCACCGAATACCGCTAAATTTACTTCTCTGACAATATCTCCGCTTCTAGGCCACTTAGAAGCAAAAACTTTGTGTCTACTTCTAGGTTGTCATGGTCCAGGAATCCAAATATAATACTGCCAAACTTGTATATATAACAGCTTATCCGGTTTTCGAGATTTACCACCCAGATATTCGAAAAATCTGGTTTTGGTCAAGTTATTAAATGCTCATGCATTTGCCACTCAGTACAACATTCATTGCTGTCCACTACTATGTATTCAGACTCAATAAATCAATGACAATAAATGTGACAATATGTTTTCACTGTTGAATTAGGTGTTACATGTGGCAACATTACGAGTCATTGACAATTCTAACTTGAACCGACATCATCATCATCATCTTCCTCAATAGGTTCTTCCTTGGTATGTTCACTGCAACAATCTGGTCCAGAATAACAGGCACAGAACTTTGAACAAGACATCTGTGGCACTACACAGCCACATCTCGCAGTGGAACATGGCCGGCTGGTGGAGCATCCACATTTGACTGTTTGTAGAATGGCGACAGGTACAGTGTATACAACAGTTGGAAGCATGTTGTGCCGTCTCCATCTGTATTCCGACCATATCGGGTCGGGTCAAAGTGTGGAGGATCTGCTTGAGCAGCGGATTTATACATAAGAATTGAGTACGATGTAGTTGCTGAACAAAGTCATCTTGTGATAGGGGCAATACCTCCAGTTTCGAGGCTAATGTGTTCTTCACAGGATGGTGGTGAACAAACATATCATCTCTCAATTTGAAACCATGATAGGCAGCAAAAGAAGCAGTCGTTTCTGGCATCAGGTTTGTTTCACCTGCTTCTGGTTGACCAAGTGAGATTATGTGATTTCCCCTCTTGGGGGACAGCATCTTCAATGCTGTGGCCTTTCCAATGCCAAACAGATACTGTAGTACACAATGTCACACCCACCTCCCCCATTGAGACATGTACACCTGGCTTATATTTTGCTATGCTTCGGTGTGTTCGAGCAGTTTGAGGAATGCTGGAGGAAAGCTATTGTGGTCCCAGTGTGGATGTGATAAAGATATAGCGGCACTACCGTGATTTGCAAAGTGATGGAACATATTCTGGTGAGCAACAGGATGGACCATTTTGACGAACACAATATCCTAGTCAACTGCCAACACAGATTCCGAGCTAAACGTCCATATGAGTCCCAACGCATCATTACGATTCACGACCTGACTTCCCCAAACAGGTGCAAACAAGTACATATGGCCATACGAGACTTCAGCAAGACACATGATCGGGTCCTACACTCCAGACTAAAAAGCAGAACTGGACTATTATGGAATCAGAAACAAACATCTTCTATGGATTGGTTCATTTAAGGATCAAAGAACCCAAAAGATCCACGTGGATGGAAATCTGGCTTCTGAATGTCTAGTACCTGCTGTTTCTACTCTTCATAGATGACATCACGATTATTTTAACATCAACCACCAGGCTGCGTGCAGATATTTGTTTGATCTTTCATGAAATCTCGTCAACTGAGGATCACATTCTGCTTCATAATGACATTGACAGACTGGTAGCCTGAATTCACAAAAGACAAATGGATTTCAATACTGAAAACTGTTACAACTGTTACATTGTAATTTCACTGGCCACAAAACCTATTGCTACCTACATGTATCAATATTCCATAGGTGACAGGGCAGTACAGGACCCATAAACGACGGCGACTCTTGCACTATGCTTCCTTTGTAGAAACCTAATTCGATGTGACAAGTCATCCAAGCCAAAGGAAAAATTTCGCTCTCATCTGACCTCATTTAATATTGCTGTGTGATCCGGTGCCAACGTCAAGCCAAGCTATAAAACCAGCTTGGAAAGGTTCAGTGATCTGCGGCCAGATTTCTAGCAAACGAACCATATGACAATCGTCATTCAGACAGCATTACAGCTATTCCTAATGAACTCGGATGGATATCACTCATGGAGTGGAGAAGGAGAATGACGCTGACCCGTTTCTATAAGATGGCCAATGGATTGCCCATCATCCTTCTGAGCTGTCTCAGACAAGTAGCAGGCGACCAAACGATCAGCAGTTCGCACAATTATCAAACAGCTGTCAACATGTACCAGTCATTTATTCCGGCACAACACCTGATTGAAATGGCCTTCCCCAGAGTGTGATCAGCTCGCCCTCCTTGGTCGTCTTCAGGACATGACTGGTGGCTATTCCACTGAAGTAGATGAACAACTTCAATCGAGCCTTGTTGTAGGTTACTTTGTGAACCACTTTTCGCAGAAATAATATCGTGTATAGAATAAGCTGATGATTTTTTTTATTATTTCATTTTTTACCGTCTGGCAAGATCTTGTCATTTGCTTTGTGTTGGTCTGTATCTATCAAAGCCCCAAACGGTATATTATGCTGGCCATAATGTGCAATTTTGTACCTTGATGTCTGTTTGTGAATGCCTCACCATTGAAGTCCCATATGGGAGGACATCGCCTCAACTAACTTGGTTATCTAGGAACAGAAGAAACAACGACTGCCTTTATTGCTCCAAACGGAGAAGTGATCAATGTCTGTTTACCGACATTTGTACGGGAGGTGAAGATGGAAAACCGCTGCTCAACAACAGATGTGCTGTTCCAAGTTACGTGGCTGTATTTTAAGCCAAGATTGTTGCAGCGAATATACAAAGAAGAACCTGTTCAGGAAGGCGATAATGATCAAGTTATGATATGTAAATGACCCACAATGTTGTCACATGTAACAGTTGATGAGTTAAAATCATACAGCTTTTGTTGGGTCAGTGCTATAGATTCACTAACCCAGTAGTGAACACCAAGATTGTTGATTACAGTGGAAAATGCATATGACTTGAAGAGAACCAAATTTTTTTAAGAATCGGGTTCGTCAATCTCAAAAACCAGATAAGCTTTTATATATATAATTTTGGCAGTATTATATTTCGATGCCTTGACCATGAAAACCTAGTAGTAGACACCAAGTTTGTGCTTCTAAGTGGCCTAGAAGCGGAGATATTGTCAAAGAAGTAAATTCAGCGGTATTCGGTGGCAGCCATTTTGTTTTTCGGCTCTGGAAATAATTCCCCAAGGGTGCCAAGGTGGCACCCGGCTGATTCTGACTCAGGAATGCCTAGAGATGATGAATCAACAAAAAAAGTTCATAATGACGCCAAAACATGCTTCATAAGAAAATGGTCATTTGGCAACTGGACTATCAAGCTCTACACACCGTTTCCAAGATACTGACACTTATTTTAACATGGGAAACTCTAATCTAAAAATGGCCGGGCCAATTGGCCCACTTTGAAAGATTCAATTAACACAACATTTGTGCAGTACTATGCGCTAGTCATATAGGTGCTCTGAGCTGAATTAGAGAAAAAATTATTGAACAAGTTTCGTGCAATTGACAACTACATTTAGCTGGCCCAAAATTTCAAAGGCCCATGGTTCGGCCCGGAACGATTCAATTAACCAAAAATATGACCCAGAGGTATGGGCCGATAGATCATATTTTGTGAATTACAGCAATATTCATCGAACAGATTTTTCTCAGCATTTGACAACGCCCATGTCGACACCGACGGACGGACGCCAGACGCCACCTGACGACAATAGGTTATCGGACCATAGGTCCCGTAAGCTAATTGAACACAACTATAAGAATGGCAGCGAAGATAGCAGTACTATTTGCGCCATGGAGCATGGTCTTGCATGAATTATGCATCGAATCTATACGACATGCGGCATGTAACCCTTCCATTCTCGGTACGTGATGGATTCCATATTGCAGCATGAGTGTCTGGTTATCTGTGTCTATTTGAGCTCTACATCGATATATATTATTCAGGTGTCACACGAATGTCCAATCAACAGGGACCGAGTTAGATATCGGTCTCTATTTCTTTCGGGACTATATCTATTCTGCAACATGAAGGGAATGGATGAATTTTGGAGACAAATAACCTTTATATTTGTGTTTGCTTCGATGGACATTTGCAGATACGTGATGAAGTACGAATAGATTCAGCACGTTTCCTGAAACTTTCTGACCACGCTGGAACGATAATGGCCTCATTCTTGGGTAGCATGACAAGACTGGAATGTGGTGGTTACTGCCTGACTGATACAAAATGTCAGGGGTTCACGATGAGATGGGCTGCAAACACCTCGTCAGCACCAAGAACGGGTTCTTGTGAACTCGACGTCAACCAAACAATGTTTACTCTCGACGCTGGCAGCGAGTACTATCGTGAGTAGTCTATTGGTATCGAAGGCATATTTTCATGTTACCGAACCTGTGGTAACAGTGATGAACTTGAAGTCAACTTTCGATGATATTGAAAATTTGAAACGACATTTTTCGTCCAAAAATTTGATTTTCAACATTTGGTGGCCAATTTCTCAAAATCTGTTCTAATAACTGTTCAATAATTGTTTCTCTAATTGATGCATAGGACTTTCCATATGTACCAATGTCATGTGTATAAGTTTCTTCAACCACCATTCCGCATGTGGTGGTCACTTTGATTTTCGGCAAGAAAAAATGTTTGGTCAGAACTCAAGTCCAAAAATATTGGCAAATTTATATGGGAAGTCAAATATCGTGATTTCGGTGTTGACATTGAATTTAATCTTCAGTGAAAACGGCGAAAACGAAAGGAAAAGAGTTCTGGCTCAACACACTCTTAGCCCTTTGGCTAATCTTTTTAAATGGCAGCCGTTTCTCTTGAAAATCCCAATTTTGGACTTTGGCGAAAACATTTATTCAAGCAATTGTTTTTGTCATCATGGATCACCCTACCTAACGTATCTTCAGCTTTTTAAATTCTTTGGGTTGGACATTACAGGAATTGAAATGATGCATCATTGCACATAGAATGCGTCAAACCAGAGCTTACATATAGAAACATTCCAATGGCAAGTCGTTTATGACGATTTGAGTGGTGACCTTGAGTTCAGTACCATTTTTATTGTCTCCATTAACTTTTTCAGCACTTGTTTTTTTTTTTCAAGTGTTGTCTATGAACTCTGATGACGCCGCAGAATATTTTTTCACAGCAATTATGCTATTCAAGTGTGATCAGATTTGTATGTGTTACTTTTTCCAATTCACTAAAGAATGACAATGTTCAAATAACTGTAATATGCTAATCAGCTACAATATTATTGTTTGGTCATATTTTCCTATTTTCTACTACATAGACAGTGCTAATTGGCATCACAATTGAATATTTTTTTACTTTGAATGTATATTGTGAGACTTTATCTACATTGCGTGAAATTCCATTTGTCCATCAGATGTCCTCCATCAATTGAATGCATGTCATGCACCGACACTACACACTCGGTGTGGTGGAGACTTCATAGACACACAAAAGCGTACATATGCTATTGACTTGTATCTATACTGTCCATGATGTTTTCTTGAATCATGTTATATTCAGTCATGTCCAAGACGTTGCCACGTGGTTTGGTAACTGGATGTACGTCCTCACAAGCTGACAAAGCAGACAGAGAATGTGACAAAGCTTATGATGGCACCATGAAAAGTTTCATGGTGGCCATGCACGCGCCTGGCTACACTGGCTCCGTAGGTTGGATAGAGCTGCGTTTCCTCTCTAATTACACAGTGACGGGAACTAGAATGATCAACCGATGTGTCAACACAGGAGATCAAACTCGTGAGGTTAAGCTGTCTCTCGGTCACACAACCTTTTTCCAGGTAGATGTTAATGCATTACATATTTGTTGAAAATCATTGCTCATCGTTTTGCTACTAAACATGTAACAGAGTATAACTCAAGTGTTTATGTATCAGAAGAACTAAGCAAATTCAAGCGTTTGATTTTCAGGTCGAGTTCAATCGCTACTCTACGTGTGGAAATATTGACTTTGAGACATTTATGACATCCCCAACACAGTCGGATTATCTCCGAGTGGAACTCATTCGCCATGTTCGCAAGTGTAACACAAACTGGGGAAAGGTGGGCTTGAAGGAAATCGAAATACTTCTCTGAACATCACATATTGCTATCATACGCCAGGTCCAATTATTGAATTGACCCACCTATTACCTTAAAATTTCCTCAAGGCCGTTGTCGCACAATAATCTATCTAAAAAAAGTTTTTGATTCCATGAATGACCATAACTTGAAATCAGTTACTGGAGATACAACAATTCGTTGAGATTGTCAAACATGACCGAAAAGTGTGCTTCTTGGTGCCTACATGATATCATAGACAAAGAGAGTGTGTATGTATAGTGACAAGTTTGAGGACTATGATGCCAACGGGAAAGGGGGTTGCACGAGAGGAGGATGGCGATGGTTGTGTAAAAATTATTGTGAAGCTCATTTTGGGGATACTTTTTGTAGCCAGAAAGTCTGATCGAATCTCATGTATATACTGTTGTATCACCTTTGTGTCATATATGTGTATATAACGGAAATTGATTGTGGTGAAAAGCACATTTTTCATGAGTGATGTGTTTCTTTGTACTGAAAAAAAAATTGCTAGAAATAATGTGGAATCATATGTATTATTCTGTTTCGACTTTAATTTTCATGTTTTTGAGGCTGTGTGTATTTTATGAAAATAATACATGCTTATTTGACGCCTATGAGTTTTATGCATTCAACATGTATGTTCGACTCTACTAATTGGTATATCGTTTGCTGTTGTCCATGATGTCGATACATCAATGGCCCAGATAAGACACGCTGCCTCTTGACACTATTCTGCCACAGGGAACAGTCATTTCATTCGCAGCAAAAATACGCAGCATAAACTAACTGGGTCGAGTATGTTGCATTATGTTGGCATTGATGTCATTTCATTCAAATTCCATAATATTCCGAGAATAAAATTCCTGACTAAATTTCTCATTGTATTTCTTGAAGTAACATATGACTGGAAGGAAATACAATATCACTTGATTATGTTTGAAAAGGCTTGACTGTAAACGTGTATTGTCCATTGCATTGAGATTACAAATAATTTTCCCTACGAAAATATTAGAATGTTTTTGAATATATGTCAGTGTATGCATCAAAAGTCGATCAAAACACAAATCTGATAGTTCCGACTGAACAAATTATATATTCTATGATCTATTATAACGTCGTGACTCTTACCTATTCGGTCTGAATACAAACAGTAAAAAACATTGAACTGTTATTTGAATGTTCTCCCACCACAGTTGAGATCCGACAGCATCAGAGCACTCGATCATCTCTACAGATCGAAAATCTCATTTATTGCCCATGTGTTATTCATGATTGCTGTAGGCTTACATGTGAAGTACCATTTGACTATGCAGTATAAAAGTGCACTACATGTAGGTCGAACAAACATTGCAACTGTGATGTTACATTCCGATTCATCGAAAATCCTCGACAAAAGTTTCCTGGTGCATGATCTCGTGTGTTTTATGTGTAGCGGGTTATCTTCCTGGTCTTCATAATAGACGTGGAATCAATAACCAGTATTAAGTATTCCGAGCAAACAAAACAGGGTCCGTTATCCAATCTCATAGTCCGTGGACAGAAAGTCATATCAGCATACGAAGTGAGAGAAAACAAAAATGACAGGGAAACTCATGAACCCCCAAAAATGGCCATTAGGAGGTGAAATCAGGTGTTCCGGAAAGAGTGAGCATTTCATGCCCCACTAGTGGCACCCGTCATGAATTCCCCAGAAATTAACATGAAAATAGATCTAGTTGCATGGCAGACATGGATTTGCTGTATTTATCAACCAGATCATGATGACGTCCATAGAATTTCTTAACGCGACTATAAGTCTTGGTAAAACATATCCTTGTCGCAGCAGTTTAGAGACTAGCTGGGCACTTCGATAGACAAAGTCCTCATATTTGCAACTAGCTCTGTGATAGCGTATAAGTTGAAAAACAAACACACCATATGACGGGGACATAGGAATGTTGCTGCTTAGAAAAGGGAAATTGACTATGGAAAAATTGAAATCATCACGTTTGTCATATAATCTAGTTGACAGGTTAGAATCATTATCAATCTCCAACCTCAGGTCTATATAGTTGGAAAAACTATCTAGTCGCTGAATCGTTGTGAGATGAGAACTAACATTAGAATTTGGTGTGTGTGTGTAAGTGTTTATTTATATAAATGAGTAGAGGAAAGGAAGAGGCCGAAGGTCACAGACACTCACACAATGGTTCACAATAATCCAAGGTTAAATTATATCTGTACCAATGATTTGTCGGACAATCGAGTCAATCGATTACTGAACGAGTTAATCCACAGGGTACTCCCAGTCCTCCCTACAATTATCCACCATCGAATCACTGATTACCCGTCATCATTCACTGTCAATCACGCATGCTTACGCTACCGTCAAACAGAGAATTCTTAGTGCCTATGAGTTAGTCCCAGAAGCTTACAGACAGAAGTTTCGCAACTACAAAGCTCTGATTATCATATGTTGAATTTGCTCTTGACAAAGAGATGCTGTTTGACAGATGGTGTACATCAAGTGGTGATGTTAATTTTGATAAACTCAGACAAATCACTTTGATGAGGAATTCAAACGATGTGTCCCTGTCGAACTTCGAACGAATGTTGAGGAGCAAAAAGCCTTTGAGATACATCAAGCTGTTTTGGCCGATGAGTATTGTCTCACCCACAAAGCGTTCGTAGCAAAATCCCATCTACGAAAAATCATGAAAAGAAGAATGATAAATCAGAACAATCCCGAGAAACCTCACATAAAAAAGAAAAATCCAGTCCTACCAAACAGATGTCTCATTCTACATCTAACGTGTATTATGGAAATCGTAAGAAGGCTGGACACCTGCTGCCAGAATGAGCTCATGATTCAGGTGTCTTTTTTTTTCAGGTATCTTTTTCAAGCTGCAAAGAAGAATTCCATTTCGTCGTCAAATGCCATTGTATGTCTAATGGATCTACCACTGAGGGTATTCAACCAGTCCGATCCGCTGTTGTAGCCAAGACTGTCGACATATCTGAGGATGTTATTGAAGATCGTCTAATTCTTTACGTCTGGTTTCTTCTTTTTCCATCTGCGAAAGAAATGTCAACTCCATTTCTAACTTTTGTAGTTATGTATCAGAACCTTTTACAGTTCAGACTAATTCTAATACACCTTCTGTCAAAATATCGTCGTCGACCATATGTTAAAGAATACTCGTTTTTATTTGGTATTTACACATGGCTTGTTCAACTTCCAGATCATAATGTTAACCCTCTTCAAGTAAGTCTTAATTTCCAAAACCAATGATCAACTCCAGTGGTGGGTTCTGATTGAATTCATAAAAAAAACTTACAAAATGTAAATGCCATGGCTGGTATCTTCCAAGCAGCGAAAGTTGCATGTATATGCAGAAAATTCTAATTCGGAATGATATATTTTGAATAATTAAACATGTAAAGTAGATATTTCTTTGATGGTTAGGTACGAGCCCCCAATTAATCTGTTACATTTTCTAATTTATCAGAAAAAGAAAGAACAGATCAAGAATTCACAGCTTGGAAATTTATTACAAAACAACGCCAACGCTTCAGTAATATGATTGAGCAAAAAAACCCAGAAACAGTGTTATACCAAAATATACAGTTAACAAAAAGATATCTACATGTAAATATGAACTAGCCTGTTTTAGTCAACAATGTGATGAGAAGTTTTCAGAACGTCCCAGTGGTCAGTTGATATGGCGAATGATATCATGTGATGCGATGGTATTAGCGACGGAAGATCAATCCAGAATAATCCCTTGATCTGCAATGGAGAATCAGCAACAGTTCAGCAAATATCCCGTTGCAGTGAAAATGTCAACTTCAGATTCTTCAATGTCCCGATAGTATCCAACCAGTTGACAGTTTAAATCACATTCCAGTTGATGTCCAACTCAGATGGTAATACTTCAACACAAACACTGTCTTCTTTGTACAACAACAACAACTACCTTTTTTACACAGCCAGCTCAATATACCCGTTCAAGAATGCAAGAAAAGAAATGCGATCATTGGATCATTATTTATTCATATAGCTGTTTATATTCTTTATAATGTTGCCCATCTTGTTTATTTGTCATTTGAAATTTGGTACACATGTAAACTAAATGTTGTGTTGATTGACTAGTATTCGATTGTCTATTTGCTAATCATTGCCAGTGTTACTGTTATCCTTACTGCTGCTGGTGGTGGTGGTGGGTCTATAATGGATTTGAAAGTAATATTTTTGCATAGGCCAGATATCTTCAAAGTATATGAAGAGATAATGAGTTTCTCAGATCCAGGGACCGGCATTTTAATGTCTATTGTATGTGACCCCTTGGGGTCAGGCTGTTACGCACGAGCATTCCAGAATAATTGACCATCCAACTTGATAATATATTTATTAAAACTGAATTTTGAAGGTAACCTCAAAAATTAACTCAATCCCATAACGCATTAATTCATAAACTGGGATCGTGTCAAGTTTGGCTATTATATTTCTGCATGTATATGTTCTATGTGTGTGTTATTTAACTTTTGATCTGAGTCCATACTATTTACAACATAGTTTTCAGGTTCAATACCAAACTAATGGTCAGATAACCTTATGTCATGGTGTCGCGTCACGTTCTTCGGCTTTTTCGATGACAGAGGGTTGTTTTTCTCCTAAATTGACTAGAGAATAATATGGGTCATCGGCATCAAGCAGTTTTCATCAATACAAGTTCAGTGTCTTAGTTTCTGAATCGTATAGTCAGTTACGGGCAGTACCTCAACAACCTGTATTTTTAGGTTACCGAACCTATGGTCCGATAACCTATTGGCATGGCGTTGCGTCCGTCGTCCGTCGTCCGGCGTCCGTCGTCGTCGTCCGTCGTCGTCGTCGTCGTCGTCCACATTTTTATCTTTTTTGTTTACGGGCGAATTTTTCTGAAATTTTGCAGAAAAATACTTAAAAATAATTCAAGAAGGAGGTATTTTTTATTTTTTTTATTTTCGCTTTTCCTTCAAAATGGCGGCCGTTTTCGACGAAAAAGGCCTGATTTTGGACTTTGGCGGCCATTTTCTCAAAATCTGTTCAGTAACTTTTTTTCTTTTTGATACATAAGACTCCTCATATGTACTTCTATGATGTCTATAAATTTCGTTGCGCTTGAATCGCTCGAAGTGGGCCATTTTGGCCCAAACTCGGCCCAAATGGGACTTTCCCATGTTAAATTCTCCTATGCTTTATAATGGGACACATTATGCCTAATATCTCACTTGATATTGAGATTAGAGACTAGGAATCAATTGTGGACATATAGGAAATGATATATGCTGAATATTCTCGTGACCTTGAATTTGACCTCTGACCTCAGTTTCAAGGTCAGAGCACAAAATGGCTTATATCTCGCTTATTATCGACTCTACAGCTTAGGAATCAATTGTGGACATATAGGAAATAATATATGCTGAATATTCTCGTGACCTTGAATTTGACCTCTGACCTCAGTTTCAAGGTCAGAGCACAAAATGGCTTATATCTCGCTTATTATCGACTCTACAGCTTAGGAATCAATTGTGGAGATATAGGAAATGATATATGCAGATTATTGTCATGACCTTGAATTTGACCTTTGACCTCATTTCAAGGTCACAGGACAAAATGGTTAATATCTCACTTATTATCGACTTTACAGCTTAGGAATCAATTGTGGGCATATAGGAAATGATATATGCTGAATATTCTCGTGACCTTGAATTTGACCTTTGACCTCATTTCCAAAGTCACAGGACAAAATTGCTAATATCTCGCTTATTATCGACTTTACAGCTTAGGAATCAATTGTGAACATATAGGAGATGATATATGCTGAATATTCTCGTGACCTTGAATTTGACCTTTGACCTCATTTTCAAGGTCACAGGACAAAATGGCCAATATTTTGCTTCTCAGCGACTTTACAGCTTAGGAATCAATTGTGAACATATAGGAAATGATATATGCTGAATATTCTAGTGACCTTGAATTTGACTTTTGACCTCATTTTCAAGCTCAACAGGACAAAATGGCTAATATCTTGCTTATTATCGACTTTACAGCTTAGGAATCAATTGTGAACATATAGGAAATGAGATATTCTGAATATTTTAATGATATTGAGTTTGACCTTTGACCTAAATTTCAAGGTCAGTCATTTTATTTTCAAAGTCAGATTACAAAATGGCTTATATCTCGCTTATTATCAAATTTACAGCTTAGAGGTCCATAGTGAACATACAGGAAATGATGTATGCTGAATAGTTTGGTGATCTAGAATTTAACCTTTGATCCCATTTTCAAGGTTAGAGATATGGCGATTTCAGTGGTCACCTTGAATTTGACCTTCAACTTTCTCGGCTTAACTCTGTATATTTCTCCGGTAACCTTTCTAGCCCATTGGGCTAATTTTATGAGTGCCAGATTGACATATTTGTTGGAACTGATTCTTCAGTTAGAGGCTTAAAGCTAGTTTTGTGTATTTGCAGCAGATTTTTTATTTGCAACTCATTATTCATAGATAACGCATGAAATGGCCTTGTAGGCTACATGGTTTTAGACATGATTGAATGGAGAGGTATATAAATTCCTGTAATAACTTTCTTAAGGATTTTGAGTTTGGCCGACTATGACCCTGAAAGGTCAGATCACATTGTTTGTGAAAACAGAATCTATTCTACCTCTCCGATGATTTGAAACGAAGAGGCAGAATTGATTCTAAGAAGAGAGAATGCAAAATCTAGTCCAATCTAGTTCATTCCAAAATGAACGGAATAGATAGAATAGCCAAAACGAACAGAGTCAAAGTCATCAGCACGATGCAGGTCAAATTTCCGTCGGTGACCTCATGATCAGTAGTCATCTAGCTTCTTTATGGTAATCAATAACAGAAGGAGTTTTAGTTGTCCTATTTTGTCTTATATCAGTGGATGCTTAGAGATATTAACTGTGAAATATATATTCATATGATATAATGCACACCTCATTAAGCACAAAAACTTTCCTCACATTTTTGTCGTCCATGACAAGTTTGAAATCATGTAATTTTGCATGACTGTGATTTCATTAAAGATAGGCCTCCTCAATACAGATGCACGACTCCAAAATCAAAACCAAAATCACTGAGCTCTGGAAATACACTGGTCACAAGAATTTAAACTCAAGAAATATGTTTCGAAAATTTAAATGATCCTGGGTTATTTATACTTTGTTTGGCCTATTTGTCATTACTGTAGGCTATATTTTGATTATCTTGCTTCACAGATTACAGTTGAAAAGACTCGTACATGTCGTACAGTTCACTATCACTGTTCACAAACAGGATTGGTCATATCATTGAAACACGAAGCCAACACCCAAACTGATTCTTACAATGAAAGTTTTCGTTGGATTTTGCTTTGTGTTGTATGTTATAGGTGTTAGGATGCACCTGCCTGAGGTACAGTGTGCAAGGGCTTGTCAGATTATCCAGGATGGCAGAACACAGTGTGATGTCGCCACTGAGTTTAGGGTCAACCAGAGCTGCATCCGGAATGTGTGGAGACAGTTCTAGGGAACCCAAAGCTACCTTAGACGAAACCTGGTGCTGGTCGTCCGAGGGTTATATATGCTGTGGATGACCGATATTTGAACATTTGCGTCAGACGAAACCCGTTCTGGAGTTCCTATAGGATACGGAATGAGTTCCGACAGGCCACACAGGTAACTCTGTGAGAAACAGATTGCACGAGGCCGGACTCAATTCTCGTATTCCAGGTGTTGTTCCAAGAATGACAGCAGACAACATGATACATCGCTTACAGTGGGCCAGGGAACACTCCCGTTGGAACATTGCACAGTGGTCCAACGTCCTGTTTACGAGTGAGTAATAGTCCCTCTTCACTATGGACCATGCTGACGGTTGTGTATATGTGTGGCGAGGCATGGCACAGTGAAAAGCCCCCCGGTTCACAGTTGCTGTCAATCGGTCGGGTGGTGGATCCGTGATGGTGTGGGCTGCAATCTCCATAACTGAGCGAACCCAGTTGCATAATGCCAAGGGAATCATGAAGTCGCAGTAATGTTGTGATAATTTTCTACAGATCATCGTGTTGCCAATAAAAAATCGTCTTTGTAATAAATTAAAGTGCCATAATTGGTTTTTGGTTCTCATGCGAAAGCGATCAGTAGATGCCTACAAGACAGATGTACACTACAAAATTCTCACTGCAATCTTAAATTGGATAACATTTGACATTGAAAGTCAGAGTTTTGAAATAGTTTCATGCAAAACAGTTCCCACGCAGTGATACCAAAACATCAGAAATACTGGAAAAATACAGCTTATTTGCTCTGATTTGCTCGTACCTCACATTATGTGAGCTGTATAATAGTGAATAGTGGAACCCACAGTATTCAGTTTGAATGGTTATATTCCCCAGATAACAACAATAATGTCATCACGTGATGTTTATGTTTGCGCAAATATAAACAATTCGTTCACATTGTGCGTTTTTACAGTATGTTTATACTTCAAAGTAGGATCATTCTGGCGTAGTTTCAAGGATCTATTGCTGCTATATCAGCAGGAATATGCTAGCCAATTGTTCTATAACAAATTCCCGAAACGGATTATGCTACTTTAACTCCCTCTAATGGTTAATAATGTATGTTTACATTGAGCCGGATCATCACGACCTTTTTCAGAAACAATGAAATTCAGTGTCTCGAGTGGCCAGCGATGTCTCCTGACCTCATTCTGATTGAAAACGCTCAGGGAACATTGGGGAGAAGGGTCAGGAATCATAATCCATTCGTATCAAGTGTTCAAACTCTTACAGCAGCCCTCTTGGAGCACTGGAATGTCGCATTACAAACGCGACATGTGAGAAACCCGAACATCACGTATGTCGCTTTTCTCACAGTCATATGCTTATTATCGCCCATGTCGCATTTTTCACGCCTGATGTGATTGGTGGAGAATATTTCATTCCAATCTGCTTGCGATATCCACATCAAAGACTTCTTAATACGTTTCATGAACGTTATTGTTGCATAAGGAAATGTAAACAGACAGATACTTGATGGCGATTTGTGTGTTTTGCCAATGACATGCTTCGAACTCGTACTGCACCACCGTCACCATTTGCACGACTTGAATGGAACGCAGCACATAACGCACCCAAAACATCGCTCGATGGTCAAATATCGCACCACAAAATTCTTTGTTGTGCTGTTCTGCCAGATCCCCTACCCCCACCCGATTTCAGAGCTAAATCCTGATTAAATATTGAGTGGACGTCCATGAATTGGACGAAAATATGGACATGCATGTCGTGAATTTCACGAACAAAAGCCAGTTCAATAGCTCCGCAGTTAATGTCGGATATTTCACGGGCATGTTGCTTTTTTCACACCGGAAACACCAACCGTGAAAAAAGCGACATGGTCGGATATTTCACGTGAAAAAAGCGACATGGTCACTTTTATCACATGAGAAAACCGACCATGTCGGGATTTTCACAATATTCGGTTTTATCATGCAGCAGGAACAAGATTGAATAGGCAGTGATCCATAAACACAACTCCCTGCATGCAGAGACGATGTGTAGAATGTGTAAATGTTATTGGTGCAAATTATAACTCATCATTAGCGCAAATAATTGAACCATATTTCTGTAAATGAAGTACTTTTTGAAAAAAAAATGACAAACTTTTTGCTTGCATGTGAATGGTGATTTTGGATTGTGCGATATGAATGTAAACAATTGTAATCAGTCAAGTGTGGTAAACAAAACATAGCCTAGAATAGAATTTTGGTGACCAGTATAATAATATGTGCAATTTTCATTGAAACAAAAATCTGCTTATGCTTGAATAGGTCATATAAAGCCAATAAAAATTCAAGCAATAGTCGTGATTTCTTTTCAACTGTTAAGCAGTTGTTATTTGGCAGCACCATTGAAGAATTGCCCTCGCAGTTGTTTTCTACTCCAGAATGTCTCTGGAATGCCAGAGTTGACTTCTGCTCTGTACAGAGATTCAGAACATTGCATAGATGTGTTCCTGATTTTATGTATTACTATATGTAAATTTTTCTCAGGATATTTTCCTATTGACTCACATTTATGCATCAATGACATGGTTTGCTTATCTGAACTGTAACTGTAACTGTAAGTATCAATCTATTACCTCCAATATCAATAGATTTTGATGATGCCAATAACAATGTGAAATACAACATTTTGGAATAGAAACAAAGCCCGACCAAATAGTTTATATAGACACACTGGCGTCATCAGGGGCAGACAGTGTGTGAATGTACTTGTTTCTACTGTACACCTGTTGGAATTAGTATACAACTGCCCAACAACCTATGAAAAATAATTTAGAAATCCGAAACCAGCCCCATGGAATAGATGTATGACAAGAGCATAAGTACGTAATCACAAGCCAAAAGGCTATTGAGTAGACATTCGTCTGTTGTGTTTTGAACAGGCGGCATTTCGCTGTCAAGCGCCCCCGGGCATTTGAACTCGTCCTGGTCCACGCCACAACAAATAAAGTCTTCGAATATTCACAAAGTTATCAATGTTTTACATGTTCATACAACGCGTTTTTCTATAGAAAATGGGGGTACCGAATTGTTATCGCAATGACACCTATAGTAATTATAGTGGCGATCACAGTGCTATCACGAAGCTTGGATTTCCTCACGTATCGTATGAATTATGTAGCTATTCTATACCTACGGAGTATTACTGTCGCTACGTGATGAGTTCGATAATGGTTAATCAATAAAGTTACACGTCTGCTTTAGCGGACTTTACGTGAAAGACTCCGCATGAATATATATATCAATCAGGAATCACACGGCTGTGCAACCAGCAGGGACCATGCGAGAACTTGGCCTCTTTCTTGTTCAGGACTATAACGATTCTGTAACATGTTGGGAATGAATTCATTTTGGAGACAATTAACCTTTATATTTGTGTTTACTTCGATGGACATTTGCAGATACGCTGATGAAGTCAGTATGGATTCAGCACATTTCATGAAACTTTCTGGTCATGCTGAAACCATTAAGGCCTCATTTTTGGGTACCACAACAAGACTGAAATGTGGTGCTCACTGCCTCACCGATACCAAATGTCGTGGATTCACAATGAGATGGGCTTCTCACACCACGACAGCAACAAGCATGGGTTCTTGCGAACTCGACGTCAACCAAACAATGTTTACTCTGGACGCCGGCAGTGACTACTATCGTAAGTAATATACTGGTTAATGAAGGCCAATGTTTTAGTTAGCAAAATATATGATGTGTTAATCCAAGCTTTTTGAAAATTTCTAAGAATTATTCAATGAGAGGTATTTTTGGCTTTATCTTTGAATGGTAGCCGTTTGCATCAAATATGTCCAATTTCAGACTTTGGCGCCCATTTTCTCACAATCTGTTCGGAATAATTTCCATATTTGTACATTTGTGATATATATACCATATTTCCTCAATAGAGCACTGGACCTCGAAAGAGTGTCTACCTCGATTAAGCGCTGGGGGTAGCCACTGATAACAGAGCACTATGTCTAAATGTGAGTTTGACTGTACTTGAATTGCTGGTCTGCATGCGGCGACCAGTTAATTCTCTGAATTTTGTCATTCAAACAATGTGTTGGGCCAAGTCGAATCACGCCTCACAATGTGCTCAAAATTGGTCAATTAAACTGAGGAGTCATAAATTGTGATTTCAGTGGCGACATTGAATTTGACTTTCAATGATATTAAATGGTCGAAACCGCATTATCCTTTCAAAACATATTGGGATCTGGCCATTTTTGGGCCGATAACATATTGACATGGCATTGCATCCGTCCGTCGTCCATTGTTTTATATCTCCGAAGTGTATTGTCAAGTATTTTATTTAGTGATGACCTTTATTGGGTGATGCCCTTGAAGGTCACCTTTTATGACCTTGGAAATCCAAACTGCCGTTATTTGCCAATAATATATTTTTGGACTTGGGCGAACATTTTCACAAACTATTGTTAGTAACTTTTCAAATGAGGTTACTTCATTTGATTTCCCATGGGTATATTTGTGAACATGTATAGGTTTGGTTGCCTTGAATCATCCGTCGTCGTGATGTAGCCATTCTGTTCCCACAAGAATATTTAGTGGAAAATTTCGATCCAAAATCAAGTACGTGTTTTGCACCATTTCCAGATAATTTTTGTTGAGCTCAATTACAGGAGCTCTTGCATTAGTGCACCCAGTATTTCTTTACACTTGTGTCTAATTTTCTCCAGTACTGATTAATACCTTTTTAATTTTCAAGATACGTATAGGATTCATTGACCTTTACGTGGTGGTCATGTTGAAGAAAAGTACCATACAAGCAAGTGTTTGAGCATTTCGAGCCAGTAAAGAATTTGTCTCATATTTTAAAATTTATTGTTAAAATACTTTTTCATCCAATATAAGAGCTTAGGCAAAAGCATAACTCGAATGTTTTGGGACAGAGCTTACATTTGAATGAGGAATTAGTTGTAGCGACTTGAGTGGTGACTTCGAATCTGACCTTCAGTTGAATTAATTTGTATACTTTGGCATTGAATGCATATAGGGAGACTTTGTCTACATTTCGTGAAAATGTACATGTCGATTGGATCTCCTCCAGCATTATTGGTGCACAGATTAGTGTTCTCAAGAAAGCGTCATGAACAATGTAGAGTTTTGGCTTTTGGTATGTCATGCACTGCCTCTACACATTGGGTGTGGTGGAGACACTTCATCGACACAATGAACTCAATTCAATAGAGATTTGATACTTGTATGTTTGTATGAATTTTGTTTTATTCAGTCATGTCCAAGACGTTGCCACGAGCTTTGGTAACTGGATGTGCGTCCTCACCAGCTAACAACGCCAATTGGAGATGTGACAAAGCCTATGATGACACGATGGGTAGTTTCGCGGTAGCCATGTTTGCGCCTGGTTACACTGGCTCCGTAGGCTGGATAGAGCTGTATTTCCTCTCTAATTACACAGTGACGGCAACTAGAATGATCAACCGATGTGACAACATAGGGGATCAAACTCAAGATGTTACGCTGTCTCTCGGCCACTCAAACTATTTTCAGGTAGATATTAATTTACAACATACTTAATGAACATCAGCATTCGTTGTTTCTGCAATATAATTATAATAACATTTAATATATTTCACATGAAGCCAAAAGTATATCAGAAGAACACCGCAAATTTAAGCACTCAATTTTCAGGTCGAGTTCGTGTGCTACTCTACATGTGGAGCCACATACTTCGAGACATTCACAATATCCCCAACACGGTCTGCTTATCTCCGAGTGGAACTCACTCGCGAGTGTCACACAAACCGAGGAAAGGTGGGCCTGAAGGAAATCGAAATACTTCTTTGAACAACCCATATTGCCACCAGACACCAGATCCAATAGATGAACTGAAACAACACTTACCTTACAATGATCTCCTAATTGCTAAATACAGAAACGAAAAACACACTAAGACTCGTTCCGAACAAGGGTGGTGTCCAAACTCCAAAGTGAGATCGATTTATCAACCATACTTAATTTCCATGAATGACGATAGCCCGAACTTCGTGACAAATACTGAGAAATAGCAGAATGACAACAACAAATATTCGAGGATGTGACAATCTTGTATGTTGTTGATCGCTTACGGTGTAATTTTAGTGCGAGGTGGTATTCGCTGGACAGATCGGCAGGAGACACATCCTTCAAACGAGTACTTGCTTTTAGCCAATTCAAATTTGAGATTAGTGTCATCACGGCAGATGATTTCTGGAACCAAGTGTAAAAATATCCATACAAAAAGTTGTTGCACATAATCCATGTATTACCATTTTTTACTCTGCAAAAATTAGCTGTCCATGAAAAGGTGTTATACAACGCATAATATAATTGTATATACTCGGGAATAAAGAAAAAGATATTGAAGTGAAAAAAGGTGTGTCCACTTTATGAAAAATAAGGATCTAGAAAAGTAAGGACCTCTGGTGAATAATCAGGACCTCCAACATGGTCCTCAAGATAAGGACCTCCTGGAAACAATAGTGCCCGGTTGCGGACGTCTGGCTTGAAACTGGGATAGGGTTTACAAGCAGGAAGCTGAGCTTTAGCCAAGGTTTACGATTGCAGATGTCAAGCTTGAATGAAGCCACAGTTCAAGCTAAACTCAGCATCTGAACCTGGTCAGGGGTAGGTTTAACCCTTTACTGCCAAAAACTGTTCAGAAATTGTCCCCCGTTGCCAATTTATTTTGAAGAAATCATGAAGTAAATTTTTTAAATGACATATTCACTGTGTGATGTTTCCAATTATACTAAAATATCAAGTGGGTTTGATCTCAGTACAGTGTATGTAATATAAGTTTCAAAATTTCATTAATGGAACATAAATTTAATGTTACCTTATCGTGTGTCAGTTTGCCCTGATTTCCCCTAGTTCTGGTCGACTAAAGTCGCCTCCGGCAGTGAAAGGGTTAAGTCTAGCTTAGATTGGTACACTATGTGTACCTGCATGTCAACACAATACTAGCTATGTTTTCAGCTACCATGGCTTGGTGACCTTGGTCCTGATTATTCTGTATATAACAGTTATTTCAGTTTTGACCCCTAGGAGTGACATACATGCATGCTACATAAACGATGCTACTGTGACTAGTTGTTGCTTATTTTTACTTCGATCTGATAGTGTTGTCACACCGCCGACCAATGTATTTTCTATCACGTTGAGCTACGCTATAGGCGAAATAAGGAAATATTATTGTCATGGACTGGTTTATTACACTGTTCGCACATATATCTGTTCCCGTGCCTGATCTTCCTTGGCTCTTGCTCTCAATAATATATTTTTGTTCCTCCACTAATTTCTTTTGAGGTCGCGGTATTTTTGTTTTCGTGCCGTAATTTCTGTCAACAGGAGCCAACCGATATAAGACAATACTATACAAATATTGGATGATGGGGAGTCCAATACAGAGACTACGGGATTCAGAAAAGCTATATTGGACGAGGCGCAAGCTATATTGGACGAGGCGCAGCCGAGTCCAATATAGCTTTTCTGAATCCCGTAAACTCTGTATTGGACGACCAGCATCCAATCTTTGCTATATTATTAACAACACGCTATTTGTAACAACCACGCTGACTGGCTGCTATCGCGTCACCGTCCAATATACGCAATCCCATATACATGACTCGGATCCAATATACTCTTTTTTCAAGGAACAGACAAGCTGATTGGTTGAGGCGACCGCGCTGTCCGATACATAAATGCAATATACCATTTCAGGATCCAACATACATAATTTGGGAGTGACACGTGGTACAAATAAACCAATCAGAGGAGATGATTCGTGCCAAGTTAATAATATAATCCTCTAATTGCCAGGCCAAACGAGCCACAAACCAGTATGGTTTACGGCTATGGGGGAGTGCGTATCAAAAGCACATCAAGAAACTCGAAATCATTGAAAAGAAAGCAATAAGAATTGTAGCAGGTGCTCGATATTATGACCCCAGTTCCCCCATATTCAAGCGCTCTAATATCCTAAAACTACGTAATCTATATGTTCAGCTAGTTATGTTACTGATGTATGATTTTGTAGCAAAAAATCTACCAAATCCTCTAATGGAAATGGTCACATATCACGGCAGCTATGGACATGACAGACGGCACAGCACCGACCCCAAGCCCCCGAGGTTATCTCATTCCCATTGGGATACAGACTTTGTCTTTTGGGATCAACTGAGATGTGTTGTAAAATGTGTATCTGAGTTTAATTCGTCTATAATGTATTGTATGTTTTACGCACATCTCAAATGAATTACCCACCTACCTACCAATCAAGCAAATGCACATGAATATGCATACGTGCAAGTTGTAGCAAGTCTGACTCACGTAAGCTCGTCTTGAGCGAAGCGTGTGCAACTTGATTGTTTCTAAATCGGTCAGTCTTGAATCGAACTTTGAATCTAGCTTTCACAATCCGGACTTGACACTTGGTTTAAGTCTGGCTTTCGTAAGCCAGACTTTCGAGGTTGAGCCACGGTTTGAGCTTCAGGTCCACAACCAGGCAAAAATCTCATGAGACGATGTGTGTATATTTGTTGGAAACAGAGTCACATCGTATTGCGATGTGACTGTCCAGACATCACTGGGGTGGTCCCGGGCCTCTGGTTTCACTAATAAAGCTTGTAAGTCGATGTGTTTGTCATCGAATTGCATCGTATCGATTTAGCCAGCAAAGCAACACGAACCAATGCGAATTGGCAGAACTGATAGGAATGCAAAACGATGAGATACAAACAAACCGGAATTGACACAAAGATAAAAGCGCCACTTAGCAGGACCCCTACGATTTTTATTAGCCTGTGATTGATCTGCGCCTTTGTGCAGTCAGTGCTGATGTAATACAAAGTTTCAACGAAACAAATTTTCCCAGTGACATTGAGTCTCCACGTAATGAGGCGTATGTATGAGCTCCTCAAACAAGGTGTGTCCATAATTTAACAGATAACCACAGTGAGCGGGAGGTGAATTAGAATTTCATGAACAATGCGGCGAAATCGTAATACCTTGCAGCCAACCGCCGAACGTTATGTGATCCAATTCTATTGTGTTGAGGGTCACGTAATGTTATTTTAACCTTCTACTGCGCCAGATATGAAGTTATTCGGGAACAAAATATATTTTTAGGTTACCGGACCTTTGGCCCGAAAACAAATTGGCATGGCGTTGCATCCGTCGTCCGTCATTTTCATCTTTAAAGTTTACAGTCGAATCATTCTGAAATTTTGAACAAAAATACCTAGAAATATTTTGAGAGGGAGGTATTTTTTAGTTTTTTCATTTCGCAATTTTTTTTCAAAATGGCAGCCATTTTTGACCAAAAATAGTCAATTTTGGACTTTGACGGTCGTTTTCTCAAAATCTGTTCAGTAACTTTTTTTTTCTTATTGATACATAACACTCCTTATATATGCCCCTGTGACGGGTATAAGTTTCGTTACCCTTGAATCGCTCGAAGTGGGCCATTTGGCCCAACCTCGGCCCAAACGGGACTTTCCCATGTAAAATTATCCTATGCTTTATAATTGGACACACTGTGCTTAATATCTTACTTAATATTGAGAATAGAGACTAGGAATCAATTGTGTACACATCGGAAATGATATACTCTCATATTCTCGTAATCTTGAAATTGACCTTTGACCTCATTTTCAGGGTCAAAGGACAAAATGGCTGATATCTCTCTTATTATCGACTTTACAGCTTAGGAATGAATTGTGAACATATAGGAAAAGATATATTTCGAATATTGTCATGACCTTGAATTTGACCTTTGACCTAATTTTCAAGGTCACAGGACAAAATGGCCAATATCTCGCTTATTATCGACTTTACTGCTCAGGAATCTATTATGAACATATAGGAAATGACATATTCTGAATATTGTCATGACCTTGAATTTGACCTTTGACTTAATTTTCAAGGTCAATGGCCAATATCTCGCTTATTATTGACTTTACAGCTTGGGAATCAATTATGAACATATAGGAAATTATATATACAGATCATTCTCATTTCCATGAATTTGAACTTTGACCTAAATTTCAACGTCACAAGACAAAATGACTAATATCTCACTTATTATCGACTTTACAGCATAGGAATCAATTGTGAACATAGAGGAAAGGAATATATGCTGAATATTCTCGTGACCTTGAATTGCCCAATGACCTTATTTTCAAGGTCACGGGACAAAAGGCTAATATCTAAAATATATAGCGTTTGCTAACCTTTCTTAGCCCTTGGGCTAATTCTCTTTATTATATTGTTGAACTTGTGCATCGGCTACATGTGGATCCCACTTCCCGAATACCCTAAATGTGTATGTATTATTCCGAATCTTCAACTGATAGTGCAATATTGAGGAAAGTGTCATGTGATGTTGATACTTGGCTCCTTTTTCCGAACATCGGTCACTATTTATCGGAACTGTTCTCACGGAAACGAGTGCTCCGAATGGGAACTATCAAAATACGGAAATGTTAGAGAGCCAATCATTCGGGCCTAGCTAGGTTCTAGCTTGGTTCTAGCTTGCAAACACAATTTTTCAGGGTTTCCCTATTTGTTTTCTATGGTGTACGGTGGCGGCCATATTACATTCTCGCTGTCTCGACTTGAATTTTTCACTCGAGGTTTCGATGAGGCGATGCGAGAGGGCGAGCTTATGAGGCGAGGGATCAATGCGAGGTTGTGAGGGGTCAATGTGAGGTTGCGAGAGGTCGATGCAAGGTCATGAGACATCGATGCGAGGCCACGAGTCTGCGATGCGAGAACACAAGGATTACACCTCGCAAACCTTGCATCGACCCCTCGCAACCTCGCATCCACCTCTCGCAACGTCACATCGATCTCTCACAACCTTGCATCACCCTCTCACAACCTCGCACCGACCCCTCGCATTGACTTCTCGCAGCCTCGCATCGACCTCTCGCAGCTTAGCATGAAACACTATTCCATGACGCTCCAAATAGTTTTGTTTCAACTGGCTGTGTCTCAACTTCACGTATACAATGTATACACGTGGTAGGCCTATTTCTACCTAGGTCTTTAAATGACTTCACTGTTTTACAAGAATTTCCATTAAATTTGCCACGTTATGGTGCCATATCACTTGCTTGACTTTCGTTGTCAAATGATAAAACGCGAGAGAGCTAACCATTGGTAGATGAGACGGGTGGCACGTGACCACGATTTGACCAATGAGACAACTTGTGCATGATGAAGAAGGAATCATTAGCGGAACGAAGGTGGAGGGGGGGGGGGGGGGTAAAGTGGAGAAGGGATCTGTCGAAAGATGAACGGGACCAGCAGCTCATGGATATGCCATTCACGTTTGTATTGGATAGATTCATCGGTGCAGGCCATAAAACATAAGTTTTACCACTCATTTATATTGTGTGGAACTATCTATATGATCGCTGGTGTGAGTTTTTTAATGTTAAATTTCTTCCAAACGTGCCTTGCTGTGAAAATCCCATGCATGCGTGGAAATTAAACAACAGCGAGGTTTCACGATGTATATTCCTTTTCGTTCGAATGAAGGACACCCATTTATACTGACACCAAATTTGCTACTGACAGCAAGTTCGCCAAAGTTGAATTCATCCAAAAAAAATAGTTGTATCTTTTGTTTCTTTTCATATCAGTCATTAAAACATGAACTTTTATCACCCACAAACTCAACAACAAATTGTTTTCACATTTCATTCTTACATTTATTTGTTTTCGTTTTACAACACCATTTTCATTTTATTATATTATTGCCACTGATTTACAAAGTGCATTTTAAAATAGATATCATTTTACACCGTATGTCAGACATATAATCGAAGAAAAATAATAACAACCAGACAATAAGTCTAAAAAAGACATTGCGAATCAAGCTCATCACATAAAGCACGTTGGCTGAAATCATGGTCAAGTCAACTTTAAATTCCGAATATGGATAAGTCTGGTGTTGTCATCCATCTTAGATCACTCATAATGGATCTGTGCAACCGCAACAGTTATCATGTGAGGTTGCGAGGGGTCGGTGTGAGAGGTGGATGCGAGGTAGTGAGGGGTCGATGCGAGGTTGCGAGGTGTAAACTTTGTGTTCTCGCATCGCATTAATGTCTCATGACCTCACTCGACCTCTCGCGACCTCGCATCGACCCCTCCATTTTCGTCAAACAGACAATTCGGACAAATGACTTGGACAGTGTTCGGACAGTACCCTCACAAGGCCACATCTGGAGATTTATATCATGCTTATGACCCCACAAGGAAGTCTCTGAGGCACTAACCTTGTGAGGTACCTCACAAGAAAAAAAATTCGCTCAAGGGCTAAGACAGGTTACTGGACAAAATATATTTTATATTTTAGATATTAGCCATATTTTCCGTGACCTTGAAAATAAGGTCACTGGTCATTGCGAAAAAAAAAAAAAAAAAAAAAAATACCTCCCTCTCGAAACATTTTTAGACATTTTTGTGCAAAATTTCGGAAAAATTCGACCGTAAACTTTAAAGATAAAACTGCTAACGGACGACGGACGCAACGCCATGGCAATAGGTTATCAGACCAAAGGTCCGGTAACCTAAAAATACCCCACAAGCTTGTATAAAACTCAAAATATACCCCACAAGGCATCTCGCGTGAGCACAGACGGACGGACGACAGACGCAACACCACGGCAATCGGTTGTCGGACCAAAGGTTCGGTAACCTAAAAGCGACATGGTCACTTTTATCACATGAGAAAGCCGATCATGTCGGGATTCTCACAATGTTCGGCTTCATCATGCATCAAGTTTCAGATTTGGACTTGATGATGTCGCTCACATATTGAGCCTAGCATGAAGCATGATCTTGTATGAATTATGCAACAAATCTATATGACATACTAGACTCACTCCACCAGTCTCTGTATGGCCCGAGCCACAGAGACTGATACCGAGACATGCTACTGGCTGATCTTTGCGGCAACAAAACGTACCGCTTAAATCAGATTGTGCCTATAAATTCAGCGCGGGTTGTATTTTGAGGGCTATATCCAAACGACTTTAACAAATCGAAAATTATCATAACATGAATCTATATATTTTATTATGTCATTATGTAATCTACGTAAACCCATAGGAGCAGAATTTCATTTTTACAAACGATTACGCTAAATGTATGAAATCATTAAGTGCAGAGTAAATGTAAATAATGAACTGCGAGTACGCTACACGTGGTCAGCATGTTATACATCAGACTTATGATCGGTAAAATCATAATGACTTATGATCGGTAAAATGACACATTTGTCTTAAATTCACTGTGAAATGGAAGACATTATCAAGCAAGTAGAACGTGCAAAATTATTATTATTATTATTATTATTATTACACCGTGACTTTTAAAGCGCCTAATCCGTATGTTCTAAGCGCTGTACAAATTGGATACATGAATACATATAATACATTATGACATTATATACATTATAAGTGGAGATGAACAAATACATGTTTGAAAGATTTAAGTGATTGAAATTAAACGTTATTGAAATGATCGTTCATCAAGTGTGTCTTCAACTGTTTTCTGAAACTGTCCAAGGAGGAAGCGTTCCTGATATGTGCCGGCAAGCAGTTCCAGAGGCCCGGGGCTGAGTGACAAAAGGCTTGGGACCCCACGCGCTTCTTTGCAGGTTTACACACTAACACTGTTGTGTCAGCAGCAGACCGGAGCTGTCGGTGCGGCACGTACAGCTGGAGTAACTCCTGGAGATAAGTGGGGGCGATTCCATTCAAGCACTTGTACACGTATGTGAGGATCCGAAACTGGATACGGAGGTGGCAAGGGAGCCAGTGGAGGCTGTAAAGCACTGGCGTTATATGATCCTGAAGTGTTGTTTGTGTAATGATTCGCGCCGCCTTGTTCTGAACCTTCTGGAGACGGTAGATCTGGGTCTGAGGGAGCCCTGAGAGCAGCGAACTACAATAGTCCAGCCGAGAAGTCACCAAACTCTGGATTGCTGATCTGCAGGCATATGTTGTTAGGTAACGCCTGATTTTGCCGATGTTGCGCAGGTGGAAATTGCATGATTTGACAACGCTGGTGACTTGGGCAGCCATCGACATGTGGTCATCAAACATAACACCAAGGTTTCTGACAGTTGCTGAAGGGGAAATGGACGCGTCAGCGATGTTAAGAACGTGGATGGGGTTGGAGAAGTTCCTGTGCTGATGGGCTGACATCACAAGTAGCAGTTCCGTCTTCCCCTGGTTCAACTGGAGGTAGTTCTCAGTCATCCAGTACCCAATTTCTGTTATGCAGCTTTGCATAGCCGTCGGTCCTTGAGTAACTGTCAGAGTTTTTTGCATCGAAGGTCAGATAGAGTTGAATGTCGTCTGCATAGCGGTGGTATCCAACACCATGCCGAGTGATGATTCCCTCCAAAGGTTGGGTATAGATGGAGAATAGCACTGGCCCCAGCACGGAGCCCTGAGGCACGCCGTGGACAGCAGGTCTGCCAGATGAGTAGGTCCCTGCAATACCCACTCGCTGTGATCGAGCATGAAGGTATGAGCGGAACCAATCCAGTGCTGTTCCTTTAACACCCAGCGAACGGTGGAGTGAGCTGATGAGTGTATCATGGTGGATAGTGTCAAATGCGGCACTCAAATCTAGAAGTACCAACATCATGGCCTTGTTGTTGTCCAGACCGACCACCAAGTCGTTCTGTACTCGGAGAAGTGCAGTCTCAGTGCAGTGTAGAGGTTTATAGGCTGATTGGAACTTTTCATTTAGGCAGTGATAGTCCATGTGTAGCTTCAGTCTCTTCAGGACCACTCGTTCAACCACCTTGCCAATGAAAGAAAGGTTGGAGACTGGTCTGAAATTCTTGAGCATGGTAGCATCCAAGGATGCTTTCTTCAGGAGAGGAGTGACAACTGCCTCCTTCGCGGATGAGGGAAAGGTTCCAGTTGACAATGACATGTTGACCAGTGTTGTCAGGATCGGAAGGTGAGTATCCATGGTCTCCTTGAGCAGCCACGTGGGCATGGGATCGAGCACACACGACTTCGATGGGGATGCCATGATAGTTTTCCGCAGATCATCCAGTGTCACTGGAGGAAAGCTGTCCATGGAGACATCTGGCGACAGCGGAGCACCGGTGACTAGAAACTGGCCATCTGGATTTCTCTTGCTCGCTATCCCAGAGATTATGATGTCAACTTTTTCGACGAAGAAGTCAGCGAAGGATTCACAGCTGTTCTTCAGGTCCTGTGACGGATACTCAACTTTTTCGACGAAGAAGTCAGTGAAGGATTCACAGCTGTTCTTCAGGTCCTGTGACGGATACTCGGGTAGCCGTTCTTTCAGCAGGCTGTTCAAGGTCTTAAATGTTGTCCGCTGATCGGCGCCTGAAAACTTGTATTCATAGTAGATCTTTTTGATGTTGAGAATGTGAGTGTTGACTAGATCTCTGCGTTGTTCATAGATCTGTTTGTGGATCATTACCTGTGTTTTTCTCCATTGCCTCTCAGCTGCTCGTCGACTTCGGCGGAGCTTGGTGAGCTTACTATCAGCCCATGGGTATGACACGACAGCTTTTCTCAAGCGGGTCACACGAGGAGCATGGCTATCCAGCACACAGGTATACAATTGAAAGATTTCCAGAGAGAGGCAGTGAAATGGACACTTCAAGGAAAAGATGTCGTTGTGGAAAGTCGTTGTGCTACACTCTCCTGTCCGATATGTTCGAAGTCAAGGCCAAGCAAAAACCGACAGTTGAACGGCCTATTGTGGTTGTGGTTTCACCATTGGTAGCGCTGATCAAAGATCAAGTAAAGAAGGCTCAGCACATGGGCATTTGTGCCTGTGGTTTGACTGATGACACAGAACACATTGTAGAAACTTGTGCCGTGCAAGGCCATTACAGACTGATTTTCGTGAGCCCAGAGGGAATATTGGGGAAGCACTTGAAATTGATAGAGAGTGACCTGTACAGAGAATGTCTCGTTTCCTTTGTGGTTGATGAAGCACACTGCATTACAGAATGGTAAATACTGAATTGAGTTTTTGTCTACCAAATATATTAGAAATCCTCATTTAAAAAGTGAAATTCATGTAAAGAGAAATACTAGTAACACATCTTTACTAGTATAAAAAAGTAAAAAAGCTGGTCCGGTACAGCAGGTGCTTACAACCTGCTGGACTACATGACCTCGTTAGATCAGGATCAAACACCAGGGATGTTCAGCAACTCCCTCATGTGTGGTATCAACCTGGATGTTATTCATGTTATTGCTTCGATGTATGCTTCTATTGAGGATGAAGATGGTTTATCTTCAATAACAGGAATTACTCATGAGGAAACTCAGAGAATCTATGAGCAATGCATCAAACTTGTAGAAATATATTGTCCTGGATTGTGGATAAAGAATATACCATACCATTTGATGTAAATAATATAAGGTCCCACTCATATCATGATCCTGAACTTTGTACAACTGTCTAGAAAATACAACTGTGTGTGTGGGTGTCGTTGTATGTGCGTGTGTGTATATTACATATTGTGCAATGATATATTAGTATGTGAAAATGCCAAGTACAAATGTTGGTGTTCATTACAATAAAGGAGAGTGGTTCTGAAAAATTACTTCGATTTTAATGTGTAACTGTTAATGCAACAAAGGAACTCATCACATCACATGTTTTCTGTATCCATGGTATCCCACAAGTTTAAGTTGACTATGCAATACGTGTTCATAACCATCAATACTACATTGAAAACTGTACAGTTATACAGTATGTCAGATTTTGATTATACTTCATATGACAATTTAAACATGTTGAAACCTTCAGGCAATTTGGTGATAAATAGATGCACATTCATTATAATTTTGATTGGTCTTAGTGTCACTATGTCATACAAAAACGAACAGACACAAGAGTGTAACACCTGTTCCACACTTGCCAAAAGATACAGTCATCTTGAACAGAGCTCTTCTTTTTTGGTCTTGAGCCATTTCCGGAGCTTTGAACCATCTAGTTTCTGGACAGTGTACTTTCGAAATTTTGGGAAGCTCCTGAATTCCCGATTATCTATCACTTTGAATAGATCTTCCTTGTGTAGTTCCTTAACCAGCAGTCCAATTTCATCTTTAACTTCCTTAGATACTTTATGACGTCCTATTTCAGTGTAGTTCTTGATTTTCTGATCAAAGTTGTGCTGTATCTTATCCACTGGTTTTAAACTCCTGCTAATACGATTCATGGTAGCTTGCGACAGTGTGCCCCCTCTACCTTTTAGTGCAGGTTTCACTTGATCATTGAGCAGCTCCATTGCATAATCCAAAGAAACGTTGTGCCCTTCTCCGCCATTCAGATTAATGAATCGATTGTGTCTGATAGAGCTTGCAGTAGCTGGTGGTACTGTGCCCAATTGCTGTGCAATAAGGTTGAAACCAAGATATGCATAGTTCCAGTGATTTTGTAGGTGGAAATGCAGGAAATCATGCTTCCACAGAAGGAACACACGATCACCGTCACCAGCTCGTACTGCGTCGTGTCTTGCCCAGTCCATAATGCCTTCTCTCAACAAAGCACAGGAATAGTTGTGTTTGTTATCAGTCGATCCGTCATCCTCAATCTCATGTGTTTATGTGACTGACAAATCTGCGTTTTCTTGGTCCAATTCTACTGGATTTGATGCGATCTCAGACGTTCTGTACTTGCAGACACGCCGGTGTTTCTCACGAACTACACCATCATGTGTGAATGTCCTTTGGCATTTCGGGAATCCACAAGCAAAACGAGCTTCGATGTTTGACGCGGTTCCTTTGGGCTTAGCTTTGGATCGTGGACGTTTTTTGGTTTGGCCTAAGCTGAAAATCCTCTCTGATTCCTTGTACTCCACTGCATATTTGTGAACAATCGATCTTGCTGTAGTTTCCAGGAGTTCTTGGGCACTGAGGTCACTGGTCGGCTCATCGTCTTTGTCTGTCATGTTCAATATTTCCATGGCAGCCAGAGCAACTAGTCCATGTGTTGTGAAGTCCAGAAGCTCTCTGCAGTCATGAACTGCATTCTGCACATCAGCACGTACACCCTTCCTTCTGAAGCGGACTGCTATATGTGCGAGGGTCCCTTTCTCTGCCAAGCTGTCCTTGTTGTAGAAGCGCTTGTATACATCCTGAAAAGATATGTATGTAGATAAATAATGTATGAAAATCACGTTTCAAAAGTTAGGCAAAACTTTCTCAATTTGTTGTTTTACAGATCCGCCAACCCAGAGGAACACCCTGACTTTAGACTTTTTTATTTTGATTAAACGACCCATAAATGACAATGACATGACATACATGTACTCACTTTCATCATAATGATTGTTTCCTTGTGCCAGTCTTCTACTTTGAGGACAACCCCATCAAGTCTTGCCTCAGGAGAACTGCCATCCTGTCTGGCTAACTGAGCTTCATCTCCCCTCTTGGCCGTCAATCCGTCTCCCCCTACTGGAATTGGTATCATGACTCCATTCACCTTTGGACTGTACTGCTGATATGTTTCTAAGATTGATATCATGTCCTCCATCTTGTTTTCATTCTTCTCCAGAACACCGAGAGGTACCTATTTTAATTAAAGATAAATTAAATAATGACTTTAAATGATGTGTACCTTGAAAAATAACTCAACATCAGATAAACATCAAATTAAACATAAAGGCCTTGGATGCATTTCAGTGTTAGCTACGGTACTGGAAAACAAGAATAATACTCAAATATGTCGCACAACAGCCAGAACATATCTACCACGGAGACCACGTTGACATAAATCAACATTATACACACTACATTTTATTTGATATTACAACAATAACGATAACAACTTACAAGAGTGGACTTTTGCATCATTTCTTTGCTGTGTCTGTGGGTAGTGCTGCATCTTGTCTGACAATTTTCATGGAAATATCTCATATTTTCACATAGAGACCGCTGAACCAGCATCTCCATGGTTACTACTATCTGATCGTGTTCTTCTGGAGAAAGCAACCATTCACCCTCAGGTATTTGTGAAATATCTGTTCCTTTTAAAATTGTAGAACTGTCTTTGTCAAGGCAGTTGACTCGATCCAACACTGCTAATCCATGAACAAGGTCTAAGTGTTTGCCTTGCTTGGTCAAAGTTTTCGTGCGACTTTTTATGTCCAAATTTACATTGTCAAAGAAGATATGGAACCATGCATGTTTCTCCTGAAATGAATGCATGAAATTCCTGAATAATTCAACTATTACATATTTTCAATAATTTGGTCATACTGTGAGCAATTTCAAGTAAATTACACCAGGTGAAGATGTGGGAGGTTCTTCCATCTCAATGTCATCTGAGATTGACATCTGTTTATCGTCCAGATGACCCAGTACATCATCAATGGTCGAGTCTGTGTCCGTGTGTTCATTCCTTGAAGGCTGCTCATCTGCTAGAGTTTGAAACTCAGCTACCTACAACAATATTGAAATGTTTATACTGATTCCAGTGATTACCAACATGTAGTTACCGGTATGTTAGGTAATGGTTCGGTTGCTGAACTATATAAAACTAGACAAGGCCTAGACGCCAAAATGAACTTGTTAAGAACTTGAGTTATAACTTTCAAGGTCATTTGTGTTCAACTTCAACACATCAAATAGTGTGATAAAAATACAAAAATACATAATACAGCTATTTGTATTGGTTCCATGTGTACCTGTTCAACACCAATTTCCGGATAATAGTTGACAGACTCCATGCATTCGCCGGACATCGCATCATTCTGAGAAAAATAGTAGAAAATTCCAAATATGAAGATATGTAAAAAAACAAAAGTTTAAAACCTAAAAATACCTTCAGATATATATTATGACACACCAGAACTAGTCCCGTTCCATGTTCAAATGTTTCTGCACTTCGTCCCTCCAGTGGAGCCATCTCGTCACATGATGAAATTTGTGGACATTTTTCTAGCAAATTTGCCAGACGAACTCTTGCACGACTCTTCCTTGGTTTAGCTGATTCCTAAAACAGAATCCATTCATTTAGTGCTTTCAAAATTTACTAGACTGTTCAGTCGCTGACAACCTCCAACGATATATTCACCTTCTCTACTTTCCGCCACAGTATACAGAGCTCAGACCCGATGTATTCAGGAGCGTATTTTTTCACCTAATATCTATTTATAGTAATGATGGTCAGACCTTAATCATATACTGATCATCTAACAAGAAATAAGAGGTAAATATTGCGATACCCATCGAATCAAGTCTATCATATCTTTCTGATAAGTTAGGTTGGACATGCTAAAGCATAGTATCACTAATCAGGTAATAAGTTTTTTTTACTCAATCGATGAAATGATCAATCAATCCATGTGGTATGCAGGACACTCACAAGAAATTTACTACGGAAGTGAGGGTGGGGGCCTGGCAGCAGTGACTGCACTACGCTCATAAAACCATACAGAGTATCTGCCAAACTTTGTTCGGTGGACACAACGATGCCTGTCACCATTCAATTTCTACTTGAAACTTGTCTGCTGCATACCGTTGATGGTTGAAATTTGCTGTTTGTGTTTTCTGGAGCCAGTGGAATGTCCGTGATTTTTGTGTAGTGATGATCCTCGCGTGATTGGTCCATCTGTGAAATTGTCAACAGCAGCAGCAGCAACAACAATAACAACAAAAATACAACCAAAAAATAAAATGGCGATTAACATAAACATTTTGTGAATGACATTTTTTGCTTACCACACTTTGTGTTTCAGGTTGTGATGTTCGTGTCATCAAGAGAGAATATGAATGGTCATCATTCGGTGCTACTACTGGACCCGACATCTAGTATAGGGAAATGAAAATACATTTCACTACAATACATTTACATGCAAATGATTTACAGCTATTTTTAAAAGGAGTGAAGAATAAACTCTTATTATTACATATTCAGGGGGTAAATTAAATTGCATTTTCACCACAAGAACTGTCACCAGGTAGCATAAATAGACAGAAATGAGTCGACAAGAAACCAATCTGACATACTTTTCTGTTCAATCACAATAGCTTATCACTAAAAGTCTGTTAAGTTAAAATTTATTGTTGATATCATTCAAACAACCTGGATATGTTGATACCTAGCGAAAATGCCTAGGTTATTTACCTGGTTTTCAATACCAGTTTTCCAAGAAAGGACTTCAGCATCATATGTCGTGCACATACCATCTATCATTGCCAACACTGTACTATAAGTAGGACACAAGCCCATGCTGGATAGGCGGCGATAAACCTGCAGGACATATCAGATGTATCATATGTAATAAATAAAAGCCTACGGGCGATAATTGTAGGCAATATAACTGGAATTTGTGATACAACTTACCTGAACTCTAGCTTTTCCTTGGTATATTAAAACCCCAATGGCCTTTTGTAAGGTGGACACCTGTCTGTTTCTTCTGTTGAGCAATATAGCACACGCCATGACAATCCCTGGTGCAGCCTTTGATTTGTTCCCAGCAACACTTCTCATGATTTTGCTTAATACAGGGCTTTCTCCATTCAATGTTGCAGAAAACTTTTCAAAGTCTATTTCTGAGAGATCACACTCCTTGAATAATCCTTTGCATAACAGAGATGCTTCTTTATTGACAACCTTTCCCAGGGTATCAAGTACCTCATTCTTGTGAAGGGTGGTTATGCTGGTGACTGCGGATTTTACTCTCTTTGTAGCCAGTTGTCTTACAGCATCTTTCAAAAGCCCACACATATTTATTGTCTTGCTATAAGTCCTGGACGTGATCACTACCTGAAAATAAATTACATGATATAATATTTTTAGGCCTGGCATAACTATCAATATATTGACACCTTTATTCAAAAATTTGTATAGCACTTTTTCTCGATATTTGTGGAATTTTCACTTTCGAATTCTTAAAAAAGATATACAAATATGTGCATAGTACTCATTATGTATTCTAAGTAAATACATTATTACAGTCTTCTCCTTCTGCAAAACTATGAAATTAGGGTATCTTAAACTTTTGCTAAATAATGAATAACAAGTAATATCGATAAGGTTGATTGTAGTCTACAAGAACGATAATCGATATACATGGAGATCATGTAGAACATCTCCAATATCCAAGTAGGCCTATAATTATTATTATATGCATTAAATTTGCATAATTAGATGATGTTTACCTTCACTGACAATCCAGTTTTCCTTGGGGTTATCTTGTATCTCAGAGGAGTACTCCTTAGTCGTTTCACTGATCCGGGACTGACATTTGATACAGATTTTATCCTTACAACTTTCGTTGGTGTTGAGTGCACGGTGTTAATACTACATGTAGTAAACTTGCATTTTTTGCGAAGACTATGCAGGCATGTTTCCATGGAATCTAACACTGGAGGTGTACTTTGACAAGGCTCAGACTCGGTTGATAATGACGGGCTTAGCGATCTCTTTTGAGGTGTAATTGTTTGTTTACCTGCTAAGTCGGAGAGGAGCCCCCTTCTTAACAGAGAGGAACACTCAGATTCCTTGCTCTTCAATTTATCACGTAGCACACATAGACTTCTAAGTTTCACCACACATTTTTCACACCAAAACAGTGAGGCAGCGTTGTCAGCAATGTAATTTATCACTGTCAGTATTACAGGTGAACCATTTTCCTCTAGCAAACGTTTATAGGCGGCAAATATTTCTTTGGAATTGGATGATACTTTAGACCTAATAGAGTCTTTCAATTTTTGTTCTGAAAAATTGCACCCGCATAGAACACAACTTGCAGATGTTGGAACAAACATCATGTCTTTTCCGATGCATTTCTCTAATGTAACCTTGACCTTCAACTTTGGAATTTCCCAATGGACAGTCCGGATTTTCTCAACTCGCAATTACTATTATTGTCATATCAGCGATCACTTGCCTGTATTTTCTTGCATTGATACAACTATAAAATCGACCAATGAACGTCCTATGGTAAGACTATACAGCGAAAAAAATTACACTGGCTTCATCGAAGGTGTCAAGGCCTCCAACCTGAATGAGGTTCTCCTTATGGATGATCCGGAGACTGCGTATAAGCATTTTAGTAACACTATATCATCACTACATGACAAACACTTCCCCCTTGTCCGGTTATCTCGAAACAAATATAAAAGCAAGCCGTGGATCACATCAGGGATAAAAATAAAAAAATAAAACTCGGGAAATATAGGGCTGTGTTAAGGAAGACCCTAAAAGCGGCTGAAAATCAATACTACAATACACTCCTGACCTCACGACAAACATCGTCTCGCAAGATGTGGAACGTAATTAATAATCTTATAAACAACAGTAGTAAAAAGCAAAATACCGGAATTAATGTCATTGAATATGAAGGTGTCACTACCACTCATAAGCAAGATATTGCCAATGCGTTCAATAATTACTTCTCTACAATCGGTTCTAAACTAGCGGATGAAATCCCACAGACGAACAGAAAGTTTACCGAATTTATGGACAGCACAGTAACGCAGAGCATATTTCTCAATCCTGTTGCAGAGAGTGAGTTATCTATTGAAATTAACAAACTTAAAACTGGTAAATCGCCGGGCATTGATGGTCTTCAAAATAAAATGTTAAAATCAATTTCGCACATTGTATCGCCGTTATTATCACACATATTCAACCTCTGCTTTGCGAATGGCACGTACCCATCTTCTCTTAAGGTTGCAAAGGTCATTCCCTTATATAAAAAAGGTAATCATGCATTGCCTGAGAATTATCGACCAATAAGTTTGCTTCCATGTGTGAATAAGTTGCTTGAAAGGGTTATAGAAAAACGAATGCGGGATTTCCTCCAAAAGAACAATATATTCTATGAATATCAATTCGGATTCAGGGCAGGTCATTCAACATCCCAAGCTCTATTGGAAATCACTAACAATATTCGCTCACTTCTCGACATTGGCCAAAACGTTCTTGGATTATATCTAGACCTTAAAAAGGCATTCGACACTGTTAACCATGATGTGCTAAAACGAAAATTATTGAATTATGGAATTCGGGGAAAATGTTATGATTTATTGACTAGCTATCTTTCAAACAGAGTACAAACTATGTATGTTAACGGCGTTTACTCATCACAAATGCCGGTCTCGACTGGAGTCCCTCAAGGTTCCGTCTTGGGACCGCTACTCTTTTTAATATATGTCAACGACATAAAGAACGTCACCCCAGATGTCAACATTACATTATTATTTGCTGACGACACCAACGTATTTATCCACGATTCCGACTGCGCTAAACTGGTATCCGCCGCAAAATGTACATTGATCAAACTAAAATCATGGTTTGATGCCAACAAATTAACACTGCATCTCGGTAAAACGAATTTTACTATATTTCACGCGAATATTAAACAAAAACACACGTGTTACGATAAATTTGACATCGGAAATTGCACAATTAGTCGGACCAGAACCACTAAATATCTAGGTTTCATTATTGACGATGAGCTTTCTTGGAAAGACCATATTAAGGACCTATGCAACAAGCTAGTTAAATACACGGGCATTTGCTATAGAATTAGATCTTACCTACCGCAACGCGTAGCGATTCAGCTATACTACGCTCTTATATTTTCTAGAATGTCTTACTGTGCTGAAATTTATGGCTCAGCGAAATGTTCTATTTTGAGACCACTTCAGGTGATGCAGAATCGAATCATTAAAACACTCACTGGCAAGCACCGAAGGTATCCAACTGATCAACTTTACCGTGAATTAGAAATCCTAAAAATTAATGAAGTATATGAACATAAAATGTACACTCTAATACACAAATATAAAAACAATAAACTTCCAGGCATATTCCAAAACATTTTTGTTCCAGTTCACTACGTACACTACGCGGCAAAATAGGTTATTTGGGGTAACACGGCACAACACAAAACACGGTAAATTCTTGTTGAACAACTGCTGCTCGAAGTTATGGAGTCAACTTCCAAACAACATAAAATCTATCAACTCACTGAACAACTTCAAAAATAAAACAAAATTATACTTGATGACGCGACATTGATTTTCGCTAATCTTACTTTTGTAACAAAATACATGCAACTGCCGCGCTAAAAACGTTCGTTAGGAACGGTCACGTGACCTTCAAAGTCCACTTGCGAAGACACCGTTCGCGGAAGAACCGTTCGCGGAAGCACGATTGCGGAAGCATCATCAGCGGAAGCATCGTTCGCGGAAGAACCGTTCGCGGAAGCACGATTGCGGAAGCATCATCAGCGGAAGCATCAGTCGCGGAAGCACCGTTCGCGGAAGAGGAGCCTTCGCGGAAGAACCGTTCGCGGACGCAGTCTTCACCACGTGGAGAAGAGTGCGGAAGATACGTTCGCGGACGAAGATGCGCGCGCAGCCACCCTGGCTATATAAGGGAGAGCGGACGGCCGCTCTGAGAGCACTGCAACAGCGACATCGACCGTGGGGAGATCGTCACCGCCACAGCCAAGGGACTCGACGAACTCCGTGCGGACGACTCCTTCTTCAGGGCCTTAGAGTCAACCGGGATTAGACCGACTACCTGGAGAAACCATTCGACTAAACGGGACGGGAAACTTCAACGGGAAGGGACAGAGAGACGCCGCCGGCTAAGAACTCTTTTTAGTTGTGCCCTCGTGCACTATTTATTTTTGAAATGTGATCATACAGTGCTCCATGTCTGAACTTCATATTTGTACGTCACGTGGGTGACCAGCCATACAATTGTAAGTTGATTCGATGTATATAAATCTTCAATTTATTTACATCTGAGTTGCTTCTTGCCTAAGTGAAGCCGGTAAGCTACGGAGTGATGATACACCAGCGTTGGGGAACGCCAGATTAGTGACGGCTCTCGAATCACAACGAGCGGGAGTTACATAAAGTCTATACGATCAGAGAAACCAGGTTTTTTGGGCCACACCGAAAACAAGTCATTACCAAACGTCACAACTTGGCCCACGTGACCAGGATCCCCGAGGGTCTACTGCCAGGGAACGAACGTCAGCATCACTCATGTCCGGCGAAAACGACGAAACTGCCCCAGGGAAGACAGGAGGTGAAGAGGAAGACTCTTCACGGACGGCCTCACTTGCGGACGAGGAAGACAGCGGTTCGCGGAAGCCGACCTTTGCGGAAGAGGGAGACGACCATTCGCGGAAGACGTTCGCGGAAGACGACCTTGGGAAGGCCGACGACCGTTCGCGGAAGACAACGTTCGCGGAAGACGACCGTTCGCGGAAGAGCAGCTTCACAGCCAGGGGTAGACGGGACGTTTCGACGAGTGAGGAGCAACCAGGGAGGTCGAGACCTTCCATGGGCCAGTCGACGAGTCAACAGAGACCCCGGAGCCAGACACCCGACAACCGTTTTCTTTTCAGACACGACTCTGGGTGGCAGCACGATCGAGACAGGGAGAGGTCAACCTACCTTGAGAGCGTTAGGAGGGGCCCCGAGTTCCGACGAGTGCTGGGACCGGAGTACGTCAATCTGGACGGGAGGACGGCGAAATCTGGGCGAGGAGGGATCGGCTACAGCTACCGGAGCAGAGTCCAAGTGTGGCACCTCCAGAGAATGCAGCATTGAGACGGCTTTGGGACCAGTCCCAGCAGCAGTCTGGTGCAACAGGGCAGCGGTCTGGTGTGACGAGTCGACAAACGGGAGTGACTGGAGGACGGGTTACTTGGGCTCCGACCCAAGAGAGCAGCTCGAGAGGGAGAGGACTTTTCGCGGAAGAGAACATTCGCGGACGAGAGGCATTCTTCGGCGACAGGGACGCTTGCAGCCGGGGATCCTTCATGGATGAACGGGCTCGTGGGCGAGGGGGAGTCTTTGGTGACGAGGACGCTTGTGACCGGGGAGGGCCCTTCGCGGACGACCACGTTCGCGGACGAGGACGACTCGCGGAAGAGAGTGTTCGCGGAAGAGAGGAGTCTTCACCCAGACGGCGGCTCGACGAAAGGAGTGATCCAGGCGACCAATCTTCCTTTCCAGTTTTTCGGAGTAGACGGGGAAGACCATTCGCGGATGAGCCGGTTCGCGGAAGACTCGCGGAAGATGGCGTTTGCGGACGTGCATCTTTTGTGGAGGGACGTCTCCGAGACATCTTGGCGGACGAGCCCGTTCGCGGAAGACTCGCGGAAGACGGCGTTCGCGGAAGAGGCCTGTTCGCGGAAGAACTTCTTCGGGAGCTGCTGGCGGAAGAGTCCATTCGCGGAAGGTTCGCGGAAGACAGTGTTCGCGGAAGGTTCACGGAAGACAGCGTTCGCGGAAGAGAGAGGTCTTCACCCAGTCGACAACCGAGACAGCCAGCCTCCTGGAGAAATCCAGCTTCTATTTCAGTCACCCAGGGAGGCCGGAGACAGCACCCTTTCTCATCATCGGGCGATGAGGGGCCTTCATCTGATGGAGGGACCGACAGCAGCCATGGTTACCCAGGACGGGGGAGGAGACCACCGAGGCGGGGACCGCCGCTGCACCGACGAAGCCCTAGGCCGAGACGGAGGCAGGAGGACTCGTCGTCCGAGGACAGCACAGCCTGGAATCAGAACGGCAGAAGGAACCGGAAGATGCTGACCCCTGACAAGTTCGATGGGACTTCCATAGAGTGGCCGGTGTACCGGGCCCACTTTGACGTCATCGCAGAGGTCAACGGATGGAGCAAGCGGGAACAGGGCGTCTACTTAGCCGGGAGCTTGACAGGAGAGGCGCGACGAATGCTGACCAGCCTGAGTCCTGCAGACCGGAGGGACATCGACGTTCTGACCGACAAGCTGACCCTACGATTCGACCCTGACTGTCAGGAGGAGTCCTACAAGGCGACCTTGGGACAGAGAACCCGCAGGAAGGCAGAGACACCCCAGCAGTACGGCTATGAGTTGCAGCGACTGGCCGGCCGTGGTTATCCGGATCTGAACTCCGCAGCTCAGGAGGCTATCGCCTTAGACCACTTCTGGAAGGGCCATCCAGATGGGGACATGAAGGTGATGGCGCTCATGAGGAAGATGAAGACCATGGAGAAGGCCATAGCGTTCGTGACCCAGTACGAATGTGTCAAACCCAAGCCTGGGAAGCCGGTGATGTCCATAGAGTCGGAGGACTCCGAGCCAGCTCTAGGACGGGTCCTACAGCTATTAAAGAACCAGCAGGGAGGCGAGATTACCACCAGTGGGCAGCAGAGCAACCAGCCGAACGTAGCGGGTCTACCCAGACTTCCCTACTTCAAGGGGCTCTTTGAGAGCCAAGACAGGAAGCTGGATCGACTAATCGAGCTGTGTGAGCAGGTGCTATCCATCAAGCCGAGGGCCGCCACTGCTGAGAACAAGGGACCAAGCGCTAGGCCGGGACCAGATGACTGTTGGTACTGTGGGAAGCCGGGTCATCGGAAGTACCAGTGTCCAGATCGGCCGCCACCTCGGACCAAGGAGGAGCGATTGAGTCGACTAATCGAGGAGATTGGTGAGCGGAACAGTTTGACAGACGAGGAGTCGGAAAACCAGTAGGGCTCATACCAGCCCCCAACCGTATGGGCCATTGGCAGGTGTGTGCACGGCTTCACAGGCGAGAAGCTCGACGAAGATGTGAAGAACACATTGCCAGGGGGGAATTTTTAATTTCACAGATTTTTAATAGGTTTTTCCGGTGTGCATCCGAAGTAACTGGATGGGCGCAGGAGGAGCTCGAGGATCGAATTCTCGACTATTTGGAGGGCAAGCCTGTCAACACAGACGGGAGTGCCAATGTACAGCAAACTGATGGAGCCGTGGAGCGTCTAATGCCCCGCGGAGACGTCAACGAAATGCAGACCGATGGAGCCGTGGAGCGTCTAATGCCCCGCGGAGACGTCAACGAAATGCAGACCGATGGAGCCGTGGAGCGTCTAATGCCCCGCGGAGACGTCAACGAAATGCAGACCGATGGAGCCGTGGAGCGTCTAAGGACCCACGGAGACATCAACGAGGTTTCTGCTAGCAGCAAGGAGAACCAACAGGTTACAACCTTGAGGCTGGAGGCTGCGAAACATCAGGGACCCCCCCATGCAACTGAACCACAAGCGGCCGTGAAAGAGGAGATGGAGGACCGGTGGAGCGGAATGACCAAGGGGCCAGCGCAGCAGCTATTGCTGGTGGACGACTCATTACTTATCCGGAGCGGCGGTTCCGAGGGGAGTGATTCCCTTAAGACTGACAGAGAGGACCAGGGTGGTGCATCACTGTGGGTGGACGACTCAGTACTTATCCAGGGCGGCGTCCCTGAGGAGAGTGGCAGCTCTCTTAAGATTGACAGAAATGGCCAGGTGGTGTCGCTGTCAGCCGGTGCCCGAGGCACATTGGCGTGGTATGCGGCATGCCACGTTATGGGGAAGGCGACTCGTATGTTGGTGGACACGGGTGCCTCTTCCACCGTTCTGGACGAGTGTCTCTTCGACCAAATGGATGACGAACATAAAGCAATGATAAGGCAGACGAGAATAAGGTTACGGGCAGCAACCGGATACTACTTACAGGTTCAAGGAGAGATGACAGTTCAACTTCTACTGGGCAAACGACTCGTGTCGGCAGACGTACTGGTAGCCAAACTAGGGATCCCGGGAGTGTTGGGGCTTGATGTACTTCAACAGATTGGGGGACAGCTGGATCTGCGTAAGGGTGAGTGGCAAGTGGGCGACACTACCGTAGTGATGAGCTCGGGCCACGAGGACGCCGTCTACACACTGGTGACGGAGGAGACGGTCGTCTTGCCACCCTTTTCAGAGATGATGGTGGACCTCAAGCTGCCAGGAAGTGAGGGAGGAGTTCCGAAGGCCGGTCTCGTGCAGTCCGCAAGAGAGCCGTTGGAGGACGACCCCTCGTAGTGGGACGAGCCCTGGTACGACCCCGAGGACGCCTGGTACCGGTGGTACTTCTGAACGCCGGCGCTGGAGCTTGCACTGTGCTGATGGGGACCATCTTAGCTGAGCTTCACGGAATAGAGGCCGTGATCGACCTAGGATTTCGTCCCGATGGAGGGAAAACAACCCAGAATGAACCTAAAAGGGAACAGTGGTACCGGGAGGAGAGCGGGAGGGAGCATGAGCCCCTTACACCAAACTCCACCAAGTGGCGGAACCGGACGCCTGAGCAGCCCGAAACCAGAGTGCGCGCCATGCACGCAGAATCGTCGACGAAGACACCAGAGTGCCCGGAGCATCTAAAGCCGCTCCTGGAGGGAATGCATCCGGACTTGACGGAAAAGGAGGTGGAGGTCGTCAGCGATCTCCTTCGACGCCACCAGCAGGTCTTTATGGGACCAGATGGGAGGTTGGGCCGGACGTCCCTGGCGAAACACGTCATCGACACGGGAGATCACCCCCCGATCAAGCAGCCTCTGAGGAGAGCCCCGTACTACCAACAAGAGCTGATCGAGGACGAGGTCGACAAGATGTTGAAAGCTGACGTTGTGGAGCCAAGCGACAGTCCATGGTCGTCTCCCTTCGTGCTAGTGAAAAAGAAGGATGGTGCACTGAGATTTTGCGTCGACTACCGCCGTCTAGATGATGTCACCCAGAAGGATGCGTACCCCCTGCCTCGAGTCGACGAGAGTTTTGATACCTTGTCATGAGGACGATATTTTTCGACGCTAGACTTGGCTAGTGGTTACTGGCAGGTCGAGATGGACGACAGGGACAAGGAGAAAACGGCGTTCACTACCCGAAGTGGACTCTATCAATTTAAAGTGATGCCGTTTGGATTGGCGACGGCCCCGGCTACTTTTGAACGTCTAATGGAGCTGGCACTGAGGGGACTCCAATGGAAGCGTTGTCTAATTTATTTGGACGATGTCGTCTGTCTTGGAAAGACTTTCCAAGAAGCCGTGGACAACCTCGAGGACGTGTTCCGCAGGCTGCCGGGCTGAAGCTGAAACCCGCCAAGTGTGAGCTGTTTCGACAACAGGTCAACTTCCTGGGCCATGTCGTGTCCGACCGAGGCATCCAGTGCGACCCTGCCAAGGTCGAAGCTGTAACGAAAATGGTTCCTCCGACCACCTTGACAGAACTAAGGAGCTTCCTTGGGTTCGTGGGGTACTACCGCAGATTCATCCCTGACTTTGCCACCCGAGCGGGACCCCTCAACCACCTGTTAAAGAAGGAAGTCAACTACCATTGGAGCGAGGCTCATCAGCAGGCGTTCGAGGCGCTGCGTCAACCCCTGACCGAGCACCCCCTGCTGGTGTACCCTGACATGGACCAAGAATTTATTTTAGATACTGATGCTAGCGGCTACGGAGTGGGAGGCGTCTTATCCCAAGTACAGGACGGACGAGAGCGGGTGATTGCCTATGCTTCCAGAACCCTGAGGGACACCCAGCGGAATTACTGCACCACCAAGCGGGAGCTCCTGGCCGTCGTCAGTATGATACACCATTTCAGACATTTCTTGTGGGGGAGAGCGTTCTTACTACGAACCGACCACGCCTCTCTCAAGTGGCTACTGAACTTTCGGGATGCAGAAGGAATGATCGCTAGATGGGCAGCTCGCATCGCCAGCTACGCCTTCAGGTGTGAGGTCCGACCGGGAGTACAACACGGGAATGCAGACGGGATGTCCAGATGCCGACAGTGCCGGAGACCGGATTGTCCCGCCCCTCGCCACACCACAAGACCCGAAGGAGAAGAGGAGGCCTGTCCGACTCAGGAGGAGTGTCCCCTACCCCTGGAGGACCTCTCTGACGAGGATCTGCTTCCACCGATCAGCGGAGAAGGATGGAGCCCCGGAGGACCTCAAGTTAACATCTTGCGGGAGGTCCCTGTGGAGCCCTGGACAGAGGACTACTATTGCGGAGATGGAGTCGGGATATTCCAGATCTGGGAGGTGCGCTGCCAGGAGGACCCGAGGACGACTACCCAGCCGACCGAAGGGTGCCTGCCTGACCGGAGCCCCCCACAGACGGAGGAAGGAGCCAGGAGCGTCTGCAGAACCCTGCATCAGCTCCGCCCCTCTGCCTGGGTTTGGTTTCTCCTGATGATGCTCCTCGCACTGCATGGTTTGGGACCGGAGGTTGTGGCCGGAGCAGTGATCGGCGCGACGGCCGACGTGTGGATGCGCTGCCGAGAGGAGCCCTTCCTGGACCCATGCCCCAACCCTGTGGTCCGAGATCCAGACAAACAAATGCTAGCTGTCACGCGGGCTATGGCTACGAGAGGACGCCGGAATCCGATGGAGGGAGCCCCGGAGGCCGAGGTCCTGAATGGTTATTCCCAGGAGGACCTAGTGACCCTTCAACGAGCTGACCCTGAAGTTGGAGGCATCCTCGGGTGGTAGAATATTTTCACTGAGAGACCTGCATGGCCCGAAGTCAGAACAAAAAGTCAGCAAATGAAGACTCTGTGGCAACAGTGGGACCAGTTGGAGCTACGTGATGGGCTTCTGTACCGGCGGTACCAAGCGGCTTGCCAGAACGCACCAATCCATCAACTGGTCGTTCCACAGGTCCTGAGACGCGCCGTCATGAAGGAGGTCCACACCGGCAAGCTGATGAGCCACCAGGGAGTCACCAAAACAGTCCACCGACTAAAAGCGAGAATGTACTGGCCGGGTATGACGAAGGACGTGGAGCGTTGGTGCCGGGAGTGCCTGAAGTGTAGTGGGAGAAAGCCGCGACCGGGGCCCAAGTACCACCCCATGGGAAATCTACCGGTAGGCGATCGGCTAGAAAGGGTGGCCATGGACATTTTGGAGCCTGGAACGATCACCAATTCTGGGAACCGGTATATACTGGTCGTGGGTGATTATTTCACCAAGTGGACTGAGGCCTACGCTCTACCCAACCATGAGGCTCAGACGGTGGCGGACGTCTTTGTGACTGAGTTCGTGTGCCGCCTGGGAATGCCAGCCAAGATACATACCGACCAGGGACGGGAGTTCGAGAGCAAGCTTTTCCTCGAAATAATCAAGATCCTAGGAGGGGAGAAGACTCGGACGACCCCTTATCACGCCAAATCAGACGGGATGGTCGAGCGATTCAACCGGACCCTGCTGAACCTTCTGGCCGTGGTCGTGGACGAGAACCATGACGACTGGGACGACCATCTGCCCTACGTGATGGCGACTTATAGAACAGCAGTACACGAAAGCACCGGGTGTACACCATTTCGAATGATGATGGGACGGGAGGCAACCACCCCATTGGACCTGAGGTACCGGACGAAACCGGACGATTTGGGAGGACCAGTCCCCGAGTGTGCGTCCGAATACGTCGAATGGGTGAAGGAAGCCACCATACAAGCTCATGAGACTGCACGAGAGTGCCTGAAGACGGCTACGGTGCGACAAAAGCGCCATCATGACGTGAAATCAGCCGCTCGACATTTTCCGGTGGGCACCTGGGTGATGTATTGGTACCCTCCAAAGGCTAGACCAAAACAAGGACTAGGGTGGACAGGACCTTATCTCGTTGTGAAGTCTCATCTCGGATGGATGGTGTCCATACAAGATCGACCCGGTGGCAAGATTAAAGATGTCCACATTGACAATATAAAAAGGTGCTGGTTTACCCCTGAAACCGACGCCTGGATACCCAATCCGGACGATGTGACCCCAGTCCGGACCCCCAGTGATGACGAGGGACGAGTGGAAAACGGCGGGAATGCAGTCCAAACGATGTAAACGACGACGGCAGCGTTCGCGGAAGAACCGTTCGTGGAAGCAGCGTTCGCGGAAGCAGCATTCGCGGAACTACCGTTCGCGGAAGCACATTCGCGGAAGCAGCGTTCGCGGAAGAACCGTTCGCGGAAGCAAGCGAAAAACGTTATTTCGTTCCACGACAATGCTTTTTCCCCCAGATCCCTGGTCCGCGCCTTTTCTATATAAGCAGGCCGGCGTACGATTCCGTCATCACTTCAACCATGAACACACCAACTCTGCAGATCATTGAGATACCCGCATTTGCAGACGAAGATTTCGGGGACGTTCCAGATTTCGACTTGGCTGACTTTCTGCCCCTTGAAGTCGACAAGATGAGCGACCCACAAACCAAGACAGACAAGCCTGACCGGAAGCGGGAGCGCTCGAGGAGCCGGGAGCGTCGTGAGGAGCCCCGAGGAGGTCAACGGTCCCCTGCCCGGAAGTTGTCTACCGAGAGAGGGCGACGCTGGTGCAGCCCCTGCCGGATCCACGTGACGGCATCCAACTTTAGCCGACACGTGGCGACCAAACACACGCAGAAGGAGGGGAGGCACCTCTGCAAGATGTGCAGCCAGCGATTCGCCCGCCGAGCCGACAGAGACCGGCATGAGACGTCGCATGCCAGCGGCAACACCCTCAAGCCAGGGCGAAGGAGGACGGCAACCGACACGCCCGTGTCCGACCCCCGAGATGGTCCGGCTACTGTGTCTGCCCCTGAGCTGAAGACTGTCAGCTTTGCGGCCAGCGGGACGACCAGCTCCACGCCATCAAGCCCCCGGGAGGACGCCCCCAGGTCAGAGGACGCCCCAGACCCCGAGGACGACCCCCCGAATAGCGAAGAGGAACCGGAGTCTCAGCAGGAGCGGAGAGAGGCGGAATCCCCGGAGGCCCCCACCCCCGAGGACGACGGACCCCCCGTTCCCAGAGACTCGGCCCCTACCTACAAGCCCCTAGACCTGAGTTGGTACCTCAAGCCCGTTCCGGAGGAGGAGGACCAACTGCGACCGTATGTGGAGGGCCTGGGCAGAGCGGTCACTGCCGGAGAGAAGGCCCTGGAGGACCTGGCGTCCACTATAGCCATGGGACGACGCCACCTGACCCAGGCGGAGGCTCGGCTCCAAGCCAAGGAGGAGCAGAGACAGCTCGAGGCCGAGGTGCTGCAGCTGCGAGGGGAGGCCTCTCAACGAGAGAAGAGCCACCGGAAGGAGCTGCGGGCCCACGTCCGAGAGACTGAGCTGCTCCGGGAACAGCTGCGAGCATACACAGACACTCGGGACAGGCTGGCGGAGACGTCCGAAAGCGAGGTGGATCGCCAGTGAAGTGGAGGGAGAGAGCCCTGTAAACAACAAACAGGCAGGAAAAGACGAAGAAGGAGGAAGAAGAGAAGAGAAGAGAGAGAAAGGATCAACGGGGACGTTGATCTCCAGAAAGGGTGGAGTTGTAACAAAATACATGCAACTGCCGCGCTAAAAACGTTCGTTAGGAACGGTCACGTGACCTTCAAAGTCCACTTGCGAAGACACCGTTCGTGGAAGAACCGTTCGCGGAAGCACGATTGCGGAAGCATCATCAGCGGAAGCATCGTTCGCGGAAGAACCGTTCGCAGAAGCACGATTGCGGAAGCATCATCAGCGGAAGCATCAGTCGCGGAAGCACCGTTCGCGGAAGAGGAGCCTTCGCGGAAGAACTGTTCGCGGACGCAGTCTTCACCACGTGGAGAAGAGTGCGGAAGATACGTTCGCGGACGAAGATGCGCGCGCAGCCACCCTGGCTATATAAGGGAGAGCGGACGGCCGCTCTGAGAGCACTGTAACAGCGACATCGACCGTGGGGAGATCGTCACCGCCACAGCCAAGGGACTCGACGAACTCCGTGCGGACGACTCCTGCTTCAGGGCCTTAGAGTCAACCGGGATTAGACCGACTACCTGGAGAAACCATTTGACTGAACGGGACGGGAAACTTCAACGGGAAGGGACAGAGAGACGCCGCCGGCTAAGAACTCTTTTTAGTTGTGCCCTCGTGCACTATTTATTTTTGAAATGTGATCATACAGTGCTCCATGTCTGAACTTCATATTTGTACGTCACGTGGGTGACCAGCCATACAATTGTAAGTTGATTTGATGTATATAAATCTTCAATTTATTTACATCTGAGTTGCTTCTTGCCTAAGTGAAGCCGGTAAGCTACGGAGTGATGATACACCAGCGTTGGGGAACGCCAGATTAGTGACGGCTCTCGAATCACAACGAGCGGGAGTTACATAAAGTCTATACGATCAGAGAAACCAGGTTTTTTGGGCCACACCGAAAACAAGTCATTACCAAACGTCACACTTTCATATGAATCCACTATATATCATGAATAAAAGTATTAGTTTTTGTCTATGTGAATTACACTGTTAGACATCACCAAAACACATGACATCCCCGGCAGGTGATTGACGGAGGTTGTTCCCACCTTACCGCGCTCAACTGCCGGATACATAACAGACACACACTATTTAACACACATAAACATACCTGTTCAGTGCGGTATACAGGGTTTGCTCCCAACCGTCTGGATCGTCTGAACAGTACATCCAGACAAACACAGACATACAACACAAGCTTGTTCGCAATGTATGTATGTTACTCTTACTCGATTGACATGTTCTACATATCATAGACCAACTGTTGGCAGCATTGGCGGCTATACAGTTTGGATCAGTACATAATGGGTGAATTGCCGTTAACATGTATGTTTTGTTATTTATTTTGCGTGTACACCTCTGTATGCAATGTATTTTTCACTTTTTGTTTTTATCCATTTATTGCATTTTTTTCCCATTGTACTTGTTTCTAAGGTCACCAGCCCGATGAACTAACAGTTCTTCTGCTGTCCTGCACTTTGTGATATACAGTTATTTCGGTGTTGTAAAAAATTGTTGTGCGAAATAAATTACTTACTTACTTACTTATTTACATTCGCCAGGTGGCGCCCTTCATGGATCAGCCAGTAGCATGTCTCGGTATCATTCTCTGTGGCTCGGGCCATACAGAGACTGGTGGAGTGAGTCTAATGACATACGGCACGTATTCTACTCTTGTTACAGTATTGATTCCATGTTGCAATATGGGTATCTGGTTTCTACTTGAATCTATATTATTTAGGAGCCACAGGAATATTCAATCAACAAGGACTGTGGCAGAAAGCGGTGTCTATTTCATTCGGGACTATGACAATTCTGTAACATGGAGAGAATGAATGAATTTCGGAGACAAATAACATTTATAACTGTGTTTGCTTTGATGAACATTTGCAGATACACTAATGCAGTACAAGCAGATTCTGCACGTTTCATGGAACTTCCTGACCACGCTGGAACGATGATGGCTTCATTCTTGGGTAGCATGACAAGACTGGAATGTGGTGGTTACTGCCTCACTGATACGAAATGTCAGGGGTTCACGATGAGATGGGCTGCAAACACCTCGTCAGCAACAAGAATGGGTTCTTGCGAACTCGACGTCAACCAAACAATGTTTACTCTCGACGCTGGCAGCGACTACTATCGTAAGTAATATATATATGTAAGTGATATATTTTTTGTTTCACGTTACCAAATCGGTGGTCCGATGTACACTAGAGATACCTACATCTTCCACACCGTCTACGCTAATGACGCCAGTGTGGTTTTGGCTGTAAATATTAGATAAAGCTTTGTTTTCATCCCAAAATATCATACTGTTCGTTATTGACATCATCACAAATTTGTATAGGATGACAATTATTGGCGAATTTTTGGCGATTAACAAAACACCCTGGTGACATGTATATGTTTCATTGACCTTGATTTACCTGTCTGTTCATGACGAACATTTTGATTTCGCAACTTTTCTCACATATTTTCTCACATATTTATGCATTTTCATGCACACAGAAAAGAGGCATATATCTACCACCCACTTGTACAATATTGTACCTCAACAGAGAAACGATTCTTCCACATGTTTGCTTGAATTATGTCCTATTCAGTCATGTCCAAGACGTTGCCACGTGGTTTGGTAACTGGGTGTACGTCCTCACCAGCTAAGAACGCTGATTGGAGCTGTGACAAAGCTTATGATGACAGCATGAAAAGTTTCATGGTGGCCATGCAAGCGCCTGGCTACACTGGCTCCGTGGGCTGGATAGAGCTCTATTTCCTCTCTAATTACACGGTTACGGGAACTAGAATGATCAACCGATGTATCAACGTGGGGGATCAAACGCGACATGTTACGCTGTCTCTCGGTCACTCAGTCCATTTCCAGGTAGATATGAATGCATAGAATATTTAGTAACCGTCATCGTTTCTGCTTCAGTAATATGATGATATACACATGTAACATATTTCACATGATGAACCAGCAGTTTTAGTAAAGTGCCTAATCAGCAGAAGAATACTGCATAATAATGTAACACTTTGGTATTCAGGTCGAGTTCACTTGCTACTCTGCATGTGGAAATACGGACTTCGAGACATTCACAATATCCCCAACACAGTCAGACTATCTCCGAGTGGATCTAATCCGCAAGTGTAACACACACTCAGGAAAGGTGGGCCTGAAGGAAATCGAAATACTTCTCTGAACAATACTCATTGCTCCCAGACGCCAGGTCCAATTCGAAGTCTGGAAAGTCAGATTGAATCTATGTATACACTGTTTTCCATGTATACATTGTTGTGTGTCATACATGTGTATTTCACGAAAATTGGGTGTGGTGAATAGCACATTTTTTTCACGGGTTTGTTTGCACTCTGGTTCGTGTCGTCTGAAAAAACAAAACAAATGCTAGTGATAATGTGGATTCATATGTATATACTGTCTCGATTTTAATTCTCATATGTGTTTATGGAGTTTTTTGTATGGTTGATGCCAATAATATGTGTTTATGTATTTTGTAGTAATTTTAGCGACTGTTACTCCCGTCCCTCCCGCGCACTACACATTTCCACAACAAACATTCATTCTACATGACTTACATACAGGACAAGTACACACTATACGATCACAAGCATAAACTCCATGTAGTCATGGTTACATACACAGGTCAAACCACGCACCTGCGGCCCCGCTAGCTCAGTACACTCGGCCCCGTTTACTCGACCTTGACCTTCACATGCACTGACTTCTAAACATAGAACTTGACACACATACTCCATACATCACGTGCACACATACAGGCATTCCAAGTATTGACACGAGCCGGGGAAACCCACTTTCCCGGTGACATCAGCGCATTGCACCACACATTCAACCTATCACAACACCGCTTACACTTGGCGGGAAATTACACAGCCACATGGTCCCTCGGCCCCAGTATACTGCGCAGAAGTGAAGTGTAAATCCCAGTGGCAGGACGTGTATACAAGAAGCTCCTGTGAGACTGTCGATATTAATATATATAATCTATCGGATATATGTGCAAGTTGTATAAAGGACTATACTAGGAATTTATAGAAACATAGACTGGGATATCACCCGACGTAGGTGAGAGTGCGACCCTGATTGTGCGTGATTGATCATCAGTCTTATCACCACAATAAACAGTTAAATTGAAACTGCCGGCTTATTGTATCACACGACGACCCAGTTAAACCGGCTTGATATCGGCCGTGAACGATATTCTTCACATTGGCGCCGTTCGACCAGGATCTGAGCTAGTCTCGGATTATCGACCCAGACCTGACCGGCATTGATGGCATTGGCCCCGGGAGCCTCCCGCGGTGAGCCACTCGACCCTACGGATGATGAAGTGACGATCAATCCGAATCCGGCCTTCCGACCTTCCGGCCCTCGCTCAGTTGCCATGAGCGATACAGTTCCACTGTCGCAGGAGCAACAACCGTCCGGCCTTTTCGACTCCATTGGCGACCATTCGTCCCTGAGATCGTTTTCGCCGCCTACCGACCTGGTGCAGGAGTTCCTAGACGAAGACCCGCTCGACCCGTCACATACAGTAAGTGACATTCTGCGTGCGCACGCTAGAGCGTACTCGGCCACGCCGGCTAGAGCGACCCAGAAAAGTGACTTTGCCGACAGAAACTATACGCGCTCACGTCAAAGAGCGAGCGTAGATTGTGATATCGACCCAGAACAATTAGCAGTGGACGTTCGGCCGGTAACCATAGACACGTCAATGGTTACGCACCCACCAAGTAACTCTCGGATACGACAGTGGGTTTGTCAGTCTGACAATGTTCCGGAATCGACCCCGCCGAACGCTTATTCGGCCAATCGACCCCTGGCGCCGTCCATGACGCCGAGACAACACGGCCCCGCGCCAGAAATGTACTCACGCATACCGACCGAGCCTACGGTGGTAGAGTACACACGACCCAGCCAGACGGGAGCGACATCCGAAGACATCCTGATGACGACCGCTACCCGGATCGCGACGCCGCTACGACAACAACGACCCAGCGACACAATGGCGGAACCTCGCGCCACCATGCGACAAGCGCGACCCCGACAAGCACCCTCGACATCAAGTCGCCGACTCTGCGACCCCGACACGCCGACTTCCGACACACGCGCTCCCGCGCCGACCACGCACCGACCATCGCCGACTACCGGAGAACAACCGCGCTTCGATCCGTCGCAAGATCAAGTTGTGTCTGCTCCGGCAGAAAGTGTTGTGCAAATGATCGGACCTCCGATCTCACAATCAGTCGGAAACACCAACGGATATGGTGTACCGCCAGTCGGATACCCTGGCGCAACAAGCGGTGTTCCAAATGGAGTAGCTGTCGGATACTATTCACCGCATGTCGGCTACGCGAACCCACCGCCTGGATATGGTGGCGTTCCCAGCGTGATCGCTGACACCGGCTATCATGGTACACAACCCGGATTAGTGTACCATGGTGTATGCCCGGATGGATCGGTATACCGATATCCACCACCGGCTGTATTCCCACCCTCAGTCGGGATACCATGGGTGACGCCTCCATACAGTCAACCGGCCCCCGCTGCACAAGCACCACACGACCCCAGCCACACGACGGCACCACCCGCCGCATCGCTCGCCGTCTCCGCGACGACAGCACCGACCGCCCCCGCTAACGCGACCCCGATCGGCCCAGATACGACGGCTCCGGCGACTTCGGCTGTTCCGACCCCGACGGCCACTACAGCGACTACACCAGTTGCGGTGAGTGTTGACACGCCCACGCCACAGAGACTCACGTCTGAGCCCCAAACGTTGGCTACGGCTAAAATGGCTCAATGGCGTGCGACCTTTAAGGAGGGCAATCTCACTCAATACGTTCGGAGTTTCGAACAATTCGCTGCGGCCTTTACTTACTCCGACCTCAACAAGACGACGACCTTCCGGAGCACGCTACGCGGCCGCGCTGAAGCGCTAGCTCTCAATATCCCGGTCGCAACTCCCTGGGGAGAGTTCCGTCGCCAACTCCTAGAGGGCTGGGAACCCGAGCCCCGTCGACAGTCCAAACGGGACGATTTCCCGTTCCTCAAGCGGGAACGAAAAGAGGACGCGGAACACTACATGGAGCGACTCCAGGCCCTGGCGGAGCAAGTGTTCGACGACGTTACGCCAACGTCGCGGCAACGAACTGTAATTGCGCAATTCGTGAACGGCCAACCCGACCCCATTGCCGATAAACTGTGTGCCCTCACTTTTAACAGTTACAGTGAGGCACTTACGGCCGTTCTCAAGGTAGAGAGTCGTCAACAGAGGACAGCCAGAGATCGACATCGAGGCACACGACGTGCTGACATTTCCGCAAGCGGATACGCGGAAGACGACCCTGTCAATGAGGAACTGTCCTGTGCCATGGGACAAGTCACTCAGGGGGAAACACTAACCCCAGAGCAAATTGCGGCCTACTACGACCCCGCGGACAGTGACACTACCGGCCTACAAGGTTGCGACGAACACTCAGTGCCAACCAGCTCACGCGAGTGGGTGGCCGAAGCCTTCCAGTGCGTCCTTAGTGACGAGAATGGACTGTGCGAGGAAACGGCTATCTTCTCTGTCCTACGAACAACGGCCCCGATGAAAGGTGATCGACCCTCGCAACCCGGACGACCCATGGTGTGCTTCTTTTGCAAGAAGCCCGGCCATCGCTGGATGCGATGCTTTCGGCTTAAGGATGTGCTAGTACGTAACGGCATGAAACCGCTAGCATTTCGGCCCAATGGTCCCGGTACTGACAGAAGGACAGCTCAAGTGTTGTCAGTACCTAACCAAACCGGTAACCAAACTAAACCGGCCCCACCAACACCTCCGACCCCGTCGTCAAACCAGTAGGGGAAGGTGCTGAGGAGCAAGGACCTTCCAGACAACAGGACAACGTTCCCCGCTCCACATCTGCGGTTGTCACGACTACTGTACCGGTAACGACACCAATAACGACCCCGCAGCCGGCCCAGCCCACACCTCAGCTCCTTGAAGGGGTGTGTACAAAATGTCAAGCTCCGACCCCGAAATTGGCCTCTTTTCATGAAGGGGTGTCCGCACCGCGGCCACAGCGACCACCACGTGGAGACCGTCGTCCTGAAGGGGTGTCACCCCCGACCGCCAACGGCACCGGAACGGACAGCATGTCCGAGATCGAGTGGATCTCCGACGACGGAGGATTCTACGCTTTTCCGAGTGGACCGGAATCCAAACTGCCGCCTCTGCACACACTCTTCCGGCCACCGCTAGACGACCCCGAAATTCCGGCTGTCATCAACAACTCCAGCGCCACCAATCACAAATGCTGGAAGTTGCCGGTACACGTCGGAAACAAGACGATAAAGGCTGTACTCGACTCCGGAGCGCAGATCTCCCTGCTCCGACGCGATCAGCTACGTCACGTCCCCGCTGACCAGCGACATTTGCGGTCTACTTCGGCTATTATTCGTGACGTCACCGGACAGTCAAGCCCGATCGATGGACTGATCGACCTCTCAATACAGGTCGGAACTAACCATATGGTCGTAACCTTTTGTGTGGCTGACATACATGACGACATGATTCTCGGCATGAACTTTTTTCGGCAAGCTCACGCTGTAGTGAATTACGGTGAAGGGACGATACAGGTACACAAAGAAATCCTGTTCGCACATAAAGACATTGAGGCCAATGTTGTCAGAATGGCCGTGCGACGAGCTGTCACCGTCCCCGCACGCAGCGAAGCAATAGTGGAGCTGGTCCCGACTTCCCGAGTTCGAGTTCGACAACACCCGAGGATAGTCCAGCCACTTACGACCTTTCCCGAGGAAACCGACCTCATCATGGGGAGAACACTTACGACCCTGAATCGGCAGTGCGTAAAGGTGTCGGTAGTCAATCCAGCAGATACCGGCATTACGCTCACCCGTTCCGACCCTGTCGCCATAGCAAGCCCTGTCGAAAGTGTCGTCGGAGCCCTGCCACGACCCGGAGAGGAGCCCGACCCGGCCATGGTAGACGCCAGTCACTACCGCGACCTGCCGCCACATCTACAAGAAATGGTGGATCGCGCCGGACTAGCGCCGGAGCAGCATCGGCGTTGCGCCAACCTGGTTCACCAATACCAGGACACATTTATGCACCCAGACGGCCAACTGGGACGGACCCAAGTCGTCCAGCATAGAATCGACACCGGCAACTCGGCCCCAATTCGACAACGACAGCGACGCGTCCCTCAGGCGCAGCAAAGCATCATCGACGAGGAGATCGACAAGATGCTCCGCTTGGGGTGTATTGAGCCGTCCGATTCGCCCTGGAGCGCACAGGTAGTGCTCGTGCGGAAGAAGAACGGACAGGTACGCTTCTGTGTCGACTATCGGCTCCTGAATGACGTCACCCGCAAGGATTCGTATCCCTTGCCCAACATTCAGGATACTCATGACGCCCTGGCAGGCGCCAACTACTTCTCGGCCCTAGACCTGGCCTCTGGCTACTGGCAGGTTGAAGTCGACCCCAGCGACAGACCGAAGACTGCCTTCGCCACAAGGAAGGGACTCTATCAGTTTAAGGTCATGCCATTCGGCCTTAGCAACGCCCCGGCAACCTTCGAACGGCTTATGGAGACCATACTCCGTGGTTACTTGTGGACCCGGTGTATGTGCTATCTCGACGACGTGATAGCTTACGGCAGAACATTCGATCAGGCACTCGCAAACCTGGAAGCGGTCCTGGATCGAATCAGATCGGCAGGCCTGAAACTTCAGCCCAAGAAGTGTGAGTTGTTCCAACGGGAAATCTTGTACTTGGGGTTCATAGTGAGCGGCCAAGGAATCCGAGTCGACCCCAACAAAGTCAAAGCCATCAGAGAATGGCCGACCCCGTGCGAGATCACCGACGTCAGGGCTTTCCTTGGTTTCGCCAACTACCACAGGCGATTCATCAAGGACTACGCTGAGATCGCTGAACCTCTCGTAGCGCTTACCCGAGGTGAATGCCACTTCACTTGGGGACCGGCCCAGCGACGAGCTTTCCAGCGACTCCGCGACGCCCTCATCAAGGCGCCCAAGCTCGCTCATCCGACCCAGAATCCGGAGGACTACTTCATCCTCGATACGGATGCAAGCGGCTTTGCTGTGGGAGGAGCCCTCTCACAAAGGGTTGACGGGAAGGAGATCCCCATCGGGTTCGCCAGCAAGACCCTGTCCCGGACCCAGCGGAACTATTGCACCACCTATCGGGAACTACTGGCAGTAGTTGAGATGGTGCAACACTATCGGCACTACCTCTGGGGTAGGAAATTCCTCCTCCGAACCGACCATAGCTCGCTAAGGTGGCTGAAAAACTACAGCGACGCCGACGGCATGCTCGCTAGGTGGCTCGCCAAGCTACAGCAGTATGACTTTCGGATAGAGCATCGACCCGGAAAATTACACGGTAACGCCGACGGCTTGTCACGGTGCCACAGTTGCAAACACCAAGACTGTCCCGGACGACTCGTCACACCTCCGACCGACCCAGAAACAAGTTCCGGAGAACTTCCAGTTCGTCGGATAACTGTTGTTCCGACCCAGACAAGGGCAGACCTCCTGGACAGTGATTCGATAACATCACCGGTCTTGCCCCAGCTAGTTTCGGCACGCCAAGTTGTTCGAGTCCGTGCTTTGGACGCCACACTTGATGGACAAAAGTGGCTTTCGGACTATTCGACCCAGGACATTGTCGCGGCACAGCAAGCCGACCCCAGCGTCGGAAAAGTGCGGCAATGGATACTAGCCGGCACCAAGCCCGACTCACGAGAAGTCGCCCGCCAAGGAGAGGAGGTAAAGACACTTGTTTCCCGCTGGAATCTCCTGGCGCTACAAGACGGTGTGCTAGTTCGACATATAAAACCCGACCCTGCTGGACGGCCCGTGGTGCAAACCGTGCTCCCCGTAGCACTCAGGACACAAGTTCTGCACCAACTACACGACCTCAAGATTGTCGGACATCTCGGCATACAGCGTACCATCGAGAGAGTCAGGCGCCGATTCTACTGGCCCGGCTTGGCGCTGGACGTCGCCCGCTGGTGTGCCCGCTGCCCGCAATGTGTGACCCGCAAGGGTAAACCGGCCCCAAAAAGATCGCCCCTGACACAGCTACCGACAGGAGCGCCGTTCGACAGAATAGCGATGGACATCCTCGACACCCACAAGGTCACGGGAAGAGGCTATCGGTATGTGCTAGTCGTGTCGGACTACTTCACGAAGTACACTGACGCTTTTCCGCTACGGCGACATACGGCCAAAAATGTTGCCGACACCCTGGTGAATCGGTGGATAGTCTACCACGGTGTCCCCAAAGCGGTCCATAGCGATCAAGGTACTGAGTTTGAGTCGTCCCTGTTCCGGCATGTTGTGCGTCTACTGGGCGCTAAGAAGATTCGTACGACCCCATACCGACCCCAGAGCGACGGCCAGGTTGAGCGATTCAACAGGACATTGCTCAACATGCTGAGTGCGTTCGTCAGCGATCGTGCAAACGATTGGGACTTGCACTTGCCATATGTGTTAATGGCCTATCGAACCTCAGTACACTCGTCCACGGGATGCACCCCGCATCTGATGGTGTATGGACACGAGTGTAACTTGCCAGTCGACCTCATGTTTCCGACCTACGACCCTGAGCCTCTACCTCCGTGTGGTCCGGAGTATGTGGAGTATTTGCGGCAAGCCATTAGAACGGCCCACGGTTTCGCCCAAGACCATCTCGAGAAAGCGGCAATTCGGCAAAAGTTGGGTTATGACGCCCACGCGAAACCACGACCCCAGTTTCAACCAGGCGAACTGGTCCGGTATTATTATCTGCCACTCACGCAGAATAATAAGTTCGCTCGGCCCTGGACTGGTCCCTGGAGGATCATCGACCGTGTAACCGAGGTTGATTACCGAATCGCCCTGGTTTCCAACCCTCGGAACACTCGTGTTGTTCATCTGGATGTGCTCAAGCCATACGAAGGTGACAACCAAGCGGCCCACATCTATTCCGACCCTGTACGACCCACGTCGTCGTCAAGCAAGTCCGACCCAGAACAGTCACCCGACCCCATGGGACTTCTCAAGGAGTTCTATTACCCCTGGGAGGTAACAGTCCAAGATCGACATACCGATTCAGACCAAACAGCAGAGTCTGATTCGCAAACGACCCAGGATCGTCAATCGCGATCTCCGACTTCATCCGGCTCAAGTCGACATCGGCAACGGAAAAGATCACACAGATCAAGTTCCGACAATCCAAAACCGGCACGCAAGACACGCAGGCAAAAGCCTGTGGTATCTTCCGACCCCGAGACAAGCGAGGCTACGCCCCCGCCTGCACGACCAAGTCGACCCAGACGCCACGCACGCAGACCGGCCCGCTACAGATAACCCCGGCCCTGTTATCTGATTGATGTCATTGATGATGAAATATGCATGTCTAATGGACTATGATATCATGTCTTTCCCAATAATAATATATTATATTACAATAACAATATATGCATTTAATATGTACAAGATGTCAGTGAGGCAAACTCGATATATACACACTAGATATGGTATTATAATTATGATGCTGGTGAAAAATTGGTTGCATTATGATATGTGTTTCGACCCCGTATAACATGTACCATTGATCAAGGCGTATGTTACGCAATGACTAAAATTATCATGTAAAGCTTCAATCCATGTGTCAGCCGAAGAGGATAAAAACCAGTCACACCGTGAGTAAGGCCACTTAGTTGTCGAAGAGGTGATAGTGTGATTCGTTCTGGAGTATGCGTCGACAGAGCCTCTACTCACTCCATGTAATATTCGGAGGAACGGCCCAGTGGTACGGGAACCAGTCACTATATAGCTATCATGCCAAGATGCGGCCTGTCACCAAATTCATCGCCCAAAATATTCAAAGCGCCGCGGTGTGACCGACCCATTTCATTGCAATTTCGACCCCTACGATATTTGCGGCCCCGTCGTCCTGTGAACTGGCTGAAAATGAATGGAACGATGTCCGCCCCTGTGAGTGATTGATATTCATATCTCAGCCTTTAATAACTGTGTGTCGTCTGTGAAACAGCAATTCGACCCCGTAGTTTATTGTGCGCTAATTTGTGGGAGAAGGAACGATAGACTGATTAGTTCACAAGGCACGCACGAGCGCTAATAAACATTTTAGCTGTTTACAGCACCTACATGAAGTCGCCCCTAATAATTACAATAGTGAGTCGTCGGGCAAAAAGAGCCCAGTAATCTGAACAGTCGACTAGTATAAATAGACAATGATTCGGCACGAGTTATCCAGGGGACGGCAGATGGACATACGGAAATCTGGACAGTGTGAGGACACCCCTACTGTCGTAATGGACTGACCCAAGAGGTCAGAGAAGGATCGCTCCGCGTCTCCTTGACGACGGCCCCGCCTTGCTGTGTGTACGCTTGGAACAATGATACATAGCGTAAAGACGTTTTCTATACATATAGAGAGCGCCCCCCGGCCCAGTTCTAAGAATCGAGATGCTGTCAGCATCTTTGTGTACGGCATTGAAGATTAGCGGCAATCAGGTCACTTGTGCCTGAGACTTTGGAGGAGAAGGACTATTGTCAGAAGTTTCGGCTATTGAGATACAGACTATTGTTATAGAAACTGTGCTAATCGAACAATATTTATCGGCCTATAGACTGTGATATCATTGAAATCCTGGTCACAAGACTTTGGAGTTAATTCGGCTTGTATCATCGGCATTTGAACTAGGCTGGTTTTGAAGAAATCCAGACTTTGTTACAGCCAGCCTAGTCAGTACTTGGGAAGTACTTCGGCTTAATTTCGGCCCGTCAGCATGGCTGACAAACCCGGAGACGACCGGGAAAATAGCGACCCAGGTGACAATCGGCCCCGCACAGTTAAGTTGGACGGCGATAACATCACCGTCCAAGTGATCGACACCGGGGATGAATCGGATCATCCTATAGTCGTCCCCGACAACGAAGTTTCGTCCGGCCCCGACTCGCAGCCTGAACAGCGCGATCCAGTCACGCTCAGTGACACGGCAAGCGGATCAGAAAAGGGAGCGCGACCCAAAACGGCCCGGAGCAAGCTGGCGCAACGAGGAGAGCGCCATACACCGAGCCCGACTCCGGACGATATCTTCAACATCGACCCCGAACGCTTCCGCCGACTCGAGGAGGGCGGAAGTATCGTCCAGCGTGCGATTGAAGCACGACAAGCGGCCCAAGAAGCTCAACGAGTCGCCACCGCGAGCCGCCAACCCGACCCAGCAAATCAAGTGATCGCCCCGATCGCTCCGGCCCCGACTTCACCCGCTTCCGGTTCAGCGGTAGCACGACCTGCGGCCTCCCGTTCTCCAAACAAGAGAACTTATACTTCTTTCAAGAAGAAGCATGGAGCGGGAGCCCGATCGACCTCCAGCAGTTCGTCACGCTCCAGCGGCGGATCTGCTATTACGGCCCCGACCTCGACTTTCCGTCGGCAAGTGGCGGAATTAATGGAATTGGTGCCACCTCCCGTGACACCCTACGGAACTCGGCCCATAGACTGGAACAAGGTTCCACTCAGTAAGCGAAATCGGAGCGCTGGATACGGCCACATCCATAACTTCGATGAGCAGTCGACCCTGTCGGAGGGAAACCTCCTCACATTGGCCCCGCTACAGCGTGGAGACGGTCGATTCGAGTGCCCCTTCTGCATCGGCGAAGAGGAAGGAGCAGGAGAACGACAGTGGTCCTCCGTGCCACGACGCGGACCTTTTCGGACGGCCCAGAGTCTTGATGCGCACGTGCTAGCGTATCATTTTCCGTTCCTGCGCTACTTCGTGTGTCCGGCCCGCGACGGCTTCCGGACATTGGCCCAGGAGGAGATGTTCCGGCATCTGTCTCAAGCGACCCCGCAACACGTGACGTCGTTCCCCTTCTACCAGGAAGGACGACTATCGGCATCCGGCCCCATGCTCGTCAGGTTCGCGCTACGCTGCAGAGTCGACATGCAGCCGAACCCGAATTATCGACCCCCAAGAGTTCCGGCCAACATCCCGATCTTCAGGAGGGACGTCAACACCGTCCTGACGTTCGGCATCTGGCACATGGCGCCAGAGCTCTTTGAGCAGTATCCGCCCAACTCGGCCCCGGAAGTGCAACAGGTACTCCGTCGACTGGAGTACAATCGTGCTTCGACCCCGGCAGACGAGATTCGGCTTACCCGCATGGTCAGTGACATCGAGACCATGAATACGCGGGTTCGAATTCGACGACCCAGTACGATCTTCTTCGTTCGGCCCATAAACTACCAGACGACATCAGTGAGCACGGCGGAGGAGGTCCCGACAACGACCACCGGTGTTTCGGCCTCGGCAGTCGTCACGACGGCTTCTTTCGCGACAGTGGTGTCGCCAGCGACAACTCGACCGGTCACCACAGTGACATCCTCGACCCCGTCTAGAGCTCGGCCGTCGGATATCATACCCCGGCGGATGGTTGTGGAACGACCCACGGCCTCTAACGTCACGGACTACCGAGTCCGTGAGGGATTGGTCCCTCCACCTGAGGAGTATCCGCCACTCCCAAGTCGACCCCTGAATACCACACCGGTATCGTCATCAACCGGCAAGGAGACTCCCGAGCCGAAGAGCCCAGTTGAGGATCGGCCACCTCCACTCAGGGAGATTGCACCCGGATCTCCTGTACGTGCGACCCCGACACCGTTTTCGACCCCGGAATCTTCACCGGAGCCTTCACGACGGATGGTGGAACCCGTCCCGCTCCCACCGTACCTCACGGAGGAAGTGGAGCCTCTGCGCTCCGTTCCGACACGCGGCACCGATAGAGACCGGCCCCGACTCCAAGTGGACGACCCAGAGCAGCTCGAGTCACTCCACCGAGACCTCGACGAGCGTCTGCCGCTTCATGGATCCGGCGAGTTCGCGGCCGATTTCCAGTTCCTGCGGCAACACGGCCGACGTTTGGCGACCCGCTCGCTTCCCGGCCTGCAGGCACTACCCGGCCAGAATCCCGACCTCACAGACTTCCTACGGGATGAGGACGCCCAGCGGCTCCCGAACTACCTCGGATTTCACGAGGACTTTTGGACGGCTCGTCTCGAACAGGCCGCCCATAATGCCGACCCCTTGCTCCTGCCGTCAGAACCGGAGGAGCACCTTCCGACCCTGTCACTCGCCCGCGCTGACGACTTAGCGCACCAGTACTTGCGACTAATTCGTCGGGAGTACTTGTCGGCCCTGGATCATCACATCAGGCAGGCAGAGTACAACGGCCTGTCTGTCGGCTTTGGGATGGGGGCTCTGCATGAGCGCCACCAGCCCACGTTCCCGGACGCTCTGTCCGAGGAGAACCTTCGACTTCGAGTCCGCGTGACCCAGTTGGAAGACCAAGTCGCCCACCAACGACAGGAAATCACTCGGCTTCGAGCGACTTCGACCCCGACGCCATCGGAGGCACAAGCTCCGCCGACCCCGACCACACCGACCATCCCGGGGGAGTTGTTGGCCACCATCGTGTCCATCCTGCCCAGACTGCCCCCGGACGAACAACTACAGCTGATGCGGCAGGCATCGCCAGCGGCCCCGCCTCCTCCCGCCAGCAGGCGTGAACGGGAGGACAAGTGAAATTCGTCCCTGAACTGTTCGGCCCCTTGAACGCGGCCCCCACCGAGTGACCAAACAATTCTGGTCACGGCGCATATATATTGTAAATAGTTGTACATATACATTTAATATCCTAGTCATGGCTTTTTGTTTTTATACATGTAATTTTAGTTAAATTTAATCTACATTTTATTTCTGTTCATTAGACTCTTAAAGTTATAGTTCCGTTTCGCTTTGAAACGTCGAGGAGTTTTGTTTATCATTCCATATCATACATTCCATTCATTGTTGTGCATGTATTTGTATATGTATCATCGTAGAGACTGCTGACGGACTGACTGCTGACGTTTATTTTGACAGTTAGGAATTTATATTGTATGAAGTGTTTTCTCATTTCGCGCGGCGTGTGTGTGTGAGTGCTTTTGGGTTTGACCTTTAGGACTTTTTAGCTTTTTATTGTTTAGTTTTGGCGACGGTAGGGTCCGGGGAGGGTAATTCCGAGGGCGTAGAATTAATGAAGGGGTGTTATGTAGTAATTTTAGCGACTGTTACTCCCGTCCCTCCCGCGCACTACACATTTCCACAACAAACATTCATTCTACATGACTTACATACAGGACAAGTACACACTATACGATCACAAGCATAAACTCCATGTAGTCATGGTTACATACACAGGTCAAACCACGCACCTGCGGCCCCGCTAGCTCAGTACACTCGGCCCCGTTTACTCGACCTTGACCTTCACATGCACTGACTTCTAAACATAGAACTTGACACACATACTCCATACATCACGTGCACACATACAGGCATTCCAAGTATTGACACGAGCCGGGGAAACCCACTTTCCCGGTGACATCAGCGCATTGCACCACACATTCAACCTATCACAACACCGCTTACACTTGGCGGGAAATTACACAGCCACATGGTCCCTCGGCCCCAGTATACTGCGCAGAAGTGAAGTGTAAATCCCAGTGGCAGGACGTGTATACAAGAAGCTCCTGTGAGACTGTCGATATTAATATATATAATCTATCGGATATATGTGCAAGTTGTATAAAGGACTATACTAGGAATTTATAGAAACATAGACTGGGATATCACCCGACGTAGGTGAGAGTGCGACCCTGATTGTGCGTGATTGATCATCAGTCTTATCACCACAATAAACAGTTAAATTGAAACTGCCGGCTTATTGTATCACACGACGACCCAGTTAAACCGGCTTGATATCGGCCGTGAACGATATTCTTCACAATTTGATGCCTGTGGGTTTCATACATTTGACATGCATGTTTGATTCTATTAATGTAAAGATTGGCATTTCGTTTCGTGCCTCTTAATGCTGCCTCAGTCAGGGGCCGATCATTAATCATCAAATGGGCGGTGCAAGGGGGGGGGGGGGGGGGTGTTAAAAACATTGCTGACATTTTTTTTTTCCAACATTATTGGGAGGGGGTGGAACGGAGTTTGAATTTAAGGTAGTCCGCTCCAAACAGTGAGGGGAGGGGGTCAAAGAGTTTTTTTCAAAATAAATGACTGTATCAACAAAATCTAGAGCTTCAAAATGACATATTTTATAGAGTAACTGATCAGCATCCTAACTGGAAAGAAAATAGGGGGTCACCGTATCCGTTCTCTTGGAAAACAAGATTCAAGATGTGAATATGGCCAAACAAATGTGTAATAATACCATAAAATAAGTCATTCTAGTAAATGTTTGTGCTTTTTGATCAAATATGTCAAAGAAACGAGCACGGTGACCCCCTATTTTCTTTTCAGTATTAGAATGCTGATCATTTACTCTATAAAATATGTTATTTTGAAGAGATAATATTCAAGATATATTTTGACTTTTCATTACCTCCCTGTTTGTAGCGGACTACGTTAAGTTTTTTTTTATGAAATCTGAAGTTTGAGATAGTGAGTTAGGAGAAAACAATCCACACAACATGGACTGATGGTTCATTGGAGTATACAATAGAATCCATCCTTTTGTCTCATTACCAGTGTAACTATAATCCCACCGAGGGTGGATCCTAGAAAGGGCCATCCAGGAACACCCATTATTATATGCCTACGAAAATGCTACAATTCATATTAGTATATAACAGCTATATATTACCAAGTTTTATTGTGCAAAAAACACGTCCTTATATCACCATAAATAACGATTTAGAGACAGGTTATCGCACGATCCGTATTGACGAGTCATACAATTATGGTATTGACCGATCGTGACGTCACATTCATTTATAGCAAATCATGAACGAGTATTTCTGGGGTCTGTAAAACAACATAATGACCTCCGTAAAAGTCAATACCTGTTAAATATATGTAAGCATATTTCGTTACTTTCCTGGCTGGCAGCCACAATTATATCATCGACCCATACAATCGCTCTGTTATCGTTTATGTGTGATTGTATGTGTGACTTATTCAAGATAGGTCTATGCTTGTGTGATGTATAAATTCTATGGACGTCATCATGATCTGGTTGATACATACAGCAAATCTGCCATGCAACTAGATCTATTTTCATGTTAATTTTGACGAATTCATGACGGGTACCACTAGTGGGGCAGGAAATGCTCACTCTTTCTGGAACACCTGATTTCACCCCCTAATGGCCATTTTTGGGGGTTCATGAGTTTCCCTGTCATTTTTGTTTTCTCTCACTTCGTATGCCTGATATGACTTTCTGTCCCCGGACTATGAGATTGGATAACGGACCCTGTTTTGTTTGCTCGGAATACTTAATACTGGGTATTGATTCCATGTCTATGTGCTTGAACTGCTTCTAGTTGTTAAGACTTGCAGTTACATCTGTGTAAATATTTGATATCTCCTATAAATACACTAGTGCTGATGTAACTAATTTTTATCGTGTGTGCGAGTGAACTTGGTCATGGGTGTGGGTGAAGGTGTGTAGGTGTATGTATGTTGAGCGGAGGGGGTGTTGTTATTTCGTTTTTACTTATGGATTTTCTCTTGTAATTACCATATTCCGGTATCATACAAACCTAGATTTTACTTCTGTTTTTTCCTAGGAAATAATTCGGCCAAAACTAGATTTACAAATTCTGGTTATTGTGTGATGCCAGTCCAAACAGCATGGTTTTGTGCACTGTATTAAGATATTTTCCATAACTTTTCCTCCGTATATGTAAGCATGGTTTTGAATCGTTGTGTTGTTTTATATAATTTTGTCGTATTGCTGGTTTGTGTTATTTTCTGTTCAATTGCTTTTGGACGAATAACTTACGAATAACTTTTGCTATTAGAAACATCAGATCATACAAAATATTTGTGCTTTCTATATTCAACAACAATAACTGATTTGGCTGGTAGCTACAAAAATCTGAAAAATATCTTCTAATATAAGTTTCAAATTCTACCCAAAATATCTTCACAAATTTGCAATTTATAAATGAATGTTCTACTGTTTCTGGGTGTTCTTCACACAAATTACACATAGAGGAATCCTTGAGTTTTATCTTGAATATGTACGCATTTGTTGGTAATATCACTGCGTGAAAAATCATCTTTACAATGTATTTACATTCGGGAAAGGTATACGAATGGCAGCATTTACATCGCCTTTAAAAACATTTACAATTCCCTGAACAAGAAAACGCAAAGGTAGTCAAGGTTGTATTTACAAGTTCATCCCAGATAGTAATGGCACAATTTACAAAATCCATACAAGGTCCGCAGATGTGACCGTTTATATATGGAAAGGTGATGGCGATGTGTATGTAAAGCCGATGGATATGTACAACGAGGTCTTGTAATGATATGTAAATGTATTGGTGGTTACTGCATATATATGGAAAGGTGATGTTATTTTATTACAAGGTCACATTTCATTCGTATTAAATTTACAATTATACAAGGATGGATACAAGAGTTGATCATTAATGACAACTTCAGGTCATATTTTCGCTAACGTAAATGTACAAAACGGTTGAAAGATGATATGTGGGCAATTGTAAAGGTATATACTAGATATGACAAGATGATATGACAAGATGTCTTTTTGGCATTTGGAATGGTACTGGCATGTTTGAATGTATGACCTGATAGTTTATGTAAAGATGCAAATCGATCAGTTCAGGTCATCATTTTATTGATGTAAATGTGTAACCAGATATGTTCATATCACATTTCCAATCACGTCAATGCATCCCTTTACTTGGCAATGTTACCTTTTATTATTTGCAAATGTATTAATTTTATAAGAATATGTGACCCTTTCTTCCATTTACATGCACCACTATATACCACTATGTCGCCTTTCCATTTTTGTAAAGAGGTCAATCTGTTTGGAAATATGATATCTTGGTATTCGTAAAGGTATCAACATGTTTGAAGGTATGGCCTGATATTATATGTAAATATGTATAAATTTCAGTTCATTTCCACATTGTGTTGAATAAAATGCACAACCAGGCCTGCTCAGATCACACTCCCTTTAACTGAAATACTTCATTGTATTTGGAAATTTCATCTTTTGGAATTTGTAATGGAGTGAATATGTTTTGACCGATGACCTGAGATTATGTAGAAACGTGCAAAAAGGCTGATTCGTGTTATATTTGCATTTAATCAAATGTGGAACTGGATCCGTTCAAATCATATCTCTGCTCACGTATATGTGTAACATCTTTTGGAAATGTTAACTTTTGTTATTTTGAGTGCAGACCATCATCACATACATTCGCGAAAACATGATAACTCCGATCGGGGTGTAAACATTTATTTTCACGTGTATCATAGACCCCTGAAAACATTTGTCTCTAATTTGGATACAGAAATATCTGAGGAAGTAATATGACATGGCGTTTTCTTATATTTGGCCAGAAGCCGTAGTCCAATGTCAGCCAACATTATATTACTAGAAGACAAATATGAAAAGATAACTTTTGACAATTTATCCATGCGGCCAAGGATGCGCGCCGGCGTCGTTGGGCATCTTTTCGAGCGATGGTTGCCCTGTTCTTCAGACTTGTCGAGGCCTGTTCTAGATATTCAGCATCTAAATCCACTTTCAGGCGATTGGATGTCTCGTTCTGCCAAGCAGGAAGACGATTCACCAGTACGTTGTCTCCGTCACCGTCCTCGTCGCCCAACATTAGGGCTGGAACGTGAACTGCCTCAAATGCGCGTTCGTGGCCGCGTGGTGTCGACGCTGGCTCTGAGAAATAGACAACCAATTTTGTTAGGCAAGACGGCCAGTCCGTCGCACGGCCCAAGTATCATACACTGCGCCTTAATACTACTCGTCCACTAAATGAATGCCATTTAATCCGTCTATCACCTTTTTAATCCTTATTGAATATAGAGGAAGGCGCAGTGTATGATACTTGGGCCCGTCGCACTATCGTGTCTGAGTGATGATTTGTCATATTATCGGGATATCACCATTTCACATGTACAAGGACAATGAATACAATGAATGAAATGAAGTAATGATAATGTTATGTTTTCGATTCAATTTACTTACCCAACAGGTCAGTTGAAGACTTTATAATTTATATTATTGACATATATAAGCGCGATACATTTACTTCGCATGCAATACCCGGTACCCGGCGAATTATTTGTACTTACTTGTCCATAAGACCCACACTTCAGAATAAACGCACTCCTTTGCATCCTGGAAGGCATCGTGAACAGCGGTCTGAAAAAAAGACAAATAACGTATATACATGTCTAAGTGGTGAGACTGCTCAGTCTTATACATACAGGCTTTGATTATTTACCCGATCATTATATACAAGTGTTAAGTTTTGACACATAACACAGACCTATACCTGTTTGAGCCTTTTCAGATAACTTGTGCGGCGGAGGTTTGATCTGTCATTCGTTCTCTCATGTTCGGTAGTCCTATCAACTGTCGATATGCTACCTTAATCGGCATTATCCCCGTACTCCATCATGGATAAGCATTCGGATTCGTTGAATCACTCATCCTTGTTTTGCAAAAAAAAAAAAAAAATCGTGTCGTGCCGAAAGCACCAGCGAAAAATTTGCTGGAATTTAATGTCGAATTGTTTTCGATAGAATAAACTGAGCATACATCTCACACTCTTTGTCGCGGTGTATATGCCTGGCGACTGAACAGTCGAATAACTGGATATTGCATACACTATTTTGTTTGCCCAGAGAGACATGTAATGAGAGTTCGCAGACAACGGATACTAGATATGATATACAATGCCCTGATTGGTTGTAGAGCTGTAGGGGGCGGAGCTCAGATGAATTTATTGCCGAAATCAGTTTTATTCCACACGCCGCTCATATTTAGGAACTGTGTTCGAAATTGTAACTTGTTTATAAGTGAATGTGATTATTAGCTGTAAGATAATTGAGCTTCCTAATAATATTCTTTATTGCACTCTTCATTACTCATTATATTGTTTCCAAATGTCCGTGCTTCAGCGCGTCTCCCATCTGATATACGGGATTATTTAACAGATTCTTCCTAATTTACGTACAAAGACACGTCGTGTACCCCCCCCCCCCCCCCCCTTATTTACCTTTTGTCTTTTTGACTGATCAATTTTAAAACTAAGCTCGGTGATTTCCTCTAAAAACTCCGGGCTGTGCCGTGTATCTCAGATAATTTGAAATATAACCTATCCGGGATTTAGGTGAAATATACGACTAACAAATATAGCATTATCCGGCCTATTATTGTTTTGATGATGCATAAAGGTTGTATCAAGAATGATTGAATGAATCACGCATACAAACTGTTATTCATACAGCAATTGCTGGTACATACAATAAATTTGAAAGCGCTGTGAGCTTCTTTGCGAGAATACACGTGGAAACATACATAGAAGTGCGCAATAAATTAAGTTGGGTCAATACATGTATGTGCAAAGTGATACACGAAGACACCGTAACAATATCAATTTCTAACTTGCATGATGCAATTAGCGCAAAAGATCTTGGAGATGGAAGATAAGTTAAATGACCGAATTGTTATTTGAAGATCACGGGTGGGGGAAATTTCTGATAACAATCAACTGTAGCATAATTAATTCATTTGTATCAAGTTTAATCAAAGCCTGATGACTGACCAGCCAAGAATTTTTAAAATGATAATCCCGATGAAAATCATAAGAGTACTGAAATAGTGCTTTTATAACAATTACTGTACCATTGATATGCCATTGTTTTACATTAATTTATTTCACATGACATTCATTTGATATGTGCTTATTCATGGGGACACAAGGGCTATAAGGCTGAATAGTTAGCTGGTCGATTGATTCATTGGTAGCTTCCTAATGTAAAGAAGAAAATCCTTATCATAAAACTATTCACGTTGGCATGTTCCGCCACATAGTAGCATGGCGAATCAATGTTATTTCTGTGATCAACGCGGCAATTAAGACAATGACGTAAGTGCTAACTGACTCGTCGTTGGTGTTGTGATATTACAAGGTACATTCTCTATGCTACTAGTTTGTGTATTGAGAATGGTATGCGCAGGCACGTGTATAATTACATATGGTCCCAGCACTAAAGCTGTTAATTGCAGTTAAGCTCGATTCAAGTATTGCCCACGAACGGAGACGAGAACAAGATACACATCAATAGCACACCGTTTGATCACGCTAAAACTTAGCGAGAACTCTCATATAGTATAGTTCACATTTTTATCACAAACTATCACTATCAAACTATACCTGCAATTGATTGTATTCACTCAACAAAACAAAGAACGAAAAACAGTTTACGTGTAGATGGAACGGCAGAACAGAATAATAGGTAACATTTTGTGAATAAAAAGATACTTTCAATTCGGCATGTTGTGTAAATGATGGAAGTTTGTTCCAGACTCTTGGACCCGCGAAACTGATCGCTAGAGTGGTAACCTTTGTATTTGCTGAGCTCATTCGAATATTTTGGCCATTCATGACAACACGTTATGTAGGCGAAATCAGAATGTTCATATATAGATATATGCATTAAGAATGTACTGCTTATAAGCAGAAACTAAACGAATGCCATTTAATCTGTCTGTCAAATTTTTAATCCTTACTGAATACAGGGAAATATATATTGTAATATAGGGAGCGCAGAATATGATACTTGGACCGAGTACCTTGTATTGAGAAATAAATAGGAAAATGATACACCAAAATGACACATGACATTTGGTCAAAGAAGCAGTCTCGATTGGTGATCCTTGATGACCATAGCATTATGTCACTCTATAGTATATTATGGTATGGAATGGATGTGCGCAAATTCATGATTTTGTTTGCTTCATACACATTCTTTATGTGTGTATAACGATTAGATGTTATAAATTTCATATGACAGTGACACCAAGCGCCTTGTGTTCACTTTTTAAAACATGGCCATTTTCCAGGACTGCTTTCATCATTATAACTGGCCGCAGTTAGAAAGCGATTGGATCTAAATATCTCGCCGCACCATGTGTGTGTGGAGGGGGGTTTGGAGATTTCCGATCCCCGTGCTTTAGGCTGCTTTAATCAGTTAAGAGTGAGATATCAAATGAACATTATGTGCAAAAAAAACGTTCATTGAATCAATTAACATGTCATTTCAAGACGGAAAATTACGCAAACCACAGCCAACTGTATATCTACATGTACTAGCGCTAAAACCCCTTATTATTGGCAATGTCATTTAGGAAAAAAAAGCTAGCTAACAAATATACAATAGTATTAGGCAATTTAAACATATTGCGACTGATCGCGATCATTGAGGTGTATAATGGCATGAATATGACATGGACTAATAATTAACTTAGGCAACCGCCTTACGGCGTATACGAACGGTGGATGCACTGACAAACATATCAATATGTTTTTATGTGGGTGATCTCCTTGAGAAATATAGAATATTTTCTTTTTAGATGTCCACGCATGTGAAACCGTTATGACGAAAAATATCGCTATGATTAATGTATAATTATGCTAATTGTTGTATATAATGTATACAAATAACAAACTAGCACACACTCTATAATTTGTTGAGATAATACTACCCAACTGGATACGCTTAATTTATAGATGTCCTATTTCCACAAATGAAATTTTTAGAAATCGATTGTTACTTAATATTTTGTTCAGTATTGCGGTCCGAGTAGGCGGCCGCACAGTATCTTTTCACCGATGGCACACAGTTATTTTTTCTGAGTTACTTAGGTCATATTTACTGATTACAAAAATGCAATACAAGTATACAATCTTTGCTGATCACATTGAAGGTCGCATACCAAGTATATATAATAGGATCTCTTTTGATCATCAAATGGCGTCACTTTCAATTTCTAACGAAAAAAGATAATTCCAAGTTTTACTGATTTCACTCTGGTACAGAACACATGCCTGTTCGCCTTTACGATTCGTGTAAAGGTTAAACACATTTCCGAAAAAGGAAAGGCGTAGTAAATGTATTATTATATAGTTTTTGTAAATACAACACTTGGTGCATAGCTTATGTTCGTTACTTTACAACAACTTTTCGATCTTTATCATTGCATTTACAATGACTTTTGTTCGCATTACATTTACTTTCATGGAAAGGTATTGAGAAAGGTCATCCATAGTTATTTACAATGTATTTACATGTACAGTGTATTTTGTAAAGATGGATTTTCGCGCAGTGTATATTATGTAACAACCTGAATTGTAAATATAACAGTTCTGTGGATATTGTCAACTGATACAATAGTGACAAATGTTCTGACCATTCGGACTCACTTATCTCAACAGAAAATAAAGTTGACCATGCTTGCCTTGCCTTTGTTGGTTTCTGAACAATTGTTTTCAGTAAATGTGGATACACTGTACGACACACCTTCTTCATTTTGATCAAATTTGTTATAGCACTATTATATACAGGTACATCGTTACCAAGAATAGCAGGTGCACCACGAAGTTTTTGTTTCCAGACAATTGGTATAGCATCAACAAAACCATAATATATCAGAAAATTTGTTGATACCTCATATTTGTCAACAAATTGTTCATATGACAGTATGTGGTCTTCACATAGCAGATCTCGAATACATTTAATTCCGCTATTGTACCAATCATTATAATACGTTACTCTTTCTTCAATTTTCAAGTTTGAATTGAACCACAAAAATTGGTTTACTGTGTATTCCACAGAATCGTCTTTTTCTACAGTTCGATAAGTGTATGAACATGATGAAAACCAATCTTTCAAAATATCTTTGATACATTCGGATTGTACACTATTACATACATATTGGACGTCTTCAGTGTCATATTTACCCCCCCCCCCCCCCCTGGATCCTTATTATTATAAATAACATTCCTTTTTATCTTATCTGGTTTGTTTGCCCAAAGAAATTTGAATAGAAGTTTGGTCACGTTTTCTATGTAATAAATAGGTGGATCTGGTATAACTGAAAAAAGGAATGTTAGTTTAGGTACTAACAATGATTTTATTACTGTAGTTTTACCATATAATGTGAATTCCCTCTGGTGCCATATGTTCATCAACAACTTCATTTTTACAGTTATTTGGTTGACATTTGATTCAAATATATTTCTTACATTATCTATGTTTTATTCGTTCACTTAGGCCATTGGCCCATATACATGTATACAATGTTTCAATTGCGGCGATAACACACAAACGTAAATGCTCACTTACATACATACAAACATTTCAAGGCAAAAATGGATTCCATACATATCATACATCATTGTTCAACTCGGTTCTAAATTTTTTATGGTATTGTAATTATTGTGGAAGTTTAAGGCATTATAAAGATGCGCGGCCAAGCTTGGAATACACTGTTTTCTCGACTTGATATGTTGAAAAGTATTTACTAGGGTAAAGTTATGACATATGTGTGTTCTTTAAATACTGGTCTCGAATATCTGAATACAAGGGGCAAACCAGTAAAAAATGAAATTCATCCTCTATGACTTCTAAGTTCTTTTCGGATTTGCTGTAACTGCACACTCTGGATGGTTTATCTATGTTCTTATGTTTTCCTATTTCTATTTGTAGCTTATGATTTCCACAACGGAAACATGTTAGTGCTATACAATGGATTTTTTTTACACAATTCTACTTCGAGGTAATGTTCAAATACAAGATCATCTTTATATGTACTATACAATTCAAGTTCGGAATTAGTTTTCACTTCTTCATGCCAATTTTGTTTAGATGTATCGATTAGACGTTGCTTAAATATTAACAAAATATTAACATGTCCCCTACCCCTTGTTGAAGCCAAACATCGCCAAACCCATGACAATACAACAAATATTCAACAGCACTCACCCAGTTAGGACATCCAGTTTCTGATTTTTACATTTCGCAAATCTGTAACAATCTTGCACCAGAACTTTACACACTTTAACTTATACATCACAGATAATGGAGATCGACCTGATTCACCTAAAACACATGAGTTTGATATGGAGTATGAAACATTTAAAATGTATTTGCAAAATGTTCTTTGAACTAATTCAATTGACTCCCTTTTCTGCGTTCCCCATAATTCCGATCCGTACAAAAGAATTGGTATCACAGTTTTATCAAAGAAGTCCAAACACAGACTTACAGGAATATCACCCATGATTTTGATCATTTTTTTTTCAACATAAAAACTGCTTTTTCTGCTTTCATACTTAGATTATTCACAGCCGTGGCCCAACGAAGTCTGTTTGTAAACATGGTAAAGACAATACCAAGATATTTATTCTGGTTCACACATTCGAGCTGTTTGCCATTTAGAAAAAAAAACGTTCAGCTTTTTTCAGACTTCCACCATTTCTGAACACCACTACTTTTGTAGTGGTATTCAGAAATACCCTAGAAAGTGTCAAGTGCATGCAATTGTTTTTGAAGCCTCCCCACCGAATCATTGACAATACACACATCATCAGCTTACAAGAGCATATGAAATTTTTTAATATCATCATCTATACATACAGAAAGACAACTCATTTATCTACCTTTGGCAACAAGCTCGTTTATGTACAAGGCAAAACAAGGACTTAACATGCAACCCTGACGTGTCCCCACAGTACAGCAAAATGACTCTGTGAGCCCCTGTGGTGTTTTAACGATTGACCTCAATTGAGAATATATAGATTTAATGACATTATACATTTTACCATGCACATTATTTTCTATCATTCTGTGAAAGAGTATGGAATGTGGAACAGAGTCAAAAGCTTTGGAGAAATTTACAAATGCGCAGTAAAATCGACCACCTCGTTTGCGCAGGTACTTAGTAACAATAGCATATAATCTGAACATGTGGTCGACAGTAGACCTCCTTTTTCCAAATGCACCTTGACTGTCATCCAATTTACTATTTATGTCAGCCCACAAACTGAGCCTATTGTTTAACACTTTAGTGAATATTTTTCCAAAGCAACATAGCAACGAAATGCCACGATAGTTGTTTACATCATCTTTTGAACCATTTTTATGCAGAGGGGTAATCATGGCTTCACTCCATTGAGTAAGAAAGATACCAGTATCTAAAATCAAATTGAACAAAATACAAATTTCATTAGACGTCACTAGAGTATTTAAAGAATTCATATGGCAGCCCGTCAGTACCTGGCTGTTTTCCATTTCCAACTTTTTTGGGAACCATATCTATTTCAGTACATTCAATTTTCCTGTTCAACAGCTCACAATCATTCATCTCACATTTTTCACATTTTTGATCATGTGTATTAACAGCATTTTTGACCTTCTGCAAGTATTCATAGTTTATTTTGGGTTGAGCATTTAACAAAGTTTCGAAGCGGCTTTTCCACTGTTCCTTTTTGTTCCTTTTATTTTTGTGACATGTTGCTAAAAAATTTTATACAACGCCAGACATCGTTTGTGCACCTGGTGGATTCATACAAATCTCTATATACTTTTCTTTTGTACTCGTACATTTTCTGCCTACATAGATATTTGTAAGATTTTTTGGCCTGCAAGTACATATCTAAGTCATATTGCATACGTTTCAGGCGAATTTTTTCAAGTAGGCTACATTCTTAATTTTTGCCGTGTTACATTCATCATCCAACCATGGTGTTTGAGTTTTCATTGTCACATTTTTTGGTGGATAACTTTTTACATATTTCATATTTTCAGATGATTCAACAATTAATTTGACAATGCTAGAGACTGATTCGTTCACATCCTTGGTTTGTATATTTTTGTTGAATTCCTTCAAACCACCGTTCGTTTTTGATTCACACAAGGCAGCTCTGTATCTATCTTGTACTTCTACATTCCACCTATAACCAGTGATACTTTCTGAATTTTTTCCACATCCAAACGTTGTACTATTTGAACAATGTTGTTTAACAGAGATACCATGTACATGATGTAGCCTAAAACAAATAGAGAAATGATCTGATTCACTTCGGTCCAACACCTGAAAATCACTGACATATGAGAAGAGACAAGACTGGACAATGACGTAGTCAACGACACTCAATCCAGACGAGCTACAAAAAGTGTACTCTCCATCTACGTCCTTAGATGACCTGCCGTTTAGTATACGAAGGTGCATTCCTTTACATAAATCAATCAAGGAACGCCCAAAGCTATTTACAACACCATCTCGTGACCTCCTAGGAATACTGAAATTGTCCAACGGCCACCACTCCGGCAAATCTAAGTATTTAACAGAATCGTCAAAATAGTCTAACAATTCTCCACATCTTGCATTCGTGTCTCCAATTAATATCACATCACAATTATGTTTTGCCGTAATAGTAAGTTCATCTTGTAACATCAAAATACCATTTTCTTAGTCTGCCGAATGATAAAAAGTTGAGTTTTCACATGGAATGTATACAAATGCAAATATAATGCCATGACCTGAACTGTTGTTTACAAACCTAGAATGGATTTCTAAAAAAACATACCAAGTTCGGTCTTATTTACATATGTACAAAAGTGTTCCTGATGAGGACCGTGACTACACCTGGTGTCCGTCCTCGTCTGGAGCGGCGTTGCCGGTGGATACTCTATGCTGTGTGATCGGGGAGAAGAGTGAGAAGACTGGACAGATCATCATCACACGATGTCCACGTCTCTGTGAAGCTCACAACGTCATATTCCTGTAAAAAAAACTCAACATATCTGCACATGGCAAAATAGAATTCAAAGCATGAATGATCCATGTCACAAAAGTTAAGTCATTGGGGTTAATGGACACAGATCCTGTGATATCTGAAGTGTTGGTTGGGATATCACCCGTAGCCAGGGACTGTCACAGGAAGCGGTGATGATAGCACTTGCTGACTCACACTGTTCACACTGTCTGCATAACAGGTAACTTGATCTAATAAAGGAGTATGGTGATAGTCATTTTTCAAAGGGCCTAGTGGAATTATATTTGTTTTGGATTTATTTATTTTTAAAACAGATATTTTTTTTAATGTATTGAAGCTATCAAGTAACATCTTGAGGGAATCATGGTTGCTAGGGCCAGAAACTCGTAGAACAGGGTATGCAAAAATAAAAATGGTGCCAACTTGAGCTCCATATTAATTTAATTCATAAATAATCCACAGAAAGTCTGTGGATAGTTTGACTTGGCAGTTAACAGCCATGGCAACCATGAGTAACTACGGCTATAGAGAACGACTTGTAACCATAGCAACAGTACAGTTTGTGTGGATATTGACTATGTACGGTACATAATATTAGGCCTATGCACTAGTCAGATCGCCAGAACCTTCAATAATAATCATTATATCATGTCTTAAAATATCCTAATTAAAATTGTTTCCCTCATGACGTCGTGAATTCTCATTAGCATCTAATTTGCATATTAATGAGTTGCTAAAACTTTTCAAGTTGCTTCTGTACTGTAGTGCCGGAATGGTAGTTTCAAATGGCTGCAACTTTTGAACGGATAGTGATATTGATATACCGTAAAAACCATTTTGCTCAGATCAATGAGATCTTTAGCATCATATTTGCACTTTACTAGTACTTTAAAGACGACGGACGGTAAAAAATTTTCTTGCACAAATATACTGCTTATGTTCATATGATATGCTACGAAATAAATAAATGTACGAATTCCATCGATATAATGCGCGTCTGGCACGATCAAAATGCTGTTCACAGTGCCCCAGCCATGCCGTATGTTTCAGGTAAAAGAATCGTGACGTCACGATAGGTCATTACGTTTTCCATACAGCTGTATAGATTATCTGAACGTTTTCCGCGGATGCTGCCCTGACCGCGGTGAGGTCGATAAAATTTCATGCGTTGAGATGGCGTTCATTAAATATTTGCGACACACCCATTTTTGGGCAGAAGGATATGAAAATTTGCCACCATGTTCAGGATAGTATATAGATGACAATGTTATGGTGAAATATATGATTAACCTGAAAAATATGCTCAGTCCATGCCCTAACATGGTCTCTAATCGGAAAATATTTCAAGAGGGGTGATGAGTTATAACCCACAGGTAAATATGTAGTCATCAGAATTTTCTCAAATCTTGTCTGATTATCAAGTGATATGTGTAGATTGAAATCGTTGAATAAAAATTGGGGGTCATCGCGTTGGATTTGTTGAAAAACACTTTCGAAAGAGTTTAGCTATCCTTCGAAATTCGCCATATTATGAATTTCAAAATGAATTAACAGCCCCAGAAAAAAACCCATACGGTAGAAACTGCTAAAATTTAGTATACATGTCTAGTGGATTGTACACATATAAAAAATGAACAAAAAATTGGGGGTCACTGCGGCAGAATTTTCGCAATCTGCATTTGAATGCTGTATGTCGGACTAGGATCTTGCGCCCGTTTGCCACCAAAACGTCAGAGGTTTACCTATCGTGACGTCACACCATTCGCTCGAAGCTTCTTGAAGGGAGTCTCTACTACAGAGCGCCCACAGGGCAACAGGATGCATATTTATTAGAACTACTAGTATTGTTGCTATCATTTATAACCCATAGGACTCTATCATATAAAGAAAAAATCCTGAATATTATCTTTTCAATGTCCGTCGCCTTCAAGGCACAGTGTATGATACTTGGGACGATTTTTTTTAAAGAACTTTTTAATCTCATTGCAATAGCAGTTGACAATAGTAACTGTGTCGAACAGTTATAGTTTTTGTTTTGGTTGACCTTGATTTAATTTGCTTCTGTTGAATATCAGATGGGTGAGCAGCATATCAGCCAAGCCCGGGATCTCGCAGCAGGTGCTGGACATGCTACAGTCCAAGGCCCAGGTAGATCCAAGAAACCATGGCTACTGCAGCATCATGCTGGATGGGATGTCACTGCGCAAGCACCTCGACTGGGATCCAAAGCGGCAGAAAATGGTTGGCTTCTTTGACCTTGGAGCAGGTTCCCTTCACAGTGACGCAGGAGAGGCCACTGAAGTCCTCGTCGCCATGGCTGTGGGCCTACATGGCCAGTGGAAAATTCCTATTAGTTATTTTTTAATCAATGGTATTTCAGGAGAAATCCAGAGTCAGTTGATATTGTCCATAATTAGTGCACTATATGATGTCAATGTCAATGTGGTAGCTCTCGTAATGGATGCTCACACAACAAACCAGAAGATGGCAAGTGCACTTGGTTGCTCGATTGAACCAGAGAATATCAAGAGTAGTTTCTCACATCCATCTGATAGCAGTCGTACTATTCGTGTGTTCTTTGATGCTTGTCATTTGTTGAAATATCTGCGAGGAGCATTGCATGCTTTGATGGAAATTAAAACATGTGTTGGTTTCGCCAAATGGAAACATATTGTGCGTCTCCAGGAATTCCAAGAGTCTGAAGGTTTACATGCAGCAAACGAGTTACCGCATAGGCATATACGGTTTCAAAAACAGAAAATGAATGTTGAATTAGCTGCTCAAACTTTGAGTGCATCAGTGTCTGCTGCCTTACGATATGCGTCACAGATTGGTTGTGATGATCTTGATGACTGTGAAGGTACTGCTAATTTCATATCTGTTATTGACCATATGTTTGACATATTTAAAGCTGCTGCCTTCGAATGTATGCAATATTTTTTTGCAAACCAAGTTTTTGTTGAACACATCTAATGCTATATAGCAATAGGCGTGGTCAATGATCTTGACGATTACAGTCCGTCCGAGTTGTCTTTTGATCCGTTTTAGTGCCCATTTTGTACCGGTTTTGTAAATAAACAAACGAAGTGTATCCATCAAACCCGAATGTAAACAAATGCTCAAATCGCGCTTAGAAGTCCACATCGAGTACATGTTCCAGTTCATATGTGCATATATAGTGAAGTTGTGAGAAAATAATCAGTGATATGCCATGATGTGCGTGGAAATGTCAGTCTATCTCGCACTTCCATGCTGCGTGTGATGGATACAGTTCCGGTATTTACGCGAGAGCCGCCTGTTCAAATGAGCAAAATTTCCATGAGAACCGGTTGTTTTCATTACATTTGATGTGAGTATGCTTCATTCAGTTAGTTTAGCATGTTTAACATGAAAGTTAGTTTTCAAAAAATATTGATTGGTTTTGAAGGCAGCTGCTTTAACAGCCGTACTCCTGTTGCAAAAGGATACAAAAGTGCAGTGAGGCCTGGAAACATTGGCAATATCGAGAGCTTTCTGATGTAGGCAAAATCTGTATTGCTCAGTATGACGGACTTGACTGGTAAAAAGGTATGTTATGGCAAGAGGAAAATAGTTGTCATAGGTTTCTTGTGTAATATTGATAGTCTGATTGAATTGTCTAAAGATTTGCTGATGGGGCAGAACCCTGTACAGAGCTATTTGTTAACCTATAAATTGTCCCAGGATCACTTAGAATTGTATTTTTCTGCTGTCCGACAACGTGGTGGATACCACATCATTATTAATGTTATTCACATTGTAAGGCACTGTGAAGTTATATTGCGATCTTTACAAGATACTATTTGCAATATTCGTACCATTTAGTACACAACAGTCAAATTTATTAACAAACAGTTGTGACATGTAAAAGTTATTCAATCAATAAAAAATATTTTCACTTTCAAAGATTTCAGTTAAGTTTACATATCTACAGAACTAAGGATTCATATGAAAAATCGTGCAACGTCAAACATATAAATTCAAGACGAGGCTAGAACATTGCGATTCATTCTGAATTCCTTTATAGATTTCAGCATAGATCGAGTTGAAAATTTGTACAGGACCACCAGAATTAGAATAATATTTCATTTCAAAGTTCAGTAACGTTATATTCAGAGCACCTTTATCATCGGTAAGCATACACATTTGCAAATGGGGACGCCAACATAGAATGATATTGGCCTGTGCGCAGTATATATATGGCTGCATGGGCAGTATATGGTGCTTGGTATTCCACTTCCAGATATTTCAAAGGAGATGTTAACCAAATACTGCCCACATATAAGCACTTATTTGAATCGTCATTACTGTCCACTATTCATTTTATCACCAAATACAAATAGTTTGGCAATAATACGCGTTTTATCAGTTGTTTATTGAGTTTTTTTTTTATAATAACACGAGATGACATATAACATGTGCCTTTGTTGACAGGCTTTTTGCCCTGACCGGAAGTCAGCAGTGATTAGTCATGGCGGCCATGACGTTTGTATACATCTGCGCGGTCTAGTTTTTTTTACGTCATTGGATATCCCATAGCTCAGCGAACGTTACCGTTTTGTTACATTGAACGCGCTACTAATCTTGTATAGTCTAAATGACACATCGATTGGTATTGTACTCGCCTTATACATTCTCAAGAATTCATGGGTATGTGGTGGCCTTTTCTGACAGCACGATCTAATTTGTGTGCTTTCTATATATATTTTCCAATGACGTTGAATCTCCACATAATGGGGCATACGTATGACCTCCTCAGGCAGTACAATGTACATTCATAATTTAACAGATAACCACTAAACGGGAAGTGAATTAGAATTTCATGAACCGAAGCATGGCTGTTGTTTGCTACATACATGTAGGCCTACCTGCTGTGTTGATAAAAGTTAGACATCGACCACTGACGAACAATTGGACCAGTACCAATACCAGAGACTATACTGGACCAAAATTCTCAAAAATTCAAAATCAATAACTGTAAAGCTCGGTGCCGGTGTAAATGAGAATACATGTAAGTCCCATGTATTTTAAGTCCGCCCCCGAACATAAATATCTTGTGTTTTCCAAGGAATTTGGGAATAATGGCCGCAATTGACTACAGATAATAGTCCAAAAGCCAATTTTAATTGTTTAAAACCAGTAGGCGGATTAACTCTATTGTTATTCAAATACTCTACGTCATCACTTCGACTCTCTATTGATTTATAGTCTTACGCTATCTTGAATCAACGATTGGTAAAAGATATTAACTATAAAAAATTAGGCCAAGGGCCAGAGATAGTTTACTGGACAATATATGTTTAATTATTTAGATGTTAGCCAGGTCACTGGTTAAATTCAAGGTCAAGAGAATATTCAGCATGTATAATATTAAGCATATATCATGTCCACAGTTGACTGCTAAGCTGTAAATTCAATAATCAGAAATATATTAGCAATTTTGTCCTGTGGCATTAAAAATGAAGGCAAAGGTCAAATTCATGATCATCAGAACATTCGGCTTATAACATTTCCTATATGTCTATCATTGATCCTCACACTATGAAGTCAATAAGCGAGATATTAGCGATTTTGTCCTGTCACCTTAAAAATCAGGTCAAAGGAAACTTGAAAATAAGGTCATTGGTCAAGAGACTCAAAGATTGTGAGTGTGAGTGAGCTTTCAGAATACAGGCATATGAATTGGGATATCAAATACAAGTGTGACTGTGTGAGTGAGTGTTCGTTAGTCGACTACGCCATCGACTGTTGTTGTGTTGAGGTCGACACATAAACCTCGAAAAGACTTGGAGTTCTGTGTGTCCTTTACACAATGCTCAGGAACTCGGCCAGCTGGGGTTCAGGATTAGACTGAAAAAGGGACCCCCACACTGCATTGTGATGTAAATGGTTATTCTATATGCACATGTAGGACGGATGAACCATGTTGCTGGCCGCTCTGCTACAGTATGCAGACCAGTTGTCATTTCGTATGGTAATATTTGTGGTTCTGTTGAACTCGAGACTTACTATTCATAAAATCTCAATGGAAGTTGCGATTAAAGTGTTGAATAGTTGACTTTTGGGTTGATCTTCTGGGTCTAAATTGCCAATTTTCTGAACAAATCAGACTCCTGGACAGCACAGTACATTGACATCTGGAAAACTGCATCCAATCCCTGTTTTCCGTTGATATGGTCAGTATTTTACACAAACATTTTTCACTCACCATGTGTCGGCATCAGCTTCCCAAATAGTCTTAAAGTATTGACAATCTATCACCTGACCCCTGAACGGAAAAACTAAGCCTGTCAACGCTCTATGCCATTTGCAGAGTGTCAAGGGACAACAAACGAAATACCAATTACACTTCTCAAACGAGACAATCAGAGATTGCAGACCCTCGCCCTTCAGATTTAGTCACTAAAATTAGGCGATAATTGAGAGTTTTGGTCTTAAGACCATCGGTTGTACGCCATACGATTGGGAATTGGCCAAAGAAAAATACAAAAATAGGTTGAACATTTAATATTGATTAGAACCGGAGTTATAGTCAATTATGTGATTTTATTTTTTCAGTTGCCATGGCAACCGTTTTCACCCGATTTTGGCAAAATTTGAAAGGGACTGAGCCATTACCATAGCACTCCAGCCCTATAAATTTCAAATCTATCGAACCGTTTGCCTTTGAGTTATGAGCGCAGACATTTGCACTGAAACGTCGCTGGCCAAAAATAACCGAAATCGTGACCCCCAATTTTTCGACATCTGGCGATAATGGAGAGTTTTCGTCGTACGACCATCGGTCGTACACCAAACGATTGGGAATTGGCCAAAAAAAAATACAAAAATAGTTGGAAAAATTAATATCAAATAGAACCGGAGTTAGAGCCAATTATGTGATTTTCTTTTTTTCCGTTGCCATGGCAACCGTTTTCATCCGATTTTGGCAAAATTTTGAAGGGTCTGAGCCACCATCATAGCACTCTAGTTCTATAAATTTCAAATCGATCGGACCGTTTGCTTTTGAGTTATGAGCACAGACATTTGCACTGAAACGTCGCTGGCCAAAAATAACTGAAATCGTGACCCCCAATTTTTCGACATCGGGCGATAATGGAGAGTTAACAAACACCATACGATCGGGAAATGGCCAAAGAAAAATACAAAAATAGTTGGAAAAATTAATATCGAGTAGAACCAGAGTTAAAGCCAATTATGTGATTTTTTTTTCCGTTGCCATGGCAACCGTTTTCATCCGATTTTGGCGAAATTCTGAAGGGAATGAGCCAGCACCATAGCACGCTTGCCCTATAAATTTCAAATCGATCGGGTCTTTTGCCTTTGAGTTATGAGCGCAGACATTTGCACTGAAACGTCGCTGGCCAAAAAAAAATTGAAACCGTGACCCCCAATTTTTCGACATCGGGCGATAATGGAGAGTTTTGGTCGTACGACCACGGGCCATATATCAGATGATCAGGAATTGGCCATAGAAAAATACAAAATTAGTTAGAAAAATTTATCTTGAATAGAACCGGAGTTATGGTCAATTATTGATTTTTACATTTTCCGTTGCCATGGCAACAGCTTTTGTCCGATTTTGACCAGATTTGACCAGATTTGAGGAGCCACTGAGATACCGCTTCATCCCTATAAGTTTCATGTTGATCGGACCATTCTCCTTTGAGATATGTGCGCGGACAGACAGACAGACAAACAAACAAACAAACAAACAGACATACAAACGGACAGACCCAATTGCAATACCCTCTGCCCCTATCGGGGCGAGGGTAAAAACGAAAACTACATTGCTCATAAGCGATCATATATAATGGTTTCGGTATCCGAGAATAATTTTTTTTTCATATCATTGTGATCTGGAGCTTTTTCGGAACCGTGTGAATTTGGTTTGGTACATGTGAACTGAAAGGGCCATTTTGAAGTCCTGCAGGTGTGCGGGGGTCAAAATGAAAAGTCACGACATTGTTGCACTCTGATGAATGATGAGGTTTCCATTGTTTCGATTCTCTTTGCGTTGAGTGTTGAGTTTTGTGTTAAAATTTGTAATGAGTTGCTAATCCCTGCTCAGCCATGCATGACAACTTCACCAAGGAAATGCTTTCGAGACAACCAAAGGTGAAACATTACAATGCCACGGTTGTCGAATCCGGATCGTATCAGGGCCCTTTGTCAGCTTCAAATGGTGGACGACCTAAAATCAAGTCGCCATAACATTTGGTGTCAGTCTGAACACCATCAGCATTGTTTGGTAAAGTTGTATCGCCGAGCAGGGATTAGAAAAACAACTCAACTCAACACAGAACCCAACACTCAACACAGCACTCAATCAAAGATTGAAGACTTGATTATGCAACCATTTTGTGACTTTTCACTTTGAAAAATATTTGCACTTAAATGACTTCAGAATGGACATCTTCCAGTTTACGTATACCAGCCAAGTTTAAATGATTCAGAGAAGCCTTCCGTTCACACTGATATGACAGACTTTATTCCAGGATACCAAAACCGGTGTATATACCCGATTACAAGCAATGTAGGTTTCTTTTTGTTATGAGACGAGACTACATTAGTATAATACAACAAGCATCTTAAATGCATTATCTCATAAACATCAAATAAACACATTTGGCCCAAGTAGCGCACCTTACTCTGTTAATACTACTCACCCACTGAATGTATGCCATATTTAATCCGTCTGGCATATTTTTAATCTTAATTGAATTTAGAAGAAATAGTAAGCTGCGCTACATGGGCCACACATTTTAATGGCATCAAATATACAGAAAGCTTCACATGAGAAATAACGTCGAAACTCTTCAAACTATACATGATTCCACATTATTTCTAGCATTTGGGTTTTTTCAGATGACACAAGCCATAAACATCAAATAAACACATTTTAATGGCATCAAATATACAGAAAGCTTCACATGAGAAATAACGTCGAAACTCTGCATGTCTATACATATGATTCCACATTATTTCTAACATTTGGGTTTTTTTCAGATGACACAAGCCAGACTACAAACACATGCATCGTGTAAAAAATATGCTATTCACAGCAATCAATTTCCGTAATATACACATGCATGACACACAAGCGATACAACAGTATATACAAGAAATTCAATCAGACTTCCACAATATTTCTGCACACCACCATCACTATCATCCTCTGGTGAAACTCCTTGCTCCTAGTCATCACAATCCTCCCATTCGTCACGAGGTACACCTTTCGGTTATTTCTGAGAACTTGAACGAATTATTCCTCAGTCCTCACTGTATATTGCCTCTTTGTCATTAATTCAGGTTATCGTCTTCCTTGGAGACTGATAAAAATGTTGATAGGTAGATCCCTATGCGACACCGACCTAGAGGCAAGTTCAAGGTAAATGGCGGGTTGAGTCGGACCTGGCGTCTGGGAGCAATATGTGTTGTTCACAGAAGTATTTCGATTTCGGTCAGGCCCACCTTTCCCCAATTTGTGTTACACTTGCGGATGAGGTCCACTCGGAGATAATCTGACTGTGTTGGGGATATTGTGAATGTCTCGAAGTCCATAGCTCCACATGTGGAGTAGCAAGAACTCCACCTGAAAATCAAGTAATTACATTTGCAGTATTCTTCTGGTGTTTAGACACTTGAGTTATTCTCCTGGTTTATGATGTTAAATATGTTACATGTCTATGTCATAACATTGCTGAAATAGAAAATGTTATCAAATATAGTATGCTTCATAGCTACCTGGAAATAGACTGAGTGACCGAGAGACAGCGTAGCATCCAGAATATGATCCCCCGTGTTGAAACATTGGTTGATCATTCTAGTGCCCGTCACCGTGTAAGTAGAGAGGAAATACAGCTCTATCCATCTTACGGAGCCATAGCCATTCATGGCCTCGGTGACGAAACCATGCATGGTGCCATCAAAAGCTTTGTCACATTCTCTGTCTGTGTTGTCAGCTTGTGAGGACGTACATCCAGTTACTAAACCACGTGGCAACGTCTTGGACATGACTGAATAAAAGATTTCAAGCAAACATGAGGAAGGATCATTTCTTTGTTGGGGTACAAGCAGGTGTGTGTCTATAAAGTGTGCATGAAAATGCATGAAATATGTGGGAAAAGCCGTCGGGAAATCCAAATGTCCATCATGTACACAACTGTAAATCTAGGTCAATGAAACATATACACGTCACCTGGACTCATGGGGCATGCAGAGCACTATTTTAAATTGTTCAAGCTATTGGACTAATTGAGGTGCTAACCAGATTTTGATTTACCACCAAAGAAACATGTTAAAGTTCCAAAGAAACATATCAAGAATTGCATCGTACGGAAATGGCCGTGTTGACCATCCAAGTTCATGAAGGTCGAACTCAAGGTCATGATTGAAATATATTTGGCTCCCAATTTGAAGGTGCAAACATTCAGATTCTATTTATGTTTTCTAGCAGTATACTCTGAACAGCTCCCGTCCGAAAAGATGGATGAAATGTTCAACTCAGCTCAAGATCTTTCTGTGGGTGGGGGAGTGGTAGTCTCAAAGCATATAGTTATGTGATTTCAGGCCAAAACATTTTCAGAATAAAATCGGAAAATCACTGGGCCGCTAAACACAGACCAGCAATACAAGTACAAGAAAGCTTATACATATGTATCATCAACATGCACTAATAGAACCAGATTTTGACGATGTCAATACCAAGCATAAAGTACGACATATCGGAATGAAAACAAAAGCCTTCCACATATTCAAAACCAATGCCACACCGGTGTCATTATGGGTAGACAGTGTGGCGAATGAAAGTGCCTCTACACACAGTTTAGGTGTGGATCGGAATTCCGATGCAGGATCGAAAACAGGGGTCTGAACAGACTTTTTTTTTTTAAATCGCAAAGGTCCGAAACTGGGATTATCAACAAAAATGGCCTTGGAATTCTTTGTAATTCTCAGAAACATTAGGATATCGGAACACCTGATTTCACCTCCTAATGGCCATTTACGGGGATTCATGAGTTTCCCTGTCATTTTTGTTTTCTCTCACTTCGTATGCCTGATATGACTTTCTGTCCCCGGACTATGAGATTGGATAACGGACCCTGTTTTGTTTGCTCGGAATACTTAATACTGGGTATTGATTCCACGTCTACTACTATTGGCCTTTGCTACCAGTATATTACTTACGATAGTAGTCACTGCCAGCGTCAAGAGTAAACATTGTTTGGTTGACGTCGAGTTCGCAAGAACCCATTCTTGTTGCTGACGGGGTGTTTGCAGCCCATCTCATCGTGAACCCCTGACATTTTGTATCAGTGAGGCAGTGAGCACCACATTTCACTCTCGTCATGCTACCCAAGATTGAGGCCATAATCGTTTCAGCATGACCAGAAAGTTTCATGAAATGTGCTGAATCCACACTGACTTCATCAGCGTTTTTGCAAATGTCCATGGAAGCAAACCCAAATATAAAGGTTATTTGTCTGCAAAATTCAGTCATTCCCTCCATGTTGCAGAATCGTTATAGTCCCGAATGAAATAGAGACCGATTTCTGCCACAGTCCTCGTTGATTGAACATCCCTGTGACTCCTGAATAATATATAAATATATTCACGTAGAGCACAAATACGCACAATTAACCAGAAACTGATATTGCCACATGGAATCAATCTCGTAACGAGAATCAATAGATCGTCATACGCATATATCGTATAGATTGGGTGCATAATTCATACAAGACCATGCTCCATGACACAAATACACCAGGGATCAAAAGTTTAGGTTCAGTATGTGAGCGACATCAGGACTGAATTTTATCTCAGACCTCCGTTGGATGGGTGACACAGGCCTCCAGAGACCCTGGCAGCAGGTACGTATGATTACTGGGTAAGAATCACCCTGGTCACTTGTCTGGATCTCACAGGAATTTCTGGGCAGATTCCGGGCCGTGTCAGAAGCCCGAGGACGACACACATGTATGTTATTAATGATTAGTCCACGGTTCTATTGTTCTTTGCAGTAGATTTTTTTATTAGAATCTACTGGGAGACGGTTCCCATTATAATATTGCTGTAGATAATTATTTCCAATGATCTCCTGCGATATAATCTGCTGCGTGTAAAAACAACAACCGCCAGTGTACAAACTGCATCTGCTCAAGCAAGACGCGTTTGTTTGCGTACTAGTGAGTCGTTTTCATGATTGCCGAAACCTAATTCGCTTGATGCCATGGAACATTGGTCGAGACCAATTTGATGTAGATGAGAAGGTGAACAATAAATGTGGTATTACTGTTGAGTCCCAATTGAAAGGTGGTAGCACAAGCAGTGGGCATGGTCGTGAATCTGAAACCTATTTGTATTTATGATTCATTCACAATCTGGGATTGATATATGTTCATAATTATCATGCAAACCATTCATCAGATGCAGACATCAGTGAGCAAAATTTGGTAAATACCGCTGTATATCGTTGAAAATTACGAGAACATCAAGTGGAGATGTATTTTCTTCGGCTCGTCGATTATTTTCGCACCACTTCACCGATTATCTTATTTATAGTGCATGATTTGGGAAGTGTCCCATTGTTCCCAAGGGTCATTATCACAGGCACTTGGAAACCATTTAATTGAGGGTATATTGTGCTATCTATAATAATATATTCAAGGCACTCAAGTCCCTGTCGGGAAAATGGCGGTTGGACAAACATTCGAAACTTCAAAGCTCCAAAAATGCCACTTGTCCACCAAATTGATACAAGCCCCCCCAAGAAAATTGTGTGTTTTTGCACTTTCTATTGATAAATTTGGACCATATTGACGTTATAAAATCTGTTGAAACCTTTCAATGTGACGGATCACACTCATGTGTTTGCATGTGAGAAATATGAACGAACAAAACATAATTGAAAGTTAGGCCTAATCAGAGAAGCCGAGTCGAGTCCACAAGTAGGCCTACCTCACGTTCCGTCAACTTCCGTGACTATGAATGACAAACTGTATGTAAAGAATGCTATTTTAACCTTTTCGCTACTGACCCACACCTCAGCCCCCATACTGAGCCGTTTGATGTATCAATTGATATGATTTTTTATAGGTTTGACTATTTTTATTTGAAGGTGTTTCAGAACAATTATGTGTGAAATAAGTCATATTATAGTATGCTTTTTCTAAATAGTATCCTTCTCAAATCCGTGGCATGGGTTACCATGGAAACAAAAGGGAATTCTAGCGACCAAACAAATGGCTGTGTCTCCATTTTCTCTACCGTATAGCCATTCACGAATTTCTAATGAAATATAGCCCAATACGTTTTTCTTGAGTACGTTTAATTTTTGTTTTTTGTGATGCGAGTGAATCTCGTGGGTCTGGATATTCTTTACAGCATGTCAATATCTTGATTAGTTATGAAGACATTAACGTTTTAGTGAAAATTGCCTGTAGTCCGACCCACTGTAATCAGTACTTGTGATGTCACAATGTTAATGGCAGGTTAATTATTCAATTAACTAACCAGTCAATTAAGCTTTTAAATTTCAATCGGTGGCAATATGTATGGGCTAGTTTAGCATGTAAGTACATTTTCTGTCATATATAACATTAAATGCAATCAGTCGATAGTTACCTACACATTTATCGGTTGCCAAAGTTATGGTTACGCAGCGTAACCATCAGTACAGCAGCAGGGGTGTGGTATGGATATGCAGCGTAACCATAAGTAGTGAAAAGGTTAAACGAGTAATAGGGCTGGAAAGCGGAAGTATGATCGGTGATAAAATTCCAATGAAATATTCGTGAATAAGGCGTCGCCTGGGATAAACCCAATTATCGCCCATTTCTAACAACGTCAATAACTGCTGAAATAACATGTCTAGTGTCAAATAACTTCAGCGAAAGTACAAAGCAGGTATACTTGTGTCAAAATTCATTAGAATAACAGGCCGTCTGCCGGCAATTTTGCCAGAGCAAGGCTTTATTCGAAGTGCCGTTTTTTTCAGTGCCTCTTCGAAGCTTGGATATGTTGTGGAATTGGACAGTTTTTATCTTTTACAACAGTTTTTGTATATCTTCATCGTGTATGGATACTATGACACACTAAAGACATCGTTTATATACTTAAAATCACCATATTAAATGAACCCCCGTGTTAAAAGATAGGGAGGCGTCAGGTGCTTATCCCCAGTCCGAATAAATTCATTGGAATTGGTCATCGATCAGTACTTCCGCTTTCCAGCCCTATCTAGTATATATTAGCCTTCGTTGAGATAAAAAATATATGTATTTGCTCTATTTTTTCAAAGCAGCTGCCTTCGAATGTATGCAATATTTTCTTCAAAACTAAATCTTAGTGCAACACATCTAATACAAGATAATAAAACATGTGCACATTGATTTTGACGATTACACTCCGTCCGAGTTGCCTTTTCATCCGATTTAACACATATTCCATGCCAGTTTTGTATATAAACAAACGGACTGTATCCATCACACGCAGATGTAAACAAAGCCTAAAAAAGCAAGATGGACTGACAATTTCACGCACAAAACGGTAAATCACTAATAATTTCCTCATAACTACACCACATTTGCAGATACAAACTGGAAGATGTACTCAATATATAAGGCCAATTTGAGCATTTGTTTACATTCGAGTTTAATGGATACACTTCGTTTGTTTATAAACAAAACTTGCATAAAATGTGTGTTATTTAAATCAGATAAAAAAGACAACTCAGAGGGGGTGTAATCGTCAAACTCAGTGTGCACATGTTTTATTATCTTGTATTAGATGTGTTGCACTACGATTTAGTTTTGAAGAAAATATTGCATACATTCGAAGTCATCTGCTTTAAATAAAACAGATCCGAGTGTAGCTGGCCATTAGCTTGATATAGAAATATCGATAATTCAAACACCGCAATTGTATGCCGACAATATTGTATATCAGTCTGACACTATATTTTCATCACATTTCATCACTGAAAATAAATATTTGAACCTACCCAGGTAATATATCTGTGGCTAACAGTTTTCCCGCGCTGTTTTTTGACGGACCACATGGTGTACAATGAATAGCTGCGCTGTGATTGGCTGAAGATTATTTGACGGTTCTAAAATGTCATCCAGCCGATAGGTCTAGCCAAGATCACGTTCGGTCACTTCGGTGGTTTCTTTCATGTTATTTTTGTTTTTCTGGAAAAAAAAGTGTACGCACGTGCGTCGTGGCGTTGCCCTGGTGACGTGCCTGGCATGATATCGTGTATATCGCCTCAGTAACAGTGTATTATTTCACGCATGTTAGGAACTCCGCCTGGAGGTTAATAAATAAAATAGTAAGTAGTAACCTATGGAGAGACTAATATTTGAGATAATAACCTGCACCTACCAAATAAGAGTGTGAGTGGAAAAACGTGTATATGAGAGAACACCACAAGTTTTGTACACATTTAATTTTAAACGATCACAATAACGATCACAAATGGAAATGCATGTCGATTTGCACAGTATAGCATCATTTAGTGGCAACTTGTATCCATACGATATATCCACATTTTGTCGACGATATATTGGTTCTTGGTTAATGAAATTATCTGCCCTTATCCAGTGAAAACGGTGTTTTCGTGATTCCAGATCTTTGGATATTCCCGCGATATTCCGCATACATATCCAGAACTGGGGCGAAATCCTGCAGAAATCCGCTGAGAAACATGCCCACCAGGGACTATTTCCCACACCCTTTATTTCATGCAATTTCCATTTGTTTTTATTTCCGGCGACTATATCACGATATCGCCAGTTTTTTTTACCCATTTGATTGCATCATTGAATTATGAACAACAATTAGCATTATTTTCCCTTCCGGCCCTTTTCCGTCTGCATTAACAAATGGGCTGTACCTGTTATCACCATCACTGTCTTCTCTGAGGATGCTTATTTCGGTTGGGTTAGCGATGGTGTCTGGATCCCGAGTTGGAAACAGTGGGCTGGGGAAATCCAGGCGGGGCCGATCATCCAGAGGATAGTACCTGCGTACTAGGTTGAGAGGCGGGTCACGGGATGCTCTCTATGATCATTCGCCCTCCAAATTACCTCGGCTAGGTGGGCTTCGAAATTCCCAAGGGAGGTCCTGTTTATGTTTTTGAAATGCCGTTTCGCATTCCCCCACGCCCCCTCGATTCTGTTGGTATGCACCTCCACACGTTCACTCGTTTCATCGTTGATGTACGTCTGCTTGAACGTGTGTTTGTGCTCCACTGTAAAGTGTTCGAACCCTTCCTGGTTGAGGGACCTGTATGCGGCCCAACCGTCGCTGAAAATACGACTTCCAGCCTCCACTTAATTTTTTATGATGGGGACCAGGGTGTCGGCGTCCCGACTGTCCACTGGCATGACGATCAAACGACCACTGTCCCTTTTAACCAGGCCAAAAATCCATATAGGTCTTCCCCATGGGGCTCCCCTGTGGTATTTGACCTTTCGGCCGAAGAGAGACTCACATCTTTATGTGAGCTTTACATCTTGGAGCATGTCGAATACATACTTCTTACACAAGTCCCGTGCAAAATTGGCCCAATCCACAGATGTGCGCTTGTAGTCCATGCTTGCTCGGTCCGCGGCATGTTCCGCAAAACTTACCAGAAACGTGACCAAATCTGGTATTGGGAAATGGCTCCCTTCGAAGAACAAATTGGAACGAATGCTATACTCATGTTTGCGGTTAGGACATCGATAGGAAAACCCGTCCTTGTTCCTCGTTCACTTCCCGAGTGTGCATACTTGGTCACATACCTCGCAATAATACCCATCCCTTAAGAGGCCGTTGCCACGCATCCAATCTTCCCATATGACATTTTCCTGTAGAAACAGCCAGTGCAAAGTCCATGTGTTGGACAAATCAGGGACGTTGATCTCCCAGGATCGCATTTGCGGCAGACGAATCTTCCTTTGTTGTCTTTGGGCTAGGCCATCATCAAAGAAACGGTTTTACACTTACCTTCAATTGCCCCTATTTATATCATACAACCACAAACAAACAACCCAATAAAATTTAACAACGCAGGGTGCGTGGACGGAATGAGTCCAAATATGTTAACAAACATGTCTATTATATTCATAGGTGACTCAACAACGACGCACAGGATTTGATGCCCAATTAAAAGGGATGACGCGCAATATAGCTACTTACTATTGTTCACTGGCGTCTGCTCCTGTGGGTGTAGTGTCACACGCTCCCATCCAAATGTTGATATTGACCGGCAGTAACATTCCAGGCATACAGCCTGTAATTGACCCCCTGCTCAAACCTCACACTGCATTGTGATGTATATGGTTATTCTATATGCACATGTAGGACGGATGAACCATGTTGCTGGCCGCTCTGCTACAGTATGCAGACCAGCTGTCATTTGGTATGGTAATATTTGTGGTTCTGTGGAACTCGAGACTTACTATTCTTAATACCTCAATGAAAGCTGCAATTCAAGTGTTGAATAGTTCATGTACCCGATTATAAGCAATGTAGGTTTCTTTTCTTTTTTGAGACGAGACTACATTAGTATAATCGAACAAACATCTTAAATGCATTATCTCATAGACATCAAATAAACACATTTTATTGGCATCAAATACACAGAAAGCTTCATAAACACATGAAAATGAATTTAAAAACTATTCAAACAATACACATGATTCCACCTTATTTCTAGCATTTGGGTTTTTTTTTCAGGTGACACAAGCCAGACTACAAACACATAAATCGTGTAAAAAAAAATATGCTTTTCACAGCAATCTATTTCCGTAATATACACATGCATGACACACAAGCGATACAACAGTATATACAAGAAATTCAATCAGACTTCCACAATATTTCTGCACATCACCATCACTATCATCCTCTGGTGAAACTCCTTGCCTCTTGGCATCACAATCCTCCCATTCGTCACTACGCCATCCTCGACTATGATATCAAGTATGCATCAAGAAGTACATCTTTCGGTTATTTATGACAACTTGAACGAAATATCCCTCAGCCCTCACTGTATATTGCCTCTTTGTCACTAAATGCAGGTTTTCGTCATCCATGGAGACTGATAAAAAATGTTGAAGGTAGATCCCTATGCGACACCGACCTAGAGGCAAGTTCAAGGTAAAAGGCGGGTCGAGTCGGACCTGGCGTCTGGGAGCAATATGTGTTGTTCGCAGAAGTATTTCGATTTCGGTCAGGCCCACCTTTCCCCAATTTGTGTTACACTTGCGAATGAGGTCCACTCGGAGATAATCTGACTGTGTTGGGGATATTGTGAATGTCTCGAAAGTCACAGATCCACAAGTAGAGTAGCAAACGAACTCGACCTGAAAATCGGGTTATTACATTTGCAGTATTATTCTGGTGTTTAGACATGTGCTACATGTGTATGTCATAACATTGCTGAAATAGAAAAGGTTATCAAATCTAGTATGCTTCATAGCTACCTGGAAAAAGACTGAGTGACCGAGAGACAGCGTAGCATCTTGAACTTGATCCCCCGTGCTGAAACATCGGTTGATCATTCTAGTTCCCGTCACCGTGTAAGTAGAGAGGAAATACAGCTCTATCCACCTTATGGAGCCATAGCCATTCATGGCCTCAGTGACGAAACTATGCATGGTACCATCATAAGCTTTGTCACATTCTCTGTCTGCTTTGTCAGCTTGTGAGGACGTACATCCAGTTACCAAACCACATGGCAATGTAAGGGACATGACTGAATAACAGAATTCAAGCAAATATACAAGAGAAGTTTCTTTGTTGGGGTAGTAGGTGGTAGATGTATGCTTCTGCGTGTCTATAAAGTGTGCATGAAAATGCATGAAATAAATAGAAAGCCGTCGGGAATCAAAATGTCCGCCATGTGCACACCGGTAAATCAAGGTCAATGAAACATATACACGCCACCTGGACTCATGGGGCATGCAATGCATTATTTTAAATTGTTCAAGCTATTGGACTAATTGAGGTGCTAACCAGATTTCGATTCACCATCAGAGAAACATGTTAAAGTTCCAAAGAAACATATCAAGAATTGCATCTTACGGAAATTTAGGCGAACTCAAGGACTCCTCCCATCATTGAATTATATTTGGCTCCCCATTTGAAGGTGCAAACATTCAGATTCTATTTATGTTTTCTAGCAGTATACTCTGAACAGCTCCCGTCCGAAAAGATGGATGAAATGTTCAACTCAGCTCAAGATCTTTCTGTGGGTGGGGGAGTGGTAGTCTCAAAGCATATAGTTATGTGATTTCAGGCCAAAACATTTTCAGAATAAAATCGGAAAATCACTGGGACGCTAAACACATACCAGCAATACAAGTACAACAAAGCTTATACATATGTATCATCAACATGCACTAATAGAACCAGATTTTGACGATGTCAATACGGAGCATAAAGTACGACATATTGGAATGAAAACAAGCTCAACATATTCAAAACCAATGCCACACCGGCGTCATTATGGGTAGACAGTGTGGCGAATGAAAGTGCCTCTACACACAGTTTAGGTGTGGATCGGAATTCCGATGCAGGATCGAAAACAGGGGTCTGAACAGACTTTTTTTTTTACTCACCGAAGGTGAGTATATGGGATCGACCGTGTGTATGTTTGGATGTATGTATGTCACAAATGTGGCACGTTTTGTTGTATGGGGACGGATTTTTTCCATTTGGGGCACGTTCTGGCCCTATCTGCTCCCTCTATCGATATGCCAACTTTGGAATTTCTCCGTGCATCCATGTTGACGTAGTTGCAAATTTAATTGTCGAGTCGGACAATTTCCGCACGCAACGCCAGTCGCCAACATGTATCTAAGATCGGAGGGAGGGAGATATGATAGACGTGACAGCCGTGTGTTATGGGTTCTGAGATGGGCGAACGCAGGGCTCCACACTAAGGACCTCCCGACCTCCCGGGGCAAGTAATAATTGGGTGAGGGCAAGTGAGCAAATACGAGCAGTCGCCCGACGGGCAACCACAAATTTGCGGCCAAATCATAGACATATTATTCAAATAAATGTGTTTGTTTTTGTCTCACAACCTGTCAAGATTGATTCACCATCGTATTGATTTACCGAGTGCTGGATGACACATCAATACTTTGTATGTACATAAATTATGCAAATTACGCAGTTAGCCAATAGCATTTGCGGGTTTACCATGACACAGCAGAACTTTGTATGTACATAAATTATGCAAATTACAAGTCAGCCAATAGCATGCGCGGGTTTCTCAGATCGCGTGCATGTTTACGATGTTGCATAGCAACGCATCCACCGAACGAACATGTTCCAAGTATTTGAAGCGTGCCGAATAAGTAGGCGAGATACGGTGGGTGCTGTTTTCCAGTTACAAAGCGATACTGTACTATGTTACTGTTAATATCAGAATATAATATAATTTGATATTTGAAAGGAAGAAATTTGGATCTAGAGTACATTAACAAGTTATTAACAACACTATGCATTTCATTGACTGAAATATTGTGTATTCTGGCACTCCGAATGCATTGCCCCATGAGAAAAGTGCCAGGAAAAAAACATCTGGCACTCTCTGTGGTTGTCAAGCAAAACGTCATGAAAAAGACAGAAAACGTTATCATTGCAAAAGCTACGTAGGCCATGTAAACACTGGCAAAATGGACAGTGTTTTGGTTTGAAACTCGTTGATTTCGTGGATATTTCTGTTGTTTTGGACAAAAGGCTCGGCCTAGATCACAGAGACTTGTGCCAGGATAAACCCATCTGGCAGTCGAAACAATGCCATATGCATATAGGTAACTTGTCAGTCACGCGTGCATGTTCACGATGGGTACATTATGATGGGTATATTAATACAAGCCCGTCATAATGTACCCATGTGTACCCATCTTCGGTGAGTACGGCGCCCCATGGGCCCTTGTTTAAATCGCAAAGGTCCGAAACTGGGATTAACAACAAAAATGGCCTTGGAATTCTTTGTAATTCTCAGAAACATTAGGATATCGGACCATCGGTTCGGTAATGTAAAACATTGGCCTTTGCTACCAGTATATTACTTACGATAGTAGTCACTGCCAGCGTCGAGAGTAAACATTGTTTGGTTGACGTCGAGTTCGCAAGAACCCATTCTTGTTGCTGACGGGGTGTTTGCAGCCCATCTCATCGTGAACCCCTGACATTTTGTATCAGTGAGGCAGTGAGCACCACATTTCACTCTCGTCATGCTACCCAAGATTGAGGCCATAATCGTTTCAGCATGACCAGAAAGTTTCATGAAATGTGCTGAATCCACACTGACTTCATCTGCGTTTTTGCAAATGTCCATGGAAGCAAACCCAAATATAAAGGTTATTTGTCTGCAAAATTCAGTCATTCCCTCCATGTTGCAGAATCGTTATAGTCCCGAACGAAATAGAGACCGATTTCTGCCACAGTCCTCGTTGATTGAACATCCCTGTGACTCCTGAATAATATATAAATATATTCACGTAGAGCACAAATACGCACAATTAACCAGAAACTGATATTGCCACATGGAATCAATCTCGTAACGAGAATCAATAGATCGTCATAAATTATGCCATATATCGTATAGATAATTATGGTACTTAATTCATACAAGACCATGCTCCATGACACAAATACACCAGGGACCAAAAGTTTAGGTTCAGTATGTGAGCGCCATCAGGACTGAATTTTATCTCAGACCTCCGTTGGATGGGTGACACAGGCCTCCAGAGACCCTGGCAGCAGGTACGTATGATTACTGGGTAAGAATCACCCTGGTCACTTGTCTGGATCTCACAGGAATTTCTGGGCAGATTCCGGGCCGTGTCAGAAGCCCGAGGACGACACACATGTATGTTATTAATGGTTAGTCCACGGTTCTATTGTTCTTTGCAGTAGATTTTTTTATTAGAATCTACTGTGAGACGGTTCCCATTATAATATTGCTGTAGATAATTATTTCCAATGATCTGCGATATAATCTGCTGCGTGTAAAAACAACAACCACCAGTGTACAAACTGCATCTGCTCAAGCAAGACGCGTTTGTTTGCGTACTCGATGTCTTCTAAACGCTGGTACGCTGGTATACTGGTACAAGCATTGTGAGGCTTATTGAGGCATACACAAAATGAGCAGTATTGTTGAGTTCATGCACCTTGCAATCCTTGTACCAGCATACCAGTGTACCAGCGTTTAGAAGACATCGTTGCGTACTAGTGAATCGTTTTCATGATTGCCGAAACCTAATTCGCTTGATGCCATGGAACATTGGTCGAGACCAATATGATGTAGATGAGAAGGTGAACAATAAATGTGGTATTACTGTTGAGTCCCAATTGAAAGGTGGTAGCACAAGCAGTGGGCATGGTCGTGAATCTGAAACCTATTTGTATTCATGATTCATTCACAATCCGGGATTGATATATGTTCATAATTATCATGCAAACCATTCATCAGATGCAGACATCAGTTAGCAAAATTTGGTAAATACCGCGGTCATCACAGGGTCACAACATGTAACCTGTACAGCCGACGTGTGTCGTGATATATCATGGTTTTGCTGACTTATCTTGGGCTGAATGTCTCAGTTTTGGTACGCCGGTGAATGTGAAGTGTCAGTGATTGCTTCTGGATAAATAGTATTGATAATTGTGGTCGTGTTGTGTGGATTTATCCGTTTATATCTGGATATTTGTGTGACTTTCAAAGCGCCATGATCAGCGGTGCGTGACAGCCATGTTTCTAGCTGACCGCGACACGGCCCGTGAACAACCACGCCATGGCTGATGAATCACAGTGTGACGACGAGGGGGAGGTGTTCGACACACAGGCCAGCGATGTTGTGTTTACAAACATTGGCGAGAACTACGGACATTTGCCGAGGGATGAATTCAAAAGTGAATTATCTGACAGTTTCAGTGTCGAAGATCTACTGGTTTATCGCCAAGGACTGTACGACAAAGCAAAGAAGGTAATTCCTGAAACCCCCATTTCTAATCTTGTCGAGAGGAAGTTTGTGCAGGGAGGCCCGTCTCTGAAAAGCAAGTTAGCAGATGACATTTACATTATTTATCAACACATCCGTGGCAATAAATCAATAGACTTTCTGAAGGTTTTTCCTGAGCGGGAGAGGAGTAAAATAAAGAAGCTGTCACACAAACCCGTGACAACTAGTGCCACAGACGGTGACGGTTCTAGAGACAGTGAAATGTCGCAGAAAGTAATACTTTCTATATGCCGCGAGTTTCTGGCCGAAATGAGGAATAGCCGTGATGAACTTTCTTCTGAAATAAAAACGATCAAAAGCGACACAAGTTTGATCCGTAGCCTTCGATGCGAGATCATTGAGATGAAACAAACTGTTACTGGATTAACAGACAGAGTGAACACTTATGAAAAAGAAGCTAAGGCCAAAGAGAAACTGGTGACGAAGCTTACAGAGAAGTGCCGTGTACTGGAGAGCGAACTAGACCACGTGAAGTCACAGTGTGCGGCGAGCCATGCCTCATTCCGGGATAGCATGGCTAACATCACCCAGCGTTTGAACACCGCTGACCTGGCTCGTGCTGGATATGCGGCGGTCGTGGATCCGGCATCACCGACGGGAAGGAGTTGGGACCAGCGCCAGCCAGACGTCGCTGCTTCTGTGGATCAAGCCGACGCTCGCTCGTCCGACCTATTGAGAAGTGAGTTGTCATTGGCCGTGCGCCTCCCAAACCGCATGGTGCAGGATTCTGGTCACGTGGAGTCCAACCACGTGGTTCAGGAGCCGAATCACGGGGTTAAGGAGCGCTCTACCCAAGACGCAATGGAGCATACAGCCAATCAGTCGACCTACAGAAAACAACAGGTGGCTGGGGGAACCCGGTCGCTGAAAGGATTCATCCCTCGGGACAGGCGACCCGAGTTGGCAGTTACGTAGGAGGCATACTATTCGATGAGGATGATCAGTATACACTGGATAACGTGGAATGGTACATCAACCATCAGAATAAAAGTTTCCGCTCTGCGCGCATTATCAAACACAAGGGGAACACAGTGGCCATGAAAATCATCGTGGATACGGCCGACGTTGACGCGTACGTCACACCCGGCTTCTGGCCTGATGGTATCTTTGCTCGGAAATGGATAGACAACGACACATCTCATCAACAACGAAATGAGTAATATTCGTTTAACCTCCTACAATTGTCGAGGAGCATTTTCGAGCGCAGCGTATATTGATCATTTGATGAAAAGTTGTGACATTCTTTGTTTACAGGAACACCATTTGTTCTATGAATACAAAAACTTTTTGATATCTTTAAACAAACATTTCACAGGGTTTGTGTCAGTGTGTCACGAAAATAATCCACTGAGTATGATTCGTCGTCGGAAAGGAGGGTTAGCTATTTTGTGGAATACCAGGACGGACATTGCCGTGACGGAAGTAAGTCTACCTTTTGAGTCGGACAGGTTTATGGTTGCAAAAATCATCTCACCCAATGGTAGTAACATTTTTGTGATTAATATTTATCTACCAACTACAAATAGTCCAGTGGATACCTATAGAGACTTTAACAGAGTGGAAAATTTTACTTGAATGGCTATCATGGATGGGTCAAGTAATTTCATGTGGTGACTTTATTGGCCAGTTGGGCCCATCCTGTGGACCTAGAACTAGGGGTAACGGCAATGTCAGGGGAGATATACTCACTGAATTCATGCGTGCACACAATTTGACTTCCACTACAGTCCAGGCATCGTGTGGCGGTCCTGTTTATACCTGTTTCCCTGGAAACCCCAGTTTGCAACCTTCACAGTTAGATCATTTTATGTTGCATATAGACTCACTTCCGTACGGTATCGAATATCACGTTCTCGACGAACACGCTCTAAACACGTCAGATCATTTGCCGATCTCGTTGTTACTTTCCATTCCGAGTTTACCCGACATAGGCGGTACACGCACTGGTGTGGATCAACAGTCAGGTGATTACTGTCGTCAACGTGTCAAATATAACTGGGAAAAGTGTGATATACCTTTGTATTCACAAACTCTAAGACGTTACATTTCTGAAATTGTAGATTATTCACTGGATTCTTGCAATCAAATTGATGATTTTCTGGAGTTGATAAAAAACGGCATATACAAAGCTGTTGAGGAGACTGTACCTATCAAAATGTATAAACCACACGTTCGACCATTCTGGGATGATGAGTTGAGGGCACTGCACCGAAAACAGTTACGTCTACGTCATATCTGGTCTGCTGAAGGGAGACCTCGTGGTAATGAATGGCCGTCTTACGCTAATTATAAATTAGCCAAGCGTGATTTCGCCCGTAAATTTGAACTGAAACAATTTAACTTTTATCAGGAAGAATTCCAGTCCATGGAGTCAAATATCAGTTCACAACCGCGCTCTCTCTGGAAATATATCAGGCGAAAGAACCCTAATCAACTTTTTCCAATAACAAAAGACGGTGTAACATATAGTACAAGAGAGGAATTAGCTATGTTGTGGAGCGATCATTATGAATGCATACTCAATGAACAGCCTGATGAATCTGAAACGTATGATTCTGCGTTTCAGGACGATTTGCTCAAAGAACTAGACGCGGCACGACAATCCGCATCCAGAGTTCGTGATCCCACAGCCTCGATATCGGAAACTTTCATAGTTAATGAGATTGCGAACATCTGTAAAAAACTGCCCAACAATAAAGCAGCTGGCTACGACGGAATCCCGTACGAGTGTCTGAAATACGGTGGATTTGTCCTGTATCAGTGTCTCACTACTCTTTTTAACGCTATGGCAAAATTTATGTACATTCCAGAGGTTCTCAAACGCAGCTTGATCATCCCATTATTCAAGGGAAAACACAAACCTAGAGACTCTGCTGACTCATATAGAGGTGTTTCTCTCACCCCATCCATAAACAAAGTCTTCGAAAAACTTGTTCTCACGAGGCTCCAACCGTGGTTATCACAACGTGACTTTCCGCACCCCCTACAACAGGCAGGCAGAGAGAGAACGGATTGTGTAAGTTTAGCTTTCATAGTCCAAGAGGCTGTTAAACACTGTGTTAATCAGGGCAGCCCCGTGTTCGGCTGCTTTCTCGATATCAAGAAAGCGTTTGATGTCATTAATTGGAATGCCCTGTTAATAAAATTATGGAAACTAGGAATTACTGACAAAATGTGGCTTTTGTTCGAACAATGGCTCATGGGAAGCACTGCCCAGGTTCTGGTTCAAGGCACCACGTCTAAATGCTTTGATGTTACTCGGAGTATTAAACAAGGCGGCATACTGTCAACATTTTATTTCACAGTGTTTTATGATGACATTCATAACTTTATTACCAAAGGACTTCGCGATGCGTTGACTTTTCATGGCAAAAGTTTTGCCAGTCCTACTATGGCACTTTACTTTTATCGCTGACCCCATCTGGACTCCAATATATGATCGACAAGGTCTTTTTATATGCTAGACAGTGGCGTTTTCAATACTCACATGAGAAGTCAAAGTGCATCGTTTTCAGTCAAACCAACAAGCGAGATGAAGGAAACCACTGCTGGTATCTCGGACAGTACCAACTTGAGACTGTGACGTCATATACTTATCTCGGTGTTGTCTTATCGTCAGATCTCGAGACGAGCACACGAACAAATACCATGGTCAACAGGGGATACGCGAGTGTTGGTCTTTTCAGGGCTACAGGCTTCCACTGGGATGGGATGGCACCTTTGACGTGTAGCAAGATATGGGAACGTGTCATTGTTCCTTCTGTTTTATATGGATGTGAGGCCTGGGGTACCCTGACCAAGAAGGAGATTAAACAGTTGGAAGTGGCTCAAAACCGTGTCGGAAAACTAATTCTGAGTCTCCATAAGCGTACGCATAACGAGGTTGTACGGGGATTTTTTTGGATGGCATCGAATGCAAGGTCGTATTGACAGATGTAAACTCAATTTCGTCCGTAAGCTGTTGGATCTTCCGCAAAATAATATAATTAAACACTTGTTTCTTTGCCAGCTATACTGTGTAATATTTTGCCCATCGTACGGTCGTGAGAGTCTGACCTATAACTTGTACAAAGCTGTATGTGACTTCTGATTGGACAGTACAGTGATGTCATATCTTACCACACGAGCCCCCTTACAGCTGTGTGGAAAACGTCAGTGAAGTTAGCTGTACATCTCAATGAGGAGGTTATTTGGCGAGAAGGTCTAAGGTCCAAGAACTGTTTCCGATTTCAAAGGATACACGAAAACCTTTCTCCACATCCATTCCTTACTGTCATTAGCAGAAATTTGTCACTTCGCGATTTCCTGATTAACACTGTTAAATTGCTGGCTTTTGAAGAACAGGGTGAACCTGTCACATGCATGTACTGTGGTCGAGAATATACTGATGCTGTTCACCATTACATAATGTGCTGTGAACATTTGATAACAATTAGAACATCTGCGTGGGACAGAATCTTAGATTCTATTGACTGTACACAGGAAGTATCTTTGATGAACTGCGACTATCTTTTCTTAGAAACACTGCTATCAAAGGACTGGTTAATTTTCTCAGACCCGAGACAATATATGGACTTTGTATGTGTGTCTGCGATCGAACTGGTGCATCTGATGCAGATACTGTGATACCAGTAATGTACCTTCCTTTTCGGAAGTGTTTATTTAAATGTTTTTGTTGTACTCCGTTTTACGGGAAATAAAGATCATTCATTCATTCATTCATTCTCTCGTCATGCTACCCAAGATTGAGGCCATAGTCGTTTCAGCATGACCAGAAAGTTTCATGAAATCTGAATCCTGAATCCACACTGACTTCATCAGCGTTTTTGCAAATGTCCATCGAAGCAAACCCAAATATAAAGGTTATTTGTCTGCAAAATTCAGTCATTCCCTCCATGTTGCAGAATCGTTATAGTCCCGAACGAAATAGAGACCGATTTCTGCCACAGTCCTCGTTGATTGAACATCCCTGTGACTCCTGAATAATATATAAATATATTCACGTAGAGCACAAATACGCACAATTAACCAGAAACTGATATTGCCACATGGAATCAATCTCGTAACGAGAATCAATAGATCGTCATAAATTATGCCATATATCGTATAGATAATTATGGTACTTAATTCATACAAGACCATGCTCCATGACACAAATACACCAGGGACCAAAAGTTTAGGTTCAGTATGTGAGCGACATCAGGACTGAATTTTATCTCAGACCTCCGTTGGATGGGTGACACAGGCCTCCAGAGACCCTGGCAGCAGGTACGTATGATTACTGGGTAAGAATCACCCTGGTCACTTGTCTGGATCTCACAGGAATTTCTGGGCAGATTCCGGGCCGTGTCAGAAGCCCGAGGACGACACACATGTATGTTATTAATGATTAGTCCACGGTTCTATTGTTCTTTGCAGTAGATTTTTTTATTAGAATCTACTGGGAGACGGTTCCCATTATAATATTGCTGTAGATAATTATTTCCAATGATCTCCTGCGATATAATCTGCTGCGTGTAAAAACAACAACCACCAGTGTACAAACTGCATCTGCTCAAGCAAGACGCGTTTGTTTGCGTACTAGTGAGTCGTTTTCATGATTGCCGAAACCTAATTCGCTTGATGCCATGGAACATTGGTCGAGACCAATTTGATGTAGATGAGAAGGTGAACAATAAATGTGGTATTACTGTTGAGTCCCAATTGAAAGGTGGTAGCACAAGCAGTGGGCATGGTCGTGAATCTGAAACCTATTTGTATTTATGATTCATTCACAATCTGGGATTGATATATGTTCATAATTATCATGCAAACCATTCGTCAGATGCAGACATCAGTTAGCAAAATTTGGTAAATACCGCTGTATATCGTTGAAAATTACGAGAACATCAAGTGGAGATTATTTTCTTCGGCTCGTCGATTATTTTCGCTCCACTTCACCGATTATCCTATTTATAGTGCATGATTTGGGAAGTGTCCCATTGTTCCCAAGGGTCATTATCACAGGCACTTGGAAACCATTTAATTGAGGGTATATTGTGCTATCTATAATATATTCAAGGCACTCAAGTCCCTGTCGGGAAAATGGCGGTTGGACAAACATTCGAAACTTCAAAGCTCCAAAAATGCCACTTGTCCACCAAATTGATACAAACCATCATATCCCGTGAAAGCCGTGAAGACTCTATATCCAAATTAATATAGTATTTGCACATAATATTCAGGAAATGAAGGTTTTCTAGCTAATTTTATAGCACCACTACCGCTTCCAAGACCTTGCGTGGCTAGAATTTGGATTCAAAACATCCGTTGTGCATTTGTTTGGGTGAGAAACACATGAGCTCATTGAACCATGTCCGTTTCTTGCGACACAATTGGTCAGGAAAAACAGCCGAACTGATGTGAGTACAGCTCGCTCTAATCGTAAACTAATATACTCATATAGAAAGCTATATATCTGGTATGACTTACAGTTCGTGATCCCAAGTTTGAGCAATGTCAAAACAGCGTGTTCGACCAAAAACAAGTGCACAACGGATGTTTTGAATCCAAATTCCAGCCACGCAAGATCTTGGAAGCGGTACTGGTGAAATAAAATGTGCTAGAAAACCCTTATTTCATGGATATATGTTTCAACAGTGTACTAATTTGGATATAGTGACTTCATAGCCTCCACGGGATATGATGGTTTGTATCAATTTGGTGGACAAGTGGTGTTTTTGGAGCTTTGAAGTTTCGAATGTTTGTCCAACCGCCATTTTCCCGACAGGCACTTGAGTGCCTTGTATATATTATTATAGATAGGACATTGCACCCTCAATTAAATGGTTTCCAAGTGCCTGTGGTCATTATCCTTACATACCTAGAGAGAGTGTGTTATAAGAAAAATCCCACGAGGCGATATTGTGCCTTCATGCGTGGAACCAGCCAACAACAACTACAAGTGCACAAACTGTATGAAACAACAACAACACGTGTTTGTTTGCTTGAGTCATTGTCATCATTGCCGAAAAAGTTAATTCGGTTGACGGCACATACTGTGGGTCGAGGCAGAATTTCATAGATACCATGTTGCAATATGTTTGTGGTGTTCATACTGAACCCATAGCCATTTGACGATAGGGGTCAAAGCAGCGACCAAATAGGAGGGTTGGTGATATAAGTATAATTTTCAATGATACGGATGTATGACTGGAATGACCAATCATTGATCAGTCTAGATGTATTCAATCTATCATTTGCATGTAGAAGGCACACGACAAATTTAACGTTTATAGCCTTGTATCACATTACTAGGAGTTGTGTCAACAAACGAAATTCATTCCCTCATCATAGCCAGGATCTCGTAGAACATAAAAATGGTGTCGATACCAGGTAACACTGGCGCCACCTAGTTTAGGTTATGTATGTCTCCTAGTTTAGGAGCAGACGTATGTCTCATATGTACAGGCCTTGCTGAAGTGAAGCACGACGGGCGAGTCCATTGTTCATATCCCGCTCTAGGGGCGATATGAGGACCATTCCACATTATTTGGGGAGGTTCTATTCGTTTTTGGCAATAAAATCAATCGGTTTTACTCGGTATGTATGACAAATAATACACTGTCACCCCTCGGCGATATACACGATCATCACGCCTCGCTGACGCTCGGCATGATAACAGGGCCGTCACCAGGATTGAAAAGAAGTGTACTCACCATTCTGAACCTTTAGAAGGAATGCGAGCGAGCGAAGCGAGACCGGTCTGGGGGTTGGGGGCGCCGTAAGCCCCCCAAGAAAATTGTGTGTTTTTGCACTTTCTATTGATAAATTTGGACCATATTGACGTTATAAAATCTGTTGAAACCTTTCAATGTGACGGATCACACTCATGTGTTTGCATGTGAGAAATATGAACGAACAAAACATAATTGAAAGTTAGGCCTAATCAGAGAAGCCGAGTCGAGTCCACAAGTAGGCCTACCTCACGTTCCGTAAACTTCCGTGACTATGAATGACAAACTGTATGTAAAGAATGCTATTTTAACCTTTTCGCTACTGACCCACACCTCAGCCCCCATACTGAGCCGTTTCATGTATCAAAAATTGATAGGATTTTTTATAGGTTTGACTATTTTTATTTAAAGGTGTTTCAGAACAATTATGTGTGAAATAAGTCATATTATAGTATGCTTTTTCTAAATAGTATCCTTCTCAAATCCGTGGCATGGGTTACCATGGAAACAAAAGGGAATTCTAGCGACCAAACAAATGGCTGTGTCTCCATTTTCTCTACCGTATAGCCATTCACGAATTTCTAATGAAATATAGCCCAATACGTTTTTCTTGAGTACGTTTAATTTTTGTTTTTTGTGATGCGAGTGAATCTCGTGGGTCTGGATATTCTTTACAGCATGTCAATATCTTGATTAGTTATGAAGACATTAACGTTTTAGTGAAAATTGCCTGTAGTCCGACCCACTGTAATCAGTACTTGTGATGTCACAATGTTGATGGCAGGTTAATTATTCAATTAACTAACCAGTCAATTAAGCTTTTAAATTTCAATCGGTGGCAATATGTATGGGCTAGTTTAGCATGTAAGTACATTTTCTGTCATATATAACATTAAATGCAATCAGTCGATAGTTACCTACACATTTATCGGTTGCCAAAGTTATGGTTACGCAGCGTAACCATCAGTACAGCAGCAGGGGTGTGGTATGGATATGCAGCCTAACCATAAGTAGTGAAAAGGTTAAACGAGTAATAGGGCTGGAAAGCGGAAGTATGATCGGTGATAAAATTCCAATGAAATATTCGTGAATAAGGCGTGGCCTGGGATAAACCCAATTATCGCCCATTTCTAACAACGTCAATAACTGCTGAAATAACATGTCTAGTGTCAAATAACTTCAGCGAAAGTACAAAACAGGTATACTTGTGTCAAAATTCATTAGAATAACAGGCCGTCTGCCGGCAATTTTGCCAGAGCAAGGCTTTATTCGAAGTGCCGTTTTTTTGAGTGCCTCTTCGAAGCTTGGATATGTTGTGGAATTGGACAGTTTTTATCTTTTACAACAGTTTTTGTATATCTTCATCGTGTATGGATACTATGACACACTAAAGACATCGTTTATATACTTAAAATCACCATATTAAATGCACCCCCGTGTTAAAAGATAGGGAGGCGTCAGGTGCTTATCCCCAGTCCGAATAAATTCATTGGAATTGGTCATCGATCAGTACTTCCGCTTTCCAGCCCTATCTAGTATATATTAGCCTTCATTGAGATAAAAAATATATGTATTTGCTCTATTTTTTCAAAGCAGCTGCCTTCGAATGTATGCAATATTTTCTTCAAAACTAAATCTTAGTGCAACACATCTAATACAAGATAATAAAACATGTGCACATTGATTTTGACGATTACACTCCGTCCGAGTTGCCTTTTCATCCGATTTAACACATATTCCATGCCAGTTTTGTATATAAACAACCGGACTGTATCCATCACACGCAGATGTAAACAAAGCCTAAAAAAGCAAGATGGACTGACAATTTCACGCACAAAACGGTAAATCACTAATAATTTCCTCATAACTACACCACATTTGCAGATACAAACTGGAAGATGTACTCAATATATAAGGCCAATTTGAGCATTTGTTTACATTCGAGTTTAATGGATACACTTCGTTTGTTTATAAACAAAACTTGCATAAAATGTGTGTTATTTAAATCAGATAAAAAGACAACTCAGAGGGGGTGTAATTGTCAAACTCAGTGTGCACATGTTTTATTATCTTGTATTAGATGTGTTGCACTACGATTTAGTTTTGAAGAAAATATTGCATACATTCGAAGTCATCTGCTTTAAATAAAACAGATCCGAGTGTAGCTGGCCATTAGCTTGATATAGAAATATCGATAATTCAAACACCGCAATTGTATGCCGACAATATTGTATATCAGTCCGACACTATATTTTCATCACATTTCATCACTGAAAATAAATATCTGAACCTACCCAGGTAATATATCTGTGGCTAACAGTTTTCCCGCGCTGTTTTTTGACGGACCACATGGTGTACAATGAATAGCTGCGCTGTGATTGGCTGAAGATTATTTGACGGTTCTAAAATGTCATCCAGCCGATAGGTCTAGCCAAGATCGCGTTCGGTCACTTCGGTGGTTTCTTTCATGTTATTTTTGTTTTTCTGGAAAAAAAAGTGTACGCACGTGCGTCGTGGCGTCGCCCTGGTGACGTGCCTGGCATGATATCGTGTATATCGCCTCAGTAACAGTGTATTATTTCACGCATGTTAGGAACTCCGCCTTGAGGTTAATAAATAAAATAGTAAGTAGTAACCTCTCGAGAGACTAATATTTGAGATAATAACCTGCACCTACCAAATAAGAGTGTGAGTGGAAAAACGTGTATATGAGAGAACACCACAAGTTTTGTACACATTTAATTTTCAACGATCACATTAACACACAAATGCACATCGAAATCACACATTCAAAACAAATAGAAATGCATGTCGATTTGCACAGTATAGCATCATTTAGTGGCAACTTGTATCCATACGATATATCCACATTTTGTCGACGATATATTGGTTCTTGGTTAATGAAATTATCTGCCCTTATCCAGTGAAAACGGTGTTTTCGTGATTCCAGATCTTTGGATATTCCCGCGATATTCCACATACATATCCAGAACTGGGGCGAAATCCTGCAGAAATCCGCTGAGAAACATGCCCACCAGGGACTATTTCCCACACCCTTTATTTCATGCAATTTCCATTTGTTTTTATTTCCGGCGACTATATCACGATATCGCCAGTTTTTTTTTTACCCATTTGATTGCATCATTGAATTATGAACAACAATTAGCATTATTTTCCCTTCCGGCCCTTTTCCGTCTGCATTAACAAATGGGCTGTACCTATTATCACCATCACTGTCTTCTCTGAGGATGCTTATTTCGGTTGGGTTAGCGATGGTGTCTGGATCCCGAGTTGGAAACAGTGGGCTGGGGAAATCCAGGCGGGGCCGATCATCCAGAGGATAGTACCTGCGTACTAGGTTGAGAGGCGGGTCACGGGATGCTCTCTATGATCATTCGCCCTCAAAATTACCTCGGCCAGGTGGGCTTCGAAATTCCCAAGGGAGGTCCTGTTTATGTTTTTGAAATGCCGTTTCGCATTCCCCCACGCCCCCTCGATTCTGTTGGTATGCACCTCCACACGTTCACTCGTTTCATCGTTGATGTACGTCTGCTTAAACGTGTGTTTGTGCTCCACTGTAAAGTGTTCGAACCCTTCCTGGTTGAGGGACCTGTATGCGGCCCAACCGTCGCTGAAAATACGACTTCCAGCCTCCACTTAATTTTTTATGATGGGGACCAGGGTGTCGGCGTCCCGACTGTCCACTGGCATGACGATCAAACGACCACTGTCCCTTTTAACCAGGCCAAAAATCCATATAGGTCTTCCCCATGGGGCTCCCCTGTGGTATTTGACCTTTCGGCCGAAGAGAGACTCACATCTTCATGTGAGCTTTACATCTTGGAGCATGTCGAATACATACTTCTTACACAAGTCCCGTGCAAAATTGGCCCAATCCACAGATGTGCGCTTGTAGTCCATGCTTGCTCGGTCCGCGGCATGTTCCGCAAAACTTACCAGAAACGTGACCAAATCTGGTATTGGAAATGGCTCCCTTCGAAGAACGAATTGGAACGAATGCTATACTCATGTTTGCGGTTAGGACATCGATAGGAAAACCCGTCCTTGTTCCTCGTTCACTTCCCGAATGTGCATACTTGGTCACATACCTCGCAATAATACCCATCCCTTAAGAGGCCGTTGCCACGCATCCAATCTTGCCATACGACATTTTCCTGTAGAAACAGCCAGTGCAAAGTCCATGTGTTGGACAAATCAGGGACGTTGATCTCCCAGGATCGCATTTGCGGCAGACGAATCTTCCGTTGTTGTCTTTGGGCTAGGCCATCATCAAAGAAACGGTTTTACACTTACCTTCAATTGCCTCTATTTATATCATACAACCACAAACAAACAACCCAATAAAATTTAACAACGCAGGGTGCGTGGACGGAATGAGTCCAAATATGTTAACAAACATGTCTATTATATTCATAGGTGACTCAACAACGACGCACAGGATTTGATGCCCAATTAAAAGGGATGACGCGCAATATAGCTACTTACTATTGTTCACTGGCGTCTGCTCCTGTGGGTGTAGTGTCGCACGCTCCCATCCAAATGTTGATATTGACCGGCAGTAACATTCCAGGCATACAGCCTGTAATTGACCCCCTGCTCAAACCTCACACTGCATTGTGATGTATATGGTTATTCTATATGCACATGTGGGACGGATGAACCATGTTGCTGGCCGCTCTGCTACAGTATGCAGACCAGCTGTCATTTGGTATGGTAATATTTGTGGTTCTGTGGAACTCGAGACTTACTATTCTTAATACCTCAATGAAAGCTGCAATTCAAGTGTTGAATAGTTCATGTACCCGATTATAAGCAATGTAGGTTTCTTTTCTTTTTTGAGACGAGACTACATTAGTATAATCGAACAAACATCTTAAATGCATTATCTCATAGACATCAAATAAACACATTTTATTGGCATCAAATACACAGAAAGCTTCATAAACACATGAAAATGAATTTAAAAACTATTCAAACAATACACATGATTCCACCTTATTTCTAGCATTTGGGGTTTTTTTTCAGGTGACACAAGCCAGACTACAAACACATAAATCGTGTAAAAAAAATATGCTTTTCACAGCAATCTATTTCCGTAATATACACATGCATGACACACAAGCGATACAACAGTATATACAAGAAATTCAATCAGACTTCCACAATATTTCTGCACATCACCATCACTATCATCCTCTGGTGAAACTCCTTGCCTCTTGGCATCACAATCCTCCCATTCGTCACTACGCCATCCTCGACTATGATATCAAGTATGCATCAAGAAGTACATCTTTCGGTTATTTATGACAACTTGAACGAAATATCCCTCAGCCCTCACTGTATATTGCCTCTTTGTCACTAAATGCAGGTTTTCGTCATCCATGGAGACTGATAAAAAATGTTGAAGGTAGATCCCTATGCGACACCGTCCTAGAGGCAAGTTCAAGGTAAAAGGCGGGTCGAGTCGGACCTGGCGTCTGGGAGCAATATGTGTTGTTCACAGAAGTATTTCGATTTCGGTCAGGCCCACCTTTCCCCAATTTGTGTTACACTTGCGAATGAGGTCCACTCGGAGATAATCTGACTGTGTTGGGGATATTGTGAATGTCTCGAAAGTCATAGATCCACAAGTAGAGTAGCAAACGAACTCGACCTGAAAATCGGGTTATTACATTTGCAGTATTATTCTGGTGTTTAGACATGTGCTACATGTGTATGTCATAACATTGCTGAAATAGAAAAGGTTATCAAATCTAGTATGCTTCATAGCTACCTGGAAAAAGACTGAGTGACCGAGAGACAGCGTAGCATCTTGAACTTGATCCCCCGTGCTGAAACATCGGTTGATCATTCTAGTTCCCGTCACCGTGTAAGTAGAGAGGAAATACAGCTCTATCCACCTTATGGAGCCATAGCCATTCATGGCCTCGGTGACGAAACCATGCATGGTACCATCATAAGCTTTGTCACATTCTCTGTCTGCTTTGTCAGCTTGTGAGGACGTACATCCAGTTACCAAACCACGTGGCAATGTAAGGGACATGACTGAATAACAGAATTCAAGCAAATATACAAGAGAAGTTTCTTTGTTGGGGTAGTAGGTGGTAGATGTATGCTTCTGCGTGTCTATAAAGTGTGCATGAAAATGCATGAAATAAATAGAAAGCCGTCGGGAAATCAAAATGTCCGCCATGTACACACCGGTAAATCAAGGTCAATGAAACATATACACGCCACCTGGACTCATGGGGCATGCAATGCATTATTTTAAATTGTTCAAGCTATTGGACTAATTGAGGTGCTAACCAGATTTCGATTTACCATCAGAGAAACATGTTAAAGTTCCAAAGAAACATATCAAGAATTGCATCTTACGGAAATTTAGGCGAACTCAAGGACTCCTCCCATCATTGAATTATATTTGGCTCCCCATTTGAAGGTGCAAACATTCAGATTCTATTTATGTTTTCTAGCAGTATACTCTGAACAGCTCCCGTCCGAAAAGATGGATGAAATGTTCAACTCAGCTCAAGATCTTTCTATGGGTGGGGGAGTGGTAGTCTCAAAGCATATAGTTATGTGATTTCAGGCCAAAACATTTTCAGAATAAAATCGGAAAATCACTGGGCCGCTAAACACATACCAGCAATACAAGTACAACAAAGCTTATACATATGTATCATCAACATGCACTAATAGAACCAGATTTTGACGATGTCAATACGGAGCATAAAGTACGACATATTGGAATGAAAACAAAAGCTCAACATATTCAAAACCAATGCCACACCGGCGTCATTATGGGTAGACAGTGTGGCGAATGAAAGTGCCTCTACACACAGTTTACGTGTGGATCGGAATTCCGATGCAGGATCGAAAACAGGGGTCTGAACAGACTTTTTTTTTTTAAATCGCAAAGGTCCGAAACTGGGATTAACAACAAAAATGGCCTTGGAATTCTTTGTAATTCTCAGAAACATTAGGATATCGGACCATCGGTTCGGTAATGTAAAACATTGGCCTTTGCTACCAGTATATTACTTACGATAGTAGTCACTGCCAGCGTCGAGAGTAAACATTGTTTGGTTGACGTCGAGTTCGCAAGAACCCATTCTTGTTGCTGACGGGGTGTTTGCAGCCCATCTCATCATGAACCCCTGACATTTTGTATCAGTGAGGCAGTGAGCACCACATTTCACTCTCGTCATGCTACCCAAGATTGAGGCCATAATCGTTTCAGCATGACCAGAAAGTTTCATGAAATGTGCTGAATCCACACTGACTTCATCAGCGTTTTTGCAAATGTCCATCGAAGCAAACCCAAATATAAAGGTTATTTGTCTGCAAAATTCAGTCATTCCCTCCATGTTGCAGAATCGTTATAGTCCCGAACGAAATAGAGACCGATTTCTGCCACAGTCCTCGTTGATTGAACATCCCTGTGACTCCTTAATAATATATAAATATATTCACGTAGAGCACAAATACGCACAATTAACCAGAAACTGATATTGCCACATGGAATCAATCTCGTAACGAGAATCAATAGATCGTCATACGCATATATCGTATAGATTTGGTGCATAATTCATACAAGACCATGCTCCATGACACGAATACACCAGGGACCGAAAGTTTAGGTTCAGTATGTGAGCGACATCAGGACTGAATTTTATCTCAGACCTCCGTTGGATGGGTGACACAGGCCTCCAGAGATCCTGGCAGCAGGTACGTATGATTACTGGGTAAGAATCACCCTGGTCACTTGTCTGGATCTCACAGGAATTTCTGGGCAGATTCCGGGCCGTGTCAGAAGCCCGAGGATGACACACATGTATGTTATTAATGATTAGTCCACGGTTCTATTGTTCTTTGCGGTAGATTTTTTTATTAGAATCTACTGGGAGACGGTTCCCATTATAATATTGCTGTAGATAATTATTTCCAATGATCTCCTGCGATATAATCTGCTGCGTGTAAAAACAACAACCACCAGTGTACAAACTGCATCTGCTCAAGCAAGACGCGTTTGTTTGCGTACTAGTGAGTCGTTTTCATGATTGCCGAAACCTAATTCGCTTGATGCCATGGAACATTGGTCGAGACCAATTTGATGTAGATGAGAAGGTGAACAATAAATGTGGTATTACTGTTGAGTCCCAATTGAAAGGTGGTAGCACAAGCAGTGGGCATGGTCGTGAATCTGAAACCTATTTGTATTCATGATTCATTCACAATCCGGGATTGATATATGTTCATAATTATCATGCAAACCATTCATCAGATGCAGACATCAGTTAGCAAAATTTGGTAAATACCGCTGTATATCGTTGCAAATTACGAGAACATCAAGTGGACATGTGTTTCCTTCGGCTCGTCGATTATTTTCGCTCCACTTCACCGATTATCCTATTTTTCAGGTATTTGGTCATAAAATTGTCAATAATGTAAGTACCTCTATGAAATTTCCAATATTTTAACATTAGACAGTTTTGAGTTTGTGCGTAAATTATTTGAAGTTTGCACGCATTATTGTGTATATGGCTGTAACCATGGCAACGCGTGCATGTGTAGAGCGGATCACTTGTAATATTGCTCGATATGACAAATTATTGTCCCCAATACATGTACATTTATTTTAGAGAAATATAAGGAACAAGTTCAGAATTAGCTCTGAACTACTGTGGAACAAGTGTTAATTCTTTTCCGAAATATCGTCCATCAGCAATGTATTTACGGTGGCGGTCCACTCAAGTTGGGATTGCAAATCGGAAACTTTAATTTCGTTCCTGTGCACTGCCAATTTCAGATTGGGAACATTCTAGAAATGCTTGCCCCGTAACTCAGCCTTCAGTTTCGGGAAGAGGCAGGAATCGCAGGGTGAGTATAGTCGGGGTGTCAGGAGAGCGTAGTGGAAGAGGGAGCATGTCAAGACCAACATTTTTTATGATTTCCATGGTAACAGAGAATTTGATCGAATTTCGTTGTGCCAGACGGAACTCAGACACCATTTTGCAGTGTGAATCAATGTTATTTCATTTGAGATATAGATTATTGTGTGATATTCGTTTTACCCGGCAACTGATTAACAAAGGTTACTAAGGTAAACCTCGTTAGTATCCACGAGTACTTCCAATATTTGAGTTATTTTGCGGTGTTTTGAAGTGTTTTAGGGGTTATCTAGCAATTTCAATGTACACATTTAATATTCAACGATCACAAGAACACACAAATGCACATCGAAATCACACATTCAAAACAAATGGAAATGCATGTCGATTTGCACAGTATGGCATCATTTAGTGGCAGTTTTTATCCATACGATATATCCACGTTTTGTCGACGATATATTGGTACTTGGTTAATGAAATTATCTGCCCTTATCCAGTGAAAATGGTGTTTTTGTGATTTCGGATCTTTGGATATTCCCATGATATTCCACATACATATCCAGAACTGGGGCTAAATCCTGCAGAAATCCGCTGAGAAACATGCACGCACGTTGTTCTCGCACTGTGAATATAAATGGTATGAACTTGAAAGACTATTCGTTTAGTTAATCACATTCAAACGGATGTTCCGTATATTAATTAACTTACTAGTCGCATTTTGGTGCAATGGATCAATCTTTAGAACCAGCCTTAATGATTTCACCGTCGACGTCTCTAAGCTTGTGAATCTCACGAGTAAACTGAAAATATATAATTCGTTTTCTTTTGATAACGAGTTGGGAAATGCAGGATAATAGGCTTTCTCGTAAAATAGGTCCCGCTACATTATTACGAGGCTTATTCAGTTAGAATAGTACCACTATTTTAATTCAGTAAACTTCTATATATTTTGGTGGAGGATGGACGGACGCACTAAAATCGTAACTTCCGAAATAAACAGCATCTGTATCACGATATGGCCGGATAAAAATATCATTTCTTCGGACGTATAACATAATTCTCTGTAACAGGTACAGCCCATTTGTTAATGCAGACGGAAAATGGCCGGAAGGGAAAATAATGCTAATTGTTGTTCATAATTCAATGATGCTATCAAATGGGTAAAAAAACTGGCGATATCGTGATTTATTCCCTGCTGGAGCCTTTTTCCCACACCCTTTATTTCATGCAATTTCCATTTGTTTTTATTTCCGGCGACTATATCACGGTATCGCCAGTTTTTTTACCCATTTGATTGCATCATTGAATTATGAACAACAATTAGCATTATTTTCCCTTCCGGCCCTTTTCCGTCTGCATTAACAAATGGGCTGTACCTGTTATCACCATCACTGTCTTCTCTGAGGATGCTTATTTCGGTTGGGTTAGCGATGGTGTCTGGATCCCAAGTTGGAAACAGTGGGCTGGGGAAATCCAGGCGGGGACGATCATCCAAAGGATACTACCTGCGTACTAGGTTGTAGAGGCGGGTCACGGGATGCTCTCTACGATCATTCGCCCTCCACATTACCTCGGCCAGGTGGGCTTCGAAATTCCCAAGGGAGGTCCTGTTTATGTTTTTGAAATGCCGTTTGGCATTCCCCCACGCCCTCTCGATTCTGTTGGTATGCACCTCCACACGTTCACCCGTTTCGTTGTTGATGTACGTCTGTTTAAACGTGTGTTTGTGCTCCACTGTAAAGTGTTCGAACCCTTCCTGGTTGAGGGACCTGTATGCGGCCCAACCGTCGCTGAAAATGCGACTTCCAGCCTCCACATACCTTTTTATGATGGGGACCAGGGTGTCGGCGTCCCGACTGTCCACTGGCATGACGATCAAACGACCACTGTCCCTTCAACCAGGCCAAAAACCCATGTAGGTCTTCCCAGTGGGGCTCCCCTGTGGTATTTGACCTTTCGGCCGAAGAGGGACTCATCTATTTCGACGGTGCCTGTGAGATTTACATGTTGGAGCATGTTGAATACATACTTCTTACACAAGTCCCGTGCAAAATTGGCCCAGTCCACAGATGGGCGCTTGTAGTCCATGCCTGCTCGGTCCGCGGCATGTTCCGCAAAACTTACCAGAAACGTGACCAAATCTGGTATTGGGAAATGGCTCCCTTCGAAGAACGAATTGGAACGAATGCTATACTCATGTTTGCAGTTAGGACATCGATAGGAGTACCCGTCCTTGTTCCTCGTTCGCTTCCCGAGTGTGCATACTTGGTCACATACCTCGCAATAATACCCATTCCTTAAGAGGCCGTTGTCACGCATCCAATCTTGCCATAAGATATTTTCCTGTAGAAACAGCCAGTGCAAAGTCCATGTGTTGGACAAATCCGGGACGTTGATCTCCCCAGGATCGCATTTGCGGCAGACGAATCTTCCGTTGTTGTCTTTGGGCAAGGCCATCATCACAGAAAAGGTCTTACACTCACCTTCAATTGCCCCTAATCATATCATTCAACCACAAACAAACGACCCAATAAAATTTAACAACGCAGGATGCGTGGACGGAATGAGTCCAAATATGTTAACAAACATTTCTATTATATTCATACGTGACTCAACAATAACGCACAGGATTTGATGCCCAATTAAAAGGGATGACGCGCAATATAGCTACTTACTATTGTTCACTGGCGTCTGCTCCTGTGGGTGTAGTGTCGCACGCTCCCATCCAAATATTGATATTGACCGGCAGTAACATTCCAGGCATACAGACTGTAATTGACCCCCTGCTCAAACCGCTGGACTGAAAAAAGGACCCCACACTGCATTGTGATGTATATGGTTATTCTATATGCACATGTAGGACGGATGAATCATGTTGCTGGCCGCTCTGCTACAGTATGCAGACCAGTTGTCATTTCGTATGGTAATATTTGTGGTTCTGTGGAACTCGAGACTTACTATTCTTAATACCTCAATGAAAGCTGCAATTCAAGTGTTGAATAGTTCATGTACCCGATTATAAGCAATGTAGGTTTCTTTTCTTTTTTGAGACGAGACTACATTAGTATAATCGAACAAACATCTTAAATGCATTATCTCATAGACATCAAATAAACACATTTTATTACCATCAAATACACAGAAAGCTTCATAAACACATGAAAATGAATTTAAAAATTATTCAAACAATATACATGATTCCACCTTATTTCTAGCATTTGGGGTTTTTTTCAGGTGACACAAGCCAGACTACAAACACATAAATCGTGTAAAAAAATATGCTTTTCACAGCAATCTATTTCCGTAATATACACATGCATGACACACAAGTGATACAACAGTATATACAAGAAATTCAATCAGACTTCCACAATATTTCTGCACACCACCATCACTATCATCCTCTGGTGAAACTCCTTGCCTCTTGGCATCACAATCCTCCCATTCGTCACTACGCCATCCTTGTCTATGATGTCAAGTATGCATCAAGAGGTACACCTTTCGGTTATTTCTGACAACTTGAACGAAATATCCTTCAGCCCTCACTGTATATTGCCTCTTTTTCACTAAATTCAGGCTATTCTCATTCATGGAAACTGATAAAAGTGTAGATCCCTGTGCGACACCGTCCTAGTGGCAAGTTCAAGGTAAATGGCGGGTCGAGTCGGACCTGGCGTCTGGGAGCAATATGTGTTGTTCACAGAAGTATTTCGATTTCGGTCAGGCCCACCTTTCCCCAGTTTGTGTTACACTTGCGAATGAGTTCCACTCGGAGATAATCTGACTGGGTTGTGAATGTCTCGAAAGTCATAGATCCACAAGTAGAGTAGCAAACAAACTCGACCTGAAAATCGGGTTATTACATTTGCAGTATTATTCTGGTGTTTAGACATGTGCTACATGTGTATGTCATCACATAAAACTGAAATAGCTGAAATAACTGAAATAAATTTCATAACTGAAATAGAAAAGGTTATCAAATCTAGTATGCTTCATAGCTACCTTGAAATAGACTGAGTGACCGAGAGACAGCGTAGCATCTTGAAACATCGGTTGGTCATTCTAGTTCCCGTCACCGTGTAAGTAGAGAGGAAATACAGCTCCATCCACCTTACGGAGCCATAGCGATTCATGGCCTCGGTGACGAAACCATGCATGGTGCCATCATAAGCTTTGTCACATTCTCTGTCTGCTTTGTCAGCTTGTGAGGACGTACATCCAGCTACCAAACCACGTGGCAATGTAAGGGACATGACTGAATAACAGAATTCAAGCAAATATACGAAGAGAAGTTTCTTTGTTGGGGTAGTAGGTGGTAGATGTATGCTTCTGCGTGTCTATAAAGTGTGCATGAAAATGCATGAAATAAATAGAAAGCCGTCGGGAAATCAAAATGTCCGCCATGTACACACCGGTAAATCAAGGTCAATGAAACATATACACGCCACCTGGACTCATGGGGCATGCAATGCATTATTTTAAATTGTTCAAGCTATTGGACTAATTGAGGTGCTAACCAGATTTCGATTTACCATCAGAGAAACATGTTAAAGTTCCAAAGAAACATATCAAGAATTGCATCGTACGGAAATGGCCGTGTTGACCATCCAAGTTCATGAAGGTCGAACTCAAGGTAATGATTGAAATATATTTGGCTCCCAATTTGAAGGTGCAAACATTCAGATTCTATTTATGTTTTCTAGCAGTATACTCTGAACAGCTCCCGTCCGAAAAGATGGATGAAATGTTCAACTCAGCTCAAGATCTTTCTGTGGGTGGGGAATGGTAGTCTCAAAGCATATAGTTATTTGATTTCAGGCCAAAACATTTTCAGAATAAAATCGGAAAATCAGTGGGCCGTAAACACAGACCAGCAATACAAGTACAACAAAGCTTATACATATGTGTCATCAACATGCACTAATAGAACCAGATTTTGACGATGTCAATACCGAGCATAAAGTACGACATATCGGAATGAAAACAAAAGCCTTCCACATATTCAAAACCAATGCCACACCGGCGTCATTATGGGTAGACAGTGTGGCGAATGAAAGTGCCTCTACACACAGTTTAGGTGTGGATCGGAATTCCGATGCAGGATCGAAAACAGGGGTCTGAACAGACTTTTTTTTCAAATCGCAAAGGTCCGAAACTGGGATTATCAACAAAAATGGCCTTGGAATTCTTTGTAATTCTCAGAAACATTAGGATATCGGACCATCGGTTCGGTAATGTAAAACATTGGCCTTTGCTACCAGTATATTACTTACGATAGTAGTCACTGCCAGCGTCCAGAGTAAACATTGTTTGGTTGACGTCGAGTTCGCAAGAACCCATTCTTGTTGCTGACGGGGTGTTTGCAGCCCATCTCATCGTGAACCCCTGACATTTTGTATCAGTGAGGCAGTGAGCACCACATTTCACTCTTGTCATGCTACCCAAGATTGAGGCCATAATCGTTTCAGCATGACCAGAAAGTTTCATGAAATGTGCTGAATCCACACTGACTTCATCAGCGTTTTTGCAAATGTCCATGGAAGCAAACCCAAATATAAAGGTTATTTGTCTGCAGAATTCAGTCATTCCCTCCATGTTGCAGAATCGTTATAGTCCCGAACGAAATAGAGACCGATTTCTGCCACAGTCCTCGTTGATTGAACATCCCTGTGACTCCTGAATAATATATAAATATATTCACATAGAGCACAAATACGCACAATTAACCAGAAACTGATATTGCCACATGGAATCAATCTCGTAACGAGAATCAATAGATCGTCATAAATTATGCCATATATCGTATAGATAATTATGGTACTTAATTCATACAAGACCATGCTCCATGACACAAATACACCAGGGACCAAAAGTTTAGGTTCAGTATGTGAGCGACATCAGGACTGAATTTTATCTCAGACCTCCGTTGGATGGGTGACACAGGCCTCCAGAGACCCTGGCAGCAGGTACGTATGATTACTGGGTAAGAATCACCCTGGTCACTTGTCTGGATCTCACAGGAATTTCTGGGCAGATTCCGGGCCGTGTCAGAAGCCCGAGGACGACACACATGTATGTTATTAATGATTAGTCCACGGTTCTATTGTTCTTTGCAGTAGATTTTTTTATTAGAATCTACTAGGAGACGGTTCCCATTATAATATTGCTGTAGATAATTATTTCCAATGATCTCCTGCGATATAATCTGCTGCGTGTAAAAACAACAACCACCAGTGTACAAACTGCATCTGCTCAAGCAAGACGCGTTTGTTTGCGTACTAGTGAGTCGTTTTCATGATTGCCGAAACCTAATTCGCTTGATGCCATGGAACATTGGTCGAGACCAATTTGATGTAGATGAGAAGGTGAACAATAAATGTGGTATTACTGTTGAGTCCCAATTGAAAGGTGGTAGCACAAGCAGTGGGCATGGTCGTGAATCTGAAACCTATTTGTATTCATGATTCATTCACAATCCGGGATTGATATATGTTCATAATTATCATGCAAACCATTCATCAGATGCAGACATCAGTTAACAAAATTTGGTAAATACCGCTGTATATCGTTGAAAATTACGAGAACATGAAGTGGACATGTATTTCCTTCGGCTCGTCGATTATTTTCGCTCCACTTCACCGATTATCCTATTTATAGTGCATGATTTGGGAAGTGTCCCATTGTTCCCAAGGTTTATTATCCTTACATACCTAGAGAGAGTGTGTTATAAGAAAAACCCCACGAGGCGATATCGTGCCTTCATGCGTGGAACCAGCCAACAATATAGGGTTATTGCACAATATGGGGTTTTATGCCCGAGGGCCAAGTCTTTGAGAAGCCCGACGCGAAGCGGAGGGATTCTTGAAGACTTGGCCCGAGGGCATGAAACTCCATATTGTGCAATAACCCGTTTATCATATGCCAGTGGATGTCGGGAACATTTTAGTATGTTTCAAATGACCGAATCATATCCGATTAGAAAGAAATGAGCAAGAAATACAGCTTTTATTCACATATTTATTCGATTCACAGGCCATTTCAGAGGTCCTAGAGTATCAGAGTAAAACGTAAATTGGCGGCAAAAACGTCAAACATAACGGAATCGGGCCAGGAGAGCGACCATGTGCTTTTGTTTACCCTTCAAAATAATGACGTTTTCTTGAACTGGGAGCTGCCCGGGCAAGTGTGGAATTTACAGCCCGCCGGGCAGAAGTTTGTTATTGGAAGAATAGGCACAGCTATTGAAAAACCAAATACATAGAAATGGTGTATTTTCAGGTCTAAGTTTGTTGACAGTAATTTAAATTACTGTATAATAGCATTAACTACGCTATTCGCATCAACTGTCATTCTGGCATATGATAACAACTACAAGTGCACAAACTGTATGATACAACAACAACACGTGTTTGTTTGCTTGAGTCATTGCCATCATTGCCGAAAAAGTTAATTCGGTTGACGGCACATACTGTGGGTCGAGGCAGAACTTCATAGATACCATGTTGCAATATGTTTGTAGTGTTCATACTGAACCCATAGCCATTTGACGATAGGGGTCAAAGCAGCGACCAAATAGGAGGGTTGGTGATATAAGTACAATTTTCAATGTTACGGGTTGGAGACATATTACCACCGAGGTCAAATGCCACCGATTTCAACAAAGACCGCAATTACGTAAAATAACGTCATGATGTCATGAATGAAAGTGACCGTAAAATGAGTGTTGAAGCATGACGATTTGCCAGATAGACCGGTTTCGTGACGATGAAGCAGTATCAAGCAATGTAGCATGTGCAGTTGCTCGATTCCCGCTTACAGCTTGGTACTGGTCCATGCAAAAAAACGGCTAATGAACGGCCTGAAAACCTGGGATTTTCGTGTTGGACCAATATCTCATGAAATACACTTCATGCAGTGTGTATGTGCCAATAAATGTGTCAGAGCCATGAAATACCTTCATATCCATTCATTGGAATCATCTGGATGGTCTACAGATGTATATATTAAATTATATTTGGTATATTTTGAGTTTACATAGTCAAATCTGGGAGATATCTGGCAACTTCATAAATCGGTGATATAACCATCGTCAGTAAATGGGTAAACATTGTTGCAGGTAATATTATTTACCTGAGATATCTGACTAAGTCAACTGTCAGAGACATATATACCATCAAGGATACAATTTTCCACACACAAAAAACAAGAATTCTAAAAAATTAGCCCAAGGGCTAAGATAGGTTACCGGACAACTTTAGTTGAAACAGGACAGGTGAGATATGACGTTAAGATAAACCAATCATCTTTGTGAACTTCAATGTCATCATTAAGTGTGCAGCATATAACCTTGTATTCATGTATGTTCAAAATACAAATACAAGGTCTATCTACAAGTCTTTTGTCTATAAACGAAATTTACACATTTCTTGTTGGACGTGACACTGAGATATAGCACTCAATGTCATCTGACGTCAAGTTCAACGTCACCCAAAAAAGCCACATATATATGTGGTATACATGTATATGACTTCCAATTCCAGCTATACCTACAAACATTTTTTGGCTGTAGAGGCCAATTTACACACTCAAGGGGCCTTTTAAGCAATTCAAAGCACTCCATCTTTATACACAATGTCAGGGACCCCAATTAGCATGTTTTATAACAAATATCTCAAAACTGATCAGATAAATTTGAAGGAAAACGACCAAAAATTTAATTTGGGGCCTATTCAGCCTAAATTTCTAGCCTTTTGAGCAATTCAAGGCACTTTATACACTATATACATATTTATACACATCATGTCAAAAACCCCAATTACTATGTTTTGAAATAAAAATCTCAAAAGTGATCAGACAGTTTTCGATTAAAGACAAACAAGGTGCAAATTTGGGCATTTTTCGACTCAAAAATGGCTGTTTTGACATTTCAAGGTCATCCAAGGTCAAATTCAAGGTCACCACACAAGTCTTCATATATGACTTCCCATTTGAAAGTGCTAATTTCTAAGCTCTATCTTCAAGTATTCTATGAGTACAGTCTAGGCAGCTCCCATTATGAAGGAAAAAAGTGCCGAAAATTTTCAGTCCCAAATTTTTTTCAAAGGGTGAAAAAAATTTGTTTGCCTAGAAATGGCCCAAAATGGATAGTAACGCAGTTTGGGGCAAAAATTTTTTTTTTCGTCGACCCGTCAAAAATTCAAAATGGCCGCCACACGGAGACCAGCGATTCAAGGGCAACAAAACTTATACACATCATAAAGGTACATAGAGGGAATCTTCTGAAACGAAAATCTCAAAACTGATCAGACAGTTTTCGAAAAAAGACAGAAAAGCTGCAAATTTGGGCATTTTTCGACCTAAAAATGGCTATTTTGACCTTTCAAGGTCATCCAAGGTCAAATTCAAGGTCACCACACAAGTCGCCATATATGACTTCCCATTTGAAAGTGCCAATATCTAAGCTCTATCTTTAAGCGTTCTATGAGTACAGTCCGGGCAGCTCCCATTATGAAGGAAAAAAGTGCCGAAAATTTTCTAAGTCCAAAATTTTTTTCAAAGGGTGAAAAAATTTTTTTTGCCTAGAAATGGCCCGAAATGGATAGTAACGCGATTTGGGGCGAAAAAATTTTTTTTCGCCGACCCGTCAAAAATTCAAAATGGCCGCCACACAGAGACCGGCGATTCAAGGGCAACAAAACTTATACACATCCTAAAGGTACATAAGGGGAATCTTTTGAAACAAAAATCTCAAAACTGATCAGACAGTTTTTGAGAAAATGGCCGCCAAAGTCCAAAATTGGCCATTTTTCGTCAAAAATGGCCGCCATTTTGAGAAAAATGCGAAAATCAAAAAACTAAAAAAAAACCCCCTCTTGAAATATTTTTAGGCATTTTTGTGCAAAATTTCAGAAAAATCCGCCTGTAAACTTTAAAGATACAGCTGTGGACGGACGACGGACGACGGACGACGGACGGACGCAACGTGACGGCAATAGGTTATCGGACCATAGGTCCGGTAACCTAAAAAAAAATCATGCTTGAGAGCAGTTTGCGGACCCAGGTGAAGGTTGCCAGAAATCTCTCACATTTCGATATTAAACTGGAAAATATATCAACTGTATCCAACTTAGACTACTCAAAATGCTTCCATAGAATGTCTATGAGGGTCCCCCGTGGCTCTGACACATTTATTGGCACATACACACTGTATGAAGTGTATTTCATGAGATATTGGTCCAACACGAAAATCCCGGGTTTTCAGGCCGTTCGGTAGCCGTTTTTTTGCATGGACCAGTACCAAGCTGTAAGCGGGAATCGAGCAAGATATTCACTGGTCAATATAGTGAATTCACTATGACATACGGTATAGCAGATAGTCGTGGTGGAACCAATTAGTGGCCCCAGTAGGCCTACATCATGATGAATGATGAACCGCCAGCGTCTGTCACAGGGGTCAGCGGTACTGCCCTACATATCACATCAGTGGATGCCACATGCAGGTCCAAAATATGTATGCATATCAAAAGGACCGATAGTAGGCACGTATAGAATTATTATGACGTTGTAGGCCTATACTAGTAGCCTAACTTTGTTACATATCATAAACCTTTATCACAAAAAAAATCGTTGAAATCTCTCATCTGGCGTAGATTAGCACCACGAGCTGATATTGTTATTCAATTATATCATTCAAGACTGTTCATTATCATTTGGTATATATCCTGCCAAGTTTACGAAAATCGCAGTCCGCGTTTTACCAATGACTTTTCGTCTTGTTGCTATCGGCGGCATTTGTACTGTATTGTTCGTTTTTCACGCTCAGAACATGATGTGCTGCAATCGATCTCATGAACAAAAAAATGTTTTCTATTGATCACTAAAATAACAAAAAATACTGCTTTTTACTTATTCGTGAATACTGCACAGTTTAAATCGAGTTTTTCATAGAACAATTTGTTTTATTTATTGAAACATGAGAAAAATCAGCGGCAATAGGTCGCCGACCTGTACGGATGTATGACTGGAATGACCAATCATTGATCAGTCTAGATGTATTCAATCTATCATTTGCATGTAGAAGGCACACGACAAATTTAACGTTTATAGCCTTGTATCACATTACTAGGAGTTGTGTCAACAAACGAAATTCATTCCCTCATCATAGCCAGGATCTCGTAGTGTAGCTGGCCATTAGCTTGATATAGAAATATCGATAATTCAAACACCGCAATTGTATGCCGACAATATTGTATATCAGTCCGACACTATATTTTCATCACATTTCATCACTGAAAATAAATATTTGAACCTACCCAGGTAATATATCTGTGGCTAACAGTTTTCCCGCGCTGTTTTTTGACGGACCACATGGTGTACAATGAATAGCTGCGCTGTGATTGGCTGAAGATTATTTGACGGTTCTAAAATGTCATCCAGCCGATAGGTCTAGCCAAGATCGCGTTCGGTCACTTCGGTGGTTTCTTTCATGTTATTTTTGTTTTTCTGGAAAAAAAGTGTACGCACGTGCGTCGTGGCGTCGCCCTGGTGACGTGCCTGGCATGATATCGTGTATATCGCCTCAGTAACAGTATATTATTTCACGCATGTTAGGAACTCCGCCTGGAGGTTAATAAATAAAATAGTAAGTAGTAACCTATCGAGAGACTAATATTTGAGATAATAACCTGCACCTACCAAATAAGAGTGTGAGTGGAAAAACGTGTATATGAGAGAACACCACAAGTTTTGTACACATTTACTTTTCAACGATCACAATAACACACAAATGCACATCGAAATCACACATTCAAAACAAATGGAAATGCATGTCGATTTGCACAGTATAGCATCATTTAGTGGCAACTTGTATCCATACGATAACATTTTGTCGACGATATATTGGTTCTTGGTTAATGAAATTATCTGCCCTTATCCAGTGAAAACGGTGTTTTCGTGATTCCAGATCTTTGGATATTCCCGCGATATTCCACATACATATCCAGAACTGGGGCGAAATCCTGCAGAAATCCGCTGAGAAACATGCCCACCAGGGACTATTTCCCACACCCTTTATTTCATGCAATTTCCATTTGTTTTTATTTCCAGCGACTATATCACGATATCGCCAGTTTTTTTTTACCCATTTGATTGCATCATTGAATTATGAACAACAATTAGCATTATTTTCCCTTCCGGCCCTTTTCCGTCTGCATTAACAAATGGGCTGTACCTGTTATCACCATCACTGTCTTCTCTGAGGATGCTTATTTCGGTTGGGTTAGCGATGGTGTCTGGATCCCGAGTTGGAAACAGTGGGCTGGGGAAATCCAGGCGGGGCCGATCATCCAGAGGATAGTACCTGCGTACTAGGTTGAGAGGCGGGTCACGGGATGCTCTCTATGATCATTCGCCCTCCAAATTACCTCGGCCAGGTGGGCTTCGAAATTCCCAAGGGAGGTCCTGTTTATGTTTTTGAAATGCCGTTTCGCATTCCCCCACACCCCCTCGATTCTGTTGGTATGCACCTCCACACGTTCACTCGTTTCATCGTTGATGTACGTCTGCTTAAACGTGTGTTTGTGCTCCACTGTAAAGTGTTCGAACCCTTCCTGGTTGAGGGACCTGTATGCGGCCCAACCGTCGCTGAAAATACGACTTCCAGCCTCCACTTAATTTTTTATGATGGGGACCAGGGTGTCGGCGTCCCGACTGTCCACTGGCATGACGATCAAACGACCACTGTCCCTTTTAACCAGGCCAAAAATCCATATAGGTCTTCCCCATGGGGCTCCCCTGTGGTATTTGACCTTTCGGCCGAAGAGAGACTCAAATTTTTATGTGAGCTTTACATCTTGGAGCATGTCGAATACATACTTCTTACACAAGTCCCGTGCAAAATTGGCCCAATCCACAGATGTGCACTTGTAGTCCATGCTTGCTCGGTCCGCGGCATGTTCCGCAAAACTTACCAGAAACGTGACCAAATCTGGTATTGGGAAATGGCTCCCTTCGAAGAACGAATTGGAACGAATGCTATACTCATGTTTGCGGTTAGGACATCGATAGGAAAACCCGTCCTTGTTCCTCGTTCACTTCCCGAGTGTGCATACTTGGTCACATACCTCGCAATAATACCCATCCCTTAAGAGGCCGTTGCCACACCTCCAATCTTGCCATACGACATTTTCCTGTAGAAACAGCCAGTGCAAAGTCCATGTGTTGGACAAATCAGGGACGTTGATCTCCCAGGATCGCATTTGCGGCAGACGAATCTTCCGTTGTTGTCTTTGGGCTAGGCCATCATCAAAGAAACGGTTTTACACTTACCTTCAATTGCCCCTATTTATATCATACAACCACAAACAAACAACCCAATAAAATTTAACAACGCAGGGTGCGTGGACGGAATGAGTCCAAATATGTTAACAAACATGTCTATTATATTCATAGGTGACTCAACAACGACGCACAGGATTTGATGCCCAATTAAAAGGGATGACGCGCAATATAGCTACTTACTAATGTTCACTGGCGTCTGCTCCTGTGGGTGTAGTGTCGCACGCTCCCATCCAAATGTTGATATTGACCGGTAGTAACATTCCAGGCATACAGCCTGTAATTGACCCCCTGCTCAAACCTCACACTGCATTGTGATGTATATGGTTATTCTATATGCACATGTAGGACGGATGAACCATGTTGCTGGCCGCTCTGCTACAGTATGCAGACCAGCTGTCATTTGGTATGGTAATATTTGTGGTTCTGTGGAACTCGAGACTTACTATTCTTAATACCTCAATGAAAGCTGCAATTCAAGTGTTGAATAGTTCATGTACCCGATTATAAGCAATGTAGGTTTCTTTTCTTTTTTGAGACGAGACTACATTAGTATAATCGAACAAACATCTTAAATGCATTATCTCATAGACATCAAATAAACACATTTTATTGGCATCAAATACACAGAAAGCTTCATAAACACATGAAAATGAATTTAAAAACTATTCAAACAATACACATGATTCCACCTTATTTCTAGCATTTGGGGTTTTTTTTCAGGTGACACAAGCCAGACTACAAACACATAAATCGTGTAAAAAAAATATGCTTTTCACAGCAATCTATTTCCGTAATATACACATGCATGACACACAAGCGATACAACAGTATATACAAGAAATTCAATCAGACTTCCACAATATTTCTGCACATCACCATCACTATCATCCTCTGGTGAAACTCCTTGCCTCTTGGCATCACAATCCTCCCATTCGTCACTACGCCATCCTCGACTATGATATCAAGTATGCATCAAGAAGTACATCTTTCGGTTATTTATGACAACTTGAACGAAATATCCCTCAGCCCTCACTGTATATTGCCTCTTTGTCACTAAATGCAGGTTTTCGTCATCCATGGAGACTGATAAAAAATGTTGAAGGTAGATCCCTATGCGACACCGTCCTAGAGGCAAGTTCAAGGTAAAAGGCGGGTCGAGTCGGACCTGGCGTCTGGGAGCAATATGTGTTGTTCACAGAAGTATTTCGATTTCGGTCAGGCCCACCTTTCCCCAATTTGTGTTACACTTGCGAATGAGGTCCACTCGGAGATAATCTGACTGTGTTGGGGATATTGTGAATGTCTCGAAAGTCATAGATCCACAAGTAGAGTAGCAAACGAACTCGACCTGAAAATCGGGTTATTACATTTGCAGTATTATTCTGGTGTTTAGACATGTGCTACATGTGTATGTCATAACATTGCTGAAATAGAAAAGGTTATCAAATCTAGTATGCTTCATAGCTACCTGGAGAAAGACTGAGTGACCGAGAGACAGCGTAGCATCTTGAACTTGATCCCCCGTGCTGAAACATCGGTTGATCATTCTAGTTCCCGTCACCGTGTAAGTAGAGAGGAAATACAGCTCTATCCACCTTACGGAGCCATAGCCATTCATGGCCTCGGTGACGAAACCATGCATGGTGCCATCATAAGCTTTGTCACACTCTCTATCCACGTTGTCAGCTTGTGAGGACGTACATCCAGTTACCAAACCACGTGGCAATGTAAGGGACATGACTGAATAACAGAATTCAAGCAACTATACAAGAGAAGTTTCTTTGTTGGGGTAGTAGGTGGTAGATGTATGCTTCTGCGTGTCTATAAAGTGTGCATGAAAATGCATGAAATAAATAGAAAGCCGTCGGGAAATCAAAATGTCCGCCATGTACACACCGGTAAATCAAGGTCAATGAAACATATACACGCCACCTGGACTCATGGGGCATGCAATGCATTATTTTAAATTGTTCAAGCTATTGGACTAATTGAGGTGCTAACCAGATTTCGATTTACCATCAGAGAAACATGTTAAAGTTCCAAAGAAACATATCAAGAATTGCATCTTACGGAAATTTAGGCGAACTCAAGGACTCCTCCCATCATTGAATTATATTTGGCTCCCCATTTGAAGGTGCAAACATTCAGATTCTATTTATGTTTTCTAGCAGTATACTCTGAACAGCTCCCGTCCGAAAAGATGGATGAAATGTTCAACTCAGCTCAAGATCTTTCTGTGGGTGGGGGAGTGGTAGTCTCAAAGCATATAGTTATGTGATTTCAGGCCAAAACATTTTCAGAATAAAATCGGAAAATCACTGGGCCGCTAAACACATACCAGCAATACAAGTACAACAAAGCTTATACATATGTATCATCAACATGCACTAATAGAACCAGATTTTGACGATGTCAATACGGAGCATAAAGTACGACATATTGGAATGAAAACAAAAGCTCAACATATTCAAAACCAATGCCACACCGGCGTCATTATGGGTAGACAGTGTGGCGAATGAAAGTGCCTCTACACACAGTTTAGGTGTGGATCGGAATTCCGATGCAGGATCGAAAACAGGGGTCTGAACAGACTTTTTTTTTTAAATCGCAAAGGTCCGAAAGTGGGATTAACAACAAAAATGGCCTTGGAATTCTTTGTAATTCTCAGAAACATTAGGATATCGGACCATCGGTTCGGTAATGTAAAACATTGGCCTTTGCTACCAGTATATTACTTATGATAGTAGTCACTGCCAGCGTCGAGAGTAAACATTGTTTGGTTGACGTCGAGTTCGCAAGAACCCATTCTTGTTGCTGACGGGGTGTTTGCAGCCCATCTCATCGTGAACCCCTGACATTTTGTATCAGTGAGGCAGTGAGCACCACATTTCACTCTCGTCATGCTACCCAAGATTGAGGCAATAATCGTTTCAGCATGACCAGAAAGTTTCATGAAATGTGCTGAATCCACACTGACTTCATCAGCGTTTTTGCAAATGTCCATGGAAGCAAACCCAAATATAAAGGTTATTTGTCTGCAAAATTCAGTCATTCCCTCCATGTTGCAGAATCGTTATAGTCCCGAATGAAATAGAGACCGATTTCTGCCACAGTCCTCGTTGATTGAACATCCCTGTGACTCCTGAATAATATATAAATATATTCACGTAGAGCACAAATACGCACAATTAACCAGAAACTGATATTGCCACATGGAATCAATCTCGTAACGAGAATCAATAGATCGTCATAAATTATGCCATATATCGTATAGATAATTATGGTACTTAATTCATACAAGACCATGCTCCATGACACAAATACACCAGGGACCAAAAGTTTAGGTTCAGTATGTGAGCGACATCAGGACTGAATTTTATCTCAGACCTCCGTTGGATGGGTGACACAGGCCTCCAGAGACCCTGGCAGCAGGTACGTATGATTACTGGGTAAGAATCACCCTGGTCACTTGTCTGGATCTCACAAGAATTTCTGGGCAAATTCCGGGCCGTGTCAGAAGCCCGAGGACGACACACATGTATGTTATTAATGATTAGTCCACGGTTCTATTGTTCTTTGCAGTAGATTTTTTTATTAGAATCTACTGGGAGACGGTTCACATTATAATATTGCTGTAGATAATTATTTCCAATGATCTCCTGCGATATAATCTGCTGCGTGTAAAAACAACAACCACCAGTGTACAAACTGCATCTGCTCAAGCAAGACGCGTTTGTTTGCGTACTAGTGAGTCGTTTTCATGATTGCCGAAACCTAATTCGCTTGATGCCATGGAACATTGGTCGAGACCAATTTGATGTAGATGAGAAGGTGAACAATAAATGTGGTATTACTGTTGAGTCCCAATTGAAAGGTGGTAGCACAAGCAGTGGGCATGGTCGTGAATCTGAAACCTATTTGTATTTATGATTCATTCACAATCTGGGATTGATATATGTTCATAATTATCATGCAAACCATTCATCAGATGCAGACATCAGTTAGCAAAATTTGGTAAATACCGCTGTATATCGTTGAAAATTACGAGAACATCAAGTGGAGATGTATTTTCTTCGGCTCGTCGATTATTTTCGCTCCACTTCGCCGATTATCCTATTTATAGTGCATGATTTGGGAAGTGTCCCATTGTTCCCAAGGGTCATTATCACAGGCACTTGGAAACCATTTAATTGAGGGTATATTGTGCTATCTATAATAATATATTCAAGGCACTCAAGTCCCTGTCGGGAAAATGGCGGTTGGACAAACATTCGAAACTTCAAAGCTCCAAAAATGCCACTTGTCCACCAAATTGATACAAACCATCATATCCCGTGAAAGCCGTGAAGACTCTATATCCAAATTAATATAGTATTTGCACATAATATTCATGAAATGAAGGTTTTCTAGCTAATTTTATAGCACCACTACCGCTTCCAAGACCTTGCGTGGCTAGAATTTGGAAATTAAAACATCCGTTGTGCATTTGTTTGGGTGAGAAACACATGAGCTCATTGAACCATGTCCGTTTCTTGCGACACAATTGGTCAGCAAAAACAGCCGAACTGATGTGAGTACAGCTCGCTCTAATCGTAAACTAATATACTCATATAGAAAGCTATATATCTGGTATGACTTACAGTTCGTGATCCCAAGTTTGAGCAATGTCAAAACAGCGTGTTCGACCAAAAACAAGTGCACAACGGATGTTTTGAATCCAAATTCCAGCCACGCAAGATCTTGGAAGCGGTACTGGTGAAATAAAATGTGCTAGAAAACCCTTATTTCATGGATATATGTTTCAACAGTGTACTAATTTGGATATAGTGACTTCATAGCCTCCACGGGATATGATGGTTTGTATCAATTTGGTGGACAAGTGGTATTTTTGGAGCTTTGAAGTTTCGAATGTTTGTCCAACCGCCATTTTCCCGACAGGCACTTGAGTGCCTTGTATATATTATTATAGATAGCACATTGCACCCTCAATTAAATGGTTTCCAAGTGCCTGTGGTCATTATCCTTACATACCTAGAGAGAGTGTGTTATAAGAAAAATCCCACGAGGCGATATTGTGCCTTCATGCGTGGAACCAGCCAACAACAACTACAAGTGCACAAACTGTATGAAACAACAACAACACGTGTTTGTTTGCTTGCTTGAGTCATTGTCATCATTGCCGAAAAAGTTAATTCGGTTGACGGCACATACTGTGGGTCGAGGCAGAATTTCATAGATACCATGTTGCGATATGTTTGTGGTGTTCATACTGAACCCATAGCCATTTGACGATAGGGGTCAAAGCAGCGACCAAATAGGAGGGTTGGTGATATAAGTATAATTTTCAATGATACGGATGTATGACTGGAATGACCAATCATTGATCAGTCTAGCTGTATTCAATCTATCATTTGCATGTAGAAGGCACACGACAAATTTAACGTTTATAGCCTTGTATCACATTACTAGGAGTTGTGTCAACAAACGAAATTCATTCCCTCATCATAGCCAGGATCTCGTAGAACATAAAAATGGTGTCGATACCAGGTAACACTGGCGCCACCTAGTTTAGGTTATGTATGTCTCCTAGTTTAGGAGCAGACGTATGTCTCATATGTACAGGCCTTGCTGAAGTGAAGCACGACGGGCGAGTCCATTGTTCATATCCCGCTCTAGGGGCGATATGAGGACCATTCCACATTATTTGGGGAGGTTCTATTCGTTTTTGGCAATAAAATCAATCGGTTTTACTCGGTATGTATGACAAATAATACACTGTCACCCCTCGGCGATATACACGATCATCACGCCTCGCTGACGCTCGGCATGATAACAGGGCCGTCACCAGGATTGAAAAGAAGTGTACTCACCATTCTGAACCTTTAAAAGGAATGCGAGCGAAGCGAGACCGGTCTGGGGGTTGGGGGCGCCGTAAGCCCCCCCCCCCCCCCCCCCCCCAGGAAAATTGTGTGTTTTTGCACTTTCTATTGATAAATTTGGACCATATTGACGTTATAAAATCTGTTGAAACCTTTCAATGTGACGGATCACACTCATGTGTTTGCATGTGAGAAATATGAACGAACAAAACATAATTGTAAGTTAGGCCTAATCAGAGAAGCCGAGTCGAGTCCACAAGTAGGCCTACCTCACGTTCCGTAAACTTCCGTGACTATGAATGACAAACTGTATGTAAAGAATGTTATTTTAACCTTTTCGCTACTGACCCACAACTCAGCCCCTATACTGAGCCGTTTCATGTATCAATTGATAGGATTTTTTATAGGTTTGACTATTTTTATTTAAAGGTGTTTCAGAACAATTATGTGTGAAATAAGTCATATTAAAGTATGCTTTTTCTAAATAGTATCCTTTTCAAATCCGTGGCATGGGTTACCATGGACACAAAAGGGAATTCTAGCGACCAAACAAATGGCTATGTCTCCATTTTCTCTACCGTATAGCCATTCACGAATTTCTAATGAAATATAGCCCAATACGTTTTTCTTGAGTACGTTTAATTTTTGTTTTTTGTGATGCGAGTGAATCTCGTGGGTCTGGATATTCTTTACAGCATGTCAATATCTTGATTAGTTATGAAGACATTAACGTTTTAGTGAAAATTGCCTGTAGTCCGACCCACTGTAATCAGTACTTGTGATGTCACAATGTTAATGGCAGGCGCTTTTAAATTTCAATCGGTGGCAATATGTATGGGCTAGTTTAGCATGTAAGTACATTTTCTGTCATATATAACATTAAATGCAATCAGTCGATAGTTACCTACACATTTATCGGTTGCCAAAGTTATGGTTACGCAGTGTAACCATCAGTACAGCAGCAGGGGTGTGGTATGGATATGCAGCGTAACCATAAGTAGTGAAAAGGTTAAACGAGTAATAGGGCTGGAAAGCGGAAGTATGATCGGTGATAAAATTCCAATGAAATATTCGTGAATAAGGCGTCGCCTGGGATAAACCCAATTATCGCCCATTTCTAACAACGTCAATAACTGCTGAAATAACATGTCTAGTGTCAAATAACTTCAGCGAAAGTACAAAGCAGGTATACTTGTGTCAAAATTCATTAGAATAACAGGCCGTCTGCCGGCAATTTTGCCAGAGCAAGGCTTTATTCGAAGTGCCGTTTTTTTCAGTGCCTCTTCGAAGCTTGGATATGTTGTGGAATTGGACAGTTTTTATCTTTTACAACAGTTTTTGTATATCTTCATCGTGTATGGATACTATGACACACTAAAGACATCGTTTATATACTTAAAATCACCATATTAAATGCACCCCCGTGTTAAAAGATAGGGAGGCGTCAGGTGCTTATCCCCAGTCCGAATAAATTCATTGGAATTGGTCATCGATCAGTACTTCCGCTTTCCAGCCCTATCTAGTATATATTAGCCTTCGTTGATATAAAAAATATATGTATTTGCTCTATTTTTTCAAAGCAGCTGCCTTCGAATGTATGCAATATTTTCTTCAAAACTAAATCTTAGTGCAACACATCTAATACAAGATAATAAAACATGTGCACATTGATTTTGACGATTACACTCCGTCCGAGTTGCCTTTTCATCCGATTTAACACATATTCCATGCCAGTTTTGTATATAAACAAACGGACTGTATCCATCACACGCAGATGTAAACAAAGCCTAAAAAAGCAAGATGGACTGACAATTTCATGCACAAAACGGTAAATCACTAATAATTTCCTAATAACTACACCACATTTGCAGATACAAACTGGAAGATGTACTCAATATATAAGGCCAATTTGAGCATTTGTTTACATTCGAGTTTAATGGATACACTTCGTTTGTTTATAAACAAAACTTGCATAAAATGTGTGTTATTTAAATCAGATAAAAAGACAACTCAGAGGGGGTGTTTTGTCAAACTCAGTGTGCACATGTTTTATTATCTTGTATTAGATGTGTTGCACTACGATTTAGTTTTGAAGAAAATATTGCATACATTCGAAGTCATCTGCTTTAAATAAAACAGATCCGAGTGTAGCTGGCCATTAGCTTGATATAGAAATATCGATAATCCAAACACCGCAATTGTACAATATTGTATATCAGTCCGACACTATATTTTCATCACATTTCATCACTGAAAATAAATATTTGAACCTACCCAGGTAATATATCTGTGGCTAACAGTTTTCCCGCGCTGTTTTTTGACGGACCACATGGTGTACAATGAATAGCTGCGCTGTGATTGGCTGAAGATTATTTGACGGTTCTAAAATGTCATCCAGCCGATAGGTCTAGCCAAGATCGCGTTCGGTCACTTCGGTGGTTTCTTTCATGTTATTTTTGTTTTTCTGGAAAAAAAAGTGTACGCACGTGCGTCGTGGCGTCGCCCTGGTGACGTGCCTGGCATGATAACGTGTATACCACCTCAGTAACAGTGTATTATTTCACGCATGTTAGGAACTCCGCCTTGAGGTTAATAAATAAAATAGTAAGTAGTAACCTATCGAGAGACTAATATTTGAGATAATAACCTGCACCTACCAAATAAGAGTGTGAGTGGAAAAACGTGTATATGAGAGAACACCACAAGTTTTGTACACATTTAATTTTAAACGATCACAATAACACACAAATGCACATCGAAATCACACATTCAAAACAAATGGAAATGCATGTCGATTTGCACAGTATAGCATCATTTAGTGGCAACTTGTATCCATACGATAACATTTTGTCGACGATATATTGGTTCTTGGTTAATGAAATTATCTGCCCTTATCCAGTGAAAACGGTGTTTTCGTGATTCCAGATCTTTGGATATTCCCGCGATATTCCACATACATATCCAGAACTGGGGCGAAATCCTGCAGAAATCCGCTGAGAAACATGCCCACCAGGGACTATTTCCCACACCCTTTATTTCATGCAATTTCCATTTGTTTTTATTTCCGGCGACTATATCACGATATCGCCAGTTTTTTTTTACCCATTTGATTGCATCATTGAATTATGAACAACAATTAGCATTATTTTCCCTTCTGGCCCTTTTCCGTCTGCATTAACAAATGGGCTGTACCTGTTATCACCATCACTGTCTTCTCTGAGGATGCTTATTTCGGTTGGGTTAGCGATGGTGTCTGGATCCCGAGTTGGAAACAGTGGGCTGGGGAAATCCAGACGGGGCCGATCATCCAGAGGATAGTACCTGCGTACTAGGTTGAGAGGCGGGTCACGGGATGCTCTCTATGATCATTCGCCCTCCAAATTACCTCGGCCAGGTGGGCTTCGAAATTCCCAAGGGAGGTCCTGTTTATGTTTTTGAAATGCCGTTTCGCATTCCCCCACGCCCCTCGATTCTGTTGGTATGCACCTCCACACGTTCACCCGATTCATCGTTGATGTACGTCTGCTTAAACGTGTGTTTGTGCTCCACTGTAAAGTGTTCGAACCCTTCCTGGTTGAGGGACCTGTATGCGGCCCAACCGTCGCTGAAAATACGACTTCCAGCCTCCACTTAATTTTTTATGATGGGGACCAGGGTGTCGGCGTCCCGACTGTCCACTGGCATGACGATCAAACGACCACTGTCCCTTTTAACCAGGCCAAAAATCCATATAGGTATTCCCCATGGGGCTCCCCTGTGGTATTTGACCTTTTGGCCGAAGAGAGACTCACATCTTTATGTGAGCTTTACATCTTGGAGCATGTCGAATACATACTTCTTACACAAGTCCCATGCAAAATTGGCCCAATCCACAGATGTGCGCTTGTAGTCCATGCTTGCTCGGTCCGCGGCATGTTCCGCAAAACTTACCAGAAACGTGACCAAATCTGGTATTGGGAAATGGCTCCCTTCGAAGAACGAATTGGAACGAATGCTATACTCATGTTTGCGGTTAGGACATCGATAGGAAAACCCGTCCTTGTTCCTCGTTCACTTCCCGAGTGTGCATACTTGGTCACATACCTCGCAATGATACCCATCCCTTAAGAGGCCGTTGCCACGCATCCAATCTTGCCATACGACATTTTCCTGTAGAAACAGCCAGTGCAAAGTCCATGTGTTGGTCAAATCAGGGACTTTGATCTCCCAGGATCGCATTTGCGGCAGACGTTGTTGTCTTTGGGCTAGGCCATCATCAAAGAAACGGTTTTACACTTACCTTCAATTGCCCCTATTTATATCATACAACCACAAACAAACAACCCAATAAAATTTAACAATGCAGGGTGCGTGGACGGAATGAGTCCAAATATGTTAACAAACATGTCTATTATATTCATAGGTGACTCAACAACGACGCACAGGATTTGATGCCCAATTAAAAAAGATGACGCGCAATATAGCTACTTACTATTGTTCGCTGGCGTCTGCTCCTGTGGGTGTAGTGTCGCACGCTCCCATCCAAATGTTGATATTGACCGGCAGTAACATTCCAGGCATACAGCCTGTAATTGACCCCCTGCTCAAACCTCACACTGCATTGTGATGTATATGGTTATTCTATATGCACATGTAGGACGGATGAACCATGTTGCTGGCCGCTCTGCTACAGTATGTAGACCAGCTGTCATTTGGTATGGTAATATTTGTGGTTCTGTGGAACTCGAGACTTACTATTCTTAATACCTCAATGAAAGCTGCAATTCAAGTGTTGAATAGTTCATGTACCCGATTATAAGCAATGTAGGTTTCTTTTCTTTTTTGAGACGAGACTACATTAGTATAATCGAACAAACATCTTGAATGCATTATCTCATAGACATCAAATAAACACATTTTATTGGCATCAAATACACAGAAAGCTTCATAAACACATGAAAATGAATTTAAAAACTATTCAAACCATACACATGATTCCACCTTATTTCTAGCATTTGGGGTTTTTTTTCAGGTGACACAAGCCAGACTACAAACACATAAATCGTGTAAAAAAATATGCTTTTCACAGCAATCTATTTCCGTAATATACACATGCATGACACACAAGCGATACAACAGTATATACAAGAAATTCAATCAGACTTCCACAATATTTCCGCACATCACCATCACTATCATCCTCTGGTGAAACTCCTTGCCTCTTGGCATCACAATCCTCCCATTCGTCACTACGCCATCCTCGACTATGATATCAAGTATGCATCAAGAAGTACATCTTTCGGTTATTTATGACAACTCGAACGAAATATCCCTCAGCCCTCACTGTATATTGCCTCTTTGTCACTAAATGCAGGTTTTCGTCATCCATGGAGACTGATAAAAAATGTTGAAGGTAGATCCCTATGCGACACCGACCTAGAGGCAAGTTCAAGGTAAAAGGCGGGTCGAGTCGGACCTGGCGTCTGGGAGCAATATGTGTTGTTCACAGAAGTATTTCGATTTCGGTCAGGCCCACCTTTCCCCAATTTGTGTTACACTTGCGAATGAGGTCCACTCGGAGATAATCTGACTGTGTTGGGGATATTGTGAATGTCTCGAAAGTCATAGATCCACAAGTAGAGTAGCAAACGAACTCGACCTGAAAATCGGGTTATTACATTTGCAGTATTATTCTGGTGTTTAGACATGTGCTACATGTGTATGTCATAACATTGCTGAAATAGAAAAGGTTATCAAATCTAGTATGCTTCATAGCTACCTGGAGAAAGACTGAGTGACCGAGAGACAGCGTAGCATCTTGAACTTGATCCCCCGTGCTGAAACATTGGTTGATCATTCTAGTTCCCGTCACCGTGTAAGTAGAGAGGAAATACAGATCTATCCACCTTACGGAGCCATAGCCATTCATGGCCTCGGTGACGAAACCATGCATGGTGCCATCATAAGCTTTGTCACACTCTCTATCCACGTTGTCAGCTTGTGAGGACGTACATCCAGTTACCAAACCACGTGGCAATGTAAGGGACATGACTGAATAACAGAATTCAAGCAACTATACAAGAGAAGTTTCTTTGTTGGGGTAGTAGGTGGTAGATGTATGCTTCTGCGTGTCTATAAAGTGTGCATGAAAATGCATGAAATAAATAGAAAGCCGTCGGGAAATCAAAATGTCCGCCATGTACACACCGGTAAATCAAGGTCAATGAAACATATACACGCCACCTGGACATATGGGGCATGCAATGCATTATTTTAAATTGTTCAAGCTATTGGACTAATTGAGGTGCTAACCAGATTTCGATTTACCATCAGAGAAACATGTTAAAGTTCCAAAGAAACATATCAAGAATTGCATCTTACGGAAATTTAGGCGAACTCAAGGACTCCTCCCATCATTGAATTATATTTGGCTCCCCATTTGAAGGTGCAAACATTCAGATTCTATTTATGTTTTCTAGCAGTATACTCTGAACAGCTCCCGTCCGAAAAGATGGATGAAATGTTCAACTCAGCTCAAGATCTTTCTGTGGGTGGGGGAGTGGTAGTCTCAAAGCATATAGTTATGTGATTTCAGGCCAAAACATTTTCAGAATAAAATCGGAAAATCACTGGGCCGCTAAACACATACCAGCAATACAAGTACAACAAAGCTTATACATATGTATCATCAACATGCACTAATAGAACCAGATTTTGACGATGTCAATACGGAGCATAAAGTACGACATATTGGAATGAAAACAAAAGCTCAACATATTCAAAACCAATGCCACACCGGCGTCATTATGGGTAGACAGTGTGGCGAATGAAAGTGCCTCTACACACAGTTTAGGTGTGGATCGGAATTCCGATGCAGGATCGAAAACAGGGGTCTGAACAGACTTTTTTTTTTAAATCGCAAAGGTCCGAAACTGGGATTAACAACAAAAATGGCCTTGGAATTCTTTGTAATTCTCAGAAACATTAGGATATCGGACCATCGGTTCGGTAATGTAAAACATTGGCCTTTGCTACCAGTATATTACTTATGATAGTAGTCACTGCCAGCGTCGAGAGTAAACATTGTTTGGTTGACGTCGAGTTCGCAAGAACCCATTCTTGTTGCTGACGGGGTGTTTGCAGCCCATCTCATCGTGAACCCCTGACATTTTGTATCAGTGAGGCAGTGAGCACCACATTTCACTCTCGTCATGCTACCCAAGATTGAGGCCATAATCGTTTCAGCATGACCAGAAAGTTTCATGAAATGTGCTGAATCCACACTGACTTCATCAGCGTTTTTGCAAATGTCCATCGAAGCAAACCCAAATATAAAGGTTATTTGTCTGCAAAATTCAGTCATTCTCTCCATGTTGCAGAATCGTTATAGTCCCGAATGAAATAGAGACCGATTTCTGCCACAGTCCTCGTTGATTGAACATCCCTGTGACTCCTGAATAATATATAAATATATTCACGTAGAGCACCAATACGCACAATTAACCAGAAACTGATATTGCCACATGGAATCAATCTCGTAACGAGAATCAATAGATCGTCATAAATTATGCCATATATCGTATAGATAATTATGGTACTTAATTCATACAAGACCATGCTCCATGACACAAATACACCAGGGACCAAAAGTTTAGGTTCAGTATGTGAGCGACATCAGGACTGAATTTTATCTCAGACCTCCGTTGGATGGGTGACACAGGCCTCCAGAGACCCTGGCAGCAGGTACGTATGATTACTGGGTAAGAATCACCCTGGTCACTTGTCTGGATCTCACAGGAATTTCTGGGCAGATTCCGGGCCGTGTCAGAAGCCCGAGGACGACACACATGTATGTTATTAATGATTAGTCCACGGTTCTATTGTTCTTTGCAGTAGATTTTTTTTATTAGAATCCACTGGGAGACGGTTCCCATTATAATATTGCTGTAGATAATTATTTCCAATGATCTCCTGCGATATAATCTGCTGCGTGTAAAAACAACAACCACCAGTGTACAAACTGCATCTGCTCAAGCAAGATGCGTTTGTTTGCATACTAGTGAGTCGTTTTCGTGATTGCCGAAACCTAATTCGCTTGATGCCATGGAACATTGGTCGAGACCAATTTGATGAAGATGAGAAGGTGAACAATAAATGTGGTATTACTGTTGAGTCCCAATTGAAAGGTGGTAGCACAAGCAGTGGGCATGGTCGTGAATCTGAAACCTATTTGTATTCATGATTCATTCACAATCCGGGATTGATATATGTTCATAATTATCATGCAAACCATTCATCAGATGCAGACATCAGTTAGCAAAATTTGGTAAATACCGCTGTATATCGTTGAAAATTACGAGAACATCAAGTGGAGATGTATTTTCTTCGGCTCGTCGATTATTTTCGCTCCACTTCACCGATTATCCTATTTATAGTGCATGATTTGGGAAGTGTCCCATTGTTCCCAAGGGTTATTATCCTTACATACCTAGAGAGAGTGTGTTATAAGAAAAATCCCACGAGGCGATATTGTGCCTTCATGCGTGGAACCAGCCAACAACAACTACAAGTGCACAAACTGTATGAAACAACAACACGTGTTTGTTTGCTTGAGTCATTGTCATCATTGCCGAAAAAGTTAAGGATTGATTGCATGTGATCGTCATGAACCTGGCAGTGACCAGCTGTCCATTCACTTATAATGTAAATATAAAGGTAACAAATTCATGAATTTACACACTTCCAACCAACGTGAAACTTTGCCTTTCTGATTGTTAGCCATCAAGGATTACTAACCGAGACTCTGTTTCTTACTAAGCAATGTTAAATTTGTTAAATTCATCGTTTTCATATGTCATTTTCCGACCTATTTCTCAGTCTACAAAATACACTCACAACAATGCGAGCGAAAGGATTATGCTGTGCAGCAAATAGCTAGTGAGACCAGTAAAACTCACAGGTGATATGCACTCGGGTGCACCGAGGTGTTTGGGATTATGAATGTTCAGCTCATTGTATTCATCTCACAGAAAGTATAGCCCTAGATATTCTCATTATTTTGACGACAACAAGGAATAAATATATGCAACAGTCAGTGCTTGTCAAACAGAACACTCGAATCTTCGTTTTGGTGAAACGTATAAAATGATTTATCTAATCATCAAATTGCACAGCTTTCGTGATATCATTTATGGAACCATGTCTCGGTTCATCATCCATGCGTATTTGTGTGTGTGCTAGCCAAGTTTTAGGTCAGGGGATTGTATTGTTTTGGTGATTTTGTTACCTTTACTTTCACATTATAAGTCAATGGAAAAGTGCCTCAGTGCAGTCACCGGTAAGTCACGTGCAATCACACCTTAATTCGGTTGACGGCACATACTGTGGGTCGAGGCAGAATTTCATAGATACCATGTTGCAATATGTTTGTGCCTTGAGGAGGTCATACGTATGCCCCATTATGTGGAGATTCAATGTCATTGGAAAATATATATAGAAAGCACACAAATTAGATCGTGCTGTCAGAAAAGGCCACCACATACCCATGAATTCTTGAGAATGTATAAGGCGAGTACAATACCAATCGATGTGTCATATAGACTACCGGGGGTATACAAGATTAGTAGCGCGTTCAATGTAACAAAACGGTAACGTTCGCTGAGCTATGGGATATTCAATGACGTAAAAAAAAACTAGACCGCGCAGATGTATACAAACGTCATGGCCGCCATGACCAATCACTGCTGACTTCCGGTCAGGGCAAAAAGCCTGTCAACAAAGGCACGTGTTATATGTCATCTCGTGTTATTATAAAAAAAACTTCCAATAAACAACTGATAAAACGCGTATTATTGCCAAACTATTTGTATTTGGTGATGAAATGAATAGTGGAGAGTAATGACGATTCAAATAAGTGCTTATATGTGGGCAGTATTTGGTTACCATCTCCTTTGAAATATCTGGAAGTGGAATACCAAGCACCATATACTGCCCATGCAGCCATATATATACTGCGCACAGGCCAATATCATTCTATGTTGACGTCCTCATTTGCAAATGTGTATGCTTACCGATGATAAAGGTGCTCTGAATATAACGTTACTGAACTTTGAAATGAAATATTATTCTAATTCTGGTGGTCCTGTACAAATTTGCAACTCGATCTATGCTGAAATCTATAAAGGAATTCAGAATGAATCGCAATGTTCTAGCCTCGTCTTGAATTTATATGTTTGACGTTGCATGATTTTTTTCATATGAATCCTTAGTTCTGTAGATATGTAAACTTAACAGAAATCTTTGAAAGTGAAAATATTTTTTTATTGATTGAATAACTTTTACATGTCACAACTGTTTGTTAAAAAATTTGACTGTTGTGTACTAAATGGTACTAATATTGCAAATAGTATCTTGTAAAGATCGCAATACAACTTCACAGTGCCTTATAATGCGAATAACATTAATAATGATGTGGTATCCTGGGCTACACAATTTGCTTTAGCAGAACAAGTGATTGATACACCTGCATGACTGAGTAGAGATCTGAAGCAGAGTTCTGCCCCATCAGCAAATCTTTAGACAATTCAATCAGACTATCAATATTACACAAGAAACCTATGACACCTATTTTCCTCTTGCCATAACATACCTTTTTACCAGTCAAGTCCGTCATACTGAGCAATACAGATTTTGCCTGCATCAGAAAGTTCTCGATATTACCAATGTTTCCAGGCCTCACTGCACTTTTGTATCCTTTTGCAACAGGAGTACGGCTGTTAAAGCAGCTACCTTCGAAACCAGTCAATATTTTTTGAAAACTAACTTTCATGTTAAACATGCTACACTGACTGAATGAAACATACTCACATCAAATGTAATGAAAATAACCGGTTCTCATGGAAATTTTGCTCATTTGAACAGGCGGTTCTCGCGTAAATACCGGAACTGTATCCATCACACGCAGCATGGAAGTGCGAGATAGACTGACATACCACGCACATCATGGCATATCACTGATTATTTTCTCACAACTACACTATATATGCACATATGAACTGGAACATGTACTCGATGTGGACTTGAGCATTTGTTTACATTCGGGTTTGATGGATACACTTCGTTTGTTTATTTACAAAACCGGTACAAAATGGGCACTAAAACGGATCAAAAGACAACTCGGACGGACTGTAATCGTCAAGATCATTGAGCACGCCTATTGCTATATAGCATTAGATGTGTTCAACAAAAATTGGTTTGCAAAAAAATATTGCATACATTCGAAGGCAGCAGCTTTAAATATGTCAAACATATGGTCAATAACAGATATGAAATTAGTCATCAAGATCATCACAACCAATCTGTGACGCATATCGTAAGGCAGCAGACACTGATGCACTCAAAGTTTGAGCAGCTAATTCAACATTCATTTTCTGTTTTTGAAACCGTATATGCCTATGCGGTAACTCGTTTGCTGCATGTAAACCTTCAGACGCTCGAAATTCCTGGAGACGCACAATATGTTTCCATTTGGCGAAACCAACACATGTTTTAATTTCCATCAAAGCATGCAATGCTCATCGCAGATTTTTCAACAAATGACAAGCATCAAAGAACACACGAATAGTACGACTGCTATCAGATGGATGTGAGAAACTACTCTTGATATTCTCTGGTTCAATCGAGTGCACTTGCCATCTTCTGGTTTGTTGTGTGACCATCCATTACGAGAGCTACCACATTGATATTGACATCATATAGTGCACTAATTATGGACAAGATCAACTGACTCTGGATTTCTCCTGAAATACCATTGATTAAAAAATAACTAATAGGAATTTTCCACTGGCCATGTAGGCCCACAGCCATGGCGACGATGACTCCAGTGGCCTCTCCTGCGTCACTGTGGAGGGAACCTGCTCCAAGGTCAACGAAGCCAACCATTTCCTGCCACTTTGGATCCCAGTCGAGGTGCTTGCGCAGTGACATCCCGTCCAGCATGATGCTGCAGTAGCCATGGTTTCTTGGATCTGCCTGGGCCTTGGACTGTAGCATGTCCAGCACCTGCTGCGATATCCCGGGCTTAGCTGATATGCTGCTCACCCATCTGATATTCAACAGAAGCAAATTAAATCAAGGTCAACCAAAACAAAAACTATAACTGTTCGACACAGTTACTATTGTCAACTGCTATTGCAATGAGATTAAAAAGTTCTTTAAAAAATCGTCCCAAGTATCATACACTGCGCCTTAAAGGCGACGGACATTGAAAAAATAATATTCAGGATTTTTTCTTTATATGATAGAGTCGTATGGGTTATAAATGATAGCAACAATAGTTCCAATAAATATGCATCTTGTTGCCCTGTGGGCGCTCTGTAGTAGAGACTCCCTTCAAGAAGCTTCGAGCGAATGGTGTGACGTCACGATAGATAAACCTCTGACGTTTTGGTGGCAAACATGCGCAAGATCTTAGTCCGACATACAGCATTCAAATGCAGATTGCGAAAATTCTGCCGCAATGACCCCCAATTTTTTGTTCATTTTTTACATGTGTACAGTCCACTAGACATGTATACTAAATTTTAGCAGTTTCTACCGTATGGATTTTTTTCTGGGGCTGTTAATTCATTTTGAAATTAATAATATGCCGAATTTCGAAGGATAGCTAAACTCTTTCGAAAGTGTTTTTCAACAAATCCAACGCAATGACCCCCAATTTTTATTCAACGATTTCAATCTACACATATCACTTGATAATCAGACAAGTTTTGAGAAAATTCTGATGAGTACATATTTACCTGTGGGTTATAACTCATCACCCCTCTTGAAATATTTTCCGATTAGAGACCATGTTAGGGCATGGACTGAGCATATTTTTCAGGTTAATCATATATTTCACCATAACATTGTCATCTATATACTATCCTGAACATGGTGGCAAATTTTCATATCCTTCTGCCCAAAAATGGGTGTGTCGCAAATATTTAAGAGCATGTCACGAAAATTGGGTATTGGGTTTTTCTGTGTATGTGAAAGCACAATTTGAACTGAATAAAACGGTCTTTACAGCATATTGATATCATGATTTCTTCCAAAGTTATGGCACTTCAAACATTTACATATTCACAGAATCTGACAACTAATTAATATGCAAATGAGATGTGTGGCGTCATTGACAGACTTGTTTTTAATTAGACATTTTAAAATGGAATAATGAGAATGTTTCTTTTCATAATTGTTCACCAGAACCCACTTTTTATGTTTCATGGTTAAAATAGTCAGTGATTTCATGAAATGTTTGGTTACCATGGCAACCATTGGCCGGCTGGGTCCCTTAGCAACCATGGTTGCTAAGGTCAATATCTAATTAAAAACAGGACATACAGGAATGAAACTATTTCAGACAATGAATAATGACAATATATTGTGGAATATATCAGCAAAAGGTTTGAACACAACACTTAGCAACCAATAAAGGCATTGGAAACCAGTGGTAATGGTATCCATTCACTTGCAATGGCTTTAAACAATGGTGATTTCTCAGGCCTGTATCGGTTGCTATGGTGTGTAGTTGAACAATTTGTTCATTAATTCCACTAGATATTGTCATTATCTCGTTATTTGTGTTGGTTTCATACTTTCATTTCGTGTTTTGACGTTAATATTAGCCTTAGCAACCACGTCGCTAAGGCCCAAATCAGCCTATTGGTTGCCATGGCAACCAAGATTGGCATGCACTCACTGACTATTCCTACTGGGCAATATTTCTGATGGGTGTTGGTGACCAAATGTGAACATAAAAAGCTCCATTTTGTCATGTTAAGACACCTAATTAAAAACCAGTCTGTCAATGACGTCACACATCTGATTTACATATTAATTAGTTGTCAGATTCTGTTGTCAGATTCTGTGAATATGTAAATGTTTGAAGTGCCATAACTTTGGAAGAAATCATGATATCAATATGCTGTAAAGACTGTTTTGTTCAGTTCAAATAGTGCTTTCACATACACCTAAAAAACCAATACCCAATTTTTAGTGACACATGCTCTTTAATGAACGCCATCTCAACGCATGAAATTTTATCGACCTCACCGCGGTGATCACAGCATCCGCGGAAAACGTCCTAGATATCTATACAGCTGTATGGAAAACGTAATGACCTATCGTGACGTCACGATTCTTTTACCTGAAACATACGGCATGGCTGGGGCACTGTGAACAGCATTTTGATCGTGCCAGACGCGCATTATATCGATGGAATTCGTACATTATTTATTTCGTAGCATATCATATGAACATAAGCAGTATATTTGTGCAAGAATTTTTTTCACCGTCCGTCGTCTTCAAAGTACTAGTAAAGTGCAAATATGATGTTAAATTACATGTACATGAAAGATCTCATTGATCTGAGCAAAATGGTTTTTTTACGGTATATCAATATCACTATCCGTTCAAAAGTTACAGCCATTTGAAACTACTATTCCGGCACTACAGTACAGAAGCAACTTGAAAAGTTTTAGCAACTCATTAATATGCAAATTAAATGCTAATGAGAATTCACGACGTCATGAGGGGAACAAATTTTAATTAGGATATTTTAAGACATGATATAATGATTCTTATTGAAGGTTCTGGCGATCTGACTAGTGCATAGGCCTAATATTATGTACCGTACATAGTCAATATCCACACAAACTGTACTGTTGCTATGGTTACCAGTCGTTCTCCATAGCCGTAGTTACCCATGGTTGCCATGGCTGTTAACTGCCAAGTCAAACTATCCACAGACTTTCTGTGGATTATTTATGAATTAAATTAATATAGAGCTCAAGTTGGCAACATTTTTATTTTTGCATACCCTGTTCTACGAGTTTCTGGCCCTAGCAACCATGGTTGTCATGGGCCGTACCAGGTCACTAGTTACCTTGACAACAACAGAACACGTGAAAACACTGATTATTCATATTGAAAACTGTATGGAATAAGTCTTGATGAAAAATCATAACATTGAATGGATGAATAACACATATCAATGTACCTAATTAAAACAGCTTCCCCCGATGACGTCATGACTCATGAACATCTCATTTGCATTCTAATTAGCTAAATTGTTTCGAAAAACCTAATTTGCCGATTGCTGTAATTTTTGAACGGATTGTGATATTTACATGCCGTAAAAACCATTTTGCTCAGATCAATGAGATCTTTCATATAGGTTCACATCATATTTGCACTATACCAGTACTTTAATACTACATGCCACTAAATGAATGCCATTTAATCCGTCTCTCACCTTTTTAATCCTTGTTGAATATAGAAGAAGGCGCAGTGTATGATACTTGGGCCAAAATATCATGAGCACTGACCAAACAGGGTTTATTTCAGGGAGATATATTGGTGAAAATATAGTTAATATACTTGAAATAATGAACTACTGTGCTAAGAATGATGTTTCTGGTATTTTTGTAACTATCGATTTTGAGAAAGCGTTCGATATGCTTGAGTGGTCTTATGTGCAAAAAGTTTGGACTTCTTTAATTTTGGTCCTGGGCTTTAAAAAAGGGTTAAAATAATTTATAACAATATAACAAGTTGCGTGCTGAATAATGGTTGGTTTTCGCCCCAGTTTCTGTTGACCCGTGGAATGCGGCAAGGTTGCCCCTCATCACCGTATCTGTTCATTAGTGTGGAAGTTTTGTCAATATATTTAAAACAAAACAAGAAAATAAAGGGCATCGTTAAAAATGAAGTGGAGCATAAAGTAAATCAGTATGCAGATGACACGGCCCTGACCTTACAGTACGATATAGATTCCCTCAAGATGTTACTTGATAGCTTCAATACATTTGAAAAAATATCTGTTTTAAAAATAAATAAATCCAAAACAAATATAATTCCACTAGGCCCTTTGAAAAATGACTATCACCATACTCCTTCATTAGAACAAGTTACCTGGTGTGAGGAACCAATACGTTATCTTGGCATAACATTGTCTCATCTTCCCAACAGATGAACGCCATGATGAACAACTCACCGCGAATGTCGTACAGTTATGCAGACAGTGTGAACAGTGTGAGTCAGCAAGTGCTATCATCACCGCTTCCTGTGACAGTCCCTGGCTACGGGTGATATCCCAACCAACACTTCAGATATCACAGGATCTGTGTCCATTAACCCCAATGACTTTACTTTTGTGACATGGAACATTCATGGTTTGAATTCGATTCTGTCATGTGCAGATATGTTGAGTTTTTTACAGGGATATGACGTTGTGAGCTTCGCAGAGACGTGGACATCGTGTGATGATGATCTGTCCAGTCTTCTCACTCTTCTCCCTGATCACACAGCATACAGTATCCACGGGCAACGCCGCTCCAGACGAGGACGGACACCAGGTGGTCACGGTCCTCATCAGGAACACTTTTGTACATTTGTTTAAGTGTGTAAATAGACAGAACTTGGTATTTTTTTGGAAATCCCTTCTAGGTTTGTAAACAACAGTTCAGGTCATAGCATTATATTTGCATTTGTATACATTCCATGTGAAAACTCAACTGTTTATTATTCGGCAGACTAAGAAAATGGTATTTTGATGTCACAAGATGAACTTACTACTGCGGCAAAACATATTTGTGATGTGATATTAATTGGAGACACGAATGCAAGATGTGGAGAATTGTTAGACTATTTTGACGATTCTGTTAAATATTTAGATTTGCCGGAGTGGTGGCCGTTGGACAATTTCAGTATACCTAGGAGGTCACGAGATGGTGTTGTAAATAGCTTTGGGCGTTCCTTGATAGATTTATGTAAAGGAATGGGACTTCGTATACTAAACGGCAGGTCATCTAAGGACGTAGATGGAGAGTACACTTTTTGTAGCTCGTCTGGATTGAGTGTCGTTGACTATGTCATTGTGCAGTCTTGTCTCTTCTCATATGTCAGTGATTTTCAGGTGTTGGACCGAAGTGAATCAGATCATTTCTCTATTTGTTTTAGGCTACATCATGTACATGGTATCTCTGTTAAACAAAATTGTTCAAATAGTACAACGTTTGGATGTGGAAAAAATTCAAAAAGTATCACTGGTTATAGGTGGAATGTAGAAGTACAAGATAGATACAGAGCTGCCTTGTGTGAATCAAAATAGAACGGTGGTTTAAAGGAATTCAACAAAATTATACAAACCAAGGATGTGAACGAATCAGTCTCTAGCATTGTCAAATTAATTGTTGAATCATCTGAAAATATGAAATATGTAAAAAGTTATCCACCAAAAAATGTGACAATGAAAACTCAAGCACCATGGTTGGATGATGAATGTAGCAAGGCAAAAATTAAGAAGGTAGCCTACTTGCAAAACTTTCGCCTGAAACGTATGCAATATGACTTAGATATGTACTTGCAGGCCAAAAAATCTTACAAATATCTATGTAGGCAGAAAATGTAGGAGTACAAAAGAAAAGTATACAGAGTTTGTATGAATCCACCAGGTGCACAAACGATGTGTGGCGTTGTATAAAAAATTTTAGCAACATGTCACAAAAAGAAAAGGAACAAAAAGGAACAGTGGAAAAGCCACTTCGAAACTTTGTTAAATGCTCAACCCAAAATAAACTATGAATACTTGCAGAAGGTAAAAAATGCTGTTAATACACATGATCAAAAATGTGAAAAATGTGAGATGAATGATTGTGAGCTGTTGAACAGGAAAATTGAATGTACTGAAATAGATATGGTTCCCAAACAAGTTGGAAATGGAAAACAGCCAGGTACTGACGGGCTGCCATATGAATTCTTTAAATACTCTAGTGACGTCTAATGAAATTTGTGTTTTGTTCAATTTGATTTTAGATACTGGTATCTTTCTTACTCAATGGAGTGAAGCCATGATTACCCCTCTAAAAAATATTCACTAAAGTGTTAAACAGAGGGCTCAGTTTGTGGGCTGACATAAATAGTAAATTGGATGACAGTCAAGGTGCATTTAGAAAAAGGAGGTCTACTGTCGACCACATGTTCAGTTTATATGCTATTGTTACTAAGTACCTGCGCAAACGAGGTGGTCGATTTTACTGCGCATTTGTAAATTTCTCCAAAGCTTTTGACTCTGTTCCACATTCCATACTCTTTTACAGAATATAATGTTTTTTCTTTTAAAGAAAATAATGTGCATGGTAAAATTTATAATGTCATTAAATCTATATATTCTCAATTGAGGTCAATCGTTAAAACACCACAGGGGCTCACAGAGTCATTTTGCTGTACTGTGGGAACACGTCAGGGTTGCATGTTAAGTCCTTTTTTGCCTTGTACATAAACGAGCTTGTTGCCAAAGGTAGATAAATTAGTTGTCCTTCTGTATGTATAGATGATGATATTCAGAAATTTCATATGCTCTTGTAAGCTGATGATGTGTGTATTGTCAATGATTCGGTGGGGAGGCTTCAAAAACAATTGCATGCACTTGACACTTTCTAGGGTATTTCTGAATACCACTACAAAAGTAGTGGTGTTCAGAAATGGTGGAAGTCTGAAAAAAGCTGAACGTTTTTTTTTCTAAATGGCAAACAGCTCGAATGTGTGAACCAGTATAAATATCTTGGTATTGTCTTTACAAACAGACTTCGTTGGGCCACGGCTGTGAATAATCTAAGTATGAAAGCAGAAAAAGCAGTTTTTATGTTGAAAAAATTGATCAAAATCAGGGGTGATATTCCTGTAAGTCTATGTTTGGACTTCTTTGATAAAACTGTGGTACCAATTCTTTTGTACGGATCGGAATTATGGGGAACGCAGAAAAGGGAGTCAATTGAATTAGTTCAAAGAACATTTTGCAAATGCATTTTAAATGTTTCATACTCCACATCAAACTCATGTGTTTTAGGTGAATCAGGTCTATCTCCATTATCTGTGATGTATAAGTTAAAGTGTGTAAAATTCTGGTGCAAGATTGTTACAGATTTGCAAAATGTAAAAATCAGAAACTGGATGTCATAACTGGGTGAGTGCTGTTGAATATTTCTTGTATTGTCATGGGTTTGGCAATGTTTGGCTTCAACAAGGGGTAGGGGACATGTTAATATTTTGTTAATATTTAAGCAACGTCTAATCGATACATCTAAACAAAATTGGCATGAAGAAGTGAAAACTAATTCCGAACTTGAATTGTATAGTACATATAAAGATGATCTTGTATTTGAACATTACCTCGAAGTAGAAATGTGTAAAAAAAACCATTGTATAGCACTGACACGTTTCCGTTGTGGAAATCATAAGCTACAAATAGAAATAGGAAGACATAAGAACATAGATAAACCATCCAGAGTGTGTAGTTACAGCAAATCCGAATAGAACTTAGAAGTCATAGAGGATGAATTTCATGTTTTACTGGATTGCCCCTTGTATTCAGATATTCGAGACCAGTATTTAAAGAAACACATATATCATAACTTTACCCTAGAAAAAAAACCTTTCAACATATCAAGTCGAGAAAACAGTGTATTCCAAGCTTGGCCGCGCATGTTTATAATGCCTTAAACTTCCACAATAACTACAATTCCATAAAAAATTTAGAAACGAGTTGAACAATGATGTATGATATGTATGTACTCCATTTTTGCCTTGAAATGTTTGTATGTATGTAAGTGAGCATTTATGTTTGTGTGTTATCGCCGCAATTGAAACATTGTATACATGTATATGGGCCAATGGCCTAAGTGAACGAATAGATAATGTAAGAAATATATTTGAATCAAATGTCAATTTTTTTTTTCAATTTCAATTTATTTCAGCATATTGACAAAAGTTTACAGTGAAACTTGTATGTCGCTGCAACATATTTACAAGACATCACTTAATTTGTTACTACAAACACATATTTAAACGGCACAAATGTACAATGTAATCCCTGTGAGAACACGTAATCATATTACATGTATATCTATTGGAATTCTGAATAGGTAGACATGTTTTCCAATATTGTTGCATTATATTTTTACGAGATTTTACGTGAAGTCTGAATCAGCGCTCACTGAGATATTTTTTCAATAACCTTTTGAATGTAAATAATGATTTGGCCATCTTGCATTGTTATGGGAGTGAATTCCATATTCTGGGGCCAACAGTTTTTGTGGAAAATTGAGCAAACATTTTTCTTTGGAAAACGGATCTAAGATTGTGATTAGTTCTGTGATTAATATTCCTGTGGAAAAGACATCTGAAAAATATTGGCACTGGTTGATAAAGACTCTTGTGAATAAATATTCCAACGAATAAAACGTGTAAATCAAATATTGACAGTATCTTATATCGATGTCAACCAAATAACTGTAAAATGAAGTTGTTGATGAACATATGGCACCAGAGGGAATACACATTATATGGTAAAACTACAGTAATAAAATCATTGTTAGTACCTAAACTAACATTCCTTTTTTCAGTTATACCGAATCCACCTATTTATTACATAGAAAACGTGACCAAACTTCCATTCAAATTTCTTTGGGCAAACAAACCAGATAAGATAAAAAGGAATGTTATTTATAATAATTAGGATCCGGGGGGGGGGGGGGTAAATATGACACTGAAGACGTCCAATATGTATGTAATAGTGTACAATCCGAATGTATCGAAGATGTTTTGAAAGCTTGGTTTTCATACACTTATCGAAATGTAGAAAAAGACGATTCTGTGGAATACACAGTAAACCAATTTTTGAGGTTCAATTCAAACTTGAAAATTGAAGAAAAAGTAACGTATTATAATGATTGGTACAATAGCGGAATTAAATGTATTCGAGATTTGCTATGTGAAGACCACATAATGTCATATGAACAATTTGTTGACAAATATGAGGTATCAACACATTTTCTGATATATTATGGTTTTGTTGATGCTATACCAATTGTCTGGAAACAAAAACTTCGTGGCGCACCTGCTATTCTTGGTAACGATGTACCTGTATATAATAGTGCTATAACAAGTTTGATCAAAATGAAGGTGTGTCGTACAGTGTATCCACATTTACTGAAAACAATTGTTCAGAAACCAACAAAGGCAAGGCAAGCATGGTCAACTTTATTTTATGTTGAGATAAGTGAGTCCGAATGGTCAGAACATTCGTCACTATTGTATCAGTTGACAATATCCACAGAACTGTTATATTTACAATTCAGGTTGTTACATAATATATTACCAACAAATACGTACCTATTCAAGATAAAACTCAAGGATTCCTCTATGTGTAGTTTGTGTGAAGAACACCCAGAAACAGTAGAACATTCATTTATAAATTGCAAATTTGTGAAGATATTTTGGGTAGAATTTGAAACTTATATTAGAAAATATTTTTCAGATTTTTCTAGCTACCAGCCAAATCAGTTATTGTTGTTGAATATAGAAAGCACAAATATTTTATATGATCTTATGTTTCTAATGGCAAAAGTTATTGGTAAGTTATTCGTCCAAAATTATATAAAACAACACAACGATCAAAACCATGCTTACATATACGGAGGAAAAGTTATGGAAAAAAATCTTAATACAGTACACAAAACCATGCGGTTTGGACTGGCATCACACAATAACCAGAATTTGTAAACCTAGTTTTGGCCGAATTAATTCCTAGGAAAAAACAGAAGTAAAATCTAGGTTTGTGTGATACCGGAATATGGTAATTACAAGAGAAAATCCTAAGTAAAAACGAAATAACAACACCCCCTCAACATACACACACCTACACACCTTCACCCACACCCATGCCCAAGTTCACTCGCACACACGATAAAAATTAGTTACATCAGCACTAGTGTATTTACAGGAGATATCACATATTTACACAGATGTAACTGCAAGTCTTAACAACTAGGTGTTCCAGAAAGAGTGAGCATTTCCTGCCCCACTAGTGTTACCCGTCATGAATTCGTCAAAATTAACATGAAAATAGATCTAGTTGCATGGCAGATTTGCTGTATGTATCAACCAGATCATGATGACGTCCATAGAATTTATACATCACACAAGCATAGACCTATCTTGAATAAGTCACACATACAATCACACATAAAACGATAACAGAGCGATTGTATGGGTCGATGATATAATTGTGGCTGCCAGCCAGGAAAGTAACGAAATATGCTTACATATAATTAACAGGTATTGACTTTTACGGAGGTCATTATGTTGTTTTACAGACCCCAGAAATACTCGTTCATGATTTGCTATAAATGAATGTGACGTCACGATTGGTCAATACCATACTTGTATGACTCGTCAATACGGATCGTGCGATAACCTGTCTCTAAATCGTTATTTATGGTGATATAAGGACGTGTTTTCCGCACAATAAAACTTGGTAATATATAGCTGTTATATACTAATATGAATTGTAGCATTTCCGTAGGCATATAATAATGGGTGTTCCTGGATGGCCCTTTCTAGGATCCACCCTCGGCGGGGCTATAGTTACACTGGTAATGAGACAAAAGTATGGATTCTATTGTATACTCCAATGAACCATCAGTCCATGTTGTGTGGATTGTTTTCTCCTAACTCACTATCTCAAACTTCAGATTTCATAAAAAAAAAACTTAACGTAGTCCGCTACAAACAGGGAGGTAATGAAAAGTCAAAATTTAAAAGCTATATCTTGAATATTATCTCTTCAAAATAACATATTTTATAGAGTAAATGATCAGCATTCTAATACTGAAAAGAAAATAGGGGGTCACCGTGCTCGTTTCTTCGACATATTTGATCAAATATCACAAACATTTACTAGAATGACTTATTTCATTGAATTATTACACATTTTTTTGGCCATATTCACATCTTGAATCTTGTTTTCCAAGAGAACGGATACGGTGACCCCCTATTTTCTTTTCAATTTTAGGATGCTGATCAGTTACTCTATAAAATATGTCATTTTGAAGCTCTAGATTTTGTTAATACAGTCATTTATTTTGATAAACTCTTTGACCCCCTCCCCTCACTGTTTGGAGCGGACTACCTTAAATTCAAACTCCGTTCCACCCCCTCCCAATAATGTTGAGAAAAAAAATGTCAGCAATGTTTTTAACACCCCCCCCCCCCTTGCACCCCCCCCCCCCCCCTTGCACCGCCCATTTGATGATTAATGATCGGCCCCTGACTGAGGCAGCATTAAGAGGCACGAAACGAAATGCCAATCTTTACATTAATAGAATCAAACATGCATGTTAAATGTATGAAACCCACAGGCATCAAATACATAAACACATATTATTGACATCAAACATACGAAAAAACTCCATAAACACATATGAGAATTAAAATCGAGACAGTATATACATATGATTCCACATTATCACTAGCATTTGTTTTGTTTCTTCAGACGACACGAACCAGAGTGCGAACAAACTCGTGAAAAAATGTGCTATTCACCACACCCAATTTTCGTGAAATACACATGTATGACACACAACAATGTATACATGGAAAACAGTGTATACATAGATTCAATCTGACTTTCCAGATTTCGAATTGGACCTGGCGTCTGGGAGCAATGAGTGTTTTTCAGAGAAGTATTTCGATTTCCTTCAGGCCCACCTTTCCCGAGTGTGTGTTACACTTGCGGATGAGTTCCACTCGGAGATAATCTGACCGTGTTGGGGATATTGTGAATGTCTCGAAGTCCATAGCTCGACATGTAGAGTAGCAAGTAAACTCCACCTGAATACCAAAGTGTTACATTATTTTGCGGTATTCTTCTGCTGTTTAGGCACTTTACTAAAACTGCTGGTTTATCATGTGAAATATGTTACATGTGTATATCATCATATTACTGAAGCAGAAACGATGACGGTTAGTAAATATTGTATGCATTCATATCTACCTGGAAATGGACTGAGTGACCGAGAGACAGCCTAACATGTCGTGTTTGATCCCCCACGTTGATACATCGGTTGATCATTCTAGTTCCCGTCACTGTGTAATTAGAGAGGAAATACAGCTCTATCCAGCCTACGGAGCCAGTGTAACCAGGCGCAAACATGGCCACCGCGAAACTACCCATCGTGCCATCATAAGCTTTGTCACAGCTCCAATCAGCGTTGTTAGCTGGTGAGGACGTGCATCCAGTTACCAAACCACGTGGCAACGTCTTGGACATGACTGAATAGGACAGAATTCAAGCAAACATACGGAAGAATCGTTCCTTCGTTGAGGTGCAATATTGTACAAATGGGTGGTAGATATATGTCTCTTTTCTGTGTGCATGAAAATGCATAAATGTGTGAGAAAAGTCATTGCGAAATCAAAATGTCCGTCATGTGCAGACAGGTAAATCGAGGTCAATGCAACATATACATGTCACCCGGGTGTTTTGTTGATAGTCAAAAATTCGCCAATAATTGCCAATAATTGTCATCCCATACAAGTTTTTGATGATGTCAATAACGAACAGTATGATATTTTGGAATGAAAACAAAACCTTACCCAATATTTATAGCCAAACCACACTGGCGTCATTAGCGTAGACGGTGTGGAAGATGTAGGTATCTCTAGTGTAAATCGGACCACCGATTTGGTAACGTGAAACAAAACTATATCACTTACATATATATATTACTTACGATAGTATTCACTGCCGGCGTCTAGAGTAAACATTGTTTGGTTGACGTCGAGTTCGCAAGAACCCATTCTCGGGGCTGACGCGGTGTGAGAGGCCCATCTCATTGTGAATCCATGACATTTTGTATCAGTGAGGCAGTGAGCACCACATTTCACTCTCGTCATGCTACCCAAGATTGAGGCCATAATCGTTTCAGCATGGCCAGAAAGTTTCATGAAACGTGCTGAATCCACACTAACTTCATCAGCGTATTTGCAAATGTCCATCAAAGCAAACACAAATATAAAGGTTAATTGTCTCCAAAATTCATTCATTCTCTCCATGTTACAGATTTGTCATAGTCCGGAATAAAATAGACACCGATTTCTGCCACAGTCCTTGTTGATTGAATATTCCCATGGCTCCTGAATAATATAGATTCATGTAGAGTGCAAATACCCATAGTGCAACATGGAATCAATCTTGTAACAAGAGTAGATTACGTGCCGTATTTCGTATAGATTTGTTGCATAATTCATACAAGACCATGCTTCATGCTAGGTTCAATATGTGAGCGACATCATCAAGTCCAGATCTGAAGCTTGCTGCATGATGAAGCCGAACATTGTGAGAATCCCGACATGATCGGCTTTCTCATGTGATAAAGTGACCATGTCGCTTTTAGGTTACCGGACCTTTGGTCCGATAACCTATTGCGGTGGCGTTGCATCCGTCGTCCGTCCATGCTCACGTGAGATGCCTTGTGGGGGTATATTTTGAGTTCCATACAAGCTTGAGGGGTATTTTAGGTTACCGGATCTTTGGTCCGATAACCTATTGCCATGACGTTGCGTCCGTCGTCCATCCGTCGTTCGTCAGCAATTTTATCATTAATGTTTACAGTCGAAGTGTTCTGAAATTTTGCACAAAAATGCCTAAAAATATTTCGAGAGGGAGGTATTTTTTAATTTTTTGATTTTCGCATTTTCTTTCAAAATGGCGGCCGTTTTTGTCGAATAATGGCCAGTTTTGGATTTTGACGGTCGTTTTCTCAAAATCTTTTCAGTAACTTTTTTTCTTATTGCTGCATAACACTCCTCATATGTACCCCTGTGATATGTATAAGTTTCGTTGCCCTTGAATCTCTCGAAGTGGGCCATATTGGGAGATAGGAGATTTGGAATCAATTGTGGACATGTAGGAAATGATATATACTGAATATTCAAATGACCTTGAATTTGACATTTGACCTGATTTTCAAAGTCTGAGCACAAAATGCCTAATATCTCGCTTATTATCAACTTTTCAGCTTAGGAATCAATTGTGCACCTATAGGAAATGATATAGTCCGAATATTCTGATGACCTTGAATTTGACCTTCGACCTCGTTTTCAAGGTCAGAGCACAAAATGGCTAATATGTCGCGTATTATCAAATTTACAGCTTAGGAATCAATTGTGGACAGAAATGATATATGCTGAATACTCGTGACCTGGAATTTGACCTTTGACCTCATTTTCAAGGTCAGAGCACAAAACGGCTGTCTCATTTATTATCGACTTTACAGCGTTGCAGTTAATTGCGCACATATAGGAAATGATATATACTGAATGTTGTCATGACCCTGAACTTGACCTGTGACCTCATTTTCAAGGTCAGAGCATAAATGTCTAATATCTAGCTTATTATCAACTTCAAAGCTTAATAATCAATTGTGAACATATAATAAACGATATATGCTGAATATTGTCATGACCTTGAATTTGACCTTTGACCTCATTTTCAAGGTCAAAGCACAAAATGGATAATATCTCGCTTATGATCTACTTTACAGCTTTCAAATCAATTGACTACATATAGAAAGTGATATATGCTGAATAATGTCATGATCCTAAATTTGACCTTTGACCTCATTTTCCAGGTCAGAGCATAAAATGGCTATTATCTCGCTTATTATCAATTTTACAGCTTACAAATCAATTGACTACATATAGGAAGTGATATATGCTGAATATTGCCATGATCCTGAATGTTGTCATGACCCTGAACTTGACCTTTGACCTCATTTTCAAGGTCGGAGCATAAAATGGCTAATATCTAGCTTATTATCAACTCCACAGCTTAATAATCAATTGTGAACATACAGTAAACCATATATGCTTAATATTGTCATGACCTTGAATTTGACCTTTGACCTCATTTTCAAGGTCAAAGCACAAAATGGATAATAATTCGCTTACGATCGAATTTACAGCTTACAAATCAATCGATTACATATAGGAAGTGATATATGCTGAATATTGTCATGATCCTGTTAGCTTGACCTTTGACCTCATTTTCAAGGCCAGAGCATAGAATGGCTAATATCTCGCTTATTATCGATTTTACAGCTTAGGGATCAATTGTGGACATATAGGAAATGATATATGCTGGATATTCTCGTGACCTCTGACCTCATTTTCAACGTCACTTATTATCGACTTCACAGCTCCGGAAACAGTTGTGCACCTATAGGGAATGATGTCTGCCGAATATTTTGATGACCATCAATTCGACCTTCGACCTCATTTTGAAGGTCATAGAACAAAATTGCTATTTTCTTTTAGTTGTTATTGAATTTACAGCTTAGCAATTGTGGGCATATGAGGAATGATACCATCAACTCAGTAGCCTTTTGGCTTGTGATTAGGTACTTATGTACTTGTCATATCTATTCCATGGGGTTAGTTTCGGATTTCTGAACTATTTTCATAGGTTGTTGGGCAGTTGTATACTAATTCCATCAGGTGTACAGTAGAAACAACTACATTAACCACACTGTCTGCCCCTGACGACGCCAGTGTGTCTTTTTATAAAGTATTTGGTTGGCTTCGTTTCTATTGCAAAATGTTGTGTTTTTGGAATTTATTGGAATTGTTATTGGAATCATTAACATTTGGCTGTGTTGGTGGTAATAGATTGATACTTACATACATGTTTGCTGGATATTCCAATGACGTTGCTTTTGACCAGTGACCTTATTTTCAAGGTCACGGAACAAAATGGCTAATATCTAAGAGTATAAAACATATTTTGTCCAGTAACCTGTCTTAGCCCGTGAGCTATTTTTTTTCTTGTGAGGTACCTCACAAGGTTAGTGCCTCAGAGACTTCCTTTTGGGGTCATAAGCATGATATAAAATGTCCAGATGTGGCCTTGTGGGGGTACTGTCCGAATGCTGTCCAAGTCATTTGTCCTAATTGTTGTGAGGAGTCGATGCGAGATCACGAGACATCAATGCGATGCGAGAACACAAGGTTTATATCTCAATACCTCGCATCGACCTCTCACACCGACCCCTCCCAACCTCACATGGAAACTGTTGCGGTTGCACAGATCCATTATGAGTGATCTAAGATGGATGGCAACACCTATCCATATTCGGAATTTAAGGTTGACTTGACCATGATCTCAGCCAACGTGCTTTATGTAATGAGCTGGATTCGCAATCTCTTTTTTGTCTGGTTGTTATTATTTTCCTTCAATTATATGTCTGACATACGGTGTAAAATGATATCTATTTTAAAATGCACTTTGCAAATCAGTGGCAATAATATAATAAACTGAAAATGGCGTTGTAATCAATTTGTTGTTGAATTTTTTGGTGATACTATGAATAAAAATTCATGTTTTAATGACTGTAATGAAAAGAAACAAAGGATACAACTATTTTTTTTAGATGAATTCAACTTTGGTGAACTTGCTGTCAGTAGCAAACTTGGTGTCAGTATAAATGGGTGTCCTTCATTCGAACGAAAAGGAATATACATCGTAAAACCTCGCTGTTTTTGAATTTCCACACATGCATGGGATTTTCACAGCAAGGCACGTTTTTGGAAGAAATTTAACATGAAAAACTCATAACAGCGATCATATAGATAGTTCCACAAAATATAAATGAGTGGTAAAACTTATGTTTTATGGCCTGCACCGATGAATCTATCCAATACAAATGTGAATGGCATATCCATGAGCTGCTGGTTCCCGTTAATCTTTCGACAGATCCCTTCTCCACTGTTCACCCCCCTCCCTCCACCTTCGTTCCGCCAATGATTCTTTCTTCATCATGCACAAGTTGTCTCATTGGTCAAATCGTGGTCACGTGCCACCCGCCCCATCTACCAATGGTTAGCTCTCTCGCGTGTTATCAATTGACAACGAAAGTCAAGCAAGTGATATACATGTACAAATATGACACCTAGCGTGGCAAAAATTATGGAAATTCTGGTAAAACAGTGAAGTCATTTAAAGACCTACGTAGAAATAGGCCTACCACGTGTATACATTGTATACGTGAAGTTGAGACGCGGCCAGTTGAAACAAAACTATGGAAAAGTGTTTCACGCTAAGCTGCGAGAGGTCGATGCGAGGCTGCGAGAGGTCGATGCGAGGGGTCGATGCGAGGTTGTTAGAGGGTGATGCAAGGTTGCGAGAGATCGATGTGACATTGTGAGAGGCTGATGCGAGGTTTGCGAGGTGTAACCTCGTGTTCTCGCATCGCAGACTCGTGGCCTCGCATCGATGTCTCATGACCTTGCATCGACCTCTCCCAACCTCACAATGACCCCTCACAACCTCGCATTGATCCTTCGCCTCGTAACCTCGCCCTCTCGCATCGAACTATGGAAACCTCGAGTGAAAAATTCAAGTCGAGACAGCGAGAATGTAATATGGCCGCCACCGTACACCATAGAAAACAAATAGGGAAACCCTGAAAAATTGTGTTTGCAAGCTGGATCCGCCCCTGGGGTCATCATCAGTGCATAATCACAGCAATCATGGTGTCTCAAATGGTTGAATTTGACAAATGCAGTGCCAAATACAGGCAATGAACGTGAATTGGACATTAATTACTGATGAATGTTATTAATTAGTAGTTTTAATCATAGCAAGATGGTACAATCAGTGCATCGTATTCAATGGGTTTATACACAAGTTTCACGGTATAAATACGATGTCTTCTAAACGCTGGTACACTGGTACGCTGGTACACTGGTACGCTGGTACGAAAATAATTCTATAAAAATTATCAATAATCTCAGTGTTTATTGTGGCGATTTTGCCCTAAGCACGCGGCAGGTGATTGTAAACATAAATGCCATTTAGGTGGCCTTTTCGTACTTGGCCTTGTTTTGACATGCTCCGTTCGAGCGTGCGTTGCCACGGCGACGTATTGTAATTTACGCTCCAGTAAACTATAACAATGGATCGATTAGACCTCGCGTGCGTCCTACAGTTTCTGGTGTATTATATATACACTGGAAGCGACTCGATCGAGGAGATTGTCCAAGATCGAGAGACAGGACGCACGTTTTTGTCATATACTGGATACCCACCGGGTCACCCCGCGTGGTTTCCGGTACATCCTAGTGATTTCCGACTATTTTACCAAGTATACCGACGCCTACCCACTGCGCCGCCAGACTGCGGACGAGGTAGCTCGGTTATTGGTGAATAGATGGGTGGTGTACCATGGGGTACCTAAACAGGTACATTCGGATCAGGGCACGCAATTTGAGAGCAACTTGTTCCGAAACCTAGCACAGATGCTAGGCAGTACCAAGGTGCGGACCACCCCCTACAGGCCCCAGTCTGATGGCCAGGTCGAACGCTTTAATCGATCGGTCCTCAACATGCTGGCGGCCTTTGTGAATGATCGTGCGAATGATTGGGATGACCACCTCCCGTATGTCTTAATGGCGTACAGGTCGTCGGTCCACTCTTCGACCGGAGTTACTCCGCACGCGATGTTGTACGGCCGGGAGCTAAATTTGCCCGTGGATATTATGTATCCAACTGCGGCAGAGACCGGCGCAGTACCCCAGTGCGGTCCGGAGTACGTGGAGTGGATTCGCCGCGCCTTGGCGAACGCCCATGATTTCGCGCGCGCGCGCCTGGACAAGTCTGCCATCCGGCAGAAGCGAGGCTATGACGCCCATGCTAAGGGTAGGCCAGCTTTTGCGGAAGGCGACAAGGTGCGCTACTATTATCCGCCGCTTAAGCAAGGCAATAAATTTGCTAAGCCGTGGATAGGCCCGTTTACGGTACTGAAACAGGTGACAGATGTGGACTACCGGATCCGGAGGGATTCCGATCCGGACAGGGTTCTAGTTGTCCATATCGATAATCTGAAGAAGTACGAGGGCCCGCTTGTCATGGATCCGCTCGTTCAAGATGCGGAACCGGATGATGCTCCCGTGTGGGACCCGTCTGGTCAGCATCCGCGGACTCCGGACGAGCGTGTGCGCCGTATGGTGGGCCTCCCGGACCTCTCTGACCCGTCAGATGATGGACTGGGTGGCTATCAGCCAGATGACGGCGATCCGCAGGTACCCCCGCTCCCTCCAGTACCTGCGGATGACGGGCGGCCACGCCGGAAACCACGTGCGCCAGCCCGGTATGGGTGGGAATAACCTTCCGCCCATGCGGATGCGTCTGCGGTACCCGTCTATCATACTACAGACGGGTTTTAGGTCGTTCCGTGAGAGTCCGCACGACTTACCTCCGCGGGTGGCTACTTTGTGGCTATCTTCGGAGTTGAGGTCCGCGGAGACTTTCATGTCGTAACGCCGCCGCTCCGCATCCGCCCTCCTGTAGTTTCCAGCGCCAGGGACGTGCGGATGGCCTGTCCGCACATTGTGGACGGCTGTTCGGCGTAATCCGCACAACGGTTACGCTGGCCGGACGAATTTACTGATCCGGCCGGACGCCCCTGGTCCCGGGACAACCTCTTATATGGCCAGACTGAGGTTGGGATTTACGTCCGCTACGGGAGAAGCGCCTTCCCACGGATTTGGGGAACTGGCTCTGGACGCGGGGATAGTGTCCGCAGGTGAGGACTGATGTCCGCGGTTCGTCCGCGTGACTCGTCCGGCGTCCGCGGCGCTTTAAGATGACGCACTTCGGTGTAGTTATCCCCCGTGAGCCATTACTATAATTACGGTTATAGTAATTAAGGTTTCTTACGGCAGGAAACCGACTATCCATTACGATAATGGAGCGGTTGCGGGTGACGCTCGTTCTCGTCCGGATCGTACCTTACAATATGCGGTCCGGCCGGAATGACCGGAACCCCGGCCTCCTTCTAAGAAGGGGGTCGTATATTACATGCGCAACACTTGTGGTGGCTTTTAATTCCAATTTCATATTCATTGGATAAGGGCAATACGCCGTACAATGGTAGGCGTCCGGCCTGGACTCCGTCTGCGGGCAGCTCCGGACGTCCGCCGGCTATTGCTTTCACCATCTTTGGGCGCCTCTAGATTGGGCGCCGGTATGAAGGGTTCGCCCCCTAACCATTGAGGTTATGGACCATGCCGGCTCCGCGTCTAATCTATTGGCTCCGCGCTCCGGTAGTCGTTTGAGGAGGCTCTGGGCTGGACCGGGCACCGCTCCGCGGCCGGGCAGTACGTCGGGGTTGCTAGTGGGCGCTTTGCAAACGCCCATAGGGCGCCCGATTGTCTGTCCGGACGTCATGGGTATGTCCGATCGCCCTGTAAGCGTGCCAGCGGCTATGGGGAGTGATTTTGTTTATTTTCCATCTCATTTATTATTTATGGGAGGATTATAAGCCACAAGTGTGTGCGTGTTCCCGTGGAAATGCTATTCTTTCTCATTTATCCAAAATATGAGAAAGTTTAGTGATATATCTCTTGTCCTTGGTGCAATAGAGAGTAAGAAATCGGGAGATTTCTGCTTTCGCAAGAGGGGTGTAGGAGATTGTGTACATTGTATCGAAGGCTGTATGCCGTGATCTATGAAAAGCATGCAAGCGGTGGTGGATTTATTTTCATTGCTGCTTGAGCGGTGTTAAATTTTTATTTATCGCTGCTGATAGGGTGACATAATCGTAACACCCACAAGTAGTTTGGCTTTTTGATACATTGTATACAATCTTTAACCTGCGAGGGTGATTAACTTCACGTCATTGATCGCCAGTGCGAAAGCTATTGCTAATGACTGCTGTTAATTACTGTAGTATTTTAGCGGGTTCCCCCAGGATACTTGTGTACACAAGCCACCCGTATACATGGCACGATAGGAGTCACCGGGGGGAGATGCGTGTATGTGAATGCGGGAGTGTAAAACGTCCTTTTGTCTGTCGATCGGGTAGATGCAGTGAATAGACGTTTCCACGGGAACGCGTCATACGATGCGTGTGCAGTATAACTGCCAACACTTGATGCCTATAATCGATGTAACTCGACACTTACTGGTCATTCAAGCGCTCGGCACTGGTGGAGACGGATCTGCGGATCTGACTCCCAGTGTTTAGAGCGATTAGAGCGCTTGATGTCAGAATCAAGTGACGGCTGGGGTAGTGATGTGGGAAGGGAGGAGGGGTCTCTAGAGCGCACTAGTGTGTACTCGAGACCCCTAGCTAGGCCTGAGGATGAGGACAATGAACATGTCTCCGAAGGCGAAGAGATGGGTTCTGCGGAATCCAGCTCCGGCTCTGGTTCTTACACAGGAACCGAGTCCGAGAGCGAGGTCGCGGAGGACCGCCCCGCAGAGAGTGACTCGGCCACGCCAGGCGCCGAGCAGCTCTTGAATCCGTCGCCTTTTCCTCGTATGGAAGAGATGATGGACTGCGGTGGTGCGGGACTCGTGGATGTGGATATTGAGTTGCATCCGCACCCGGAGATGCTTGCGTCTTTGGGTCCGGATGAGAGTACTCGTGCGGAAACCCGTCCGGATGGCGGAAGCAGTGGAGAGCCCAGCAAGAGCTGGAAGCCTCTGAGCGCGGGCAATCTGAGGCCGGATCCGACCCGGACCCGGCCTCCTCGCCTCCGAAGAAAAAGAAGAAGAAGCGGCCGCACCGGAAAAAGAAGTCCGGCGGCCCCTCGCCTCAAACCGGATCGAAGTCCGGAGGACCTCAGCCACTGGCGCCTAAGCCGGGAGGCCAGTACGTCGGGGTTGCTAGTGGGCGCTTTGCAAACGCCCATAGGGCGCCCGATTGTCTGTCCGGACGTCATGGGTATGTCCGATCGCCCTGTAAGCGTGCCAGCGGCTATGGGGAGTGATTTTGTTTATTTTCCATCTCATTTATTATTTATGGGAGGATTATAAGCCACAAGTGTGTGCGTGTTCCCGTGGAAATGCTATTCTTTCTCATTTATCCAAAATATGAGAAAGTTTAGTGATATATCTCTTGTCCTTGGTGCAATAGAGAGTAAGAAATCGGGAGATTTCTGCTTTCGCAAGAGGGGTGTAGGAGATTGTGTACATTGTATCGAAGGCTGTATGCCGTGATCTATGAAAAGCATGCAAGCGGTGGTGGATTTATTTTCATTGCTGCTTGAGCGGTGTTAAATTTTTATTTATCGCTGCTGATAGGGTGACATAATCGTAACACCCACAAGTAGTTTGGCTTTTTGATACATTGTATACAATCTTTAACCTGCGAGGGTGATTAACTTCACGTCATTGATCGCCAGTGCGAAAGCTATTGCTAATGACTGCTGTTAATTACTGTAGTATTTTAGCGGGTTCCCCCAGGATACTTGTGTACACAAGCCACCCGTATACATGGCACGATAGGAGTCACCGGGGGGAGATGCGTGTATGTGAATGCGGGAGTGTAAAACGTCCTTTTGTCTGTCGATCGGGTAGATGCAGTGAATAGACGTTTCCACGGGAACGCGTCATACGATGCGTGTGCAGTATAACTGCCAACACTTGATGCCTATAATCGATGTAACTCGACACTTACTGGTCATTCAAGCGCTCGGCACTGGTGGAGACGGATCTGCGGATCTGACTCCCAGTGTTTAGAGCGATTAGAGCGCTTGATGTCAGAATCAAGTGACGGCTGGGGTAGTGATGTGGGAAGGGAGGAGGGGTCTCTAGAGCGCACTAGTGTGTACTCGAGACCCCTAGCTAGGCCTGAGGATGAGGACAATGAACATGTCTCCGAAGGCGAAGAGATGGGTTCTGCGGAATCCAGCTCCGGCTCTGGTTCTTACACAGGAACCGAGTCCGAGAGCGAGGTCGCGGAGGACCGCCCCGCAGAGAGTGACTCGGCCACGCCAGGCGCCGAGCAGCTCTTGAATCCGTCGCCTTTTCCTCGTATGGAAGAGATGATGGACTGCGGTGGTGCGGGACTCGTGGATGTGGATATTGAGTTGCATCCGCACCCGGAGATGCTTGCGTCTTTGGGTCCGGATGAGAGTACTCGTGCGGAAACCCGTCCGGATGGCGGAAGCAGTGGAGAGCCCAGCAAGAGCTGGAAGCCTCTGAGCGCAGGCAATCTGAGGCCGGATCCGACCCGGACCCGGCCTCCTCGCCTCCGAAGAAAAAGAAGAAGAAGCGGCCGCACCGGAAAAAGAAGTCCGGCGGCCCCTCGCCTCAAACCGGATCGAAGTCCGGAGGACCTCAGCCACTGGCGCCTAAGCCGGGCGGCCAGAAAGGGTCCTCCGCCAAACCCGGAGACGCCAAGACGCCTAATCCCTCGGGATCTGGTGCGGGCGGCGCCTCCGCGGGATCCGGGCCGGGCGCGGGAGGTTCCAGTAAGCGGGTGCCTATCCAGGCACCGAAAGGAACCTCCTCTTCTTCTCCCTCCGGTACCAAGAAACCTACCAGAGCTGCGGAGGTGGGGTCGAGTCCAGTGGACCGAGGGCGTCCCGTGCTGAAGGAGGGAGATCTTCGCTTAGAACTCCTCCGGAAGCGCGCAGAGAAAGACGGGGTCCACCTGTCTGACGCCGCACTGGAATCGGGACGGCGGTCCTTCGTTGCGCAGCAACAGAGGGCCGCGCCCCCACGCGGGAAGAGTGTGCCCCGACAAACCAGGTCGGAGAATCGTTCGGGGGCGGCCAAAAAGAAGAAACGGTCATCCTCGGAGCAGCCCTCTATCCAGAGGCTGCGGGCCGAAATGGGCCCCGAACTCCCTGGAGTCCGTCAGGGACACATGTTCCTCCCGCGGTATGGCAGGGATCCGCAAGGGCGCCGCACAGCGGCCGACACGCCTTTCACACGGCCTCGTCCACTCACGTCGACGAGGAGCGTGTCGGGTTGCCGCCCGAGACAGAGGAGGGTGTAATATGCCAACTCTGTCCGGAATCCCTGGACGGGTATGAGGACCCGCACCTTGCGCTCAACCGGGATCGTAGGTATCCTTCCTACGACCACTTGAGTCGACATGTTGCGGGGTACCACTACCCCTGGATGAAATTGTTCGTTTGCAAGAGGTGCTACTCCAGTAGACCTCAGCAACGATTTTTCGCCAGTTTGGAGGCCCTTAATAATCACCGCTCGGGTGCACACCGCGGTGAGGGACTTCACACCGTTGGTGATGAAGTGGGGCCTGTATTCAATTTTGGATACATTCCACCGAGGGTGGCATCGTTCATGACTACGTCAGGAACGGTGAAGCACCGATTCTTTCACTGGGGTCCATGGCGCTTTGCACAGCGCATCATGGACGATGCCTGGAAGGAGTCTGGCGTTGTGTCCGCGGGCTCGAGCTACACCGCTCGCCTGACGGCGTCAATGGGCCGGACCCCGGCGGAGTACCAGGCGGCGGAAGCCGCCCGGACAGCAGCAGAGGCTGTCCGTCAACCGCCGGCGACCCAGGCAGGTGAAGAACGGCACCGGGTGACCATGGTCGTGTCGGAGATGCCGCAGATCGCGGCCAAGACACGAGTGGCTTCTCCTAAGCCGCGCCCCCAGCCGAAGACTCAGGGGAAGAGCTCGTCCGCCGGAAAGGCTCCGGCCGGGACGACGCCCCTGCAGTCTCCGGGTGCGCTGACTCAGGAGGATTTCCCGGGCTTGCTCGAGGTGACGGTACCCGCGGGTCCGTCTGAGGGACGGGTGGTGGCAGACACCTCCGCCTCCTCGAGTACCGCGTCGGTGGTCCCGCCAAGGACCCCACGCGTGACTCCCTCGGTTGCGAGCAGTAGCGGACGTGCGGTACCTCTCTCGAGGTCGGCGTCCGCGTCCTCGTTGGTAGTTGAGGGGACGTCCGCGGGATGGCAAAGCACCGCCTCCCTGGACTTGGACCCCCTCGACGCCACGGCGGACGTACGCCGGAGGCTCGGTCCCACGACCGCCAGCGTCTACGAGACTTTCCGCGAGTCTGTAGGCCAGGCGGTCGGCCATCGTCGCGATGGTATGGACCGGATCCCCGGTGACCCGGCGTTGGTGAACCTGCCGGTGCCCCGAGCCATTCGTGACTTGGGGTCCGCAGGTGTAGCCGCGTTGGTCCGCGCTCGGGAGGAGCACCCCTGGGATCATCCCCAGCGGGGTCGACTCACCCGAGCGGCGGAGTACCTTGTGGCGGAGATGGACAGCTCTCTGGATCGGTTCAGCCGGTGCCGCGCCGAGGCCTCTCGTGTCGCATGCGATCTCGCATACGACCAGGGCCTCATGGAAGGCACCCGGCGGAGCCTAGAGAGCTACCGGACTTTGTCGGCCGTCATTGAGCGGCGCGCGTTCGACCAGGGTCGGACCGCCGCTCTTGCCGAGCAGTCCGGGGCGTCCGCCCCCGCCCCAGAGGTAGCCGCACGGATGGAGCACCTGGAGGCTGAGAATGAGCAGCTACGGCGTCGTCTTGACGAAGCCGAGGCCGCTCGGACTCGCCTACTCCAGGGCGTCGATGACCCCGAGTCGTCCGCCCTGAACCAGGCGGCTCTCCGGCGCGCGGATGCCGCTTTGGAGCTGGCCATCTACCCATACCTAGTCCAGGTGTGGGGAGAACGGACGGCCGGTCCACAGCGCACCCGCGATACGGTGGAGATGTTCCGCGCCATTGCAGATCTCGGCGCGACCTCTCTACCGGCCTCCGTCGTGATGGCTCCGTCAGGACCCGGATTGCAGGGCTCACCACAAAAGCCCCTGCAAGCTCCACCGGGCCTGCCTCATCCGCCCGTGCAGCCGGCTTTCACTATGCCGGCTCCGCTGCTTCCGCGGCGTAGGGACTCGTCACCGCCGCCAGACCCCAAGACAGGCGGCACGGATGAGGAGCCCATGACGATGGGGGAAGGCTAGGGTGCTAGCCTCGTCGCTGCACTTGTGCGGCGGCGTGCCGGAGTCGCTTCCGCGGCTCCGCCCTGCCTCAGACCCGTCCTGCGGATCTGAGGAGCCGACCGGCAGGGCGGTCGGCAACACTTTTTAGAGGTACTATCACTTTTTATCACTCGGTGTGTCGTTTTACAAAATTTCTAAATTTAAAGTCTAACCTTAAAGATATTCCAAAGACTCGACACACCGTCCTTTTATAACGAATGACCTTCCAAGGTCATCACACGGTTTTGGACCACCTCGGTCAAAATTTTAGCTTGTTTATGAGGGTTTATTCAAAATTGCAAAGCGCGTTATAGTTTACTCCGTAAGTCCGGGGGTAGTTCCCCATTCTTCCAAAAGGGACTCTTAAAGTCCTAGTGTTTGCGCCGTGACTTCCGGGCGTTGCCATCTTGCCTTCTTCCGGCCCCCGCCATGCGAAGCCTTCGTCGGGTTTCGAGCATTTTGGGCGCGGGCGGAACATGTTGGGGACCAACATTGTAAGAAGGGGGTAATGTGGCGATTTTGCCCTAAGCACGCGGCAGGTGATTGTAAACATAAATGCCATTTAGGTGGCCTTTTCGTACTTGGCCTTGTTTTGACATGCTCCGTTCGAGCGTGCGTTGCCACGGCGACGTATTGTAATTTACGCTCCAGTAAACTATAACAATGGATCGATTAAACCTCGCGTGCGCCCTACAGTTTCTGGTGTATTATATATACACTGGAAGCGACTCGATCGAGGAGATTGTCCAAGATCGAGAGACAGGACGCACGCAAGGCTCGCCATGAGCTTTGTGTTCCCTGTTTGTGAGTAGTGGGCTCCTAGAGCCCTGGGGACGATTTCCATGGGGAGGCCCGGGCTGGGAGAGACAAGTTGCTGACTCGGGGGCCTTCGGCCCTGTGGATCGCCAGCTCTCTCCCTTCCCGGGACGTGTGACAGAGGCTCTGGCCAGCATGTCGGACTGTACGGGGTTCCGTCCCCGAGGCAGACCGCGGCTCGCCAGGCCCCGCCAGTTAACACCGTAGGGATGAACTAGTTTCTGAACGGTGTCCGTAGGCCTGGGAGTGTCGGGTGGGCTGTTACCTGGTTACCGTTAATGCTGAAGTAGTTACCGTGTCCGCCGCGACCTCCGGTGAGCGGCCCTGCCGCAATGATCCGGAATAGCGGATGCGCGTCCGCAAGGACTCGGATGAGAGAGGACTATCCTCGAGGATCCCGAAGAGCGGACGGTAGTCAATAACTTTACATTATATTCTCCGCACGTGAAAAAACAGTGTGTCACCATCGTATTCAGAACTATTTCTTGCCGTCAATCTAACAAATTCATAGAATACAGCTGTAGGACAAATCCTGTCCAATTCACGTTCATTGCCTGTATTTGGCACTGCATTTGTCAAATTCAACCATTTGAGACACCATGATTGCTGTGATTATGCACTGATAATGACCACAGGGGCGGATCCGAGATTCAGGCAGGGGGGGGGGATGGGCAAAACAAACCCGTTCCTATCGTGGGTATGGGGTCCCCTAGCTAAAGCCGGAAGCTTCCTGGCCTCTCCCATGTAGTATAGTATCGACATAAATACCCACTGATGCCCCTGCTCTGTAAAGTAAACCAGTATTAATACCAATATCACCCTGTTCTCAAATGCATTTCAATATTTTTTCTCGTCATTAGGTGGGGCAGCTTGGATTCACGTGACAGTTATGGGTCATTATGGGTCTTTTTTAGTGCGTAGTTGTAGTCAGTATAATTTTGCCAAACGGACACAATGGCGCTGTAGACCTCATACGCTCTGTGACACTGCTGAGCTTTCAAATGGTTGAAATGTTGATCAAAAGTTCCAGTTGATCAATGTAACAGCACAAGGAGACTCGCGCACAATTGTGGATATGGTGAAAGTATACAAAACTTACTTGAGACTGACCAAAAAGGGTAAAATTGATACTTAACCATATTACACCCCTAATATCGCCCACCTGTTTTTTGTGTCGACATGGTCCAGTGACTCAAAAATCTAAGTGAACGAAGCTATTGGCAATTTTTTTCGTCACGCATGACTGAATTCAATCCCACTGAAAACAAGCTCCACACGAGCAATTGTGCTGATAGAAACTTATGTTACATCACTGGGCACCAACTGAACGGTATAACTTCTATTCGTGTTGAAGTTAAGTCTCCTGCAAGTCATTATGGCTACTCGCTTGGCGAAATCTCAGGAAGACTTAGTTGCTTCCATTCGCTCAGTGCTGAAAGAAGAGCTGGTCCCAATTAAAGAGAGTATTTCTGACTTGTCACGGAAAATAGAAGGTGCAGTCAGGGAAGCCAAAGAAGCGAAAGAGATTGCATTGGAAACACAGGAACTTGCTGCCAGCATCCAATCTGACGTATCCGAACAACACAACTCACTGAAAGATGAACTAAAACAACTACAGGGCTCGATACTCGGGCCCTTACTATATTTACTTTATGTAAATGATATTGCGAACTCTTGTTCCAGTGATATACTTTCCTTTGCGGACGACACCACCTTGTATCTCTCTCATTCTGATCCGGTAAGTCTATTTACACAATCAAATATTGAAATTAATAAATTATATGAATGGTTCTGTTCTAATAAATTGGCAGTAAATCCTTCCAAAACGAAGTACATAGTTATCAAGCCCTCTCATAAAGCTTTGTGTTTAGATAATTTATCGATTTGTATAGCGGGAACCAAACTCACACGAATAGGAAATGATTGTGCTGAGAAATATACAAAGTTTTTGGATATAAATATTGACGAATCTCTGTCCTGGAAATTTCATATACAACATGTAATTTCTAAAATAACGAAGACTCTATTCGCAATCAAACAGGTAAAGAAAATACTGCCAAGGCAATCATTAGTGAGTCTTTATAATACTCTGATTCATCCTCATATTAATTATGGTATCATCGCCTGGGGCGCTGCAAATTCATCTTTATTAAAGAAATTGGTCACTACTCAAAAACGAGCTATTCGCATAATCCATAATGTTCCATTCAAAGAGCACAAGAACCCTCTTTTTAAAGATTCCAAAATATTAAAACTAGCTGACCTTTATGAATATAATGTATTGCTTTTCATGCATGGTTTTTGTTATAACAAACTCCCCAGGTCCTTTATTTCTATGTTCAAATATAACCATGATATTCATGCAAATCGGATAACGAGACAATCTAATTTGATTTACATCCCACGATGTGACTCTAGGTTTGTCAGAAATCTCCCCATCTTCAAATTTCCCATGATCTGGAATCGGTGGATTAATGATGTACGTGTCACACCATCCAAATCTCAATTTGAAAAAATATTGAAAGAAAAATTTATTTCAACATATGAGCCCACCCTGGTCTGATAGTGAATAATGAATTTGAAACTCAAGTTATGTATGAATGTATGTGGCGCATGGAGCCCTCCTGTATTTGTATTTGTTTAACTTGTATTGCTTATATTATTGCTCATGCAAGGTAACACCTATTTTGATGCACAAATATGTACGGTTGTAAATGTAAACATATTTTATTTATTATTATTATTATTATTTTTTTTTTTTTTTTCTCAATTTGTCAACGTTACACGACCTGGTCGTAGTCCATAACCTTTTACCATGTTTGATTTATGTGATTTGGGCCAAGCTGGAAGACAGCAAACGCTAAGCTTGGGCCCCATTTTCCCCATGCTTATATCTGTAAATTATATGCAAACTCTGAATTGCTTCTTGGGAAAATGAAATAAACTATCTATCTATCCATAACGCGATATGGATCGATCGTTTTTTTGGCATAATGTCACATGATGATAGATAGTACTATAAGTCTTATAATTAAAGTATAATCGAAACAAATTTTCAATATCTTATAGCCTAAGTGTCATTCATTTCACACAACAAAAATTAGCTATAAAACTCGATTAGTGGGGTTTTGTATCGGTGTTGAAACTATCTACATGTCCTAATGTTGCAAAAAATAACTTCTTCAATTTTACACTTTCCAGAACCAAATTTTGTGTGAATGAACCTTTAAAAAATCTATCAAAAAATAGAACAAAAAACAATTGAAAAAATTAGTTTGAAATTTCGAGAAATTTGGGTCTTGTCAGAAGGTGCAGGCAATGTTATACCCTGGAGACACTGTTGCTGAAATTGAGGTTTCGAAATTTTCAAGTTGACTTTGTAAGTCCAAAAATGCAAAATTTCGAAACAAAACTTGAATATGATAGAAACTGACATAGTCTAACATATCTGAGAGTTTCAAGTTTTTTTGTAGACAAACTTGACATATAATATATTTTTCCAAATCTTTAGAAATACGTGTCCTTTTGCCACATTTTTATGTCCTTTTGTCACATTTCAATAGGTAAATATTAAATAATTCCTGTAAATGTTCACATATTTTCACGAAATTTTTATTGTTGCATGGTAGTGACATACTGCAAAAAATACACAAATTTTACACATTTTGGTTCAAAATTGCAGCCGTTTCTTGTCCAATTGACACATTTTCTTCAATATCTCCAAGAGTATTTATGTCAATAATTTGATTTTTTTTCATAATGTGTATAATTCAGTTCTACGGCACATAAAGAAAACCCAACACTGTTTTTGTCAAAAAAATATATGACTTTTTCCTATTTTCGTCAATTTTCACTCTACAAGCGTGATTTTCACATATGTATACCTCCTACCAGAGGTGTCTTGCGTAAAAAAAAATCAGATTTTTTATACAAAAATAAACATTTATTTTAAAAATATTTTCTGTGAAAATGAGATAGATAGATGGTCAATGAAGCATTTGTACAACATATTGTGTACATTTGTCACACATACTTTGCTGCCATCTGGCGAACGTGAAAATATGCTCTCCAGATTCTTGTAGCAAAAGGACAATGGCATGCGACAATAGTACTAATAACGGAACTATCTATCTATCATGTGTAGCAAAAGTACATGTTATGTGACATTAGTACCAGTTACAAAACTATCTATCTATTACATGTAGCAAAGGTACAATGCTATGTGACATTAGTACTGGCAAACATAACTATCTCCCTATCTATCATGTGTAGCAAAAGTACCATATTATGCGACATTAGTACTTTCGTGGAATACAATCTATCTATCTGCAGTGGTCTACGATCTATCTACTAAGCATGATGTACTTTTGTCACAGGTAGATGGCAAAAGTGACAATCGGACATTTTGCAACAAAAGGACACTCAAATGAGACAAAAGGACAAGATGTGACAATCGGACTGCAACAAAAGGACACAAATGGGACATTAGGACACTCAAATGTGACATTCGGACACAACATGTACGAAAGTCACAATTGCCTGCAACAAAAGGACACAAATGCGTGACATAAGAACAGATCGCGATACCTATCTATCTATCTATCTATCTATAAGCATGGTTGTGAAAATATACAATAATGTACCTGCCCATTTGTATAAATAGTAAAAAAATTCTCTTCTGTTAGAAATAAACAATTATCTTTTATGATAATATCGATTTGACCAAATAAATGGATCAGAATTCGTTTGATTACACAATTATGTTAGTTACCACACGACATATTGATACATGTGTGTTTGTCCCTATGCCCCAATGTCGTATTTGCGCCAATGAATTTCGCCCGCTTAACAATTTGATCTGGTTTGGGTCAAAATTGTGGTTTTATTTCTCGGAAATGGCGATAATTGGCGATAAACGTCATAAGAATATCCAGCAAACTTGTATATCATTCCCCATATGTCAACAATTGCTAGCTAAGCTGTAAATTCAATAACAAGTAAAACAAAATAGCAATTTTGTCCTATGACCTTGAAAATAAGGTCGAAGTAATGGTCATCAATATTCGGCATACATCATTACCTATAGGTGCACAACTGATTCCTAAGCTGTAAAGTCGATAATAAGTTAGATAATATCCATTTTGTCCTGTGACCTTGAAAATAAGGTCAAATGTCGAATTCAAGATCACGAAAATAATCTGCATAAATCATTTCCTATATGTTCATAATTGATTCCTAAGCTGTGAAGTCGATAAGAAGCGAGATATTAGCCATTTTGTCCTATGACCACGATAATGAGGTCAAAGATCAAATTCAAGGTCATCAAAATATTCGGCATATATCATTTCCTATATGATTTCCCACAATTGATTCCTAAGCTGTAAAGTCGATAATAAGCGAGACATTAGCCACTTTGTGCTCTGACCTTAAAACTGTGGTCAGAGGTCAAATTCAAGGTCACGAGAATATTAAGCATATGTCATTTCCTATATGTCCACTATTGATTCCTAATCTCTAATCTCAACGTTGAGTGAGATTTTAGGCATAATTTGTCCCTTTATAAAGCATAGAGAATTTAACATGGGAAAGTCCCATTTGGGCCGAGTTTGGACCACTTCGAGCGATTCAAGGGCAACGAAATTTATACACGTCACAGAGGTATATATATGAGGAGTGTTATGCATCAATAAGAAAAAAAAAAGTTACTGAACATATTTTGAGAAAACGGCCATCAAAGTCCAAAACTGGCCATCAATTTTTTTCATCAAAAATGGTCGCCAGTTTGAAATAATAGCGAAAATAATAAAACTGAAAAATACCTCCTTCTTGAAATATTTTAGGCATTTTTGTGCAAAATTTCAGGAGGTTTCGATCGTAAAATTTAAAGATAAAAATATAGACGGACGATGGACGCAACGCCACGCCAATAGGTTATCGGACCAAAGGTCCAGTAACCAAACAAGAAAATGATATCCCATAAAAGTCACAGATAGATCACTTATATGTCACATTGACTCAATAAAATATGGGTGCAATCATTGATAATAGAAATATTTAAATATTAGGTCAATTTTTGTCTCAAACATCCACACGCAAAGATGCAGATCAGCCTTCTTTTAAAGACATTTCATAACAATTTCGTACACAAATCGAGTGAGAACAACAGACATTCCGCACGGATGGGGGAGGAATAGCTCTATAGGTGGAACGACAAGCGACCAGGCTACCGTATTCATGCGCATTTTACGTGTCCAAAATGTTTGGACACGTAAATATTTGGAACGGAAGCACAAAGATAAACTATGGAAATATTCATAGGTAATTGACTGGATACAGTGTTTGAGGCCCGAGGTCGTGTCTGGGCCGTAGCACTCGCGAGTGCGTCCGCGGCACAGACACGACCGAGGGCCTTAAACACTGTATCCAGTCGATTAACTTAATATTATATGCCGCATCATGATATGCACAACCCTCGGGAGAGATATTACAAATTTTCTAGCCATTTTAGACCCTGGAAGCAAAGAATTTCATAAACATTTTCATACACTACAAAAACGAAAACGTCATTTCACCAACGCATGAATACGGAAACACCAAAAGAACGTCGGTTCCTATGCGCGATGCAGGTCAATATGAAGGAGGTCAATACCGCGGTTTATCACATGCTATGAATTTATCTTAAACTACAAACAGTGAGAATACACAGTGATTTCCGACAGTGTGATAACCTTTGCCGGAAACATCATGTTTGCACTATTTTTTTCTTCACATTTTTGCTTCACATTTCACATATTCACATGCACTTGTCTGAATGCGTTTTTCTTTAAAGAACAATTAAAGCACGAGTGTTCTATGACGTCACAATGAAACATCACGCGATTCAGCCTTAGTAACATATAACCCTTCAGAAAACGTACAACCACTGTGACGTCATAATACAAAGTATTTCACGACCCGGTGATCTGCATTGTTTATATTGTTTCCTAGCAACGCACATGTTTACGGGTCTTCTACTCAGGGTCCTTGAGTACCCTGCGCTGATCCCATGACTGTACTCAGCATGGAAGACAGGTCACAGAGTGCTACAAAGTAACGGTATCCATATACATGGATACAAATGTGGAAATGAACTCTGTGTATTTCAAGTATAATCTTTTGGCTTTCAACTGAACACGATCTAAATCATATAATAAACAAATTATAACATGGTAGCAACCTGATATGGTTTTATCCACTCGTGGTGAATATGATATCACTCACCACTCGTGGATAAAAACCATATCAGGACAGGAAGCTGGTATAATCTATATATATTATACAAATATTGACTTTTTTGTCCACAATTGGGTGCCCGCGACACAGGTTCGATACATACCTACATGTATTATGTAGGCAATATCTGAGACACTGTATCGCTTAATATTTAGATTGTTTTGCTGCGTTATGATTAGAAATGTTTCATAACGTACTCTAAAACCCCGTCCTACAATGGTGACAAGTTGAAATTGCCAATGAGACGAATCAGATTCATATTGGCAGTTGATAAGCATGTATCACTAACACAAGGGATTGGTAGGCCTATCATAATGTATATATCATAGTGTCCTTTGTAAATTTGACATACATATTTGACATGCATAGAAGTCGAACACTTTTGGCGGTAGCAAGCCGCCCCTATGGTTATAATTTTACTGATAAATCGTAGTTTGTTTTGGGGGGTTATTTTTTTCCTATGCATCATAATGTTATAGTATTCGATCTTGGGATACATATCTGCTTTGTGATTCACACCAGATAACCAGTCGAATTTCGCATATGATTCTACTGTGCCAGGCTGAAATAGATGTGTATATAGTTGAGTCCACCACTGCAAACCAAAAACATTATACATGACAAACAGCAGACATTAACATAACTGTATTTACTTAATAACATTAATAGCATTATTATTAACATAATAACTAGAGCTTCAAAATGACATATTTTATAGAGTAACTGATCAGCATCCTAAAACTGAAAAAGAAAATAGGGGGTCACTGTATCCGTTCGCATGGAAAACACGATGCAAGTTGTGAATATGGACCAAAAAATATGCAAAAATTCCATAGTTATGTCATTTTAGGTAAATGTTTGTGATTTTGATCGAATATGTCGAAGAAACCAGCACGGTGACCCCCTATTTTCTTTTCAGTATTAGGATGCTTACAATATTAGGTCATTTTGAAGAGATAATCTTCAAGAAAAAACTTTTAAATTTTTACTCTTCTTCACCTCACTGTGTGTATAGCGGACTACATGCACGTTTAAGTCCAGTTGAGATATAACCCATTATTGGTATATATTATAATATACATATAATATATTATTTTATATAATATTTAGGCCTACAGTGTTTTGGGCTTTTTGTGGTAATGCTTCCGAGTGCAATATCTATTCAAAGTTTATCGTAAAGGAAAAATAAACTTGTTCAATATTCTCATGTCATGCACGAGTATTTCTATGTGTACTAAGAATAATATGGTGACAGTGTGTTTACATAAACCATTTCAACAACTCCAGTAACTTCATTTAAATGTCAACACTGTTACACACGTATAATGAAGAGAAAACTATTTCTTTACTTTAGAGTATATACTATATTAAAGCTACATGGTAAAGGTCACCACATAAAAAAATGTTGTCGATTCTATAATGCGTTAATTTATAAACTGGCACTCTGCCAGGTTTCTCTATAATATTTCTGTGTATATGATTTTTAATAAATATGTGTGTTATTAACGGTTGATACGGGCTTGCACTATTTACCGCGTACATGACATACATCAGGTTACTAAACGTATTAACTTCATATATGATGGTTCCGGTCCAAAAGGGATACTGAACCTATACTGAACGTATGGTCCGATAATCTTATGTCACGGTGTTGACCTTATGTCCGCATCGGCATATACCGGTTATTGCGATATATTTCAGAAATTGCTTGTTTTTCTTCTAACTTGATCAGGGCATTTATATGGCTCATTGAAATTGTTGTTCTGAGACGGTGACCTTTTCTATAGCGAAAACGATTTAATTTTTTTTCTGATTCATGCATTCAGTTACAGGTAATACTCTTAGCAAATTGGGCCCAAGTATCATATCCTGTGCCTTCCTCTGTATTCAATAAGGATTAAAAAGGTGCGAGACGGATTAAATGGTATGTTTTCAGTGGACGAGTAGTATTAAGGAGCAGTGTACGGTACTTGGGCCGCAAATGGTATCAGCGTGAGTTGATCAGATTTGTCGAAACTTGTGATTCAGCTTGGGGCTCAAAGCTGGACTTGGTCATTTTCAGCGGAATATTTACTTTTGGGCTTTATTAATACAGTGGAGAATACATGGAATCGGCTTTAGAGGCTAAACGGTCGTTATCATAATTGGATACGTATATTGATTTCCACACAGAAACGTTGAAATAATCACACTTATTAACATAAGAAATCACATCAAGAATCACAGAAACTTTCTCGCAATTTTACATTACTGTAATTTTGTTGAAAGCTATTCAATACTAGTAAGTTTCAATCTAAGTGCGTGGTCAAATAAAAATCGCTTAGCTCTTGAAACTTTTTTTTTCTCAATGTAAAAGTTCGGGTGAAGAAGAAAAAGAAATGCTCCTGATTGAAGTTCGAGAATCAACGCAATATTTTTCACATACCCAATAAAATTCAACTATTAGTCAATAATTTTTTCAATTAAACGGTGGTTAAAATATATCACGTATAACTGTTATACATTGCCAAATTATAGTGAAACAAAGCATCTGCCTCAAAAAACATCTGCTGAATTTGACAGGCGATTTCATCTGTATACTATGCTTGTTCTGCTGGTTCCGGGTATAAGTATGTGTCCTTTTCCTGGAGAACAAAAAAAATCACAGGCTATAAATTCTACACATTATTAGTACTTCAAAAATCCGTCATGATATCCAAAAAAAATCGAAATTTATTTCCTATATTGACAAAAAATACTTATATAGCAGTGCTTCACTGTTGTATTGTTATATCACCATATACTTCTCAATTTGTACTTTCCTGGTATGTAGATAGCTGTGAATGAATATTAATCATGCAGTAGGCTATTCGTCTCAACCTGATGTGTTTGATATCATAACCAGGAAAACAATTCGTACATCATGATATCAAATAAAGATATAGAAAAAGGAACATGCTATCGGCCGATTTTGTACGCCATAGGCCTACACTTCAGAGGACAGTAATTTTGTACTCGCGTACAAGCAGCCGTCCCTCCCCCTCGCGTACCACACATCAGCCTTACTACCGAGTGTACATGTGTGCCGCGACAACTCAACTCACGCAATGCGAGTCACAGTGGCACACCCCCACTATAGTGGAGGTTCCCGCCATCACATTGGGCTCACACTGGCGGGTCTTCCATGTATGGGGGGTGGAGTGAATTGAATTCGGCCCCGTTGCTGGCTTCTGGTGAGGGGCCGCAGACAACGCCCCCAAGTAACCACTCCTAACAGGCAGGCGACCCAGGCACGGACGACACACGGGTACCAGCTCACAGTTCTCACCACTCACTCGCTCGCACGGACGGACAGACGTTACAACCGCAGACTGCACTGGTCGTGTTGCGCGGATTTTTGCCGACTTCAGACACAGGGAAGAAGCGTGTCCAGAATCCACGTAGGCGACGTGTTCGGCGTACATTCCACATCTTCGTAGACGGTGCAAAACACCCACATTCTCTCAACATGGCTGACAAACCCGGTAAGGCGATATTTTATTCTGATTTAGCTCAGCAGTACACATTGCGTTTACAAGTATAACCTCATGCATAATTGAGTCATCATTTTTCATGCCTTTCTGTTTTGTTTTGATTTATTGGATTTGTGAAAAATAAAGAGGCCCGATATTCTGATGTTTGTTTTAGTAAACATTGATTATTAGCAATGAATGGTTGGCTTGTATTTCTATTGCGTGAATATATCAAGGAAGCTAGCTTATTCAGTGAATGTGTGCGTATGTAATCATGTAATACAGACATAATGCTTGTGTTTGCTCGCAAAAAAAGTACACCTCTCTTTCAATACAAGGTTTGCTCCGAAATCTGTTCATTGAATCATAAATGTCTGGTCACATTTCGGTGTATAACTCACTGTCTGGCTTCCTTCTAAACGCCACCAGACTGGTGATGTGTTCCAGTGACTCAGTGGATTCTCTTTAATTCACTTCTCGAACGACAGTACTCCGCTTTGGGCCGACAGACCGCGGCCCCCCCCCCCTCCCCCCCCCCCCCCTGAACTCCACCCACCCCCTGCATTCTATTCTGAACCATGCTGTGGACAGCTGTGTCCCGTGGAATCGAGAGGAGAGAAGGTCTTGTAAAAACTCTTGTTGATGCAATTCCATTAGCGTGAGTCATAGGACCAACTGTTGCAACGTGAAGAAAACCATACGTCGATATAAACTCAAAAGTCGATGGAATTTCTGCTAGGTGAATCTACGATCGATATTGTAATACAAATGTTACGAGGCTTTTATATTATACCGTGGTATTTGACCTAAACCATGACTGTTAGCACCGATAGGCATTAAGTTTCCTTGAATAGTGTTGGGTGCTATTTCGGAGTGCCTAGATGTTCTTTGAATATCGATATTGGATATTTGTCTTTTGATATACTTACTTATAGGTATAAAAGTATTATCATTGAATCGATTTTTATTAAAGTAATCAGGCTTAATCCATCACATAAACGAGCTACTCCCTCCATTATTTACCTTGTATAACGGTTTAAGTGCCATATATTTTCAAATCGGATATTTTGGAAACGTTAACCCTAGTTTAACCCTTACAACTAAATATCCTAAACAAACTATGAGGTGAGCGAGTTGATCTTACTCAAATCCGATCTTACAACATACTTATATACATGTATGTAAAGTGTCAAATTGACACTGGTTGTTATTGGCCTACGAAACTGGTTTGTGCAAAACAAGTTTAGATATGTCCTACATACAGCGAATTTAACTACTTTTATAGTTTACACTGGCTATCAAAACCAATGAAATGTAGTGGAAAAGTACCAACTTTATTTCCAACAGTGTATAAATACATTAAAAGATGCTTCCCCGATTTCGTTCCCAGACTGAATGCAAACGTAGGCCTATGTCGAGCTTTATTTTCAAATGAAAAAAAACATATCGCTGGTACTCATTCGTATTAACTTGGACTGCGACATGCATTTCGAAGTAAAACTGACATCTAGGTGATGCGAGTGACATCACACACGGAAGACACAACACCAGATTGTTACACTATCAAAAAGCCGCCAGGCCATTATCAAATGCGCATAAAAATGCAATAAGTTGTAGGACTGGACCGATATAGTACCAGCTCGACTGGTTGCTAGGCGATGTCGTTGGGGGGGGGGGGGGGGGGTCCATCTCGTCACCTGTGAGACATGTCTGTGATTCATTTCCTGTTATTTTTTTCACAAATTTCTCGGTTCAGGTGGCGTATCTTTATAGTGAGAGGCCAGGAATTAGTCTTGAGCGGTAGCCAAAATACTTTGTTTGCATGCAGTGCGAATATCGAATTTTCTTTTGAATATTCCAATTCAAATATCATTTCACAATATTAAATACGTTGAACACTTTCAAGAACTAATAGAAGATTCCTACAATTTTCCTGATGAATTAGTACAAAATATTCCTGATGAAATAGCGCAAAATGTTACTGATGTATGAGTGCAAAATATTCCTGATGAATTAGTGCTGAATATTCCCTTGTGAATTAGCGCAAAATGTTACTGATGTATGAGTGCAAAATATTCCTGATGAATTAGTGCAAAATATTACTGAAGTATGCATGCGAAATATTTCTGATGAATTAGTAAAATATTCCCGATGAATTAGCGCAAAATATTCCTGATGTATGAGTGCAAAATATTCTTGATGAATTAGTGCAAAATATTTCCTATGAATTAGCGCAAAATATTCCCGATGAATTAGCGCAAAATATTCCTGATGGATTAGTGCAAAATATTCCTGATGAATTAGTGCAAAATATTCCCGATGAATTAGCGCAAAATATTTCTGATGTATGAGTGCAAAATATTCCTGATGGATTAGTGCAAAATATTTCTTGTGAATTAGCGCAAAATATTACTGATGTATGAGTGCAAAATATTTCTGATAAATTAGTGCAAAATATTCCTGGTGAATTTGTATGCATGTGCCCTGACATTTCGTCGGTAAAACTACCCATTCATCTAATTGACTTGCATTTATCTTACCATACAGAAGCAGAATATTATAATGAAGGGACTGTCTGGCAGAATAAATACATCCGTGTTATCTTATTACAGTGTAATTTGTGCAGGATCGTGTCCGTTTCGAAATAAATAACATATTTAGCCAATATTTTAGGGGAATGCATACATACATGAAATAATACTTCTGGGACGGTCCTGGTATAATAATGACTAGGTCTACATGTACCACAGAGAAAAATGTGCGCATCCGTGACCGTTAACAGGGCATAAATTATGTGAAACTTTACACGGATGTTTGGGTTTTTTGCGGAAAATAAAACTGGTTTTGCCTTATATAGCGCTACTGGGCAATCGTGTAAATATCATCGGGATAACTTCATCAAATAGTGTCAAGATTGACAAAATATCGATTAATTTTATTGAAGCTTTTAATCAATATTTATCGTGTGGGTACATATCGCCAGTGATGTATGCGATTAACCCGTATGATTTAAGGTCATTGCGTGCGAACCAATTTAATATTCGATTCAATGGCATTCCATCATGGGTATTCTAGTGTTATGATAACTGTTCATGATAACATCAATCAAAATACCACAATTATTGGCCTAGCAAACGCTCTGCATTGTGTTTGTAAAGTTTAAATGGTAACTTGTTGAAGTGTGCCCACTTAAGCAATATCGTTGAAGTAGTCGTAACCACTTCATATTTACGCGAAAAGTCACGCGAAATACTAGAGTAAAGCTCGGTAACTCAAAAGAGGGGTATTGTTACTGTGGTAAACTTCTTCCTCATTTCATTCAGGAAGTTTCGGTAGTGTCAACACTCTTCAGTGCGGAGTGAAATATTTCATTTTGCTTAGCTTATTAAACAGAAAAGGGAAACATAAGGAAAATATTGCAATGTGTGTTTTCAGCTTAATTTTGCATTCCAGCTGAGCATTGCGTATAGATTTTGAAACGCATTTCCATTCGCAGTTGTAAAGTTCAGTGTTCTTCACCGACCGTGAACCAATTCCCAGATACTACTGTAGCATACGTGTATTGAACTGTTAACAAGGATTCACAAGGCCCGAACCATGTCATTCCTCATTCAACATTGTTCAAGGTCGACATCCAAATGTAGGACCTACATTCAAATTGTATACAATTCATACTTGTATGTTTATGTAGTAGCTCCCACATTCAAGAGGCGTACTTTTGAAGGTCACGTTACCTACTTGAGATTTTAGCATGTATTTCTCTTCTTTTTGCAATTGTCATTCAATTGGCTTTATTCAGAAATCTATTGATGCTTTGTGAATTGACATACCTGGAAGAATATTGCCTATGGGGCTGGTTCTTAACAGTACCGTTTATAGTGAAGAACGGAGTTTTGTTGCCTAGTGCAAACTTTAAAATTCAATCTGGACAAATTGAATATGTGTTAATAATTATATGTCCTCTGGTCTATTTGTTGTCCTACAAAGATCTGCGCTCACCAAGGCGGGTTGAATCAATGCTCATGAATTGATGCCTTTTTACAGCACTGCTGGTTGGCATAGTTCATTGAACGAACTTGGCTCTGAACTGGTCTTGATTCTGATCCTGTAGCAACTGAATGATATATTTATCATGGGTAAATATTACACACAATAGAAATCTATTTGTATTTAATACTACTTATGATTAATTTGGCTTATCGATCAGATTAAAAAATTCAATGATTAAGTATAAGTATCACTGGTGATAACAGCTGTTCAATAATTAAATTAACAACTATGCTACGCGTATTTAATCATAATTGGACTTGATCAAATTTGATTTGCTAAGATATATTCGGATATATTTTATTTACTTAAATTATTTATCTGATTAGCACATTGCTACTATGTAGTGTGAAAGACATTTCTGTGAGCGAAATAATCATCGAACTACTCGCACTACATTTGAGACAATCGATGGAAACTACTATATTGTGAAGTTTCCCACCGTTTATCAGAAGAAATGTCACTATAATATGTCTTGATTTGGCCAGCTTCCAACTTGTGTCAAAACTGAACCCTAAGGCCTTTCTTGGCATTGAACTTTATCTAGTGTACACCATGGGTAATAACTCGAGATTATTTTGGTGTCGAGCCAACAATTACTAGTATCTCAATGAATTTATGCCCTAGTGACCTCAACAAAAACATAGAAGCTGAACGTATCTTGTTATCTTTGAGGAAATATGACCTGTTTGTGTATGGGGACACAGGGCGCGATAAAATATTCATATGGTGATGATGAGTTCAATAGATAACGTAGCTAATCGTATCATGTCGCAACAAACTGTCCTCCAGTCATGCGAAGGTCAAGTTTTTGAGGTGGCGATGGTGATAACGTCGAGCGAATGTACAAAATTTCCTGTGAACAAAACTAAATATTTCCCCGAGAAATACACGAATAAATTCAACTCAAATCGTACGTATTTGCTGAACATATACACAAATTGTATGACACTGACATTGTATATTGTATTATAATATTGTTGAAGAGTGAAGACATCTGCCGTGCACAATTTGCCAGTATTTCAACTAACATAAATATCAAAATTGTCTAGCATATATGTGAACCACAATGCGGGCATCTGCTCTAAAGATAACCCAGGATGCTTGCATATCACAATATTAATATAAAACTCACAATAAATTCATTGGTATTTCAGGAAAACGGCCTAGACTGATATCATCCGGAGTAAATTCTGTCACCACTTGGGGACTGGTGAGGGTGTGTTGCCATAGCAACTATAAAATATTGCTGCGGGACGTCCCATAAATATATAATCGGGGGCATTATTGGATGGCATTTCATCGCAGTTATGTTGCTTTTGGCGATATTGTCACCACACATAAGCAACGGGTACCACAACAAACACATGCCATTTTTGATAATCACGTTACTAGTTTCGAAACAGTGAACATGCTATGTGTATATTGGGGACATCGTTAATAAATTATTAACTTGTTCCCCGTGATGATGATGATTCGGTTTATGCCCATGTGATGTTCTGTGTCTAACAATAGATATTATTCCAAATAAATGTACCCACGATGATACGTCGTAAATGGGCTTAATGGGTCATATGGAATATACCCGGATCCTATTTTGACACAGAAAATGGACTACATGTAGATAATAATTCGCCAGCAGTGAAAACGCCATGATTACTCCCATATTATTCTGTGTCCTGTAAATTGCGAACTGCGTGCATGCGTACGTAGATATATTCATTTCATAGTGCATGTAGTTAGGCCTACATGTATCTTTGTCATAATAATCCGCCATCACAAAATATTGAATTCATATGCATAATTTATTTATATTGGTTTGAAACATTACTTTTACACTGAACGTATTTAGCATCTGAATCGATCAGTGTGCCGTATTTATCATAATGTCATTGATAATCTATGACATGTGGAATACTGGCCTAATCCAATTGTCATATATCTCGGTGGTGGGTGCATCATTCAGAGACCAGCACACCGTTCACAATCGCCTGTTATCACTGTAGTGTGTCACTTGAATGGATGGATCACTTGGCTGTGTAAATAAAGAAAATCAGTATTAGATAACCTCAAATAGATTGGGTAATTGTTATGTCTTGACAGACATAACAATTGGAGTCGATTTTTTTCGCCCACATCACAGGAGTTGCGAAGATGGTGTCGTTTAGAAATAATTGGGTATTAGCAAGCACGTGCGACCTTTTTCACTATTTTTTTTGCACCCATTTTAATATAAATAGGCTAACCAGTCTTCCAGCTCTCATCAAACCCCACCGACCCCTCCCTTTTGTTGCAAAAGAGTGATCCATCGGTTAATATCCCTCGGTTAGGTTAACCGTCTACTTTTATTGGCAAATCTCGTCCTTGAGTGGGAGACGTGATCGTCTGTCATTTCCCGCGGCCTGTCGTCTGCTGATTAATGTCGGTACACGTGGGGGCAACATTCATTGTCAATCCTGCTTTATAAATACGGTCGGTAATGAGACTTGTTGTCATAACCAACAGTCACGACTGTTTCCATCTCTATCGGCGATTGACAGGTGTATTGAGTGGAATGTAACACAAACCAAACCACAAAACAAGCGACATAGTATAGGCGAGATGGCACGGGTGTGGTTTGTTCTAATATGGCTTCAGGAAGAATGGGCGTGGTGCAAAGTGGGCGTGTGGCAATCTGGTGCCATCGGCCGTGGCGTGTTATATAACGTGAATTGTATACATACCACTATATAAAATGATCTAATCTACGATGACTTTTCTGCAGTGGGAATTAAGATTTTCCTCAAATTTGTTATCTGATGTGTTATGTTGAGGAGTCGGGGAAGAGCAGTGCACCAACGATTGCAATGGCTGCCATATTGGAAGATGAGCGGATCTGTCCCCGTTTCATCTCGGCGTGAACGACTTTATTGCCATGGCTCCGGCTAGTCTGTCGGGATATTGGTTCTCGGGCAGATGGTATTGTGAGTTATTGTGCAAATACTGGAGCTTCTTCATTTGAACGTCCGGCTACATGTTCTCTTCGAATATTTATCATCATAAATTATTTATTATGATTGGAAAGACGAAGGCTAAATATTAAGAATGCGTGATTAACCATCTGCTATATTGCTATGTAAAGAAAAAAAAGTTTGATATTCATTGCACCAAAAGTATAAATTGATTAGACTGCAATGCATTCAACGAATGTTGAAAAACCGCATTGATCTATCCCAAGTACCCCGTGTGTGATCAGCCAGACTCGGACGGCCAATATGGGACATTGCCTCTATTACAAGACAATGGATACGTGGCAGTATTGTCCTTGACTGGTGCATTGCCACGGGGTATTGATGGCTGGCAGTGGCATTGGCTTTCATTGTTCGACTGATTTCATATCTATTATCTACATGTAGGCTTTAGTGCTGTTTTTTTTATCAATCTAACTACATGAACTGTGAATGTTGACGTTTTATCCATTGTGGACATTAATGAAAACATTGGTAGTTCTATACTCTACAGTTATTACTTCTTTCAAGTGCGTTGGAAAACATTCGATATGTCAAAGGAGCTAGTGATTATAACGACCATTTCCTCACGTTTTCCTTGAATATATTCATTCCGTAGGCCTACACACAATGTCCTCAATCATGTCGCTGTACACATATACCATCCTACCATTATCATATTTCTTCATACCGCGGTACAGAGTTCAGATAACTCGCCACCAACTTCCCTGTTGAGTGTCGTGGAAATAACTGCCAGTTGAGAACTCGAATGTAATCGTGACACATGTCCAACACTAGGAAGCATTGAACGCGTGATAATGAATATTTTCATCACTGAAAAATGCAATGACTAAATGTCGAGTGGGAAACATACATATACTTCCTGATCATCTCGGGTATCTAAGCCTAGTGGTATCACTGTTCATATGGCACATGCCCATGGGTTCCACTAATTTGCAACTAGATCTACCTACATGTAGAACATAGAATCTCATTTGTCAGCCAACCAAATACAGGTTATTTACAGTTACTAACATGTCATCAGAACGTTGTGTTAAATGTTGTCAATGGTCAGGCAAAATTTATTAGGTCGCCCTGGTGGTTTGGTGACTGTCACAACAGACACTAGACCTATGCTGTCTACTGTCCCAACTAAACAGTTGTATTTCCTTTCTCTGCATTCATTTCGGCCTTTCTCTATGTCTATGGACAGTGGCCCGGTTTCGAGACATGATATTGTCTGTGTCCCCCAGCAGTAGACGGGACAGCAGTCTGACTGCTACCGGGGCTTATTGATTCGCCTGGTTGTCATGGAAACGGGAGGAAATCAGTACCCACCATGTTGAACGAGGGACGAAAAAAACTGTGCCAAGGTTGTGTCGGTCGAGACTCAGAATTCATAATGAATATACAAGTATATTCAAATCAACAGGGTTGACACATGGTGGAGCAATAAAAATTGGAAAGATGAATATTCGTTCTTTAATTGTTTTGTACATGACTGTTTCTGTTTGAAGGTGTTCTCGGGTTTGACTGGGAGTTTATAAACGTGAATATGTATCATTCTCCAATTTATCTAGTATGCTGATTTCAGTGACTGATATTGTCATTATCGACTGATATTGATATTGCTGTCAGCCAAGATTTGAATAATTCGAAGCCTCCTTTTTGTGTTATCTGTTGGACTTCGTTTTACTTTATACATGTCGGTATCGTTTTGATCATAGATATACATTGTAGTGGAGAATCAATGTCTATGGTGTTTGTGGAGAAAGCTTCGATCACTTTGCCTGTCCATTTAAATTGAAAGAGGAAGTGTCTGATTCACATTCAACAATTTCTCTTGCTACACTTTGTGTGAGAAATGTCTATTCATGACTCCTTTATTCTCCCAAATATTCAATTTCCACAGTGACAAAATATTTGCACTTTGTCATCTAGAGGCCTTCAATATGGGTCGGTGTATTATAAGAGTATTTTGTACTGTGGAAGATTTCGTATCTGACTCGTGAATAAACTTTGTTTCACTGATAATAAAGGTGTGTATTATTATTATTATTATTTTGCAGATTTGGCTGAGGTCAACAAATTCGACAAGTCCAAACTAAAGAAGACAGAGACACAAGAGAAGAACACATTACCAACAAAAGAGAGTGAGTAAATAAAATTAGTATGCATTACAAAATAAACAAGAATAACTTTAATCATCTATCAATATAACGCATATCCTGGGCAAATATGATTTGATATGCCTGTTATTGGTGTGATCGTAGGCCACATGGGTATAAATGTTCAATGTTTATTTGTTACACTTCAGCCATCGAGCAAGAGAAGAGTGCCTGATTTGTTTGTGTGACCACGTGATCGTCCCGAGCGCCACCTGACGGCGGACTCCACAGCCGACTGGAAAATGGCGGGAATATTGAACGATACACGGGCGTTTTGTGATTTTGGGAACATAGTGTACATATAAAAGAACAACATTTATCGTAGATAACTATACGGGGAAAACGTTAGTTTTGCTTCTCATCGATAGACTATAGATACGGGAATGGCGTAAAAGTGTGAAAAAGGCGAGCGATAAATGGGGTTGGGTTCAACTGGGATTCATACTCATGAAATAGGCTTCAGCCGCTTTTGTACTTGATGGATGTAGTAATCTGGTGTGCTTTCATTTCTACACAAAACCGGGTTTTCCAAATTCTAGTATTGATTTCATCAAGCCTACTAGAACTTTGTCATGACAGTAAATATTCAAACGCGCAAATCACGTCCAAACACCATCCAAAATCGCGATAACTGACACAGAATCGCCTAAAAGCGATCTAACAAAGTGGAATTGAAAACATACCAGACTCCTGCGCTTGCACACATTTCGTTATTGTTTTAGGTTTGCATGTTCTATATGTATCTATTTTTGGCCAAATAGCTTGTATTGCCAAATGTTATGTTTTGTTTGTGTGATATTCTTTGTACTTTCCAAGCAACGAGATTCTTGTGTACACGATATAGATACAATCAAATTCACAAATTTCAATTTATTGCGAGAGCCATCAACGTAGATTACGAACGTTCAATTTGTATTTTTCGATTGACTCCGTTTGAAATAATGTCAAAGACTTACGTGTTGGGAGATCGAGATAAAATGGTCATATTTTGTTCGGTTTATTCCATCAGAATCACAATGTGTCCGGTATATATTTAATTGCATCAGTATTACAAAGGGAAATGATGTACGAGCTGGTCAGAAATAAAGTTCCTTTCTCAAGTTGCTCGTTGCTCTTCATCTCATAGCTACTAGTAAGGTGCTGACTGGAAAAGTATACATTGATATTTTTTGTTATAGTATATTTTGAGTATCGGCTATGAAAAATGGTCCAAATATAATCATGATAATATACATCCAATTGTATCTGATGAAAAATAACATGTGCCCAAGGGGAACACAACTTACCGAGCACCCTCAGCTCGAACACTTGGGTCACTGTCTGGTGTCTGGTGGTCAATTTGCACGTATTTTGGTGTAACCATAACCAGGGATTTGAGCACAATGGCCCGGTATGAGAACCGGTGCTTTTCGACAAAAATGGCTGTTTCGACCTCCGAAGTCATCGAAGGTCATATTCAATATCCCCACTGAAAGCGCCATATACGACTTCCCATTTAAATATGCAAATATTTTTGTTCTATCTCGAAGTATTCTGGTTGCACACATTGAGATTAGTTAGGCATAATTTGAATTCAAGGTCATATACGAAGACTTCCTATTATGGTCCTAATGCAAATCTAAGCTATATCTCCACGCGATTCGTCTCTACCCGAGTGTGACTTCCCAATATAATGTGCCAATGTTAAGCTCTATCTCGATGTATCCTGGGCGTTTACTCCCTACAGTTCCTAACTTCCTATTAGTGAAAAAGTGGATGAAACTTTCAAAGAACAAAAATAATTGCAATGGCGAAGAGATTTTTTTTTTCACTGGAAATTGTCCAAAACACATACCAGTAGTGACTTGACTTCGGACAAAAAAATAATTCACGAAAAATAAAGATGGCCGCCAGCGCATATATCAGCGATTCAAGGGCAACGAAATTTATAAACGTCACAAAATGTATATAAAAAATTAAGTCAAGGGCCAAAGATAGGTTACCGGACAATATTTAATATTTTAGATGTTAGTTAGGTCAATGGTTAAATTCAAGGTCAAAAGAATATTCAGCAATATTAGCAATTTTGTGCTGTTGCCTTGAAAATGAAGGCAAAGGTCAAATTCAAGGTCATCAAAATATTCAGTGCATATCATTTTCTATATGTTCACAACTGATTCCCAAGCCATACAGTCAATAGAGGAGCAAGATATTGAACTTTTCTTCCTGTGACCTTGAAAATGAGGTCAGAGGTCAAATTCAAGGTCCCGAGAATATTCAGCATATATCATTTCCTATATGTCCACGATTGATTCCCAAGCTGTAAAATCGATAATAAGTGAGATATTAGCCATTTTGTCATGTGACCTTGAAAATGAGGTCAAAGGTCAAATTCAAGGTCATGACAATAATCTGCATATATCATTTTATATATGTTCATAAATGATTCCTGAGCTGTGAAGTCGATAACAAGCGAGATATTAGCCATTTTGTCCTATGACCTTGAAAATGGGGTCGAAGGTCAAATTCAAGGTCATGACAATAATCTGCATATATCATTTCCTATATGTCCACAATTGATTTCTAAGCTGTAGAGTCGATAATAAGCGAGATATAAGCCATTTTGTGCTCTGACCTTGAAACTGAGGTCAGAGGTCAAATTCAAGGTCACGAGAATATTCGGCATATATCATTTCCTATTGTCCACAATTGATTCCTAGTCTCTAATCTCAATATTAAGTGAGATATTAGGCATAATATGTCCCATTATATAGCATAGGAGAATTTAACATGGGAAAGTCCCATTTGGGCCGAGTTTGGGCCAAAATGGCCCACTTCGAGCGATTCAAGCTCAACGAAATTTATATACATCATAGGAGTACATACGAGGGGTGTTATGTATCAAAAAGAAAAAAAGTTACTGAACAGATTTTGAGAAAATGGCCGCCAAGGTCCAAAATCAAGCATTTTTCGACGAAAACGGCCGCCATTTTGAGAAAAATGCGAAAATCAAAAAACTAAAAAATACCTCCTTCTTGGAAAATTTTCAAGTATTTTTGTGCAAAATTTCAGAAAAATTCGCATGTAAACAAAAAAGATAAAAATGTGGACGACGACCACGGACGACGGACGCAACGCCATGCCAATAGGTTATCGGATCATAGGTACGGTAACCTAAAAATGCAACATGAATGATCACATGGCAGTGACTCTGCAAGATGATTCGAAACCACGTTCAAGGTCCATATGAATGAGGTGTCCTGTAGCACACCAGTGAATCTATCAACCCGAATGACCACTACAGATTTTTATTAGGTGAATTTATAGACAATATAGAATATGAGTACTGTGATGAATGATATTTTTCCTGGAAATAATATGCATATGGTATATATATTTTATGCACCGAATAGAACAATTATACGTGTGTTATAATTTATACGAGCTACATCGGTACAACAAATACATCCATGTATATTAAAAATTAGCCCAAAGACTAAGATAGGTTACCAATTTTGGTATTACACAATTACATGGGACATATGGCCTTGACATTTACGAATCAAGGACATCTTTGTGAACTTCAATGTCATCATCAAGTATGCTGCATATGACTTTATATTTGTTCATAATACAAACATAATATTATAATATTAGTATTTGTCTGTTCAGTGGGGCCAATTTATACATTTCGGTTGAGGCGAAAGTTCGAGATTTCAAGTTCAAGGTCACCAAAAGATGTGTCATGTATATTTGACTTCTCATAAGCTTATAACACAATCGAACCTCTACGTCTACATGCAAACGATTAAGCATCAGAAGCCAATTTACACATTCCACGTCAGACATTTAGAAATGAAAGTCATCCGAGATCAAGCTCAAATTTATCATTAGTTTTTTTCCATATACGACTTCCTATATGCTTGAAAAGCAAACATGAGCTCTATCTACAAACATTTCGTCTGTACAGGAAAGTTTGGGCATTTTCTGACCCCAAGACGGCTGTTTTGACCTTTCCAGGTCATCGAATGTCAATTTTCAGGTCACCGCACAAATTGCCACTTATGACTTCCTATTTGAAAGTGCTAATATCTAAGCAATATTTTCAAGCTTACCAGTTTACTAGGGGTACAGTTGCGCCAAGTCCTGCACTATCATATCAAAACAGCAAGCGAGGTGGTATGTGTGTGTAGATGTGAGGGGCTTTAAAAAACGAACAAAAAATAGTGCCGATGCGGTGGAGTACTTTAATTTACAGGCAATTGTGTGACATTATAACGCATCAACTCATCAACATACAAGCATCACAACAGCAGAACTTGAGGTTACGTGTGCGGCCACAGGGACAAAGGAGAGTAGAACCAGTACTCGAGGCTGAGTGAACACGAGAAAAATCAAGGATAAGTAGACACGAAACCCATTTCTTGGTTAAACAACCCTATTGATTAGTTTGATAACAATATGAAACAATGAACTCGAATCGTATTGTAACTCGAACTCGTATTGTAATAACTCTCTACTTCCCTCTCACAGAGAACAATTCTCGTAGATGGTCTTACAATACCATAATACCTGCAATACTGGTGCAGAGCTTGTCCATGCGAAAATTTATTATTACTCGCATTTGTTTGTCGATTCGTCCATTATTCTTGCCAAAATGTGTTTTAGTTGCACTTTCCACAAACGACCAAGGTGTATGTTTTCTTTGTTCAATATTTGCTACTTAACTTTGTTGTAATCTGAGATTGTGACATAAAATATGGATAATGTCATCGCTGACTTAATTCGGTAGCAATAAGTCCACGCATGGACAAGCGCCTCACCAGTAGTACCATGGGGTCAAAATTACACTAACAGATATAGTACGGCTGACGCCGCACAATAAGTCAAGTTCTGCCTTCAAGCGCTTCGTATCTGACTAGACGTCAAGGCCTAAAGATGCCTTGGAGGCGTTTCGGTGTAGAGACTAACCTATAACATATAACATGTTTGGCACGAATGACAAGTGCTGACTCAAAAAACAATCCGAGTCAGGGCCTTCATCAATTTGTACAATCGCTGTGATACTTTTTATAGAACCATGTCTCGGTTCATCATCCATGGCTATACATATCTGTTAAAGAAGTTTCAGGAAGAAGTGTTGGGTAGTCTTGCTGATTTTGTTACCTTTATGTTTACATTACAAATGAATGGGAGAGGGGCTCACTACAGTGTTTGGTTTGTTACCCGCAGTCAATCCTTAATTTTCAAAAATATTGACTCGTACACTTGATAATGTGGATGGTGGACGGACGACAGACGCAACACCACGACGATATGTCATCGGACCATGTACGGTAATCTAAAAAAAAAAATAGCCCAAGGGGTAAGAAAGGTTACTGGATAAATGTTCAGTGTTAAGTCCAAAAGTTGTTTTTTTCGACACAAATGGCTATTTTGACCTTTGAGATTTTGCATTCGGGTTCATCTGAGGTCAACTTCAAGAACACCAAAATATCCATCATAAATATTACTTCCTATTTTGATCGTAATACAAACCCAAGCTTTGTGAATGTAGGGTATATTCGCACATTTCAACTTTGACGTCAGCTTGGGATTAACCATTCAAAGTCATGCTAATGGCAAGTTCAAGGTCAGTGAGATATCTGCAATATATATGAGTTCATATGATCATGAGAATAATGAGGCTCTATATACAGTTATTGCGTGTGTAGAGGTCAATTTACACACTTTAGTTTGGACGTGACCTGGATATCAATTATTCAAAGTCCGGTGAGGCCAAGTTCAGAGTCGCCAAAAAATCCAGCATGAGTTTTCAGATGCTCATAATACGAACATCTTCGAGTGTTTTGTCTGCAGCAGCCATTTGACACAATCCAGGCCATACGCGACCTTGGCAATTCACTCAAGAACATCTGAGGTGAACCTTAATCTCACCAAAATGCCTTTCTATGCTCATGATAAATATCTAGCTTTATCTACAGCCGTATTTGTACGTAGAGTCCAATTCATGCATATCAGGTCAGATATATGACCTTCTAATTAATTTTAGCACTCAAGATCATATGCCTGATATGATAGCGACTTCAAGACTGCCAGGAGACACGCCATACTCGTTCCTAATATGAATCCCAAGCTCTATTTACAGCTGTCTCAGATATCAGTGTGGACGAGACCTTGAGATTTATAATTCAAACTCACGTTAGGTTAAGTGCAAGGTCATCAAAGAGTATGCCATATATGACAACCTTCCTATATGTTCATAATAAGCCCAAGCTGTATTGTCCATTTCAGACCATTTGGGCCCAAATTTCGGGCCTTTCAAACAAATCAAGGCCTGTCCAAAATGTCAAACGTCTGTGACAGTTATCGAACGGATTTCCAGCAAAACACTGAATTGTTGAATTTCGCCCATTTTCGGCCTTTTGGACATACCCGGTACGCTTCGGCAGGCAATCTTATACACATTACAATCAGACGAATTCGAAAAGTTATCGGACAAATTTTTGAGAAAATGAGTCCAAAAATTGGCATTTTTCTACGAAAAGTGGTGCCCCATTTTGAGAGACATTGAATAACTTTTCAATATTTTTAAGGTATTTTTCCGATTGTTGTATGAATTTGCCGTAAACTTTGAAAATAAATACGCACACTGCAACGTCACCGCCTGGTCATTTTCGCAAAGTAGACAGACAATAAAACATAGGTATTAAACAATGAAGAATGTGTTCAATGATATTCAGTTTTTCGCAGCAACAATATCGAATATTACTAGTATTTTATCAAAACCAACAGAGAAATATTATTTTGGGTATTTTTTACACAGATCACTTGAAATCAAACGAGTTTTAAAAAGCACTGCAGTTTGTGTCATTTGTGGGAGTCATACTCCCTGTGTCCAGTGTGAATATGTGGATGCAGATGGACGGACAAAGGAGGCATCGTCGCGACAATGGGTTATCAGTCCATAGGGGCGATAACCTAAAATGGGACGTTCATGAACATTTGGTATTCATGGGGCGACAGGCACATTTTGTGTTATATGAAGATAAAAATCTGGATTACTCGAAGCACAGAATATCTACTGAAAAAAATACTGGTACTTTTTTGAACAGTCATAGGCTATGCCGAATGGTTCTCATCTCAACTACTAGTATTTAATTTGTTTCAGTGATGTTTAGGAACAGCAATGAATTGTCCAGGTACATTTGCTTACCTGCCTGGTTGTATGAACATAAAATCATTTTGCTAAACTAAATGCGAAGATAGTATTATAGATCCTTGCTAAATGTTTGCATTTGTCCCCCTCAGATAGGATTACCCTTCTACCAAAATTACATGAGGTCTAATCTAAGGTGGAGTCTTATTGGAGGGGTATTGCATCTTAAAATCATCCTAGCGCCATAGGAACAGCAGGACTCTCGGCCTTAAGCGCTCCGCTGCAAAAGTTTGAATAGTAGTAATGTTGGAATTCCAAATTTGATCCAAATGTTTGAAAAGTGGCCGTTTGACTTTTCGAGGTCATCAAAGGTCAAATCCAAGGTCACTACCCATATCATCATGTATGGCTTCCCATTAGAAAGTGCCATTAATGTATAAGCTCCAAGGAGTCTCTGAGTATATTTGCGGCAGTACCCATTACGGAGGAAAAAAAGTCCAACATTTGTTGGAATTCCATAAAGAAATGGAGAGAAAACCTTTTTTGGCCCGAAATCGCTGAAAACGAAAAGTGACATACGAATCCCAGTCCCCCCCCCCCCCCCCCATGTCGAAAAACCTGGCGATTCAACCTTCCAAAGTTCAAAATTGGTCATGTTTCGTCTAAAATGGCCCGAATTTTGAGAAAAAAATTAGCCCAAGGGCTAAGATAGGTTACCGAAAATTTTGGTTTTAAGCATTGTAGCTGACATATGAAATTGAGATTTACCAGTCGAGGTCATCTTTGTGAATTTCAATATCTTCATTAGGTATGCTGCATATGACTTCATATATATTCATAATACAAACACATAAGCTTTATCAACAAGTATTTTGTCTGTAGAGGCAAACTTACACATGCCAGGTCAGGCAATATTTTGAGATTTGCCCTTCAAGGTCATTTAAGGTCAAGTTCAAGGTAACCCAAAGATGTGTAAATATATACATGACTTTTTATAGGCTTATACCCAATCCTAACCTGTGTGCAAGTGTTTAAGCCTCAAGGGCCACTTACAGATTTCAAGTCAGACATCTAGCACTCAAGGTCATCCAAGGTCAAGATCGAGGTCATTATTAGTTGTTCCATATATGACTTCCTATATGTTCATAATGTAAACTTAAGCTCTATCTACATACATTTCATCTCAGAGGCCACTTTACAGATTTCAAGTCGGACATTTAGCACTCAAGGTCATCCAAGGTCGAGATCAAGGTCATCACTAGTTGTTCCATATATAACTTCCTATATGTTCATAATGCAAACTTAAGCTCTATCTACATACATTTCACCTGTAGAGGCAAATTTGGGCATTTTTTTCACCCAAAAATGGCTGTTTTGACCTTTCAAGGTCATCAAATGTCAAATTAAAGGTCACCTCACAAATCGCCGTATATGACTTCCTATTTGAAAGTGCGAATATCTAAGCTCTGTCTTCAAGCGTTCTATGAGTACAGTCCTGGCAGCTCCCATTATGAAGGAAAAAAGTGCAAAAAGTCCAAAGTCCAAAATTTTTTTCAAAGCGTGAAACTTTTTTTTTGCCTAGAAATGTCCCAAAATGGATAGTAATGCGATTTGGGGCAGAAAATATTTTTTTCGCCGACTCGTCAAAAATCCAAAATGGCCGCCACACGCAGATCAAAGGGCAACCAAACTTAAACACATCACAGAGGTACATAAGGGGAATCTTTTGAAACAAAAATCTCAAAACTTTCTGAACAGTTTTTGAGAAAATGGCCGTCAAATTCCAAAATTGGGCATTTTTCAACGAAAATGGCCGCCATTTCGAGGAAAATGCGAAAAATCAAAACTCGAAAAAAAAACCTTTCCCGGGAATCAGACATCTAGCACTCAAGGTCATCCAAAGTCAACCGACTCTCGACTATTTTCAGGCATTTTAGAAGATTGAAAGATTGATCGTAAACTTTAAAAATAACAAAAGTTGACGACGACCGACAGATAGACGGACTGATGCTGGACAACACATCATTCCTGAGGCTCCGCTGCCATTCTGCGTAGCACAGCTAAACATAGAGCCGTGCACTTACCGGACCCTGAAAGCAATGTCATGAAGTCATGAGAATAATTGCACATCATTCACGCCTATAACTTGCTCTACGTAAATAGATCGTGTTCGGGCCTAATACTAGTATACAACTAGACGCTTCCGGTCGCCTACGACCGCTTGGGTGTATACCCCGTAGCACTATCATTCCTCATGCCCCAAATATATTACTAATAAGTGTGAAAAACTAGAACAAGGGATAGAGAAGATTACCAGAGAAATGTAAAATCTTAGGCCACAACTGTTCCCCACCAAAATTGCTAAATTAATTTTTCAAGGTTATTGAAGGGCGAATTCAAGATCACCATTGAAACCACTGCATATGAATGTCCATTTCGACATGTTCGATAAGAAAAAGCAAAATCACAGCCAGATCAAACTTTTCACCTAAAGTTATATTTCAACTCAGGATTTTTGACATACTTTCTTCCAAGTTGAAATTCAGAGTAAAAATTGACCAAAACTGCATTTCAAGATCACGAAATTGGAGCCAGATCGAACTTTTCACCATAAGTTATATATCAACTCATAATATGTGACAAACTTGTTTCCAAGTTGAAATTCAAAGTAAAAGTTGACCAAAACTGCATTTCAAGATGACAAAATTGGAGACAAATCGAACTTTTCGCCATAAGTTATATTTTAACTCATAATATGTGCCAAACTTGGTTTCAAGCTGAAATTCAAAGTAAAAGCTTACCAAAACTGCATTTTCAAGATGACGAAATTGGAGCCAGATTGAACTTTTTACTATGAGTTATATTTTGACTCATAATATGTATCAAACGTGGTTTCAAGTTGAAATTCAGAGTAAAAGTTGACCAAAACTGCATTTCAAGATGATGAAATTCGAGCCAGATCAATGTTTTAGTAAAAATAATGTTACTTATCCAGTTACACCCAGATATCTCTACTGGACAAAACCTTTACCTTGTTGAGTTCAATAATAAATGTTTCTCGTCTCAACTATTATTATTGAGGTAAATGAGAGATTTAACTAGCAAAAATAATGTTAACTTATTTGGTTACAGCCATAAAATCTCTACTGGACAGAACCTTGACCTTGTTGAGCCCAATAATAAATATTTCTTGTCTTAACTATTTTTATTGTGGTCAATAATATACTTAACTAGTAATAATAAGGTTAACTTATTCGGTTACACTCATGAAATCTGTACTGGACAAAACCTTCACCTTGTTGAGCTCAATAATAAATGTTTCTCATCTTAACTATTTTAATTGTGGTCAATAATAGACTTAACTAGTAAAATTAAGGTTAACTTATTCGATAATATCGATCTGTTTTCACTAAAAACATCAGTCCTCTATTCTGAACAAGAATCCAGTGCTATTTGTTTTCATAGTACAGGGTATTGGATTGATCACAGATGTTCAAGTCGGTATTTTAACGGTCGTAATAAGTTAGTCCGTTAACTAAATAATATTTATTCGATCATTCTGAAAAACGATAGGTTTCGTGTGAGGGTCTTTCTCTCCGAGTCTGTGCGATTTCATCATCATTCATTGAAAACTCCCACTCGTAGAGCGTTCAAAAGCCATGTGTGTTAAACCGGCTAATTTGAGCACAAAATGTGTCGCCAATCGGCAAATTTGGTTGCTATAGCAACCAAAACCGATTGGTGTCGGGATCTTACCATAAGATGTGTCTGTATGAAAAATTATTCGAATCGGTTAAGATTTGCAACCTGTAGCGCGTTCACAAGAAAGTGTCTGCGGACACGGACGCGGACGCGGCGGCGGGGCGACGAAGACAAATCCATAGTATCCGCCGAACTTCGTTCGGGGGATACAATGATATGAAACTAGGATGGAACTGACTAGTACTGTCAAAGATATTCTTTGCTTTTGTATCGGTTTCAGTTTATTGAGGTCAAAGGTCAAATTCAAACTCACAAGAATATTTGGCATATATAATTTCCTATATGTCCTCAATTGATGCCTAAGCTGTAAAGTCGATAATAAGCAACCTGGAAAACGAGGTCAAATGTCAGGTTCAAGGTCATCGAAATATTCGGCATACATCATTTCATATATGTTCACAATTGATTCCTAACCTGTAAAGTATATGATAAATGAGATATTAGCCATTTTGTGCTCTGACCTTGAGAATGAGGTCAAATGACAAATTCAAGGTCCTTAAAATATTCGGCATACATCATTTCCTATATGTTCACAATTGATTCCTGAGCTGTAAAGTAGATAATAAACGAAATATTAGCCATTTTGTGCTCTGACTTTGAAAATGAGGTATAAGGTCAAATTCAAGGTGATCAGAATATTCAGCACATATCATTTCCTATAGGTCCACAATGGATTCCTAAGCTGCTAAGTTGATAATAAGCGAGATATTACCCATTTTGTGCTCTGACCTTGAGAATAAGGTCAAAGGTCAAGTTCAAGGTCATGAGAATATTCAGCATATATCATTTTCTATGAGTCAACGATTGATTCCTAAGCTGTAAAGTCGATAATAAGCGAGATATTAGCCATTTTGTGCTGTGACCTTGAAAATTAGGTCGAAGGTCAAATTCAAGGTCACGAGAATATTCGGCATATATAATTTCCTATATGTGCACAATTGATTCCTAATGTCTATTCCTAATGTCATCCCAATATTAAGTGAGAAATTTGTCCCCATTATAAAGCATAGGCTAATTTAACATGGGAAAGTCCTATCTGGGACCGGTCGAAAAAATCAAAATGGCTGCCATACGCAGACCAATGATTCAAGGGTAAGAAAACTTATAAACAGCACAAAGGTATATCAGAGGAATCTTTTGAAACAAAAATCTCAAATCTGATCAAACAGTTTTTGAGAAAATGGCCGCCAAAATTGGCCATTTTTCGACAAAACTGGCCGCCATTTTGGAAAAATCGATTCAATCGACGAAAAAAAAAAATGGTCCGGAGGTATGGGCCCACAGAACATATTTTATGAATTACAGGAATATTCATCCAACAGATTCTTCCCAGCGTTTGACAACGCTGACTCCGACGGACGGACACTTGACGGACGGTCAATAGTATTCAAGACATTTTTACTGTCAGTTTCAACACAAGGTCTACCAGGTACGTTGATGGTTTATGGTGACCATCACAATAAAGTGAATGGGATGCAAACCTTCAATTTATAACCAATGATTTATTGTACAAAATCACAAACAATTTACACCACATCACACGTCATAAATGAAATTCCCATCAAAACATCAACATACAACTTGCAACTTTCCTCTTGTGATTTTTGACTTGTGAGTTGTAATATGCAATAGATCACAAAGTTCCATGTCAGTGGTCCAGGGATTATTTACATCACCACTATCGCTCCACAAGTAAGTCACTGAGTACTTCAGCTTCAAGTCTTAGGCCTTTTTTCGATAATTTATCATTGATCATATACTAATATTATAACATTGTTAAATTGAGATGTTCTTCGAGTCATGCCCTTCATCACGATTTTCCAAAAGCCCAAGGCAAACATTTCAATCAAACATTCACTACAAAAGTCTTCCTGATGTACATGTATCCACTTTCTCCCTTTTCAGAAAAGGAGAAACTTTTCAAATACGTTGCAGGACAGATCAGTTTACACAACTTCATTTCCTGATAGCTGCTTGTGAGGCAACATAACAACAGACGATGCAGCAATAAATATAGCCCTCAAACAACAGATCTTCAAAGTTCATTCAACCTTTCATATAAACGTATCAAAAGTAATGCCGCTGAGATCACACGTATTGACATACACTATTGCTGGGTATATGAAAAGTGGACGCTGTTTATTTTTCGTTTCCTTGATTTCGTCCGCGAGGATTTGATTCACTACGGTAGGATCACAATGACCCTTGGAACTGGGACTGTACACGCCATCTGCAGACAGAAAGAACATCGCCATTGTACATTTTAATTCAGAAATAAGGTCCACATTTGATATGGAATCACCGGATTTATTTGTAGTAGAGCAAATTACGACATACTTCAAAGAAACATCATAGTTTTGTGGAGTGCTACTTTCACATACCTTTGGAGTCTGTGGATACGAAGCTGGGGTTTTTCAGCATCGGTTGTCGTGACAACGTCTCTATCCAGGGTAAGTCTGACACCAGGTCCCACGCGTAACCATTGCTACTCAAACCTACGCACGGGACAATACACAAACATGTACTATTCATTGAAATCACTAAAACTATTCAACTAATCTCCACAAAAATTCAATCTATGATACGTTGTATTTCCTATTGATATGCGTAAATATGAATACTCTTATGTACAAACACATATAGATCTCTTGCAATACGTTTAAACAATCTACAAAGTTGCTAATCTCACCGTTGGCTTTGAAAGTGTGAGGTCGCCATGGAGACTCGGTACTATGGAAATCCACTTTACCGGCGTCTGGGACTTCCTTGTTCTTTACCAGGCCACTGCAGTCAAAACAGAGAGCTGATTGAGAAGAATTCAAGCCACTGCAAGCCATGTGCATTTTGAGGGTATTACCCCCAAAGATTACCTATCAAATAGGAGCTCCTTACAGTCTATGAACATGATAAAAGATAGTTATCTTGTAATCTCAGCAAATCCACATGCACAAGAAGATGAAGTACCATTATTTTGTTCACAAAGTGCCTGGTACTCAAACTTGTGCAACAATATCTAGCCACATTTGCCTTTGATTGAAATCTCTCCATGATACTGTTAGACCACTCTCCCCTACACCCACACATGCACACACTCACTAGTTAATGTTGGAGATGACATCGGGCCAAGCAGCCACGCGGATCCGGTTGTACAGAGTGTGTCCTGGATCCATGCTGTGATCATGTACGAGGCCTACATGGTACTTGTACAGAGTCGTACTGAACAGTTGTCGTTCCATCGACTCGGCACAGTACTGTAAGAGGGGTTCAGTCCAATCATTCATTTATTTTTATGCATGGCATTTCATAGGCACTATCATAAATTTCGAAAAAAACTTCATGAGAAACTAGACAATGTTTTCTATTTCACCAGAATGATGGTACATATCTGTGATTGATTATTCTAGTATATCATGCTATATATGCAATTATAAACACTTGAAAAATATTTACATCATAATTTTTAAACACAGAATAATCAACAGCATTGGGATAAGCGGTAACATCTGAAGCATAAACAACTGAATGTTGTGTGAGGACATACATTGTTGACGGGTCTGAGGAAGATAAGGCGATATTTCTCAGGTGGTTGTTGGCAAACTTCATCCACGAGGTCATCGTGACGAAGTTTTGGACATTGCGCAAATGACACGCGACATAACTTTGGCGCCTTTGATATGGAAACGTTTTTGAGGACACGACATGCCGAACCTGTAAATATTCAACAAAATGGAAAAAATCATTTTGGAAGTATGCTCACAATTGAGTCATGTACTAAATCTATCTAAAACAGTTGTGTTTACCAGTGACAACAAACATAAACTTGATAATTCAAAATGTAGATCTGCTGGCACCAGTGCATGAGGCAGTTACCTGTCAGTGTCAATAACTTTGGACAATCTCGCAGGACAATGTCTGTGATTCCAACATGGTTCAACGTGACGGAGAGCAACTGTTTACAATCCAACGTCAACACCTGGACGAACAGGATATCATCAATCATACTATGTAGACATATTATCAATACAAAAATTACAATGTATTATAAGTGAGTTTTACAAATATACAAAATAGACATAGCACAGTGTCAAGAAACTTTTACTCTGAAAGAGAATTGCTACCGGAAATTCTACTCGATTTCTTGTATTGTTACAAGTTTCTGCACAATAGATTTTGTTATTTTGCTGAATTTCAGCGACAAAAAATCCACAAGAATGTGTACCTGGACATGATCGTCCTCTATAACAGGATCGCTTGTACTCGTGCTCCGGTCAACCATCATAGGCCTCTCGTAGTCTTGCGGCACACGACTTCTTCTGCAACTCTTTACTCGCCTTTCCGATTTCTTGCTTTTCTGTTTTGCTGAGGACGGTGACTTACTCTTAGTTGAATCTGAACTGGGTGGTTTCACGGGAACTATACTAGAACCACTACTAAGCGAGTTTTTCGTGACTTCCCGGATTTCTTCACTGGAACACTGACACGCGCGACTGACTCTCGTTGGCCGAAGAGGCATAATTTGCGGCTTTTTAACAATGCCCTTTTTTCGTCCCCACAAACTTTTGCCTTTGGGTTGAGTGTTTTCACTTTTCACTTGTTTGTTTTTTGACGAACTGGGACTCGAGGTAATTGTACAATCATTTTCCTCACTGCTTGTATCACAACTGACTGAAATATCGTCATTTAGCACAGAATCGTCCTTCAACGATTTTACTTTCGAATGTCCACTTTGAGATAAAGAGTTTTTCTCTGAAACTTTGGCAACATCAGCTTCCTTGTCCGCACTTTTCGAGCCATTGTCACTTTGTTTCGATGATTCTGACATTTGTTTCGCAGTTGCCACGGACGACGAAGGCCCTGGCAGGGGATCATCTGCTGGATCATCCCCCACGCCATCCATGTCCGAAGCGGGCACATCTACCTCCGCCCAAACCACGCCATCCACAACCACACACTCAGAAGTCTCACAACTTTCATTATCATCTCCTGCTGAATTATCTGCTTTTTCCTTTGAGTTTTCATCTGCAGAAGTAGACAATTTTTTTGTGGGATTACTGCCAGGGACTTCACCAGCGGAACTGGAAGATTCTTCCTTATTTCCCTGCTTCCTGTCGTCCGACGGAGATTTGTCCAGTTCAACTTTGATTACAATTTCTTCTTCTTCATCCTCATCTTCATCAAAGTCCTGATCATCTTCATCAAAGTCCTCTTCATGATCTTCATCATCGGCTATTGCGTCATTGACAGCGCCGCCGGCGTTGTTATTCGCGTTCCCTGGCAGGGGATTCCCTGGATCGGGATTGGCTGGAACATATCCTGGCTCCTGATTGGCTGGATGCTCCGGACCATTGTCAGAGACGAGTGCGGAAGAAACACCGAGACCTGTTCCAGCACTGAGACCAACCCTGCCAAATATGGATGTAGATCTTGTAAGAATTAGATGTAAATCTTGTATTGTAAGAAATGCCATTAAACTATACATTTTTCTATGTTTATAAAATTCATTTCAATGGATGAACTAAGCCTATAGATGAAAAATTAACAATAAAATCACATTAGAACCAACAAACACTAGATGCTATACACTGATTTTGCTGTCCAGTGTGATGTCACAGCAAAGCATCTATAAATGTTTATTTCGGTTGCAAATAAGTAAGCCAAATACTTTGGAACTCAGAATCTCCGGCTTACCCTACACATTGTATGTAGTTGTACTTCGCTAGATATAAGGCAATACTTCTACTCAGTCAACTGTTGCTATGGTTACCTGGAGCAGCCTTTGGGAGGTTCCATGAACATCTGCTCGAGTGACAGCGACTCTAGATTCGGCAGAAGCGACAGAAATCGACAGAAGTCTGGGAGTCGGATCGCGTGACACCGCCGCAAGTGCAAGTCTGTGACGTGATTGAAGCCGCTCATGTCTGCTGGGGAAAGGCGGTGAAAGAAACACCATGACACAACTTTTTAACGACACATTGTGCTACCATATTTACCAATATCATCAACTGCAGTAAACATCCTGCTAAAACATATCATTTTATATTTATTGAAATCATTGTGTCTATTTTGTCAACTCATAATAAAGATCCCGTTAAAACAAGCTGCTAAGTCAAGCTACAAATAAGCTTGCATACACCTGCAAATCTGATGTATAGTTTCGTTGACTATTCTTTGCGTCATCATATATTAAAATAACCATTAAAAGAAATGTTCAACTGAAATGGAATGGAACGCATGCAACATAGGAAATTGTAACCGAACTGTGACGAACTGAAATGAAAGAGATGACATGTTTAGATTACCTAGGTCTAGCCAGCTGGACGGGAAGTGTAGGTGTGGACAGTTGTACAGCGTGAGGCTCGTCAGAGATCCGAACACCTCGCGCACACACTTCATGCCAAAGTCCGTCAAAAACGCCGGGTTTTCCGTGTAGTCGGAAAGTCCCTGCTCCGTCAGCTCAAGTTGGCTCCACTTTCCTAGAAAATTTGTCAGGAATTCTTCCTCTATAATATGACTCGATGTGTATTCGATATTGTATCTTTCTGTAGATATTAGGGTAAATACATATATATGTACATACACCATACTCGAACACTCTAATTTAACATCTTTATCTTCATTTTTCGAGAATAAACATTACAACTGATGCAAATATTAACTTGTTCAAACATAGTGCTGGTGAGTTTATCAATATTGGAAAAATATTGCGCCTGTCTAGATTCAGTTTTCACATTTATGAAGATAAAATCAGTTATCACTTAATCATATAACAGTTATTTCTCCACACATAATAACAAACGCATGTAAATGTAACTATTTAGAGACCACTATCTAGTCACTCAGACACATTACAAACCTTGCTGTGGAAACGGATCAACATAGCCCAAATAGAGACTGGATAACTTCGGAAAGGAGACCTGGGCGTGGGTCAGCGAGTAGAAGAAACTGTCCTTTGTGAGTGACGGCTGAATGTGTAAGTCTTCCAGCCTGGGGAGGAGAGAGGTTATCAAAATAGACACAGTCTGACCGCTGTTAACCGCATAGGTGTATATCCAAAAATGCCATATAATCTAAATTTCAGATAGAGTATTGTTAATACCAAGTCCAGTGTGTATCCAAGTTTTATTGTGTGAATACAGATTGAGTATTACGGTACAAATACAGATGCCAATGTACACCAAAGTTTTATTATGCACAATAACACATGAAACTGATAACATATTAAAAACATTTCTTTATCAATAATGTTTGATTATATCCTAAACTTGTCACATGATTTTGATATCAGTTTCCACTACCACACTATTAATATTTCCCTTGATAATTATACTCAGCATGCTCTGCTCTGTCCACTCACTTCCCAGCACAAGTGACCATGAGGTATCCCAGGTCAGCCTCCTGTGCGTGTTTGCAGGCACCCAGCATGATCCGGTGGAGGCTGCGGAATCCGGACACCCTCCAGCTGTCTTCAACCACGTGGTGTATTAGGCCACCTAGTGAGTCGAACAGGAACTATTTGTACTATGTGCTACATCAGTGTACATATAATAGTAAGTTCATGGCTTTTTCAGAAACAGACCTGAGATACAAAACAGATATAGTGGTCCCCATAAGATAAGACCTACTCTTTCTTTGCAAAATTAAGGTCTTATCTAGGAGGAAATGTTATCAGAAGGGGTTCATCAACATTTTGAAATAATTCTAACACCATATTCGGAAGTCTCTGTATAAAGTGAGAAGTTTTTATTGAGGGAGGTCTTACCTGAGGGGGACTACTGTATATATAAAATACTTCTATTCAAGTTACATAACCAACTGCACAGCAAACAATCTGACTATTCATTCGCGAAGTGTTGAGAACTCACCAAGGAAGGGAACCCGAACAAGCTCCAGTCTTGAGAGGTTCCTCGCCGTGACGAGACCAGTCATCAACGACACATACTTCAGAGCATTTGGGGGACCAGCGCAGTTGTTCATAACGAAGGTTCGTAGAGAAGGCATGTTGAAGTTCTTGAACGGGTGGGGGTCAGTGAATCGGACCCACTTGAGGTGGAGCCTCTTTAGGAAGTCCATGCGAGGCAGGTCCCGCATCTCGATACCAATCAAATGCAGGGAAGCGATTTGAGCGCTGCGTGTCAGACTTATTGGGTTGTGTGAGGGAATTGGGAATCTGGGGAGGAAAGGGTTAAATTTCATCGTACATTATTTTTGTGAACAAAGTTTGGGTACTATGATACAAACAAAAATTGTTATGTGTGAAACTCGAAAGTTTGATTCATCAGAAATGTCATTACTGATGTAATGAAATCAATAAAATTCAGAACACACATTCATCAGGGGATAAACAAGTCAATGTTTCACAGCATATATATACATGTATAGGTATATTCCAATATATTTCCAATTTCACAAACCTTCCATCACGATTTTTAAATAGTCCCATGATTTCAACATCAGGCAAATAGTTCAGTATTGCCTCAAGTAAATATATATCTGATGTTTCGACACCCTGCAGATGCTCCAGCTGTTGTAAGGCCTCAATAATCCCGGGTATACTCAGGACTTCCGAGCCACGGTGCCGACGCCGACTCAGCGAGTGAAAGTGCAGGCCGTATATAAACATCAACTGTGAGGAGTTTCACAAAATAAAATATATACACACGAGCATGTATGTGCATGGTTACAATGCATGATACAGCACATAGATCTGTCAGATCGGATATAAAATTGCTGTTTCAAATATTCATCAGTGTAAATTCTATAAATTTAAGTGTCTAAAAAGTCTATAAATGCCTATAAACTATATAAATGCCATTCGTGTGTCTAAGTTTCTTTGTATGTAAGCAACTAAAGACGACAAAAATATGATGGTAAAAGCAGAAACATTGTTACCTCTGGACACCTGTTGATAAAGCGACTGAAGCTGAGGTCCGTGAAGTGAATCGGCATCCAACCGTGAATCTCCCCCTCTGTGAAATCTACATCTATCAGCAGCCGCAGGTGTAAACTCACTGCCTCCTGTTGAAAGAAAATACATGTAAGTGAATTCCAAGCTGATCATTTATTTTCTTATACCAGATATTTTCAAAAGTGTTAACATGCTTCGACGTACACAACATCTTTTTCCCATTCTACAAGTTCAGTTCAGGAGATTTCATCCATGAAAAGAAAAAACATGTTGAGTATACCTGAAGACGATGATTGAGACATTCCAACTTCATAATGTCCCATATCGGAAGATACTCCAGTATTTGGCAGATGACTTCGAGAGAGAGACAAGCGAAGCGATCTACATGCGGATCGTCGGCACTTCGACAAACCACTGTGTCACATTTCCTCCGCTTGGCAGGCCTACTACATGTACTTCCCGATGTTGCAGGGCTCTGGTGGTCGGGTTTTCCACTGGAGCTTCCCAGCTTGGTTCCCCCCGCAGTACTGGTACCTTTACGCTTTCGACCCATGTTGCCCGATCTGCTCGGCTGCTTTTTCTGCTTCCAGCTCCAATCTGCACTGTTGAATATCTGAATGGAAAAAAAAAAAAAAATTTATATCTTTGCGAAAAGACAACATATTCGTGATCGTACAGCAGGAGATTTGATTGTACCATGATACCACAAGACTTATCTGTGCTTTACTAGATCTAATTTCAAATTTCAATACATATTTCTCATCAATTTCAAGTTTTTACAATGATGTTATAGATTCACATAGGACGATTGCAATGAGACACTGGGGTTATAGAATATTTTACAAAACATCTTTAGAGATATATAGGTTGCCCGACCATTATCACAGTATTCACAGAGTCATATTACCACACTTAGCACATTTTGGAGAAGAATGTTTGCAACCCAGATTGAGGGACAAATTGAATTTTTGACGACACTGGTTTTCAATTTGTAGTTTCATAGTGATTTTTCTCACCAACAAAAGGGATGTGACGCATTACGTCACAGAGCCATTGATGATCAATCGGTATAGAATAAGTTGTACTAGATTCTATTCTACTATTTAATTGGTAGATCTAGACCATCAATTTGAATCTTTCAATTCCTGTCAGAAGAACACTCCCAATCAGGGCCTACCATCCATGACGTGAAATATGATCGTGAACTTCAACTTACATTCCTCGCGCCGCAGCCGACGCTTTCTCGGCAAGATGACGATCTCGTAGATCTGTCGGCTGAACAGAATACTGCAAGCCACGGTCACAGACGTCAAAGGAACGACTTTTCCCCAAAAGAACAGGCGTAACCTACTCATCACTGCTCTTATGGCTGTTTTTCGTCATCTGTTGTCCTTCTTGACTATATAATTCGATGATATGCGGCTTTGTTGCGTAAATTCGTGCGAGAATGCGACCCTGCAGAGTGGGCGATAATATGGTATCCTAGAAGGTCACAGATCGAAGCGACATCTTGAGAGTGAAACTGTCCATAGGTGGCGGGACAGTCGATAGGCAGCGAAAAAGGCGCGGGACATTCAAATTTCGAATGAACACGCGCTGGCCAACGTGACTAATCACCCGCCCTCAAGGATACACTCTAGGCTATTTTGGGCCGATTTGATTCAGATACTTCATTAAAAATGAGAACAATACCTTCAAATATAAGGCCTAGCGAATAGCCCTATTGGGGACACCCGAAAACGAGTTTCAAGTTCCAAGTTCCGAGTTCCAAGTTCCGAGTTCCAAGTTCCAAGGTCCGCATTTAAAGTCCCAAGAAAGTGCAGTTATCGTTTTTATATTTCTGCACCGGGTCTCTCCAACTCATTAAATCACTTTCTTGTGCCACCTTTCAAAATCACAAAGAAGTCGAAACCTTCCAAGCTGATGCCTGGTAGTGGTACGCGCGGACCTCAGAGTGCCACGCGGGTATGATTGAAATTTCGGATAGTTTGCGGATTTGGGTGTGTTTTTCGTTCAATTCTATTTAGTTAAAATGTGTTTTTATATCATTTCTATATTTTACATTCACAAAATCAAATACAAATGATGGGAAAATTGAAAACAAAAGGGAATTAAAATAATACTTAGTGCATTATGACAGAATAAATTCGGATCTTGTCAATTTCTTTCATTAAATAATTGTTCAGGCATCACCAACGAACTATGCTGTGGATGACTGAACAAATATTTAAAAAAAAAAAAGTTGATATTCATCATTTATTCGAACGTGTAACATACAGTGGTGCTGCGCTTTCAAACTGACGCCATGATCCCTCGTCTCTGCAAATTTTAGACTCAATGTTCAAAGAACTCCTGAAAAAGCGTGGCATGTGTAGAAATACCGCAAAACTTCTAATAGACGCCGGGTTCTAGTAGACGCCGGGGGGTTCAGGTATACGTACACTGTGTAACATAGCAACGTATAGATACTAATATCGACAACGTCAACGCGAACCAGTCGGGAATTTCCAGCTTTTAATATCTAAACTGTCGTCCGATTTTTGTCATATCGTAACACAGGCCTCGCCAATTCCAATAAACGCCGGGTCCAGACAATGACTGAAATCAATAAACGTCGGGTTCTAATAAACGCCGGGTTCTAACGCCCGGGCGTTTATTAGAAGTTTTACGGTACTGACTGAACACGGACGACACCTGTTTCTTAGAACTTTAAACGCGGAACTTGGAACTCGGAACTTGGAACTTGGAACTCGGAACTTGGAACTTGGAACTCGGAACTTGGAACTCGTTTTCGGGTGTCCCGCCCTATTGATCGAAATCAACATACATTTAGGCCTAGAATTATGCAATAGGCCTATACTATACTCGAGGCCTAGATTTATGCATAGGCCTACTGAACTAACGACAGAAAATGTATAGGGTTTTAGAGAAAAGAATAAGGGTTATATAGTAGTCCGAAGTAATGGAAACAGAGGCCTACAAGTTTATCCGATGACCAAAACGAAAGTCATTGGCAAAGATTATTGGAGTTTGCACATTAGCCTACATGACTACACCAGAATGAACAGTTCAATTTATTCATGCACATATTTTCCAAACTATTTTAATCCTGTATTTATATACATAGGCCTATTTACATTGTACAACGTAGATCAGGACTAAGGCCCTATATAGCTTTTGTTAACGAATCCTAGGCTAATTGATAGTCTTTCTCGGGCGTATTATTACCCTCCTGGCCTCCTCACCCCAGCAGATTCATTCCTCCATGCAACGGCCTGACTTCAATAAGGTATTGATGATTGATTAGCAAAATTTTCTCTGGAAGAGTATGTTAATAAAAGAACGGTTCGCTGTTCCTCCACTGAACCCAAGCCATTTTAAAAATCTGTCTGGCATCTTTTCAATCATTATTTGACATAGAGGACCAAGCAGCATAACATACCTGGCCAATATCATAACATTTAAAACTAGAAACACAATATAATACATCTCGTAAGACAACAGTACAGCTGGATATTGGATAAGTTTATTAAAGAATACTGTTAATACCTGTAATACATGAAGGTTAACAGTATATTATGCAGTGAAATACATTAATTTAATACTAGACGTCAAGGCCTGAAGATGCCTTGGGGCATTTCATGTGAGTTCTATTCCTAGCTAACATATACCTAAGAGACCGTGTCTAGAACCAAGATACCCTCTAGACTATTTTGTCTAGTTCCAGGAGGCCGAAATTGAGCTCCGTTTCGCTCTACGACACATCGTTTCCGAGATACGGCCGAACAGGAAGTGCCGAGTCGGCGACAAAAAGTTCGACACCAGGGGTCGTCTCGACCCAAAATACCCATAAGCCTAGTTTGTCTAGTGCCAGGAGGCCGGAATTGAGCTCTGTTTCGCTCTACGACACACCGTTTCCGAGATACGGCCAAACAGGAAGTGCCGAGTCGGCGAATATAAATTCGACACCAGGGGTCGTCTCGACCCAAAATACCCATAAGCCTAGTTTGCCTAGTTTCAGGAGGCCGGAATTGAGCTCCGTTTCGCTCTACGACGCACCGTTTACGAGATACGGCCAAACAGGAAGTGCCGAGTCGGCGAAAATAAATTAGACACCAGGGGTCGTCTCGACCCATAATACCCCCTAGACTAGTTTGTCTAGTGCCAGGAGGCCAGAATTGAGCTCCGTTTCGCTCTTCGACGCACTGTTTCTGAGATACGGCCAAACAGGAAGTGCCGAGTCAGCGAAAATAAATTCGACACCAGGGGTCGTCTCGACCCAAAATACCTAGACTAGTTTGTCTAGTGCCAGGAGGCCGGAATTGAGCTCCGTTTCGCTCTACGACGCACCGTTTCCAAGATACGGGCAAACAGGAAGTGCCGAGTCGGCGAAAAAAAATTCGACACCAGGGGTCGTCTCGACCCAAAATACCTCCTAGACTAGTTTGTCTAGTGCAGGAGGCTGGAATTGAGCTCCGTTTTGCTCTACGACGCACCGTTTCCGAGATACGGGCAAACAGGAAGTGCCGAATCAGCAAAAAAAAATTCGACACCAGGGGTCGATTCGACCCAAGATACCCTCTAGACTAGTTTGTCTCGTGCCAGGAGGCCGAAATTGAGCTCCGTTTCGCTCTACGACGCACCGTTTCCGAGATATGCATGAAAGCCTCAAGGATGAATCAGCAAAAAATCTTCCGAGCTCTAGGTCAAAGGTCGTTCGACAGATTGATCCCAAAATCAATAGGGTTCTTCCCGGGTGGTATATGAACTCCCATGCATAGAATACTTGCCATTGCATGAATACTTTATCGCTCGGAAACCAAGTCTCAAAATCAACCTTGATTTCATCCTCACGGACCTCACGGACGCCGGAGCCGCCTCCAAAACAATAGGGGTCTTCCATGTAATATTTCTGACCAGTGGTGCAAATTTGGACAAGATCCGTTCAGGCATTCCCGAGTTATTGATCGGAAACCAAACGGCGGAAAGTGAAAAAAAAAAAAAAGAAGAAGAAAAGAAGAAGAAAAAAAAAAACCCAGACAAAACCATAAGGGCATTTCGGGCCGAAATGCCCTAATAAATTTCAGTTATAATTAGCTGGCGCAGACTGATATAAGATGTACACATCACAGACAATATGCAAGCAACAATGACTAAACGTATAAAACATATACATAACATTATTATGTACAGATAATGGTATTTATAACATAACACTGTAAGCCTACATGAACTAGACGTCAAGGCCTAAAGATGCCTTGGAGGCATTTCGGTGTGATGATTAATTTGTAATATATACTAGATATCGACGAAAATGAAAAATGTCGACTCCGCAAAAAAATTTACCGTTAAAATAATACCCTTAGACATGTTTGTCTAGGGCGACGAGTCCGAAAAAAAAGTCTGTTTCGCTCTACGACTCAGTGTTTCCGAGATATCGACGAAAACGAAAAATGCCAACTCGGCAAAAAATTTTTTAGTCAAGGTCAAAGTTCATCCATAATACATATAAGATAAATGTTGTCTAGAGCGACAAGTCCGAAAATAACGTCCGTTTCGCTCTACGACACACCGTTCCCGAGATATCGACGAAAACGAGAAATGCCGACTCGGCAAAAAAATTTTGGGTCAAGGTCAAAGTTCATCCATAATACCCCTTAGACATGTTTGTGTAGGGCGACGAGTCCGAAAATAACGTCCGTTTCGCTCTACGACACACCGTTCCCGAGATATCGACGAAAGCGAAAAATGCCGACTCGGCAAAAAAATTTCGGGTCAAGGTCAAAGTTCATCCATAATACCCGTTAGACAAAAAATAACGTCCGTTTCGCTCCGAAAATAACGTCCGTTTCGCTCTACGACACACCGTTTCCGAGATATCGACGAAAACGAAAAATGCCGGGTGAAGGTCAAAGTTCATCCGTAATACCCCTTAGACATGTTTGTCTAGGGCGACGAGTCCGAAAATAACGTCCGTTTCGCTCTACGACACACCGTTCCCGAGATATCGACGAAAACGAAAAATGCCGGACTCGGCAAAAAAATTTGGGGTCAAGGTCAAAGTTCATCCATAATACCCCTTAGACATGTTTGTCTAGGATGACGAGTCCGAAAATAACGTCCGTTTCGCTCTACGACGCACCGTTTCCGAGATATCGACGAAAAATGCCGACTCGGCAAAAAAATTTCGGGTCAAGGTCAAAGTTCATCCATAATACCCTTTAGACATGTTTGTCTAGGGCGACGAGTCCGAAAATAACGTCCGTTTCGCTCTACGAAGCACCGTTTCCGAGATATCGACGAAAACGAAACTCGGCAAAAAAAATTCGGGTCAAGGTCAAAGTTCATCCATAATACCCCTTAGACATGTTTGTCTAGGGCGACGAGTCCGAAAATAACGTCCGTTTTGCTCTACGACGCACCGTTCCCGAGATATCGACGAAAACGAAAAATGCCGACTCGGCAAAAAAATTTCGGGTCAAGGTCAAAGTTCATCCATAATACCCTTTAGACATGTTTGTCTAGGGCGACGAGTCCGAAAATAACGTCCGTTTCGCTCTACGAAGCACCGTTTCCGAGATATCGACGAAAACGAAACTCGGCAAAAAAAATTCGGGTCAAGGTCAAAGTTCATCAATAATACCCCTTAGACATGTTTGTCTAGGGCGACCAGTCCGAAAATAACGTCCGTTTCGCTCTACGACACACCGTTCCCGAGATATCGACGAAAACGAAAAATGCCGACTCGGCAAAAAAATTTGGGGTCAAGGTCAAAGTTCATCCATAATACCCCTTAGACATGTTTGTCTAGGGCGACGAGTCCGAAAATAACGTCCGTTTCGCTCTACGACGCACCGTTTCCGAGATATGCAGGATGCCTCAAGGATGACTCAGCCAAAAATTATTTCGACCCCTAGGTCAAAGGTCGTTTGACGTATCGATCCCAAAATCAATAGGGTTCTTCCCTGTTGATATATAAACCTCCGTGCAAAATTCTGCAACTATTGCCTGAATATTTTTCGAGTTATCGTCCGGAAACCAAGTTTCAAGATCAGCCTCGATTTCATCCTCAAGGACCTCACGGACCTCGGAGCCGGATCAAAAAAAATAATACACCCTGAAATGTTTGTCTAGGGCGACGAGTCCGAAAATAACGTCCGTTTCGCTCTACGATGCACGGTTTCTGAGATATGCAGGAAGCCTCAAGGATGAATCAGCAAAAAATTATTTCGACCTCTAGGTCAAAGGTCGTTTGACGGATCGATCCCAAAATCAATAGGGTTCTTCCCTGGTGGCATATGAACCTCCATGCAGAGTTCTGCAACTATTGCGTAAATATTTTTCCAGTTATCGTCCGGAAACCAAGTCTCAAAATTAGCCTTGATTTCATCCTCACGGACCTCACGGACCTCGGATCCGGCTCAAAAAGAATAGGGTTCTTCCACATATCATTTCTGACTTGTGGTGAAAATTTGACGAGGATCCGTCAAGGCAATCTAAAGTTATCGTCCGGAAACCAAAAGTGGCGGAAGATGAAAAAAAAAAAAAAAAAAAATTCTGCTAAAACCATAAAGGCATTTCTGCCGAAATGCCTTAATAACACATTCTTTGAGGGTATATGCCGTAATGGTCCTAATAAAAAAGCAGCCCTCTAATGCATGACTTTCAACATTAGCGTGCATAAAAACAAAGACATCTTTTGAGAAATTATTGATATAATACCTATATACCTTATTGGTCCTATTAGTGGCATGCGCCCTAATAGTAGAGCACCCCCTCAAAAACGTTGAAATTTTGTAACCTTGTAATTCATTTCATATCTTTCTAATGAGATGTTGAAGTGTTCCAATCCACACATTTATGTTATTTGAATCAGAATAAAGGGATTGAAGAGTACAGGCATATTATTCAATGATTTTCTTAAATTTGACTTAAGTTTGACCTCAATTTTGCGCGCTCTGCTGCAGGAAGTCTTTGCTTTGCCTCGCCGTGCTACTATTAGGACCAATACGGTTATGCTTGTGTTAATTCGGTGAAGAAAATGGCCTAGATATGATGTTTGAAAGATATATATAAGACGGTATCTTTACAGGGAGTCAATATGATTTCTTCACGAGTTACAGTTTAAACATGTGACATATTTGCAGAATCTGACAGTTAGTAAATATGCAAAAAAAGAACAATCTGTGACAGACTAATTGCCAAACAGCTTTTTGAAAACTTCTCATCTGTGCTTCTCAAGATTGTCTGCAAGAAATTTCTGCAATTTTTGTCAATAGTTAGAAATTTTGAACAAATTTAGGTACTGTAAAGACTGTTTTGTTCAGTTCAATACGTAGTTTACCTGCTTCAAATGCACCAACACGGCAACATCGATATTTATTCTTTGAATTAAATCAAAGAATATGTTGTCAAGCACAGTATACAAATATTTGTTAAAAATAAAGTGCTGAAGTATTGAGAATTAACACACAATAATCTCTTCACATACATGTACAACAACTCATTTTGACTAATTTTAAAGTTCCAAATGAATGGAACCTCCCCTCCCAAGTTCAAGAACAACATACACGTATTCAACAGTGCAAAATATATTATTAGGACACAAATAATCTACTGCTTGATACAAAAGTTATCATGGGCTTCAGACCCCAATACGGCGTGATATCTGCCTGAAGTCACCATATACCACGAAGCCGCAGGCCGAGTGGGATTTGCTGACTAAAGGTAGATATCAGGCCGTATTAGGGTCTGAAGTCCATGGTAACGATTTTGTCAATGGATTTTATGGAACTCTCCGATAGGTCATTGCGAATTACCCGCCTGAAGCCCACAATACAGAAAATACTGTGGGGTTGCGTCACAGCTCTACAAATATGACGTGGTATTGTCAGGGAATTGACCAATGAGGATTGTGCATTTTCAGCAATCCGATGATAAAGAATAATAAATTATCTATGACACATATACATGTAATCTACTACTGAATACAGATGCTACTGATATGTGATACAATCATGCACATGTACTTTCTTTTCCAAGGAAGAGGGTTTTTGATCAGGTGTTGCTATTTTTTTCTTGAACAATATTGTAAACAATCTATGGACATTCAATGTTGAGAGTTCTTTAATTTGAGAATTATATCAAATATCTTTCTTTGTCAGAAAACACATACCGTAATGGCCCGAAATACCGCCGGTTCCCGTTTACCCGCCGGCCTCGTTTAAGTGCCGGGGGTATGTCTTTAAAAGCATTAATCAGCGCCGGTCTCGAATTAGCGCCGGTTCAAATAACCGCCGGGTGTAAGTCTATGTACCGGTGCACGTAGCACACAAGAGTCCCGCGGTGATTGCAATTGATTACACATGTGTGAAACAACACAACTGACACTTACTTACTGATATGAGATTTTCATTATGACAATAGAACACCTGCTAACCAATAAGGTGATGCAATTGAGCAGCTGCATGTATATATAATTGTACTGACTAACTTAATATCCATTCCCCGAAACCCAACATTACATTACATTTATGTCAGCATAATATAAATAACCATTACCATAAATCTTTATTGGTTGCATGTATTGCGGCGCCATGCGACATCTACTACGCACATAATGTATGCAGTAGGTCGGTGTATGAACCGGTATGTAACACACCGATATCATAATATATCCAAACTCTCTGAAAAGCTGACTGATTTACAGAATATCGGCAGGTATCATCACGATGTATTTTACTATAATTTATAAGTTTATCTACCGTGTATCTGCTGTCCATAGCCATTTGACTAACACCATCCTCGATGCAACCGCCCGTCATTATGCCCTAACTCCCATTCCCCCCTTCCAGCCGTGCACCGCGCGCTGGATATAACTAAATACAGTGAAGAAAATCGGTGCGTTCACGCGCACAAGCTTTCAAAATATATCGTTTTTGCTCATTGTATTATTAAGCGCCGGTCTCATTTACCCGCCGGTCTCGTATTAGCGCCGGGGCTGAAACATGTAAAGCACTCTTAAGCGCCGGGGCGGTATTTCGGGCCATTACGGTATCCTTCATCGTGAAAGATTGTGCAGGGTACAAGAATCACAGACATGTAAATACCTTCATCAAACTCTGTACACTGTGTTGAAGATACCAAGTAATATTACCATTGTAATATAAAAGCTAAGTCAAGTTTTGATCAACAATTCCGTGGCATTTAGAAACCACACAGCACCATTTTGTGTCCTATGCAAGCAATTACCGTGGATAAAAATTCAGTATGTACATCTGGAATAATTGCAAAATACTAGTAACTCACATAATTATTCAGTACAGTGTAAAAGGGGGGAGATTACAGGCGAGAATATAAAATCGAAGTTTTGTACAAATAATGAATATAGGATGGTAAATTAAAATAAAATTAATTATAGAATTGTAAGTTAAAATTAATTTATACATACAAGATTAAGTTACCGTACACAAACATCGTTTCAGTGCAAAACTATAGGTATGGCGAGTGAATAGTGCAAACATGTATCAAAAGCTCTCAATAAATACGTACACAGTATCACAGCAGTTTGGCGCTTTCTTGGTCAAGCTACCTTTGAACCTAGCATAAATTTGATTTGACTCATATTATCACAATCTAAACCCATCAGGACTATTTGATGGGTGGTATTGGGTACAGACAATTTACATGGATTCTTCCCACCAAATTTTACTAAGTGGTGGCAAGTTCTACAGTTAGTTTCAAGATTTAAGCTGTCAACAGTGAAATACAAATAAGATTTGGTTCTTGTATGTACAATCTGTAGAGCTCTACATTATACATCGGTAGTGGACGGAAAATCAGCTACTTCATCAGAGGACTGTTGGACGCTTTTGAATGGTCTGTCGTGCTGCCATCTGGGGAATGTGAGAAGAGGTGCTGCCCCCTACTGAATGACACAAATACTACTGCTCTTTTGATCCTTCATGCTTTTTTTCATGTCCAGTCGCAATGCCCGTCTTCTGTTTGCTGTTATGTACGAATAAAGGAAAACAGGCGGCATGAAAACTAGTACTTTTATATTATCTTTTGTACACGAATATAACATAAACATCAATAATTTCATTTCAGTAAAAATATTACCTTCAAGCCAAACTTCCTTATTGAATGTACCACAGGACAGTGGGATGCTGGTGAAAATAAAGAAAATATTCATAAGATACCAGTACAATAAATTAATGTATCACAGTAAATGTTAATTGTATTATTAATATCGTCAATATTTTTGTGGAATCCTAGTGCCATACGATTCTCCTGTCTTCGATGAATGTCAAAGGAAGATTATCCACCAGTGTTTATTGTAGAGATCAACATATGCAAATAAATAAATTCAATATCTTACTTGTCCAGTCCGGGTCGTAGATTCACTTCAAATATCCCATAGACTGGTTTGTGGTCTGACGCCTTCACAGCGAAGGCACTGTCGTAGTGTAAGCAGGTCACAGTGTGCTTACGCTTGCTCCGGAACAAGATTCGATCCTGAAAAATCAAGGACAGTTCACATAGTTTTCAGGCGAGTTTCTAAATTATTATGAACAGAATGAAGTTAACAAAGTTTATGGGAATTAACATTGTACACTCACTGTATAGCTTGGAATTCGCATCTTCTTGGATGAGTCAAAGTTATCCGTGCCTATATCATACTTGTAGGTGGGTTTGAATTTGATACGACCCTCTTGGAACTCTTTGAATGCTAAACCTAGAAACAAAGAAAATATTGTACAATATTACAAGAAAAACGCCAGCTACGGCAAAATAAACTAACAAAACAAATCCTCACATGTTTCAATATCATCTCCATTTACCATGTTTACTAGTATTAAACATTACCAATATGTTTCAGAGAAACGAAAGAAATAAAATTGATATTCTCAAAACCATCACGGACAATTTCCTACCTTCGTTTCTCGCCCTGAAGAGCTCATCATGTGCTACAAGTTCGTCATAGTCCTGTGTTTCCTGGGCCGCGATACCCTCGACGTGCTCACTCACACGATCTCTCTCCTTCTCAATGCGGAAGTTCAAGTCTCCCATCCAAAACACGCAGTCATAGTGCGACGTTACATCCAAGTCTGACAAACATTGGTAATTATTATATATTTTACAAACTGAAGCTTAAACAGACATAACTCTTCGATCTCTAAGAAATATTTACTGCAAAAATACAGTGATTAATCATGCATGCACCAACAAAGATACATGATTGTGTAATTTTGCTATATGTATATCAAAGAAGACAGTACTTTGTTATCACGCGCAAACATACTTTGTTGTGAATTATTTCCAGACTTTGGAAGACGCAGACCACTGTTGATTTTGTGGAAGTCAGCTATCCTGTCTTTAACTCGACCATCGTGAGCTACAAGGGTTTGAAGTTGCAAAGAATTGTCATCGGAAATGCCATTAGTAACTACTTATACAATATGTATATGTAAACTGAGCACACACTTACAGACATACATACAGCAATCTCTATACTGTATAATCAAGGTTATATCTCGCCATGAAAATATTCTGAGATAGCTTACGTGAGAAGTGGGAGTTGAGCATGAGAAATGATGTTCCGAAAATACTGAAGGCCAGGCCAATGGCGCCCTTGGTTTTGATACCCGTGGGTCCAGCACGCGTGCTTATAGATGCTTCCTCCACAACTGCAAGCAAAACAGGCAAGGGTTTTGTCTTTATAATCAAGGTAGCAATTTCATTTGGTCCAAACTGAAGTAGAATACTCAAATGACGAAAATCACATCCATGGTGTGTTTCTTTGCAAAAAATCTTCATAGATCTACGTGACGAATTGGAGACAAAATTTTCTACTATTGGTAAGTGCAAATAGATCTACTTCAAGAGTTTTAAATTCACAAGAAGTCAAGAATACCTGAAGTATACCAGATAAGATCACGTCTTATGAATATGCATAGGTACAGAACACCATGATTGGCGGCATGTACTAGGAGATGTTGTGGGCCGAGAGTTTGTTGTAATGTAATCTCCCATTCTTTCCTGAAAACACACATGAATATACACAAATAGTGATATGCCAAGCTCCTGGATTGCAAGAATATAATATTACTTTCCCGTATACACATTTCATGTTTGAATATCGTATAGACACAAATGATATGTCTATATTTCAACAAGTTAATCAGAAAATCATAGTTTTACAAGTAGTTTCAAAATAATGTATATTGTGCATGTACGTAAATGTTTAATTTTGTACAAACCTGCTCGGGCCACTTTCCTGGGTGCCAACCACATACATGTCATGCACATAGTCGCTAGATGTCGGCAGGATGAAGTCATCCAGACAGTCAGGCAGCTCCTTCAGTTCACACATGTTCCATGTACCGATGAACACTCGCATCTTACGGTCTGGGAAATACCGCTCCAACTCATCCGCACCCAGGATAGAACCACTCCCAGTCACCGAGCCAACCATGAAACTCCTGTGGGGAGAGGGGCGGGAGATCAAATACATGTATACATGTACTAGGAATGAATGTACAAATTTATTTTTTTCATATAAGTACTAATACAACTTATAGATTCTATATGGCTTGTATATGCATGAACACCATCTTATATGTTTCTGTTTGCACATATTCATATGGGACGATGGCCTTTGTGAATAAAGCATTATATCAAGTGAGGCCATGATAATTTCAAGACATATACTGTAAATGTACTTGATTTTGCGGGTATTTAATTTTGCGGTTTTGTGCCTCAGACGTTTTGCAGTGGATTCAATTTTGCGGTTTTACCTTCGTTTAACTTTGTTCTCCCGTATGGACAATTTTTTGCGGTGGATTTATTTTCGCGGTTTTAATATTACTGCGAAATCCGCAGAATAAATCCACCGCAAAATTTAGTATGTTCACAGTAATCAATATTTAAGTATTCAACATATTTACTTATTTCTAGCTTCTTGTGTTGAGAGCATGGGAAGCACACTTGACGACTGGATCGAAGCCTGGGAGCCATTTCCAAAGGTGTCTCCAGGTCTATTCATGCCAGACTTGAAGGTCCGAGAGGTGATCGATGAAGCGATCGAACTGCTCGTGATTTGCCTGTGAAAGTCATGTGGCTCAGGGCTCCGCATTGATGGTCTGGGTGGGCTCGCGGAAAATCTACGCATGTCACCGATATGGTCAGTAGCTTCATCCACATCATCTTCTTCTTCCATTTTCTCTAGCGCGTCTCTATAGTTGTCCATTATATCCTCTCTTGTCTGGCGGAGGGACAATCGAGAGTTGAGTTCTGGAGATCGTTCGGATGCGACTGGTCGTCGGAAATCAGTTTCATCATCGTCGTCGTCATCATCACTCGAGAAGCGTGAGGATCGGTGAGTTCCCGACTTGCTCTGATGGACGGATCTATCCGATCTCGACTGGCTTTTACTTCGAGGTTCTGCAGCTGCCCATGGTGGTTTTTTCTGTAGGATGTCTTCCAGGGAACCAGAGCGGCGGACAGGTTCCAGGCGCCCGTGATGTTTTGAGGTCCCCGCTCGGTATTCGTCAGGGCTTTCTTCCGAGTGCTTTGCCCCATTGTACGATCGATACTTATGTGACAGGGAGTGATCATTTTCACTGTCATTTTCACTTTTATCAGACAAAACACGAGAGTTGGTGAGTTTTGCCTTGTGGCGGAGGATCGGTGAGGGGGAAGATTTCTGACTGTGACCAAGACTCTTCAGTGTGCCAACTTCTATTCCTTCGTCAGAGTCCGATGCTGAACGATTGTACTTGTTGACGTGTACATTGGCATCAACAGGGTACCTTCCTGTACGCCGTCTAGGTGAGGATAATTCCTCATTGGATGTGGATTGTTCATCGATATCTTGCGAGCTTCGTGGCGTTTTCTGAGCAGCAAGCCGAGAAAGGGCAGATTTTTTCTTGGCGCGCCCACTTCGTGGAGTTGCCGTAGACATTTCGAAGTATTGGTTGTTTGTTCAGTCTTTCACTTCATCCTATTCGTATCCTCATCCACTGTTGAGTCTGAAATATAAAAAAAATCTGTTAGTTGTTCAGCATGTTCAGGTACATATTCTAAGCAATGGAAATTTGTATCAATTATGGGTGAGAATTGAATCTACTGTAGTGTTTTCAAGCATATATACAGGTAGGCGACTAGATATCGAAGAGCACCAAATGTCGAACACAATTTTTGATTTTAGCAGTACTCAAAAAGCAGGAAATTAAAGTCATAGTAGCAAGGTACCATTATATGGGTTTATTCCTGTTCGGATAAAGACATTGTGGACATTTGGTGATAAAAAAGATGTTCGCGTTGATTGGTAATTAATAACAGCGCCATATAATCGAGTATATTGAGCCGGTATTGCAATCGCCTTCTCATGTCGATGAAAAAAGTAGCTTCGGCAGTTTCCGTAATCGTGACGTCAGTTGAGGCAAAACGTGCTTTGATGGCTGGCCAAAAACGTAAAACACGTAATTTGGGCGGTCAGCTCAAAGATAGAAAACCACTCCAAAATGCATGAGATTCAAAAGAAAACACGCGAAAACCAACAGATACTGGACATCTTGCAGTTCAACAAACCTCCCTTCCGGGAGAATGAATAGTACTGATTCTAAATATCAAGACAAGAAATGCCGTATCCCAACCATCTCACCCGTTCACTTGAATTGTCAAACATACACAACGAGAATGAATATGCGACATGCAGTTTACCTTGTTGGCTACATGTACTTTCAGTACTGCCTCAAATGACGTCACAAACCACGTGACCCATACTAAAATCGTGATCAAAATCTTCGGCAATTTACGGAAGGAGTGCCTATTTGATTCAATATATCGAAACCCATTGATTGTATTTGTAAAATTCGTTCGAATTTACGGATAACTATTCATAATGGACTAAATGAAAAGCACTTTCATCGGCATGCTACTAGGTCTTTAAATGAAAATTTCATGAGTAAGATTTGCTTATATCTATCATTTGTATGCTCATGTACCAGAAGTTATGATTTACGTTCATTCTTTTCTGAGCACTGACAACATTAAAAACTGTGTTCGACATTTGGTGCTGTTCGACATTTGATCCCCTAGCTGTAGGCATTGCCATTGAATGCCATGGCCATAGTGGGGTAAAAAAAAATCATCACAAACAACAACTCTACAGTAGGCCCTACCGGTAACCTAACTTGTGTCGACCAAACTAGAATCTAACAAGATCTCGGCAGGTCACGAGAATTTTTACATTCAGAATTCTAGTTTAGTTTATTTGACTAGATCCATAAAGATCAAACATGAATTTGACAAACCAACATCGGGTACTGTCTAAGTGACATGGCCATGAAAAGTATGAGCACGGAAGGAGTGACTGACTGGCTGACTGGTGCGTGATGAACTGGATGAAATATGACACGAGTTTGTTTACGATGTAACCAATGACATTTTCCTTAGTGATCGTAGGTTATGAACAATCAAAAGGGAATAAATTGAAGGACAACACGTTACTGCACACGGTGTTCAGTTGGGCATAAATATCCCGAGAACAAGTCGCGTGTACAGGCGGATTTACTGCAGCATAACTATCGAAATCGCCACCTGTTTTTCGTCCATGTTGGAATTTCCACGCATTTGGTATTCGTGGCTTGCGAATGTTTGTCGTGTTTGGTATTTGCGGACAGTTGGTTTAGGTTCCTTCCAAAATTTATCTGACAAGAACGTTGGTTTTGAAATAACGTGTTTACATTGTTAGTTTCAATATATCTTAAAGGCCTATGTCTATGTCTATCGCCGATGATAGCTTTCAAACACGTGAATCTCGATCTCGGGGAACCTTTTCACCAATAGACCGCATCTTGACCTGACGGAATTGTGCCCCTGAGCGACATCACAGTGCCGAAACCGACTATGGTAGCGCGCATTACCATAGTCAAAAATGGCGACCGGTATTTGTGGTTCGAATTTGATCGAGCTTAACAACTTAATTGAGAGGCTATTTTGAAGCATTCAGAAGTCTGTGATATGAAGTTGATTGTGCTACACATAATTAATCAGAAGAGTTATAAAAAATAGGCTTTTCCTACGAGATATCAGCAATTGAAAATCGTGGCTGACTATGGTAACGCCCGAGTCCATGGCTACATTGACTATGGTAACGCACAGTGTCGACTATGGTAATGCATTCACCACTTCACTGCAAATAATATATATAACACAAGAATTGAATAGTAATTTATACGATATTCGCATATATACTACAGGGTATATGTGTCTTTTTCGTGTTACAGTGCAATTTTGTTTTTAAAACTGCACATACTGGATGTAGTACCGTGCTGAAACCCATCCTGACACCGTGAGATATAGAACCACTGGGTCGCATGTAATTATAGCCAATTGCAATGATGAGAATAAGCCTATGGTCCCGGGTACAAACAGACACTCGGTAATTTGATGACAACAAGATCGAGATGGAGCGAAGACAGTTTGCGGACAATGTTCCAATACATGTAAATATGAAAACACTGTCACTTTCCGACGTCACTGCAGCCCTGAATACAGAAACAATTCAGGACAATTAGGGAGCCTCGGACAACAGGGAGAAAACATATACATGTACCAGTAAATATTGACATATTTTAATAAAATGGGACACTTCTTGCCCCTCGCACATCATTTGAAAGAAAGTTGCCTCAAACTAAGTTCCCTACTCCTCGTACTGCTCAGTATATTGATCAGAGATAAAAAAAATTGTGCTAGACGGATAAAATGACATTCACATGTAGTGTGTAAAAAGTAGATCATGGAGTAACATAATAAGATATTTGCAGTATAATTGTAAAGTCTCAAAGGCCCAAAGAGTTTGGTCCCACAGTGAGTGCCGACATACCGGTTTCGGTATTTTATACCCAGACAAAAAAATCCATCACAACACATTTATTTCCCTTTTTCACACGGTTTGTTCTTGATAAGATAAAATGCCTAGATAGAAAACAAGATGAAGGGTGCCACAGGAATGACCCACACACTCCTTCTGTAACTTCTGTTGTATGATTCAGCCTACATTAATTGTGATCCATGTTTACACGCCAAAAACACCTGTCGGCCTACGGACTCTTTACGAATCGCTCTCAAATATCGTCAATTTACATGTGCATGCGACTCCAACCCAGTCGGACCAGTGACGGTCGCGGCGACCAGATCGCATGCGACTGGCGTGCAACAGAGTCGCTGCGACTGACAGCAGCTTAAATCAAACATTCATTATCTCCCGTTTTTGAAATTCCTCAATATTTCTGACAATTTGATGGGGAAGTGCACAGATTTGTAAAAAAAAAAAAAATACAAATTTGGCTTCATGCCAGACCCTGCTTTTAACGAAGTCTGCTACAAACATTGAGGTAACGGAGAGTCAAAATTTAAATGTCATTTCTTGAACATTATCTATTCAAAATGAGATTATTTTATAAAGTAAATGATCAGCATCCTAATACTGAAAAGAAAATAGGGGGTCACCGTGCTCGTTTTTTCTACATATTCGATCAAAATCACACATATTTACCTAAAATGACATAAATTCTGGCATTTTTGCACATTTTTTTTGTCCATATTCACATCTTGCATCGTGTTTTCCATGCGAACGGATACGGTGACCCCCTATTTTCTTTTCAGTTTTAGGATGCTGAACAGTTACTCTATAAAATATATCATTTTGAAGCTCTAGATTAGGTTGAAACAGGTATTTGTTTTCGAAAAACTCTTTGACCCCCTCCCCTCACTGTTTGGAGCGGACTACATGTACCTTAATCGTACACTTGACGTTTCTCATCATGTGTCTCATACTAGTAGTTCTGAAATAATAACTTTTATGGAGTTGCTGACCTGTGTACAGTAATAACATCGCAGATGTTTTTTGACATGGATATGCGATAAAATAACAGATGATTTGAGAGTTTTCAACACATACTCTACCCCTCAAATCATTGTTATGTTGGCAATATAATTGTTTTTGTGTACGAAAGACCATTCGCATTACCATAGTCATTAAATTTCCTACAAATCACATTACCATAGTCTGACATTCGCGTTACCCTAGTCAGGACACAATTGTCAACCCTCCGTTTCCACTAATATGTCACCAAGTGACCCATTGCACATAATCGGGATTGATCTACATGTATCGATTTCGGTATATTTCGAAGATCCCCTCGATTTATACACGTTGTATGCATATAAATTCACGAGCAAATTCGAACCACAAGTGTCTGTCGCCATTATTGATTATGGTAATGCGCGTTACCATAGTCGGTTTCGGCACTGTGGACATGGGTTGGTGCCATCCTACACCATTTGTGATTCGTGTATCCCAAAACACTACGTTCAATACTAAGAGAAGGAGCACAATATTTTTGGAACCGATGGTCTCCATATTTAGTCCATTCCTTCAGATTCGAGAAACATTTATTTACTGTAAGCCTATAGCCTACATCTAGAGATATAGGCAAGAACCTATAGGCCTACATATATTCCCGACGATAATATTACAATGAAGGAAGATTGTACACTTTCCATAATTTGATGTACTGTATTATTAAAATTCATAGTGATCAAAATTCATAGTGACCAGCTTACTAAAATACAATGGGCCTATGAAATAACATAGGCCCATGCCAACAATCACTTAAATTCGCCATTACTTTTACTTCATACCTCATTCAGTTTCCACCTCGGTATGAACCTTTTTATTCCGGGATAACCTTTTCACGTAATGGGGAATGAGAATTTAAGGTTTTCCCTGGGGTGAAAATTAAGGGTCTATTCGAGATCAAAAGAATTCGACCGAGGTGAACAGGTTTTAACCGAGGTGAGAAGTTTCTGCACTGGGATGAGAAGGTTCTCACCGAGGTAGAAACTGAATGGGGTGTAATGGGGTGAATGGGGTGTAAACAGTGGTTCTAAGTCACCATACCATGTGCCACGTCAGTTATCAAATTAATAGATCGGATTTGATATATCTTTATTCATAAAAAGCTCATATATGCACATCAGATACAATCAGAGTGAAAGAGCAGAAATACATAAGAGTGTGCAAACAGTGCGTTATATTGATCTTAAATGGCAAAGAAATATCATAATTTTCTAGCAGACAGTCTGGTGACAGCAGTCCCCTCAAATTCTTGGGGGTTATACTTGATGATACGCTATGCTGGAAACAACATGTGACTTATATTAATTTCTAGAGCTATTTATGTCGTTAACAAAGTAAAACAAGTATTGCCATATAAAGCGTTAATTTCGTTGTATTATACCCTTATACACTGTCATTTGAATTATGCTGTTCTCGCATGGGGAAATAGTTGCTATGCAACTCAGTTATTAGAGTTGCAGAAAAGAGCGTTAAGAGTGATTATTAAAACAACTTACAGAGCGCCTACAGACCCGTTATTTAAACATATAGCAAAATTCTAAAAATCCATGACATATATAAACTTCAAGCCTCGCTGTTTATACATGACAATTATGCTGATAAACGCCCATCCTCTTTCACCAACTTTTACCCAACCTTCCGACCCACAATTATAAATACTAGACAACACAAATTCACTACCACCGAAAGAGCTAGAACAAATTTCTAAAAAAAAAAACTGCCATACAAAAACATAACGATAACAGCAAGAGGTAAATTTAAATTTGTTATTAAACAAAACTATATTACTAAAATTGGTTCCTTCTGGTCAAGACAGAGGTCCCGCGGTCTGGTTCCTAACAAAGCGGTAAAATGATGACTCTAGTCTGTGTGGGACCTCTTTTCAGCCTGTGGCTGCGTGTGGCATGTCGATGTTCCCTCCGCCCTGGTGGCGTCCTGGCCCTCGTCGCGGTACTGGCCTCCTCTTTCCTCTGCCGCGCCTCCGTCTGCTCTGAGAACATGTCTTCATTCTTTTCCTTTTCACGGCCCATACATACAGGAAGACAGCTCAGGCTATGTATGGGACCGGGCGTATACTGTGTATTTCTTTTATTATTGTTTATTATATTGCATGTTGTACATTATGCCGAAATAAATTTCAATTCAATTAAAAAATTATACATGGTACAATCAGTGTGGATTTCCAATGCTTTGTAGAGAACAAATTTTGTTACATCTTTAATTTGTGTTTTTTTTTTAGATTCTGACAGGACATTGAATTTACAAAATTACCAGTTAAAGTTTTATCTTCGATGTATGTTTACCAATTGGCCTATATTTCTGTTTCAAAAAAAATCTAAGTGGACAAACCAAAGGAAAATGGAATTCATCTTCAATTACATACAATAGAATATCAAGGTTTGCACAATATTTACACCAACGCTCACTCTTTTCACATTTAGGCCTACGTTATCTTTGTTTTTCTACAACCAATTTATGATTCACACCCGAAACGAGTGGGAACAACTATCTATTTTCTGTATACTTTAGTGGACAAATAACATTCGAAATCTAGACCGTTAGATTCATATCCGAGTTTGAATTACATCTTTTAATGTCTACATTGTGGGGTATCTACATTTTTAGTACCGTATGTGCGAATGGCAGCGGCTATCATAACGTAGCATGCAGCTAGTTGATCGGCGGTCGTGGGTAAGATAATACCCAGGACACGGGTAGGGGACCAACTTGGCAATGTACCTGTCTGGCCCTCCAGTGTTTGCCAGCTCAATAACTCCGCTATTTGTTTCTGGGGCCGTCGAGTGGACTGCACCTATCGAATATCACTTTCCAGCAATTAATCACGCCGGTTTTTCTGCCTTGTTCGGATCAGTTCGAAGTGGGCCATGTCAGTGTTTTAATTAGGAGGGTATACAATTAGTTTTGTTCGTGACTGGCTGAAGAAGGATATATTGTTAATACACCTGATGAATGATGATTATGGTTGCACCTGACTCTAGGGTGTTGGTTGGAAATACATGTAAGCGAATTGATCATTAGCATAAATCCACAGGACCCGGTTATAAATATAGGAAAACATCTAACCTACGTTGGGTGACATATCGAGAGAGAGAGAGGCTGAGGCCTACCATGTATTTGAGGCTACCACTGTACTTTTCATTTTTGATAAACATTTGGGAGTTACAATGACGGAATGTGGATTTGAGTCAGAAAACCAGAACGAGGAGCCGAGCCATGAATTCAATAAATATTTGGATAGGGATTGTCAGAATACCCTACTCAATTTTGAGGAAAATGAGTGGGAAAACGATCTTAAAAGTAAATTCATCAATGACAATTCGTCCGCTCCGGCGTTACCGCAAGTTCCCTCTAAACTGACCAAGACTTCCACGAAGAAATGTCAAGGAAATCGATTAGTCGTAGACGATTTGAGCGGATGGTCAGACGTCTCGAAAATCAAGAAATCTGACATAATGAAAACGAAATCATCTAGGGAAAGGGAAACACCGCGCTGGGAATCCCTGTTATCCAAGGATTACCGACCGAAAGGGATCGGTTTCGTATTCAAACATCACAAGGACTGGCACAAGTATATGGAACAATACAGAAAGGAACACACGTACAATTATGGGAATATCGCAGGCGTGGATATTCGCATCGATATACCTCGATTGGAAAACCTCTCAAGACCTGTCACCTTGCAGAAATTCCCACAAAGCGATCGAAACATCTCCGCTGGTAGTTCCAAGAAGCAACCAACTAGAGCCAACTCAGACTCCAACATCCTAGACCTAGCGAAAAAGTATAAGTTTGGAGCCAGCACGATTAGAACTCTACATGGATCAGCCATAAGCGACAGTTCCAAAAAGAAATCTCTTCAGGATCAGTCGGGCAAATCAGACGTTGACTCCCTGGATTTTGACGCTTCGAGCTCGCGGTCGCAACCTCAGTCGCAGATGAAAACCTCTACAAAAATGTCGAAATTATCAACGGAGAGTTTCCCAGGGAGAACAAAGTGTTTGAAAACTGACATCACATCCTCTGTTTCCAGAAATTCCACGCTTTCAACGAAGAGAATCCCAGTGCGTCTTTCCCCAGAAGCCAGTGAACTGAACGTTGCGACTCTTGCCGGTAAACTACTGAAAAGGCAGAATAATAACCATTCGGACGAGCGTCAGACTTTGTAAGTTTCTGGGGGAAAAGGGAATACCTGGTTATACCTGGGAATATCAAGTAATCTGAGTTAGATTGCCTGGGTATGCAGAAAATGCCGATTAATATTTAATCAAAATTAAATTATACATTCAAAGATAGCTGGACAAAGTTTCTAAGGACAAATCAGGACCAAACATTATTATATATGACAGTTTTAAAACGGTTTGAACCAGTCAATTGTTATTATTTACACCAACGCTCACTCTTTTCACATTTAGGCCTACGTTATCTTTGTTTTTCTACAATCAATTTATGATTCACACCCGAAACGAGTGGGAACAACTATCTATTTTCTGTATACTTTAGTGGACAAATAACATTCGAAATCTAGACCGTTAGATTCATATCCGAGTTTGAATTACATCTTTTAATGTCTACATTGTGGGGTATCTACATGTTTAGTACCGTATGTGCGAATGGCAGCGGCTATCATAACGTAGCATGCAGCTAGTTGATCGGCGGTCGTGGGTAAGATAATACCCAGGACACGGGTAGGGGACCAACTTGGCAATGTACCTGTCTGGCCCTCCAGTGTTTGCCAGCTCAATAACTCCGCTATTTGTTTCTGGGGCCGTCGAGTGGACTGCACGTATCGAATATCACTTTCCAGCAATTAATCACGCCGGTTTTTCTGCCTTGTTCGGATCAGTTCGAAGTGGGCCATGTCAGTGTTTTAATTAGGAGGGTATACAAATAGTTTTGTTCGTGACTGGCTGAAGAAGGATATATTGTTAATACACCTGATGAATGATGATTATGGTTGCACCTGACTCTAGGGTGTTGGTTGGAAATACATGTAAGCGAATTGATCATTAGCATAAATCCACAGGACCCGGTTATAAATATAGGAAAACATCTAACCTACGTTGGGTGACATATCGAGAGAGAGAGGCTGAGGCCTACCATGTATTTGAGGCTACCACTGTACTTTTCATTTTTGATAAACATTTGGGAGTTACAATGACGGAATGTGGATTTGAGTCAGAAAACCAGAACGAGGAGCCGAGCCATGAATTCAATAAATATTTGGATAGGGATTGTCAGAATACCCTACTCAATTTTGAGGAAAATGAGTGGGAAAACGATCTTAAAAGTAAATTCATCAATGACAATTCGTCCGCTCCGGCGTTACCGCAAGTTCCCTCTAAACTGACCAAGACTTCCACGAAGAAATGTCAAGGAAATCGATTAGTCGTAGACGATTTGAGCGGATGGTCAGACGTCTCGAAAATCAAGAAATCTGACATAATGAAAACGAAATCATCTAGAGAAAGGGAAACACCGCGCTGGGAATCCCTGTTATCCAAGGATTACCGACCGAAAGGGATCGGTTTCGTATTCAAACATCACAAGGACTGGCACAAGTATATGGAGCAGTACAGAAAGGAACACACGTACAATTATGGGAATATCGCAGGCGTGGATATTCGCATCGATATACCTCGATTGGAAAACCTCCCAAGACCTGTCACCTTGCAGAAGTTCCCACAAAGCGATCGGAACATCTCCGCTGGTACTTCCAAGAAGCAACCAACTAGAGCCAACTCAGACTCCAACATCCTAGACCTAGCGAAAAAGTATAAGTTTGGAGCCAGCACGATTAGAACTTTGCAAGGATCAGCCATAAGCGAAAGTTCCAAAAAGAAATCAGTTCAGGATCAGTCGGGCAAATCAGACGTTGACTCCCTGGATTTTGACGCTTCGAGCTCGCGGTCGCAACCTCAGTCGCAGATGAAAAACTCTACAAAAATGTCGAAGTTATCAACGGAAAGTTTCCCAGGGAGAACAAAATGTTTGACCACTGATATCACATCCTTTGTTTCCAGAAATTCAACCCTTTCAACGAAGAGAATCCCAGTGCGTCTTTCCCCAGAGGCCAGTGAACTGAACGTTGCGACTCTTGCCGGTAAACTACTGAAAAGGCAGAATAATAACCATTCGGACGAGCGTCAGACTTTGTAAGTTTCTGGGGGAAAAGGGAATACCTGGTTATACCTGGGAATATCAAGTAATCTAAGTTGGATTGCCTGGGTATGCAGAAAATGCCGATTAATATTTAATCAAAATTAAATTATACATTCAAAGATAGCTGGACAAAGTTTCTAAGGACAAATCAGGACCAAACATTATTATATATGACAGTTTTAAAACGGTTTGAACCAGTCAATTGTTATAGTCTAGGGGACGATGCCCAGAGTTTCGTCATTTTGATACATAATCTGTAAGCCTAAACATGGAAATTGGCACATATAACAACTTGAGCCCGAAGCATGTATAATGGTTTAACCTTTTTGGAATATATTTAGATTCTTAGGTACCTATAGCACATTGAGGGTTTGTACTGGTAATCTAGCACCTTTCACCGAACTTAATCTGGAGATTAACAAGTATTTATGCTGAAACAATTGGATAGTTAATTACAGACTTCTAAAAATAACAAAATGTTTACATATAAAAATAGACTTAGTAATCTAATGCATACTTGTATCAGTGAAATAGTTCGGCCTATACATGTACGTGTTTTGTAGAAAAAATGCACCACCAACTGCTATTGACATGCATGCACTTATTTTTCTGTGAGAAAATTGTTGTTTTCTGTGTATTAACTGGGTGTCAAAAAAAGAACGTCATCTACCCGTACATGTTGAATAATGAACGTATTGATTTCACCATTTCAATGGCCACTCACAGTGTGACAAATCCAATGAAATTCGCTGAAGTGATCGCCGACCTGCCGCGTTCAAGCTATACCGATTCAACAAGAAAAAAACTTGTATACCTTTAGTTTTACACCATTAGACATTGTAGACATGTGAATGCAAACAGTTTTTATTCACTAGCTTTGATTGTAAGTGTGACACATAGCTAAATCCACCCTTAACACCACTTCTTAAGGTCTAGAAACAAGTATGACCCATGCAGCCCACTCAGCCTCAAAAACCTGCTTCACATTAGTGACAACGTCTCATTGTGCTGTTGGTCAGCATATGTAGAAAAAACATCGGATGGACGGAAAAGGTGTTTTTTTTGTGACTATATATTTTATGACAGCAGATATGGAGACCCAGTACGGCCCCTAGTATTTTCTTTATTCTGTTGGGTTTTTTTCAGTTATTTACGGAGCCCCTGAGGTGACATACCGAAAATATTTAATAATTCGTGCGCACCAAATACTTTGTGGCCACGAAATACTAATTCGTGGCCACGAAATACTAACTTGTGCGCACAAATTGTTAAATCGTGCTCACGAATTGTTAAATCATGCACACGAATTACCTTAACTAATCCGTGGGCACGATTTAACAATCTGTGGGCACGATTCAACAATTCGTACGCACGATTCAGCAATTCGTGCGCACAATTTAACAATTCGTGCGCACGAATTAGTATTTCGTGGCCATGGATTGGTATAACTAATCAGTGGACACGATTTATCCGATTCGTGTGCACGAATTAGTATTTCGTGTTCACAAAATAGTAAATCATGCCACGGATTGTTAATTCATGGCCACAAATTGTTAAATTGTGCGCACGGTCTGGTAATTCGTGCCCACGAATTGTTAAATCGTGCCCACAAGTTGTTGAATTGTGCGCACGAATTATTAAATCGTTCCCATGAATTATTAAATCGTGCCCATGAATTATTAAATCGTGCCCACGAATTGGTAAATCGTGCCCCCAATTCGTGCACATGATTTAACAATTCGTGCCCTCGTATTACTAATTCGTGCGCACGAATTAGTATTTCGTGGCCACAAATTAGTATTTCGTGGCCACAAATTAGTATTTACGTGTGCACGAATTAGTATTTTTTATGTGCGGACGAATTAGTAATTCGTGCGCACGAATTGTTAAATCATGTGCACGGATTAATATATATTTTTTGTATGTCACCTCAGGGGCTCCGTAATTATTCTTTCCGAAACCTAGATAAATATTTTAAATTTTACGATTTTTGTTCAATTCTCGAATTTTCCGTATTCTTCAAATTTTAGGTTTTTTTTCAATTTTTTTTCCTTTTTTTCCAGCTTCCTTTTACCACTTTTTTTATTATTTTTTATCGACTTTTCGATTTCTACACTTCGGAGGGGGGGGGGGGAGGGGGGGGTATTGGTTTACTTCCCTTTTTCAACTTTCTAAATTTTCGATTTTTTTACTTTTTGAATTATCGTTTTTCTTTCACATTCTCGATTTTGTTTTTTGTTTTTCGGGTTTTCGTGTTCTTTAAATTTTCGGAATTTTTTTTCAACTTTTTGAATATTCAACTTTCACGGCTAAATATAGTCACTGCGGCCAGATCAATGAAAACCTACAATGTCAATTGTGTCTAGCCTTTTGTGCAAACGGAAGCGATATTATCTCTAGACATAAGCTTCACCGCAGGCCCAATTCCGAGTCACTTACGCCCAAATATTGACTATTGACGGTGGGAACACAGCACATTTACATATATATGTATGCTGAGACTAACATGTCTACCCCCACATGTATATATAATGAATATACATGTATATTATACTCTGTCAAGTGATATACTTTGAGCTTGAACATGTAATTTGCAATTACAAAAATTCAGCGATGCAATCACAAAGTAGCAATGCGATCATAATCACATCAAAATAATGTTTGTGTTTCACATTATTTTGAAACAAAACACTGCACTGGGTAAACAAATCAAAATTGGGCCTGAGACCCGTGGCACTTTTTCGGTGGGAAAGGTCGCTTTCAAAGACCATGCATGCAAGCTTCTTATCCCCAGAAAAAAGAAAGGAAAACTGATAAATCAGCAAAAAATACATTGATTTCTAGCTGATTACGAATTAAAGATAATTCGGACAAAACAAAAATTTCGTCAGAAATTTTTCAAACTTCGTCAGTTTATGCATGAAGTAGTACTGGGATAGTAGGTTGAAAAAAATATATATGTCACCGAACTAGTTTTCGAGTTATGATAGCGTTTTAAACATGTGTTTTGTATTAAATTATAATGGGAGTGAATGGGAAAATGCAAATTTTGATCATTATTAATGCAATAGAAAAAAATCCAGTCGTCAGATTTCACTGATTTTTTTATATGATTTACATCTTTGAAAAATACACGTGTGGAGAAAATAAAAAATATAGGTCACCGAATTAATTTCTGAGATATTGACAATTTATTGGTGAAAAATGAACCAATTAGCCCCATTTTGGCGGGAAGTTTCTTGTGACCGCCAGGAATACGTCTTTACGTTTTTTCGCAATCATGGTGAGTAATCGATGTCCCGGAGGAGGACGATATCGGAAACAGTACATATTTGCATTGATTCCACGATATTATGGCAGCAGTCACACCATTGTCAACTACTACAACAAAATATTATTAATTTTAATTCTAAACGAATCTCTGTGTCGTGTCATATTATTTAACAACGCAAATTTCTGTGATAGTTAGAAACCAAGGTAGATTTTCATCTACAAGTGCAATCATTGACTTGAATTTCTGGAGTGTACATGTAAGCCTACATACACTTTTTCAGGCTCAGATGTCCGAACACGTGGGTGTACTTTTTACACCCCAGGTCATGATAGTATGCGGGTGTCAGAACTTTTGTGATCATCAGAACTATTATGCCTACGTCAGCACCAGATTTTTTTTTGTTCAAATTAAGACATAATAGGCCCATATGGTTAAGAGTGTTTGGGTCGGAGCATCGGCTTACCATCTGCTATTGAAAATTTATCAGTGTTTCGTTTGGGTTATTATTGAATTATCTGTTTATCTGAATTATCAGATTATCTGGATCTGTTTATCCCTTAATTCGTGACTCTATTGCTGGACTTCCATTATATGTATTAATACAGTGCTAGTATATATTGCTAGCTGAACTCCGTGGCAAGCACACTACCCAATCTCGAAACGGATAGCCTAACATGCCGCCTGGTGCTCTCAATATGAGGTTCGTTTCAGGATAAGCCTTCAGTTTATACCCATAGGTAAAAGCCTACAGTTTATACTCATGGGCCTAGTTTGTCAGGACAATATTGTTTGAATGCGAGCGTTACTTGCATAGATAGGCCAACGACAAAGTCACGGGCTCTCACACCAGCCTCGCCGTGCTCCTACATGTTCACTCCGAGTCACCTGCTCATGAATGCACTGCTATTTTTTAGGGTATTATTTATCAAACTGTAGATTCATACAGCTCAGCAAAATAGTGGCAATCGAAAATGTACACGACAAAACTTATAGACTCTGGTTTCGGTCCAGATGTGGATTGTGTAATATGCTTAAGTGATTATGGTGACGCCGTTAACATGCTCAAATGACTACGGCGACTACCGTCACCGTGCTCCTCATCACCGTGACTAGGCCTACACCACGCGGTATTATTCACTTAGAAATCTGTATATTTATTTTACGGCCGGGCTTGCGCAGTTTGTTAGATTACTGGTTACTATACGTGATCATTTTATGCCACTTTCTGACGTCATGACGTTTTGATATAGCCGTAATATCGTTCGCTGGGTGGCGCCTGTGGGCCCTGTCCGAATTATCTTTAATCGCGCTGTTGGGTACAAACAATAAAGAAATACATGTAGCGAGATCGAGGGATCGAATTTCATCGGCAATTTGCCTGTGTGCTACTTGACCTTGGACCCGCAGTGCGCCTTTTATGAGGCAGCACAAAACACGTGATGGGTCTTAATTAATGTTGCAAATAAATAAAATCGTGAGAACATTTTATGAAGGGACAAAATTGTTTATGATTGTTTATTCTGGGGGCTATGGGTGAGGCATATTTACATATTAGTGCTACAGAGAGTACTACAGAGAAGAGGAAAACAAAGTTCATTCTGAGTTAGGATAATTTATGTGTCTACATATAGGCTAGAACCATTTCTATGGCGCTGAAATAGAAATCTATGTTTACGATCATGATAACATTTTTGTTATTAAAAAAAAATGTTTAGGAAACGGAGAATACAGTTTGCGAAAAATCAGATTGCAGCGCTATTCATATAAATAAAATGTTGAAGGCCTATAGCCTGATCCAGGAGCCTATAGACTAAGTCTACACACGCGTATTTGTAATTTCAGCTGTTTAGCCTATCATGGGAGTATATAGAGAGTAACTTGGACTTGAACTCACGTGGGGTCGATTTTACGTTTGGTCTTCTGAATGTAAAATATTCCATGTCCAGTTGCGTCAGTTGGTTCTAAAGAACTATTTGCCCAGGCATAAATCTAGGTTCTATACCCCACAGGTGTGATACCATCTACATATGAATGTAATCAGAGAAAAACACTTAGGCCTACTAATCCACATGCAATGGAGTTGTTTCATGATTGCCCTTGTCACGAGGGAGGGGAGGGGGTAAAGGTATCGCTTTGATTGTGTCTGTATATATATGTCGATCGTGTATGTCTGAATACGTATAATTCGAAGAGGTATATCCTATCTAAGGCTTTTTGAGTTGAATCAGAGCTCAGCGTTGGTTACAAGTTTCACTGCGCGACCACTGATTTTGCAGTGCGAACGTCTGCGATATCTCTGTGTGTCTGGTTCTTATCGATAACAGGAATCCTCAGTTGTCTTCACGTTCGTTAACCTCCTCCTGTTTCATTCCATGTATTTGCATAATATGATATGGATCATATATATAGCCAGCACGAATGTCATTATAGGAATTTAATGATATCACTTCAAATGTTATGATTATGCTTGTGCAATCTTTCAAAGATACAATTTATTGACTTAGACTTGTTAACAGCTAAAAATAGATAATTAACTATAATCGAAATATAACCAATATAGGGTGCGTCCATTAGCCTACTAAACATTATGTTCATAAATCATTTATATTCAACATGTGATACAACTTTTCTCCGATTCTGAATGTAAATTGGAAACAAATGTTTTTTGCAGTACAAGATGTATATACATAACACATTATAGTGTACATTGTATTCTGTCCCGTGCAGGCTACGGCTCTCACACAGTATGTCTTCCAATCCGGTGTTTCCCAAACATTCACTGCGGACTGTCGACTTGTTATCCAATATCCCCACAGAAGACAAACAGGTAATATCAATAAATTGGTTGGAACAATTCATAGTACCCCCCGAACGAAGGTCGGTGGATACTATAGACTTACGATCGTCTTGCCCTCGCGTCTGCAGAGGTTCGCTTGTGAACGCTTCATAGGTTAAATAATAAGTAGTATAATGTAATTTATGAATATGTCTTTTCATTTCATACAATAAAATAATTAATGTCTGAAGCATTCATTACTGACATTGATGGAAGACACTGGACAGTAACGATATTCCGTTTGTAATAACATATCATTGGCGCCGAGGTTGAAAGGGCATCAGGGGATACACCGGCACCGTCGTTGGCGACCGGAGGGAGTCTAGTTTTCATATTGTATATACGCAGATATATATGTTTTTGCATAATCCCATTCTATATCATTCGATCATAATTAATTTTCTCACAGTTCTGTTTATCAAACGCAAATTTGTGAATTTATTTGCATGATTTGAAATATCACTTTCTCTGCATGGTATAAAAAAAGCATGATGATTTGAGACGTATTTTATTTATATGACCTAGTAATCTTGCATGATCTTGACATATGCATGTATTTCATACATATACTTATATATTGGTGGAATCTTTATTCTCACGAATCACAGCGTTGGAGTTGTATCAAAACCGAGACTGATACACGGAGAAAACCGGTATTTTTCTTACTCTTATAGATGTGCATGGTGGTTTTTTTCTCTTTCCCTGCTGATTTACATTGTATATATGTTTACAATATAGACATATATATGTATTATTTTATTTATGTATACTTATATATAATATAATAATGCGTGTCTCTGTGTGTATGTTTTCAGCGTTTCGTCGTATTTTAGTATTTAATAATAATTGTTTGATGTGTCATGTATGTTACGCTTATTTCTCATTGTGTGTCGTGTAAGTTCACGTTATGCTACATCATAACGGGAACAAACATCAAGTTTGATACCAAAGTGGGTTGCATCTCATTTTCTACTGCGTTATTTCTTACTCTGAATGATATAATACTACTAGTATATAACAATTTGACTTATGTTTGTTTCCAAAAAATCTCTGCGATTTAAATCCTTTAAATTTTCTTTATCTTTTCTCATCAATCGGAAATGTATTTAATATTTGACACCATTAAAATGGAATAATAGTTCAAGCACTTTTAACAATATTGTTTTTAATAATACGTTTGTTGATATATAAGTCAGGATAGTGAGATATAACCCCCCCCCCCCTTCTCCCTGTCCAAATGAACCTCTGATTTCTTCACATGTTTTATAGATTTTCAATATGACATTCTATTCCGTAATTGATGTGATTTTCAAATCATACTTTCTCGAAGATAAAAGACGATATAGCTAACCATTTTACCATTATTTCAACTTCACAGAGGCCTCTACATAGGCGTGCATAGAGACGCCCGTTCGCATGGCCTGCTCGACAGACAATGTTCAGTGATTTGTGCATGGGCCCCGTGCAATAGGATTAACACTAGATCTGGTCAATATCACGATTAACGTTGCACCCCTAGCAATAACATCCCCTATTGCCCTGCCAAAAATCTATACATGTATTCCGTGTCTGCATTGATTGGGCAGGAGCGGGCCATATATTAAATCTCGGTAGCAACCCCATACCATATCGGGCATTTATTTAGGCTTCCACGGGAAATATCGAGTTTTGGCTTTGTTCTATTGTGTCCCTATTTGCCCGAATAGAGGGACGGGAATTTGAACAGAACTAATTTTATAGGAAATGGTCGTTTTGTGGGATTCAGTCACTGTTTACTTTCAATTGATGGATGCAGTTATTTCGCCAGATTACTTGCTATAAACAATCGCGATGCGATGAGGGATGTTAACGATATTGCGAAATAAAGGATATGGTTTCATTTTGGGGTTACTGATAGGCGATTATATGTTGGATACGTCTTTGTTTGCATTCAGTATCATAATAGAATATCTGGTCGCATACCGTGTATTATGATACAATACACTGCAAAAAAAATATCAACAACATTTGTATAGTCACTGGATGTGAAAATCATACAGGTAAGAGATAAAATCTATAAATGTTATGTGTACATGCATATTATACTTGAAGGAACACGTATCTGTTTTCTTTTCGCTTTGCGGTTTTTCTTCGCATGCATCTGCTTTAATTTATTATACATCATGTATTCGTTTTGCTCTGGTGAAAGTAATCATACCATATCGGGCATTCATTTAGGCTTCCACGGGAAATATCGAGTTTTGGCTTTGTTCTATTGTGTCCCTATTTGCCCGAATAGAGGGACGGGAATTTGAACAGAACTAATTTTATAGGAAATGGTCGTTTTGTGGGATTCAGTCACTGTTTACTTTCAATTGATGGATGCAGTTATTTCGCCAGATTACTTGCTATAAACAATCGCGATGCGATGAGGGATGTTAACGATATTGCGAAATAAAGGATATGGTTTCATTTTGGGGTTACTGATAGGCGATTATATGTTGGATACGTCTTTGTTTGCATTCAGTATCATAATAGAATATCTGGTCGCATACCGTGTATTCTGATACAATACACTGCAAAAAAAATATCAACAACATTTGTATAGTCACTGGATGTGAAAATCATACAGGTAAGAGATAAAATCTATAAATGTTATGTGTACATGCATATTATACTTGAAGGAACACGTATCTGTTTTCTTTTCGCTTTGCGGTTTTTCTTCGCATGCATCTGCTTTAATTTATTATACATCATGTATTCGTTTTGCTCTGGTGAAAGTAATCGTGGTGATGTATATACACTTAGATTGTCTTGCTCCTGTGACGATTAATTGATGTTTTTACACTGTCTTTTAGATCTTCTCTGCCCTGGTAAAATATATCATACATGTGTCTACATAATAGCTATGTGACAAATATATTAGCGAAGTACGTGAAGGGTATATAAAATATGCAATAAACACGTCAATTTATAGACAACACGAAACATTTTATGTATATACCTGTGACTTCTATCTAGTTCGCTTGCATCATATAGGCCCTACTTTACAATACATGTACTAGTCGATATATGGCAGATACGTGTTGAGTATCAGTTTACAGTTGCACTGGAGAACCTTATATGTTCATTTTACAACTCCATACGACAAAATCAAAATGCGAGTATAGCTTTCAGTTGACAAGACAACAGTCAATATGTCCAATCGAAACAGTGCACCGCCAAAAGGCGCACCACCAAACGGGCACAATTGAATTCTCGACTTTTGCTTATCAAGCCACCAAAACATTTAATATATTTACCTACGAATATATCAACTGTTTTTTTTTCTTCATATCTACAACGTTATATCGATAGCGACGAAATATTTGTTTGTAACGCACATATGCGTCGGATTATAACATACATATCCACTGCCTGTCTGGGAGGTGTTATAATGTGTTTTGTTGTGTATTGCAGATCTGGTTTGATGCCACTGGCAAAGCATACGTCAGCCTGGCGACAAGGTATGCGCCCGTGAGAAAATAACCAAGTCTTCGTCGTCGTCATACGACGGGAATATATCTTCGATATGGAATAACTTATACATATCGGTAAGTTGATTTAATTTCTTTTTGTATTTTATTAAAAAAAACCTGAAATTTAAATTAGGACAAATGCACACGTGTCTGCTCGCTGCTTTGTATAATTATGTGCAAGATTTTTTTCAATAAACAATTGGTTGATTTTGCTAATTAGTAATTATTCCTCCATGTTGCAGGGTTTTTGTAAAAGGAAAACCCCAAAAGAAGTAACTATGTTTTAACAGACAGAAATTGAACTGAATTCAATTGAGCAAGCAGTACACAGTGTTTGCATACACACGTGTTGAAATTCAGTCGGTGTATTCAAATATTCTACAAAAAGAATGTTAACATGCTCTCTCAAGCATTCAGGTTTATTGGAACAATTTCTAAGAGGCTGTTCATTGATGTTAATCGATTTCACGGAGCTGATGGAGTGCGTTCTTCTATTCGATGGATTATTGATTTTATTGCGTGCGCGACTGATCAGTGCTTCTATATGTGAAAAGTACTTCATATTCAATTATTAAATCGTGCCAAAATCTCAGAAGAATAAATTTTCTGCACTAAGCCCATAATTTATACGTGGGGAAAGATATTACATGAACAAAACTGGATAATATACAATGGCATATGCTTTGGTCGACACAGGTCATCGATTCTCCACAATTTTCACGTGTTTACAATTATAGAAATTACCATTTTACTAGTGGGTGACGTGTTGATGTATCATTTATGATTACTAAACATATGTATGTAAAAATATTTCATTTTCAGATGGCGAGATAGCTCTCTTTTATGGGAATGGCGGACATCGATGAGTTGACGTGGCGGGACAAACTTCTCGCGCTTCGAGAGCGTCAAAAACCGTCAGGAGATTCCACCGTCCGTCGCTCACATCCTGTGGACAAGGACTCTGACGAATTCGAAAGCAAAACTGGGGAATCCCCGCGTGTTTCCCCCCAGCTGCGACTTGCTCTAGTGAAGCAAACATTCGACCGCCAGAGAAACGTGCACCAGCCTACACCGGTCGCTCTTCCGCGGTCGCTGTCGCCAGATCGGTTTACCGATCGTGCCTACGACGCGTTTCGGACAGATCGCCGTAGGAAATGGCTGCAAGTCCCGAATCAGAGCAAGGAAAAATCCGACCTGGAGACTTCGGAATCGGCGAGAAAAATCCCGGAGTGTTTGGATACCTTCAGCGACTTTTTCAACCCTTCAATATCCGCGGCCGAGCGCTTCGAAAAATATCTTTCAGACATGCATCGAAGGAGACATGAGGTCGCCGACTATGAAGTTGAACGATTCCGATTGAAAAACGCCTCGATTGCGACTATCGACGCATTTAAAGACGATAGTGAATTACACCGGAAGTTCAAAGGTCAGAAGGTCAAACCCTCCAAGGCTAAACTTATGAAGTATGGGAAATGCAGTTTTTTGCCACGAATTGACGTGCCAAAACTAGACAATGACCTGAACATCACTACATGTAATAATAATCAACTGACCATCTTAAATATCCACAGCACAGAAACTGACCAAACTTCTGACGAGAATAGCGCCAGCATTTACAGCATAGGCCGCCTACCTCACACGTACAGATGACCCCCACAGGATGTTTTAGCTGTGCTCAATATCGAGTTGTGTTCAATTAGTGAATACCTTTATCATAGATTGTGAATTTTTTTCTCAAAGCGATTCACGTTACTTTTTTTAAGTGAACATGCATTTGCTCGCTGCAGCCAGGGCGAATAATATTCATTAGACACATATTACATAATCATAATAATGTTTTGTGAATCTAGCTCATTCAAGCCAGTGTATAAAACAGTTTTAAAACTTAAAATATATATTAACATTATGTATGATCCTCATTATGTCATTAGTTCTGTTAGCGTTGGATCTTCGATAGTATAGAACAAAAAAATTGCCTACCAAGAAGCTGTGATAATCGGAGAAATGTTATTACTGCTATTCTGTTGTGATATATATGAACCTGCTATTATCTGCATATGTGAGCATGAAATGCGAAATAAAAAGAGGAAATACGTGTTTTTTTTTGTGTGAGAACTACACTGAACATGTATGTGAATTTGGTCGTTATGGAAAAAATATTATCCTTTTGTTTTGTAGAATGTAATTGGAATTGGTATCGCTTGAGGGAAATGAATTTTCTTCCATTGGCATGGCTTTGCGTCCTCCCTAATAATGCACGAGCATAATACGCTTAATGCGATTCGTATGTTTCGAAATCGCTTGAAAGGCCCGAAATCGTTGCCAAAAGTCATCAAAATTTAACTATTTACACTTTATTCAAATTCATTGGGCAACCAGGCTTTTTTTTTATAAAATCGACAGTGTGTGACACTTCGATTCGTTTATCTTACGTTTAGTTGACGATGGAATCGTTTGATTCACTCAATGAGTCGGACATTTAGGCCCTATCTTGATGCGTATAATTGGCCTAGACCGAATTGTTTGTACACGCAGCAAAGGTAAGCATATATATATTTCATGTATGACGAACTTTGGTGACAATGTACTTGATTTTCTATCTTACTTTTTAACGTTTTATTTTTAATTAACTTTTGTAATATGGGCAATACATACCTGTAATTGCATTGCTCTTAATACAACACTATATGTCACCATTCGCTTCAGACCCCTATACGGGGTGATACCTGCTTCAAGTCACCATATATTTCGGAATATTGCTGACTGAGGCAGATATCACGTATTGGGGTCTGAAGTATCTTTGGATTATATGGAAATCTCCGTATAACGTCGTTCCGTATTTTCCGTCTGAAGCCCACGATTATGGAGTGGCGTGACAGCTTTCCAAATATGGCGTGGTGTTGTAAGGGAGTTGACCAATCAGGACTCTGCGTTTCCAGCAATCCAGTGATAAACTGTGTGACGGGAATTTTGAAGACTAAACTCTGATTTACACTGTGTTTCGCTGATATTTTTGCGATGCTAAATGTTATCGTTCTATAACCTGTCATCCTTCACCTGGGAGTCAAACAGCAATTGTTTACTGAATTTCAGACTTCTATCACGAAAATTGAAAAAGTTGGCAATATACACCACTGCTAAATTCAGCCCCGTCATTTAATTTCTGGGTCCTCCCACAATTTTGTGCATTTGCTCGGTTTTGTGGTGGTGCAATCTTTTGAAATCAACATGTTTGTGTATAATACACCCAATGTGTCTTCTGATCTAAAATAACATCAATACATCGATTCCTGATGGATGTAAACATGATCAAATCCTCGAATATGCTCAGATTCTCGAGATCCCGTTTTTGGCTGAAATTTAACGTTGGGGTAGATTGCCATCTTCTTCAATTATTGCGATAGAAGTCTGAAATTCGGTAGAAATTTACCGTTTGATTTCCAGGTGAGGTATGCCAAGTTATAGAACGATACGATTTAGCGCCACAAAGATATCGTCAAAAACCGGTGTGAACAAGTTAGAAAAATCAGAGTATACGACCTTGACCAGAGATGACCATTATAAGTAAACCTCAAGGTCAGGTCTGACCTGTAGTATTTAATTCTATGCAATCTTCGATCGTAGATTGAGGTTGGGATTGTATTGCGCAACATTTAAAAAATTATATATGTATATGCTGAATATTTTTGCCATATTGAAACTGACCTGCGATGACCATGAGTCGAGTTATATGGTACGACGTGAAATTATATAACTTCAGAAGTATCTTGCTTGACTCCTGAGAGGTAAATATATATTACCTGAACAAAAATTTCGTTAATTTGTCCTCATTTTTCTTGTTATTTTATGTCTGACGCGGGAATGAACACAAAAATGTGCACATGGAAATTAATTTGAGATTAATAGCACCAAGGCTACAGACTTTGTCAAACATGATATTGAGCTTTAATACTGAACGTAGTCTGAGGTAAAGTTCAAGGTCAATAGATCCCATATACATGATTCATTCTATGTGCCCTGTGTGCCCATAATACAACCATCAAGACCTTTTGTCTTCATTTAGTCTGCAGATGCACATGTACATAGTTCATTTCGAATGTAACCTTGAGATCCATCATCCAAGGTCATCTGAGGTCAAGTTCAAGGTCGCCGAAAGATCCAACATATAATATAATCATAATACAAACCTAAGTTATATTTGATGCGTTCTGTCTGCAGAGGCCAATTCACTACATTTCAGGTCAAACGCGACTTTCAAAATGATCTCTTTTGAGGTCAATTTCATGGTCATCAATAGATACAACAAATATGACTTCAGATATGCTTATATAAAACCTATAAGTACTATCTACATGCGTTTTGCCCGCAGAGGCCCCTGTGATGTGCATACATTTCGTTACCCTTGAATCGCCGGTCTGCATGTTTCGATGGGTGAGTGAAAATTGTTTTTGTCCCAACTCACTAATCGTTTTGAGCCATTTCCAGCCAAAAAAAATTTTCCCCATTTATTTCTTCCATTTTTATTTAATAATGAGGGTTGTTTGGAGTAATCTCCTAGAGCACTTCGAGCTTAAATATTGGCATATTTAAATTTGAAAGGTCAAAAGTTCCTTTTTGTCGAAAAAATGCCCAATTTTGACCTCTGCCTCTTGTCAGCCTCTTTTTGTGAGTGACATTATAAATTTATACTGTGACCTTCTTTACCCTTGGGCTATTTTTTTTTTCATAATGAGAACTTTGTGGAGTAAACTCTTGGAGTGGAATATTCCAAACTTAAGTATTGGCACATTCAAATGGGAAGTTGATATATGGCGAATTTCCACGTGATCTTGAATTTACCTTCAATGATCTTGAAATGTGAAAACGACAATTTTTCTTAAAAAGCTGTGCTTAACAATAACCAATTTTCCGGTAACCTTTCTTAGCATTGGGCTAATTTTCCCGAATTAAATCCTAATGATAAATACACAACAGTTACTATTAATAATATAAAATAACAACAAAGTTTATATACCCCGGAAGCTCTATAATATTCTACCACATATTATACATGTATGGATAAACTATAGTCAAGTTTACATCTCGTATATCGCATTCTAATATTTGGGGGAAACTTTTGATGCAAAATAATTACACATATTAATTTTACGAGTGTTATTACGAAACCCTTGATAGATTAAGGAGCGGTGTTTCTGAATATTACAATCAACTTCCTGAATATTGATTACTTAGTAATTAAATGTAATAGGAAAACCCCCTTCGTCAGGCTTATTATTATTATTATTATTATTATTATTATTATTATTATTATTATTATAAATAAATTAATTGCATTATTTATCGTTTATACCATAGGCCTACATATGAACTTACCAGATCAAACCACTTCATCGGATATTTCATCAGATTGGTAATCATCTGTTCACTACCTGTGCTTGTTGTACGTGTATAAGTGGCACTTAATTCGCTTCACGCGTCGTACTAGGCCTATACGATTTTTCCAATTAGGTCTAAAGTCGAGTATTCATACACTGATACAGGTGGTGATCGGCAGCCTATATATAAATGCTTTGTTGTATTGAACTGAAGACAAAACAATACCATCATATGGCGTATATGCTGGCGAATATATAATCGTATGTTCGGGTTTTGAGATAGTTTCAACGTAAACAAAGCGTAGTACATTCTACCAGAAAATATTCTTGGAAAATTTAGAGATATTTTGTTCAGTAACTCACGGATTAACGTACTGTTACAACAATGGGGTGAGTTTGGAAAGTGTACAATGTGGATAATTAATGCGCTAACTGATTAAAACTAAATCTATGTCATTCGATCATTTATGTACACTATTTTTTGCCATATTCATGACATTGCAAGTTGAACCGAATTTACGTCTGGTATGGCTGTCATGAACAGTGTCATTTCAATGTTGGTCTGACATACACGTAGGCTGAGTGAAAAGTGAAGATATATGGGTATAATCCATTATTTCACGCATTCGATCTATTATCATTTGGATACAATGTGAAGACATCATAAATGACTCACAATATATTGCCCAGTTATGTAAACAATGCACTATATTTTTATAGATTTAGGAAAGTCCTTCGCTTAGTTGACCCCCGTCCATAATGTCTTTCCATTTTCAAACTGTAAAAACTGTTTTTCTGCCCCGGCAGTTTGTCCCCGAGGACCGCCTACATCCTGTCGACATCCGCCGTGCTAGTCGCGCTGACGGCGCTCATCATTGGTCTAACCGTGGGTCTGCGAACCCCGCCCCCTCCCAACGGCGGCAGTCCTGAATGGCCAGAATCCACGACCACGCCCCGCCCAGGCACGCCGATTGGCTACACAACGGTGGATACCACGGCTAAGACGCGAGTGACCACGCCTACAACACTGATGTATACCTCACTTAGCGACATGATGACGTCATTCTTCGAAGCATCCAGCCAACCAGTGACAGCTTGAAGATTGTTCCCGCTATTGCGTATTGTGAATCGGACATAATTGAATATGTTAAGACATGCGAGGATAGGTAAAGTTACTTCACTCTGGGGTGGATGGCCCGACCCACAGAGGTGAAGCGGTTCCATGCGATAACGTAACCACGTGCGGTCTACGAGAGTGACCTGCAGTGTCATGGCGGTGTTCCCAATAGGGTATGGCAAGGGTGATATTCTCGTGATATATATGCCACTGATCCTGGACGAGTTTGAAGTCAATTGTGTACATATGAAATGATGTGTGGTAAATATTGTTATGACCTTGAATTTGGCTTCATATTCATGCTCTTCCTTCATAATGGGAGCTGTATGGAGTCCTAGAACACTTCAAGGTAGAACTTAAATATTGGTCGTATCAAATGGGAAATCATATTGCAGTTTCAATGGTGACCATAAATTGGACCTTCATTGACCTTGAATGGTCAATACGGCAATTTTGATAGACTAAACATTCTTCCGATGACATTTCTTAGCCCTTGAACTAATTTTCTAGTTTATAACAAAGAGTTAAAAAATATTTCAGACAAGTTAAATTTTAAACTATACACAGATGTCATTTTAGCAATATTGTTTACTCTTGTTGTTTTATTTTGATTTTTAAAGCTTATTTACATATATATATATGATAATATCTATGCTTGGGTGGGGGAGCACATGTACAATTTAGTGGGCAATCCTGTTTCTCTATGATAACCAATGAAAATGATGAGTTAATCAGTGACACAAAATGATAAATACAGATATTAAGAACATTTAGTTTGTGATAAAGAACACTTTTCTATCATAACCAATTGTCATTCCGGATCCTAAGTATCGGAAATTAGTTGGTAATAAAATTGCCCACGTTATTGTACATCCTAGCCCTGTACTGCGCTATTATGAATGTTGAATATTGAATAAGCTGATTTGAAATTTGAAACTGGATTTCTGATCTGTACCGGTACAAATTTGTATGTCAACTGTTTGGAGAAAAAGAATGTCGCATTAGGCGATTGTACAAATCTTTCAAAATAGGTCCGCACAAAATGCACAGTTTGCAAAAGGCAGCGGCAAGTTACACCACTTCAAATAAAAAATGTGTTTAATTTTCACAATTATACACTATTTCTGTCTGCGTATGCTGAAATCAAGTAGCATAACATCCAATGTCCTCTAGAAACATACAACGGATCCAATAACAGCCCATTTTTGCCAACAAACTTCGAAACACAGTCAGCTCTTATCGCGGTTACGTTATTGCATGGAACCGCTTCACCTCTGTGGGTCGGGCCATCCACCCCAGAGTGAAGTAACTTTACCTAATGCGAGGAGTGATATATATATATATATATATATATGGAACACAATATGTTATGCTTGAGTTTTAATGTCAAGTCTATTTTATTTATATGATGTAATAAAATTGGTCATGTTACATAAGCTTACTGTTTGTTGAATGGTTTGATATAAGTTCAAAGCAAACCTGAGCGCTATCATCAATCCTGGCGTGTCCATTGATCTGGATATTTTCAATGTGGCCAAATTGGACGAATGATGGACCGCATTTTTAATAGTTTGCCAAATCTAATCGTTTCGATGTTCTGCACGAATATTTTAGCTTTTGTCAACTCCATGCAAAACCCCGGGTGCAAAACAGAAACAAAGTTCATCAAAAGTTTTCAAACTTACGATTAAATAGAAAACAGAACCATTTGGAGTAAAACGACAGAAATGAGCAAAATAGCTCATAAGTTTGAATGAATCAAGTAAAATTAATTAAATCATCCCTTTGTGATAGGACTAGTTTCAGATAAACAGTTCAAATGACGTGTATTTTCCAATAATTCCACACTTTTAATAGTTCATAACGACATGTGATATCTAGTGCTAAGAGTGTTGTTCAATGAAAGCATTCAGTTATATAGAGATTCGTATCGCGAAACACATCCCATATTTTGGTCCTAGGGTGTAGATTATACAGTAATTGACAACAAATATTCATTTCCACATTTATTCATCAATCTGTTGCCCAAGGGTAAATCACATTTTTCTAACAACATTCAAGGGATTCATCTTATTTTTTTCGTTACAACATCAAACAACAAAATGTTACAATATATTCACCTAATAACCCTACAAATATCAGTAATCAAGCATAACGTTCAACAAACAGCACATTCACTCATCGTGTACGCTGTGAATTCACATTTAACCGTTATGATTCGTGGAAAGAAGTAGTCAACTTCGTTATCTGATAAGCATGCAATGCAATGATCGCCTATCAGTCTGCACATCTGATATGTGATACGTCTGTTGACAAGTGCATATATTTTACAAAACATCACATCAAACTTCTAATCTGCCACACCTTCTGTCAAAAAGCTACACACAAATTTATTACATTTGCATGGTTAAAAACTCGTTAATTTACAGGACCGTAAATGAAAAACGTGCAAACGTGGAATTTAAATGAGTAATACAAACAAAATGCCCATCGGCCGTAACGAATTCACATTAATACGTAGGCCTATATGTAAGAGGTATACTAAAACAAATTCTGAAGCACCGAGATGCATTTTTTCCCCCCAAGGCGTCGATCAATTAATTCGGTTAATCGAGGCGTTGAGACTGTTTTCCACCATTAAACACAACTTCAAAGTCAAAGTCTATAATAGCAATAGCAAGATAGCAACATGGATTCGACGTAAATAAACTAATCTTTAACCAAAAATCCCGAAATTAACCAATAATAGACAGTAACATAAATATCTAACTGTTACATGTAGGAAATTTTTTTTAAATCATCAATCAGCAACATCACATAATTATTATAATCTACTTCAATCAGGCTAAATATACATGCACACGTAAACTGGGAACGATCGTATTAATTTTTAATAACAGCGTATCTGTCTCAAACTCTACTCTACTTTCATTGGGAAAAAATTCAAATTTTAAATCTCAAACTTCGTTGGGTCCTAGCTATGTGTCAATATGGAAGCATCGGAAGAGGTATATAGCTTAACCTGTTAACACATTGTATCCGGACATTCATGGACAAACATCTACAGTAGGCGACGGAAGAGGTTTCCGAAGAGAACGACCCACAGGCACGTGGTTAGTGACGTCACGATCACGTGACCGGAATTGCAGAGATCACTTTTGCAGAAACATTCCATTAACTCCGACTGAGCCCCGTCATACCTGTCGCATCCGCTGTGCTTGCTCGTGGCACAGAGCCGCTCCGTCAAGTTGGTCACTGTTTAGAAGATATGCACGTAGTGAAAAACAGTATGCATTTATTCATTTCGTGGGGGTTAATCGTTTTACTTGTAAAAGATCAAACGCTTTCATAATTGCACAGTCACACGCGCCGTGTATTAGGCCTAAATTGGGGAAGTTGTTGGTTTGGCCTGATTTCGCAACGTTGTATAAAAAATAGTACTTCCTATTGAATACGATAGGTAGGGTGTAGTGAAGAAAAGTCCATGCGGAAATTTCATTGTTTCATATGAAATTCAGGAAAATGGTCTGATTGCATACGTGTATTGTAAATACAGACCAGTTGTGTATTCGACGAACAAATATGCAAAAGGCCTACAATTACATAACTATATCGTTAATCACTAGATTTGTAAATACATAGGCCTAACTATATATCTTTAATCCTAAGCTAAATTTGTTGCAGTTGTATTGAACACCTACCGATCTCATAATCTCCAGATGGACCCACTTTGAAGTGAACGGTCGAGATTTTCATGCAAGCGTTGTTGGGCCACGGACATTCCACTCTGGTTACGTTGTTTTCGTTCTCCTCTACGCCAGAGCACGTGGCGTTTCCTTCCCCGTCACTGGCACATTCGTAACACGTGATCAAAGATGGCGGCACGGTCGTGGCAACGCTGTCGTCACTTGCGGTGGAGTAGGATTCCCCTGGAACTGCAGATACATGGGCCACATCGTGAAACTTTATTGACTTTTATTCCATATCACATATATATCAGTCAGCGATTTTTTTCTGTGATACTTATTTTGCATTACTCGTTTCTTGAAGGCTGATCCGGCCTACAATACAAGTAGGCGTTTGTTTGTGGGTCATAATTATTGTAATTAAACGTAGGCCTACTAGTATCTAATTTTCAGATGATTATTTTCAGTAGCATTCGGAACGGAGTGCATACCATAATTACACGAGTGAAATATTGCACCTCACTACCACACAAATAACGATCCTATAGTGTTGTTCAACTCACAGTATTAAATTGTTTTGGGGGGTATAAGGACACTTGTTTAAGTTGTCTGACCTACTTTTCAAGGCCCGATAAACAAGTAAAATACCAGTACTACGTGCAGAATTTTTTCATCATGTATATATGAGTAATATTTGTTAAACCACATGACTACCAATTTTGTACATCATCTACCACGTTGCACATACAGGATAGGCTTATGTAGGCCTACATACGTGTACATACGTGTACATGTACATAAATTTGATATACTTGCCCATGATGAAAGTAAGAAATAACCTAATATTCTGCTGTTGTATATGCAAATAGCTTTGCTCCACTAATATTCTACAAAGGGCTACTTGGAGACCTTGAATGGAGTGCTATAGTCATATGAACAACCTGATTTATGGGGGCAATATGCCAATAAACCTTGTTATCCCTGCCACGGGCTGTTGCCAAGTCCTTCCACGGCACGTTACTGGGATATGGGTATCTAGGCCCGAACCTCGGGGACAATATATATTTTTCCCAGAAAACCAATGGGTAGCAATTTATCCGATTGCAAATTGAAGAGAAATATTGTTGGATATATGTCACATGGGCATACCACGTCTACTAGTATCATATATCAAGCTATATATATATGCGATGTATGCGGGCCTTCAGACATGACGACTGTTTGTGAATTGTGATGTGGGTTTCAATATGATACGTTTCACGAGGAACTCAGCATCTATATATATGATTATAATTTCATATGAGCTGGTGAATTCCATGCATAAAATATTCTCTTAAATGTTAAACAGCTGCTGGTCTACATGTACACATTTATAGTGAAGTATCAGGCGTTGTGTCATCATAAAAATATAAACAAAGGTTGTACAACTAATATGAGCTCCAACAACCTAACATGGTAAAATTATTATCGATATAGCATGATATTGTAATAAATAATACGAATAATCATGATTGTAGTGCTCGCATATATAGATATTCGGACTAGCAGATCATCTTATACCGGTATATAAAACTCTAAACATTGTCCTCGACTGAAGGTGTATATATGAGTGAAATTGTCGTGAATAGTACGTTTATTTAACACAAAATGTGTATTTATATCTGTACTTACCTATTTGCGACGAAAAGAGTAGCACCAGCAAGGAATAGCACACTATATGCCTGAGATACACGTTCCGAAACATTGTGAGATCCATGTTTGATTCACTGCCGAATGTAGCACAACAACACGATATTTGACCTTGAACACGCTACTCCAAAGTCAGCAGCTTGGTTTGGAATGCCCCTGGACCAGTCTAGGTCAGCGCAAAGAAGAGAGAGAGAACAGGAAATTTACTGACGGTGTATGTCGTGAAAAGCAAACATTACTGCATCAATATTTGTTGTCTAACTCACGTGCAAACAAGCGAAGCCGTACGCCTCAAGGCTCTGAAACCGACGGTCTTTTTTTCAGCAGTATCCGGCTAAAAACAAACCGTATACACTGCACAGCGGGCCCACGAATCCTGCCTATAGAAGATGGAAGTGGGGGCGGGAGGGGGAGTGATTTCTGTACAGCAGTACACGCTGTGAAGGTCACGGCTGGCGCAGGAGACGGCACTGGATTGGTTATAGTCAGAGCCCGGGCGTCAAGCTGCATGGAGGTACAGGAGCTGTGGATGTAGGGGTCGAGTCCTGTCCCAACGCTAGAGACGCACAGAGAGAGAGAGAGAGAGAGAGAGAGAGAGAGAGAGAGAGAGAGAGAGAGACTGTTGTTTTCGTTCGACTCAGATGCAATGAGCAGAGATACTGGTATAATGCATAGAGATGTGAGGGGGATTGGCGGGGGTGGATTATGGTGGATGGTTATAACAGAGCATACTGGTATCACTTGCGCAACTATCATAAAATGGATGACATTTGTGTGTTGTAAGAACAACACTCCTGTAGTAAAGTCCTCTTGGAAAAGATGTATTGTGGAAATGAAATTTCTTGGGATCGAGCGCACCAATCAGGAATATACACATAAATAAAACACCCATTCGTCGTGACGAAATGGTGATTCGTCCAGACGAAATTACGCGTTCGTCCAGACGAAATAAAGCTCATCCAAAATAATTATCTCATGCCATATTAGGGGCACCGTACAATCAGGCTTGCGTGCATGCAGAAATTTGCTGCAAAATTTCGCGTGTAGATTAATTCAATAATGTAAAATGTGTGGTTTTCTCGATTACACAAACTTCACAAGTCTCTATTCCCTTCCAGTCCGCACTGGATAAAGCCGGAGATCATCAATACTCCAGAGTTCCATTGATAGCTAGTCTTGGTGGTATAAATATGAACGCGGACGGGAAAGGCTCATTACTGGTTCCTGCCTTAATTACGTACACCAGATAGACTACATACTGTGCCGTAGAGTCAGCACAGGTGGGAATTGGCATCTTGACAGGATCTGGAACAGCAGGGCTTGAAGCAGGAGTAAATGTGACAGGCAAAAGCAGATCGATGGCCCTTCCTGATTACATACTGATAACAAATATAGTTCAATTTGAACTGAAGAACTACAGTATATATATTCTACATTAATTCACTCGGAGAATATATTCTCATATATCGGTCCGCTGAAACATAACATACCACCCGGTATGAGGAATGAATTACTTTCCGTCCTTCAATTGGATAATTTAGAACCAGATGCAGGGCACATAACCAGTATTTAAAGTGACACATGCTGAACTTTGAATGACTGATCACATGCGTATATTCCATGTAGGATCAATATGTTATATAATGCTGTTTTACGTCTGATAGATGTAGGACCAAAAGAATCGATATTAAAACAGATATGTGCTATTTGCATTGCTGTCCTATATCCGAGGGAAATAAAGGGACCTAATGTAAATTGATTAACGATAAAAACCAAATAGTGTTATCAACCCTTTTGGGAAATCATGTTTCTCAAATTGGGAACACGGGCGTTGATGTACTCCTTCTCAAATTACATACTACTGCATTCGAACACAAGTGGGGGTTACTTTGGAATTAAAAAAAGTCTTTCCGCCGGTAAAAATCTAACAAACACAACGTAATGTGATGCATAAAAAACTTGTAAACATGAGATATTTTAGACATTACTCTGCAGCTAGCCTATTTATTAATCCATTGGCTTATTCGATTTTGACTGAAAGAGGTTGATTCGATAATATGATATAGCATAGAATATACACATTCGGAAAGACAATACAGCTCAAATTTGACATATGGATTGTGTATACATTGAATGATAAATTCCATAATATCGGATAGATTACCCTTGAGGCTATGATGTTCCTACCCAACCCCCGAATAAAACTTAGGGAAGCCATTGTTATCATTGAAAATAAATGTTTTCACGCCTGATAGAAACAACAACAATTTAAATGACATACATCTGAATAGCATAATGCAGGTTTAGTGAAATGTGTTATGTACCATTCGACTGGCATATATATCCGGTTATTATATAGAACAGATACATGCAGGAATGGGCTAACTGGTGCCAGGGCCGGGGACCATGGATAAGGATATTTCGTGAAAAATTAACTTCCATCTTTGTGAGTTAATAATATCGTATTCAAGGCATTTCGGCAGGATATGGTTTGGCCAATTTATAAGTTCATAACCTCCATCTCACTTGTTCAGTTTCCGAAACCATATAACTTCAGTTTGCTTTGATGTATTTTGCCAAATTTTCCCCATGGTCAAAAATACTATGTGTAAGAACCCTAATGTTTTACGACAGCTGCGTGGTTATTGAAGCCCCTGAGGTTCTTTGATATGACGAACTTTGACAATCAGAATGCTTCTTTTGAGGCTCCTGCTGTTGGAGGAACAAGTTCAGAGGGCACAGCAAGAGCCGGGCACCTACCAAGAACTAGCAGATATACAGGGCACCTGAGAGTGAGATGTGCCTGGAGTGATTGAAGGTGCGACTCTCCAACATAAACGAAACCAAAACCATGTCGCATGCGAACTGGGAACTGGCCATCAATATCCAGAATCAAGAGTTCTGGATGGAGTTCGTAACATCAGCTGAACGTAGTACCCATGAAGGACGACTACCCTCTGCTCAGAATCTTTGATACCATCGTATACACCGTATACACTGCACAGCGGGCCCACGAATCCTGCCTATAGAAGATGGAAGTGGGGGCGGGGAGGAGGAGTGATTTCTGTACAGCAGTACACGCTGTGAAGGTCACGGCTGGCGCAGGAGACGGCACTGGATTGGTTATAGTCAGAGCCCGGGCGTCAAGCTGCATGGAGGTACAGGAGCTGTGGCTGTAGGGGTCGAGTCCTGTTCCAACGCTAGAGACGCACAGAGAGAGAGAGAGAGAGAGAGAGAGAGAGAGAGAGAGAGAGAGAGACTGTTGTTTTCGTTCGACTCAGATGCAATGAACAGAGATACTGGTATAATGCATAGAGATGTGAGGGGGATTGGCGGGGGTGGATTATGGTGGATGGTTCTAACAGATCACACTGGTATCACTTGCGCAACTTCCATGGAATGGATGCTATTTGTGTGTTGTAAGAACAACACTCCTGTAGTAAAGTCCTCTTGGAAAAGATGTATTGTGGAAATGAAATTTCTTGGGATCGAGCGCACCAATCAGGAATATACACATAAATAAAACACCCATTCGTCGTGACGAAATGCTGATTCGTCCAGACGAAATTACGCGTTCGTCCAGACGAAATAAAGCTCATCCAAAATAATTATCTCATGCCATATTAGGGGCACCGTACAATCAGGCTTGCGTGCATGCAGAAATTTGCTGCAAAATTTCGCGTGTAGATTAATTCAATAATGTAAAATGTGTGGTTTTCTCGATTACACAAACTTCACAAGTCTCTATTCCCTTCCAGTCCGCACTGGATAAAGCCGGAGATCATCAATACTCCAGAGTTCCATTGATAGCTAGTCTTGGTGGTATAAATATGAACGCGGACGGGAAAGGCTCATTACTGGTTCCTGCCTTAATTTATGTACACCAGATAGACTACATACTGTGCCGTAGAGTCACCACAGGTGGGGCTTGGCATCTTGACAGGATCTGGAACAGCAGGGCTTGAAGCAGGAGTAAATGTGACAGGCAAAAGCAGATGGCCCTTCCTGATTACATACTGATAACAAATATAGTTCAATTTGAACTGAAGAACTACAGTATATATATTCTACATTAATTCACTCGGAGAATATATTCTCATATATCGGTCCGCTGAAACATAACATACCACCCGGTATGAGGAATGAATTACTTTCCGTCCTTGAATTAGATAATTTAGAACCAGATGCAGGGCACATAACCAGTATTTAAAGTGACACATGCTGAACTTTGAATGATTGATTACATGCGTATATTCCATGTAGGATCAATATGTTATATAATGCTGTTTCACGTCTGATAGATGTAGGACCAAAAGAATCGATATTAAAACAGATACATGTATGTGCTATTTGCATTGCTGTCCTATATCCGAAGGAAATAAAGGGACCTAATGTAAATTGATTAACGATAAAAACCAAATAGTGTTATCAACCCTTTTAGGAAATCATGTTTCTCAAATTGGGAACACGGGCTTTGATGTACTCCTTCTCAAATTACATACTACTGCATTCGAACACAAGTGGGGGTTACTTTGGAATTAAAAAAAGTCTTTCCGCCGGTAAAAATCTAACAAACACAACGTAATGTGATGCATAAAAAACTTGTAAACATGAGATATTTTAGACATTACTCTGCAGCTAGCCTATTTATTAATCCATTGGCTTATTCGATTTTGACTGAAAGAGGTTGATTCGATAATATGATATAGCATAGAATATACACATTCGGAAAGACAATACAGCTCAAATTTGACATATGGATTGTGTATACATTGAATGATAAATTCCATAATATCGGATAGATTACCCTTGAGGCTATGATGTTCCTACCCAACCCCCGAATAAAACTTAGGGAAGCCATTGTTATCATTGAAAATAAATGTTTTCACGCCTGATAGAAACAACAACAATTTAAATGACATACATCTGAATAGCATAATGCAGGTTTAGTGAAATGTGTTATGTACCATTCGACTGGCATATATATCCGGTTATTATATAGAACAGATACATGCAGGAATGGGCTAACTGGTGCCAGGGCCGGGGACCATGGATAAGGATATTTCGTGAAAAATTAACTTCCATCTTTGTGAGTTAACAATATCGTATTCAAGGCATTTCGGCAGGATATGGTTTGGCCAATTTATAACTTCATAACCTCCATCTCACTTGTTCAGTTTCCGAAACCATATAACTTCAGTTTGCTTTGATGTATTTTGCCAAATTTTCCCCATGGTCAAAAATACTATGTGTAAGAACCCTAATGTTTTTACGACAGCTGCGTGGTTATTGAAGCCCCTGAGGTTCTTTGATATGACGAACTTTGACAATCAGAATGCTTCTTTTGAGGCTCCTGCTGTTGGAGGAACAAGTTCAGAGGGCACAGCAAGAGCCGGGCACCTACCAAGAACTAGCAGATATACAGGGCACCTGAGAGTGAGATGTGCCTGGAGTGATTGAAGGTGCGACTCTCCAACATAAACGAAACCAAAACCATGTCGCATGCGAACTGGGAACTGGCCATCAATATCCAGAATCAAGAGTTCTGGATGGAGTTCGTAACATCAGCTGAACGTAGTACCCATGAAGGACGACTACCCTCTGCCCAGAATCTTTGATACCATCAAAGCATTCCAGGACGCCATGTAGATTTCGACTCTTGTCCAAGTTTTGACAGTGAGTTTCGGCAGGTGGGCCTCCTAGAAGAAGCCAAAAAGAAAGCTATTTTCTATGTACTTGGATGGTTCAACCTATTTGATGTAATAAGATTCGGCAATGGAGTGGCTGAGGCAGAAGGTCCTGGCGAGACTGTCCTGGATGTCCTGCTTAGTATATGTGGACAATATTATGATTTACTCTGAGAATTTCGAAGACCACTTGAGGCATCTGAAGGAGGATATAACGACAGTCCCTGGTATCAGTTGTGTCAGAAGGTATATTCCTTCCTTGGGACCAGAGCAGTTGGAGCCTGCAGAGAAACAACCACAAGGTGAAATGAATTCAGCTTAAAACCCAGTACTCCACCTAGATCTAGTCAATCACCTTGTAGCCTTTTCCGACAGTGGAAAAGCAACATTCCACAAGCATCGGCGTGCGAAGAGTCTCCAGTTCTGCCTAAGGATAATCATGCATATAACAAAGAAAACTCTGATCAATATGAAAGAAAACGAACCAAGACTTTGACAGGGGTTAGGAGCTGGTCATAGGGTAGCACAGTGAGGCGATCTAAGTCACACAATTCACTGAAAATAATATTTTGCCTGCAAACCTGTACATCGTCCTCTACCTGACTGATTCATTCTCGTCCAGTTGAGATGGAGACATTGATTTGTTTGAGTGCTATAGCCCAAACTCTTACACGAGACCTAGCAAAGCCAAACCCTCTGGCCTTCAAGTCGGTCTTCGGATGAGAAGTTCTAGAGCTGAACAAAATATGAAAAAGCCCTCAAGCAGATACACCAGCCATCCTGAACAGCCAGTAGGTTCCAGTAAGAAGTTGCCTAGCAAAAAAGCCAGGAGCAGTAACACAGCAGAGCCATGCAAAGAAGATGCCCAGAACACTCAGTCCTGTAAAAAATAGTCCATGCCAGCAAAAAGAGGAGGTGCAGTCAGAGCCCTATCCAAAGTATAACAAACATGTCCTCTGGCGAAGAGAGCAGAAGACAGATTCCGTCTACCCAGAGGCTCAAGAGACCTGACCGTGGAAAAGAAAACATGATAACATGGGAGAAACAAATAACTGCAAAAGTGAAGCCTACAAAGAAGTCGAGAGCTTGGCAAGCCGCCATGGCGTTAGATCCCATTTAGATCCCAATGACACCAAAGCCCGCCACAATCAAGCCAAGAGAGGAATGGCAGACACAGCGAAGACCAGGCTGGACCAATGAGCACATTCAATCCAGGAGTCACACAACAGATATGGGAAAGGGACAACCTAGTTGAAGCTGTGATGGAGAAACCTCCCGGGAGCATATCTTCTTTTCTCCGTCACTGCTTGGCGGAGCTGTAAATAGACACCGGCCAAGAGCAAGTCCCAAGTATTAGCCAGTTCGAGACTGAGTGAAACTTGAAGAAGCTATTCCAGTCAGCGACATTATTCAGGGTCTGCTACAAAACTTACGGAAACACAGACTCTCAACCTTACCAGAGGAACCATGTTCATATATCTGCCTGATCACCTCAGGTCAGTGGGAGCAGTACTTTCACTGGTCGGAAAGTGATGATAGCTTTCATTCACGTAAGACCAATTAGCCCGAAAATCACGTTACACAGTTCAAGTGACAAGTACATTACATACATGTATTACAAGACAATGAATTAAATTTGTTCTGCAATTTAGAAGCATGAAAAACATACGCCGCAAGGTCCTTTACACACTGGTGGCTTTTACATGACATTATGGTTACAAACATTTCACACAGGTTCACATTATTTACTATATATTTTTGCAGATATTTAGTCCTCAATTCTCCATACAAGTGGCATATTAATAAAAAATGATTTTCATCCTCTAACAAGTCAGAGTTATTTGATTGACAGAACATACAGAATCGTCTATTTCTGTATATCTCACCACACCACCTACTACTAACCAAGTCAGACGATCAACCTCACATCTGAGCTGTAGCCGTGAGCATCGTCAATAACATCATGACTGAACCTCGAGCTATGCCATCCGGTATAGACCAGAGCTGTGTTGGTCCAGTGAAATCGATGAAATGCACATGTATGTGTCTGTCCGGGCCCTGTGCCTGTAGTAGAAGGCTGAAAGTGTATGTAGTGCATGAGTACTTGAGAGGGAAGCTTTGGGGTCTAGTATCTAGGAAGTAGCAACACACTATAGGGAAATATACGACATGTCTAGTGGTGTACGTTATCTGTTGGCTGGGGATAATTGAATTCCTCTGGTAGGCTACCCGCCAATGTAGCTTGGGCATAGCTTCTTGTAAGTGACTCAAAATATTCATAAGTCTATTTCGAATTTTTGGATTCTGTATCATTTATTTTAGGGACCAAAATATTATACAGAAATCATGCGAATACATAAATATTGTACAAATTACCTAAAGCACTTTGATAATGTGTGTAACGTTGATAAAGCGCTATATATGAGAACCGGTTATTTTTATTATTGTTATCATATTACCTCCAATGTCACAAAGCTAGTTACTACAGTCATTCAATCTACACATGACAAACTCACATGAGAGAGTGAAAAACACTTTCAAAAAAAAAAATTGCAGATACATTTCAAACATGTGATGTATGACTTCGAACATTCATGGCATCATTTAAATATGTTGCCAAATATTGTTAACAATCTTTGGTAAGGACAACAAATTTAGCATCAGGTTCATAATCACCAAATTTGAATTGAATTTTCTTTATTTAAAAAAAATTCTTCAATTTATACCTGTCACAATAACATGAGTGGTTGTGGATTTGGTTGTTTTTGTGATGCAAATGTGATTGCGGTAATAGTTAATGTTGCTGAAAAAAAAATTAAAATATCAAAAGAATTGATGAAAATGTGGAGGAAAATGTGCATACAAAGTTGAGGGAAATTTGTTTCAAAATAATTATTAAATATATTAAAACTGATGATAAAATAAATGAATAAATGAACTTTTTGAAAAAAAAAATCGTATATATCATAACGTGCAAAACATTTATGTGCACATTATGATTTTCGAAGAAATTCGGGTGCGTTATGATATTCAACACATTTATTGAGACATATTGAAATTCAATACTTGTATGGGTGCATTATGACGTCCAAGTAGATGAACGTTATGACACACCTCTTGGCGAGCACAGAGTACCTTATGACGCTGCCTGGTAAGTATAGGGAGTATAGGATTAACGTTATGACGCTCACTTGGCGAGCACGGGGTAGGCCTACATTATTATGCCAGTGTAAGTGCCACCTAGCGGTTGATGGTTAATGTTATGACGGGTTAATGTAATGACAAGCATGAGGAAAATATTATAGGACCGTGATATTACATGTCCATATTTGGCAGTACCATGCATGGCTGATACTAGGCCTACTACTCCAACATATTAGAACTTTTATTATTCAGCCAAACATGTGGTATTGTATATGTTGATTTAGCATTAGGTCTACTTTGTTTGGTGTGATCGTGTTAGGAGCTCAAGTGTCATGAATAATGGATTAAATGCAGTAAAATGGTCAAAATATGCATGAGAGTTTTTTTTTAAATGCATGATAAATTTCAAAGTCAATCCCTAATTAACCTTTTCGCTACTGATCCACCCCTCAGCCTCCATACTGAGTCGATTCATGTATGAATTGATAGGATTTCTATGTTTGATGATTTGTATTCAAAGATGTTCCAGAATAATTATGTGTGGAAATAAAGTCATATTATAGTGTTCTTTTTCTATATAGTATACTTTTCAATCCGTGCCATTGGTTATCGTAGAGTTTCTCTACCATATAACTATTTTCGAGATTGTAATGAAATATAACCCAATACGTTTTACTTGAATACTTGTAGTCTTCTTTGTGATGACGTGAATATCTCGTGGGTTTTGATGGTGTTTACAGCATGTCAATATCTTGAATAGTTATAAAGATATTACAGTTTTAATTAAAATTGTCTGTAGAACGGCCAACTGTAATCACTACTTGTGACGTCACAAGGTTAATGGCAGGTTAATTATTCAATTAACTAAACAGTCAATTAAGCTTCTAAATTTCAATCGGTGATAATATGTATGTGCTAGTTTAGCGTGTAGGTATATTTACGGTCATATATAACATTACATACAATCAGTCGATAGCTATCTACACATTTATTGGTTGCCAAAGTTATGGTTACGCAGCGTAACCATCAGTACAGCAGCAGGGGTGTGGTATGGTTACGCAGCGTAACCATGAGTAGTGAAAAGGTTAAAGTCCCACATTGTATGTATAGAGTATGGCTTTATAGGTTTATGTTTTCTATTATCAGTCTTCATGTGAATTGACATCTAGCAGGACCGGCTACGTCAGAAAAAACTCCAATCGTGGCCATAAAATTTTCTATCCATGTGAGGTCCTGCTTACTCGCAATGATATCTAAAGATCTTCACCACTAAAGATATACCATCAGTATACAATTAAATCACGAAAAAGTCACACTGTAGGCCTGGGCCTAATGAAAATATTTCGAGAACATATTCAGGTTTTGTAAAAGCCAACACATTAGGCTACTGTTTGTGTTCTATCAAAGTTACAATAGGCCTATTTAAAATTAATTTTCACTTGAGTAAGACATTTGAGAAGTTGAACTGAAGAGCTCCAAGTTATGCTATGTTGTTATAACTTGTTGACCAGTAGGCCTGGGTCTACGGTCTACCCAGTGACTCAGCCTCTTAAAAAGGCTCTCTAATAATTTGGAAAACTTCCTATAGATCCGAAAGTCAGTCTGATCATAGAAAGAGACTCTTTATATTCTCTTTGAGTCTGATTCTCTTCACAGTAGGCTTAATATTATTCAAAACTTTGTTCTCGAAGCTATTAATTAGGCGCTTTAGGCCTATTCCACACTTTCTGGAACGTATCCCTGAAATCTTGGTTTGGACAAAAATATTACACTCAATGAGTGTAATATTTTTGGTTTGGAGACGACGGAAAAAGGCGGGAAAGTAAACTGTGCTGCCCTCTCTCGTGAGACCCGTTTTCGCCAGGCGGCAGCACCCATCGGTACCCAATGTAAACCAACATGGCGGCCGTCAAAAATAACCGCGCGATACGAAGGACATGTTTTGTATTTTAAGTGAAAATCCGCAGTGATTAGACTTGATTCGTGGAGATAATAACGACTGGATGCAATATCGTGAATACGGAAATTTCGTGAGTATGCACAATTACACATCGCAAGCAAATTTTTAAATTTTCGCCACAAATTCGGTTTGTTTTGATTTTGATGTTTTTTGTGCAAGTCAGAGCAAGCACGCCTCGGCCTGCCGTGTAGGATCTGGATGACCAGCGAGCGAATCAACGATCGTTTATTTCATTTCTAACAAGTTTTGTCAGAACTCGTACAAACAAAAAGGTGTGTTCTGGTCTGGAGAAGCTACAGCCGTACAATCCTAATCCTGTTTGGCAATCTTAAAAACTACAGTAGGCCCGGAGTCCGGACGAGTCGGAAATTTCCCACCCGGGTACCCGTGTGTGGCGTGTGATCTGACCCGACCCGCCCCGGGTAACCCCGTCCAAATATAGATCAAATGTGAACGGGAATCACTGGAGCAATTTCTAACACGTAAATGCCAGTCATCGATCTTTTGACACATGTTATTGGTTTTGCCGGTGTTTATTTTCAAGTTTGAAAAAGATCACATGACCTCATAAAACTAGATCTACTTCCGATTGTTTCCCGATGATTCTCTTGTCACTTTTGTAATTTATTAGTGTTTATCGCAAATTTTCAAGACAAAAACTAGATCTCTATATATTTATTCGTTCTCGGGTACGGGTAACGAAATTTCGACCCGGGTAATTGTATAACCCACCCCGAATTCGGGTACCCGTCGACTCGTCCGGGCCCTAGTTACAATCATCAAACGCCACGTCGTGACCTGACAGTATGGCAATCTTGAAAACTACAGTAGATCAAGCAACCTACTTTCCAAGTTTGAATTTTAAATTGAAGCCATAACTTCCACCTGACTGTGACACCAATGACTCATTCAGATGCATCTTTATAATTTATCCTCCTCACAGTAGCACCCCCTGTTCGCGGCACAGCGGTAAGTAAATTTTTGACGTTATCGGTTCTAAATTCTTGACGTGATGCGCGATATTCTTGACGTTATGTGCGAAATTCTTCACGATATCTTTGTTTATGTTTTGTTCTATCGCGATCTCAGCTTAAATTATCTAATTGTGTTCATGTAATTAGTAACAGGGTGACTATATATTCGATTTATGAGTTAGACGAAGCAGTATGGCATCCCAATCACGCTCTGAGATGTAAAAAAGTTGAAGATCGTGCCTTGCACTTATCCGAATGTACTAAATGCATTTTATTTCCATGCAATGAATCCGCTATGTACTGGAAATGAGCTTTAGCATATTGGCAGCTCATTTATGATTAAGCATTGAAAGGTTCAAAGCCCAGATGTTAAATTAAACATACATGTCAGTCGTTTTCCACCAACAATGATAAGTTCGGTATTATTGATGTTAGTTCGTCATGCTTGACGTTATTGAAAGCCATGTTAGAAATTTTTGCCGTTATTTCTGACGCATGATTGCAATTTAATTAAATAGTAAAATTGAATAAAAGAGTGGTTTCCTCTTGCAGATACGATGCTAAATATGTAATTTAAACAAAATTTGAAATACTTATGACGTATTACAAAATGCAAGAAATAAACATCCTGACACATTTTAAGATGCCATATAAAACATAAAACATGGTTACACAGTTTATTTCCATACGAAAGCGCAACACCAATATCTATACAGTTCATATAGATCGTCATACGATCAGTCACATCAAAGTAAATGACACGGCAAATTGTGAACACCCTCAATCAAATTATCTCCCCCAAAGTCTACTTAGACGTACCATATCTCTGCCTGACCGCCAGTACTGGTATTTGGCCCTGAGCTTTCGTAGCCGTCGGCAAGTCTTTTTTAAAAAAAACATCCTACTAAATTCATGCTCAAAACCAATGTATCACTGTCCATCGCTGCAATACAACACATTTCTAGTGGTATCTTTGTTGGCGTAGTTATATAACGCAAGAAAGTCCTTTCGAAAGAGTTTAGCTATCCTTCGAACGGAGAGGTCAGAAATAAATAACTCGCAGGAGAATGCATAAAGAAATTGTCGCATACCAGCCGCAAACTAATTTAAAACAGCACTTAAATTGTCACCAAATTTAAGACATTAATATTAGCAGTATATTGGATGAGATCACCGGACTGTCTCGGCTTTTATTGCAATGACGAGAATTCTACACCAATGTAGGCCTATGCTGAATCTAAAAGAGTCGTCAGAGAAGTCGGAAAACAAAAAGAAATACATATAGGGTGATGTCAACGACCATCGGTCAATCACATATACCCTGAAGGACTTTCTTCACGCTGGGAAAAACATTTCTGTAGCGTACATAATGTATTTCCAGGCCATGGAATGAGCACACAGTTGTTATGTAGCACCATGACGCTTTATAACAGGTTAAACGTCAACATATATTAAATACTAGCACCATGACGCCTTATAACAGGTTAAACGTCAACATATATTGAATACTTATCAATAATACATTTATTACTATTATTACATCTTTCTTTCTTTTATAAACATGTTTTTTCTTCAAATCAATAAAAACCAATATCGTCAACTTCTCTGTGATATAACGTCAAGAATGATAAACTTGTGTAATCATAACGTCAATAATTTAACGCCGTGCAAAATTGGGGATGCGTAGCTTTCCCCATTGATAACCAATTTTTCCGTATGTAACATCATTGTACAAACTACTGATGAATCAAATAGTCATTACATATACTTATTGACCGGTTTTTGTGCCTTTTCAAGAGTTGGAGAACAATATTTAGAGTTAACCATCGAACGCCCATTGTATATTACTTACAATGGTGCTTGAATCCACAGTTGGACTACATATCAAGATATATATAGTATCTGTGTACTGTGTGCATAACTATCACGATATTAATTGTTCCATATCAGGTTTATGTCATTATTAAACGTACTCAATTGTCCTTTCTGTGGGTACACAGAAGTATATCGTCAAGAATTTCGCACATAACGTCAAGAATTTATAACCGATAACGTCAAGAATTGATTTACCGCTGTGCCGCGAACAGGGGGTGAGTAGTCCTCGGTGCTTGTATTTCTGAATCCTGAAACTGAAAGGGCCTAGATTTACTATGGAGCAGCTGAGGGGTACAGGTAATAAGGCCGCCAAAGTGATCAGGCCGCCATTGGAAACTATCAAACTACAGGTTAAGTGATGGATGACGAGTGTTATGACACTTGTGCATACGGGTATGATAATATGCGGCCTGATCGCTTTGGCGGCCTTATCACTTGGTAACCGCAGCTGATAAATGGCACATCCAAGTTCTAACCCACCCCGTTTTCCCAGTCGTACATGTCGGATGCGCATGTCACTTGCCTTAGCAAACCCAAATATGACGTGTACCCCATTCATGAGCTCAGATTAGCCATAACAAATGACTGGTATTACCGTATAAATGCTTCCACTTGTTGCCAGCACAGATGCAACACTCGTATATGTATAACATACGGTATTGACTGTGCTTGCGCAGGTCACGCAAACATAAGACTCGTCAATGGATGTGGTTATATCATGTTCCTGACTCGTGGGTTAGCTCATTCTCTATTCTGTTTTGTGCACAGGGGAAGTAGTTTCGCGAGCACAAATGTTTGCGATCACATGACATTCGCGAAATCGCCAACTTAAAATACTTGCGGATAATTTGTACTTTTACGATACTACATTTACCTTCAACAGTATATGCAGTTGGCTCCTGAGTATATCGCTGTAACAAGATGCATGACTCAAAGTTCACAAAGTGAAAATCTTGCTTGCAGACATCCGGTAGAGATGAGTGGGTTTGACTACCGAGGTAGACGAATCGTCGATCCCAAGCCAGTTATCAGGAATGCCGAAGGTTACGGCAACAGGGGTGAGTATGAAAACGATGTCTCACAAGGTCATTTCATCATGTTTATAGTGTCACTAGTGTTCCCACTTGTGTAAACCAATTTTTCGGCTACCAGTCAGTTGAAATTTTGTACATACAAAATTTATCATGAGCTTGTAGCATTATGAATTATGTTTTTCTTCTGATATAGAACTGGATGCTGCGTGGAATACAATGAGCAGAGCAAAGTCAATGGTAAATAATTATATTCATTTGCAAAAAACTATTACTAGCAATTATAAAATCACTACGATATGCCTGTTGTGCACTTGTACTCCATGCAAGTTTGCTCAATCAAACTTTCCCAATCAAATTCACCAAGTAACTATCATACTATCAAGCTGCGGAGGACCGAGTTTAACGTGAAGGAGATGGAGCATCCCCCGCTGGACGATACAGACCCGATGTTCAACAGCTTGGTGTCCGTCGACCACGTCCCCAAGTACAGCATTGATCGCCAGGAACCAGTACAAGATGTAAATAGTCATGGGCCTTCCATAAATAGCCGTATTTATTGCCATAGTTCTACCTCTATAATAAACACTAAATTGACATTCAAAAAAGAAGAGGGGAGAAAGACAAAATGAATTTTCTCAAAATTCGAAGACATCAATAGAGCTTCAAGTTAGTTATCATTGTATGTTAGTGTTTTAATGTATATGTCCCAGTGACTGATTTCATTGTTTGACAGGTGATTGTTGACAAATACGGCAGAACAAACCACATGAAATCAAAGATGGGAGAGATGAGCCGTAAAGTTAGCCGCCTGGGTCAGTTACTGCTTTATTCGTGTAACTTGTGATTGCTGTATTTCATACATAATGTGGTGGATAAAATCGTTATCTCTGAACGGACGTATCATAAGGATACTGTTTAATAATTCATTTTGATGCTAGATTCGCTAAATCTTGAAAGCTCAGTTATTATTGATAAATATATGTTTCAAACACTTCTCTACCTTGGCATTGGAATATCTGAATATTATCAGTAACCTGGTATTTGTTTCTCTTCAACTCCTCAACAGAAGACAAGTATCAAGAACCTGATGACCAATCTGAATACTTGGAGCGTCGTAATCGAAGTCCGCTGCGTGAACCAAACCATCAGTCTTCCTTGGATGGTCACTCACGAAGAATCCATGGATTTGCCAGCTCTGACCCGATCGGTAAAAGACTGCATCGTGATGAAGACCCACTACCAGCGCCGCGGACCTTCGCAGACTCCTACTGGCAAAAGTATAAGCCAATTGACGTTGATACAACAAGCTCGACAGCCCTACGAGAGACAGATATCAACTTTTTGAATGATATAAGCGTGCGAAACCAGCGTAGCGAAGGGGGGCGAGACGCAAAATTCAGCCATGTTGACGTCACAGTGCCGTCTAAGAAGTATTCATCGCAGAATGGTCACGCGAATTCAGCGAAAATGCAAGACAAGTGGTCAAGGAGCGTGCCCGATGCTGGGGGAAAGTTTAACGGAATGACGACAGGCGAGTCTCCGGATAATGACACTTTTACAAAGAGTGGGTCAAGCGAGTGTTCGGAGTCGACAGATAATGCCGGGCCGTGGAAGAAGAAAGTGTCATTTAAGAGCTTGGACAAGCACCAAGGTAAAATCCTTGAATGATAGCGTTCAATTTGGATTTATCATACCATTTGGCAGCAAAATTTCTATGTGTTCTGCCCATTTTACAGATGGTTTGGCGAAAGTTCGTGAAATGGTTCGGAAGCAAAGAATGGCACAAGCAACAGAAGGTATAGTCAAGTTTTATTCGCAAATTTTACATCTACATGTCATGTATTGATCCAAAAGATTTGTTGACAATGATCTCTACATATAAATTCAGCCACAAGGCCAACCCAAGATCTCCCAGAGTGTGACAAAGCTCCTGAACTTCCGAAAAGATCCTTACACTCAGAGAACGAGCCGATTGTCAATAAAAAATATGACATTTACGACAAGGACTCGTCTAACGCCCCAGCTAGAAAGGTTGCAGTGGGGCTCAAGGCTCCTTCATACAAAGGTAACACCGTGCAATATTCAATGGGTTTTTATGCCTGTTAATAGTTGAGTGCAATATTCTTACATAGAGGTGCTCCTAAACATCACGAACATTATTCAGATGCAGAAGTGAATGCCTCAGCCAATGTTTATGCAAATTTGCTCAGAACTCATTTGAATACTCATGACTATGATTCCCTCCTCTAATGCAGGTTTCAGCGAGGCAGAGACACGTTACCAGATGTCCGAGGCGAAGATTGTCAGGACTTCTGAGGTCAAGCGAAAGAAGCCAGCAGCACCTCCGCCACCACTCGTACAGCCCCACCCCCAGGACACGACACCCCCTTCTCAGCCCCCACTACCCCGCCGCAACCCACGGGAACATCGCAAGATAGGTCAGTGAGGCTTCGATTGATCACTGGGTTGAAATTTCTAGCCCGATTCTGGGCTCAATCTGGTGACAAATTTTTTCTTAGCAAAAATTGCTAAAGACTTCAAATTTCCTTTAAAGTTTTACAATTTTCTATAGCAATAATTCTGGCACATATACCACATGGTACAAAGGACTATTCAATAACTGACGAAAGTACTTCAATTATTATGATGATTGAAACAAATGCCTCAAGAGTCAGACTATTAATTATTATGAAAAAGTGTAATTCTTTATGACAGTGCCAAATTTCACTTTCACAAATTGTGTGAAAGCAAGCTGTTTCTGTTTAGCATTTTGAGCCTTTGATTACCAAAATGCTACAGTGTGATCACCTAGAGTGAGCCCAGCGATTTGGGACAGCTAGCAAGTGGAATTAGTCATGTTTAACAGCAGTCTTCGCAAGATTTAAGAGATGCCTTCTGTTCTATTCACATTATGCACCCTTGACTTTTGGCTATCATAACTTCTTTGGAAATACGTGACCTAAAATAGTATGCATCCTGAGAGCTAAATTTCTTGGTTTATTGTCTAGCAACGGACAACAAAGACCAAGATAAGAAACCTGACCTGCCGAAGAAACTCACCAGAGTCGTCGCCACAAAGAAAACTTCAAAGCCCGATCTGATCACGACCCATTCATGGCGTCAGGGCCAGAAGGCAATTCTCAAGGAACTGGGCCCCAATAAAGTACCTAAGTCTGGGAGAAGCCTTGGAGAAGCCATGGATGAACAGGAAGATGGCTTCCGAGCAATAGATGTTGGTAAGTAACCGGTCTTCTTTGAAGGAAAAATTTTGCCAATTCATTTTCAGATTATGTACGTTATAATTTCTATTCTCATGCTCATACTTTTTACGAATTGTAATGTTGGAACCTGGCTGGGACATTGAATGTTTACTCCTGGCACAGGACCAATACGAGAAGAGACCGAGTCTCGGCCTAAGATGTCACAGCCACCACCCCCCGATGTCAAAGTTCTATCTGATGGAGCACACGTTGTAACCTTGGATACACACATGGAGCATTCTGGTAGCGTGTTGTAATCTGAAAAAAACTATGACCTTGCTGTTTGAAAATGTACTTCCATACGTGTGTGCATGTGAGAATTGTATTGTGTAAGTACAGTGAGAGCCATGATTCCATTTCATACAGATTCTGATGGTGATGAACATGAAGAAGCTAGAGCCAGAAGCCGATCCTCTTCACAACCCAGACGCAAACGGACTAAAACTAATGGTAAGTTCTGGATATTGCTGTTGACACATGATAATTTGAAACTAATACCTTTATGAAGAACACCTTACAGTAGACTATAGGTGTTTATATTGGTTATAATGCATATAACATCTTTCAGTCCTTGTTGAAATACTGAGTACTGAAATCATTTTTAAACTCCATCCTTGCAGAAAATGAATTGTTGGAGAAACCCGTCCCGAAGGTCAAACACTACGACAGTAAGGACGTTAGGAAGTATATGGCCAAACAACGAGCCGATCGCAAACGCCGTCAGCAGGAAGAGGAAGATTCACGGAAACGCTCAGAAGAGGCCAAGATGAAGCACTTGGAGGAGCTGTACAAGAAGCAGAAGGAGACGGCGAGGCAGCCCGTCGCCGTCAAGGGGCGAGGTCCCGAGGTCCCAGGAGCTGCCGTCAGGTTCCGGATGGACGACGTCGAGCGGAGTGACGATCGGCACCCGGAAAGATTAAAAGTTTGTGATTTTCAGCAATTGATTCGGTGCAATTTGGTGTGTATTTCTTTGATTTCAAGTGAGTAGTGTTAATAAAGCTGTTCATTGATTAGCGGTTCTAGCAAATATAGTCATGCAGCCTGGAATTGCTTGTAACTCTGCTGTTTCTTTCATGTTACAGCAGTTGGGAGCCGAGTCGGACAAAGAGAATCAGGACACTTCTCTGAGCCGAGGAGTTGACGACAGTGAGAGTGACAGTTCGACTCTTACGGAGGCCGCTATTGGACCAGACCTGGCTCCGCCCCCACCCCCTGCTAGGGCCCAGTATGTACTACTGTTGATCTGATAACAAAAAATGTTGCATCAGCAATGGACATTGAAATTTTGAATGTGCACCTCTTAAAAAAGACCTAATTTCTTCTAAGAGTTTTCTGCCTTGAATATGAATACATAATACATATATTATGGTGGCTTATATTATGATGGGATATGTATTGGTAAATACCGAGGCTTAATAAAATGGTTTTCAGCCGAGAGTCGGATGGAAAAGGTAAACCAGCAAGACCTCCACACCGCAAAGACAAATCTGACATTGACCGAGACCTACTCCTAAACAAATACCTGTCGGGATCTGACGCCAAGGAAGCTCGGCCCCAGGAGCCCCCAAGGGTCCCTTCAAAGACCATCGGATCCAAAGGGCTTGACCCTGATACACACCAGAAAGCTGACGACATCATGCGTAAACTCAAACAGCAGACTGGAATGTCCGTCGATGATATCGTGAACAAGTATGCAAAGAAAGCCGAAGTGATTGGCAAGACGTTTTCAAGAAAAGGTTTGTGTAAATAGATTACATAGTCAGTTATCATCTTAATGTGTGTACACAATATTTTGCATTTGAAGCAGTTTGCAATGAACCAATATACAACTTGTGATATCACCAAATTGCTTCATTCAATTTGATTATACATTCCTGAGTTTTGATTGTGCTACAAACAGACAAATAATTACACTGCAAATTCTTCTTTATGCACAGATCCCGCAGTTGATCCTTTGCCCCCTCCTCCCTCCATACCAGAACGGGACGTTAGTGCCTTTGATATTGGCAAACTGCCTGTCTCAGGTAATGTAGAAATCCTGGAGGTCTGGTGTTATATCCGTTGTTCGTAAATACATGCGTGTGACAATATTGGCCAAGTGCTGGTCTTGGATAAAGTATAGCCTCCTCTGCTTAGGCACAATCAGTTTAAGAATGTTACTGTTTTTGCTCATCAAAGCTTTCTAATGAATGTTCAAATTATGTTATTGTTTAAATTAGTCATGATTTTACCAGTAACTGGTTAAAATTTGAATGTTTTATGTATTTTGTGTAGGTAACACCAGACTGGACCGTATTCAGGCGATAAAAAACACGGCCAGCTCCCTTCAGACACGACTGCATGAGGAGAGTCAGCGTCTGGTCGCACAAGGTAACAATGCTATCCTAAATATCGGATACGTGGACACATTCATCACAAGAGAGGCTCAATTCACATGGCATCAACCTATGCATGTTCTCATCTCCCTCAGAACAAGCCTGGGCTCAGCCTAGAAATGAGGCGCCAGATTTTGTCAGTCGCTACCAGAAAATGATGGGCACGAAGGATGACTACACGGTGTTCGATCGAGATCTACCAGGTCTGTTTTACTCTGCACTTACTGACAAAAAGTTATTGTAGAAATCTGATCGGGGTTTCTTGTTTGGAAACTAACTCGATCTGTGTCTCGTTTTTCGCATGACCAGGAATTCTTTCCATCTTAAAAATCAAATGTCTCTGTTTAAGATCAGAAACTGAACTTCGTAACAGCCTTTTTTTCAAAGCATACAAATTTCATATATGAATAAGACGAATGAATGAATGAAGGCAAATTTCTCCAGGAGTCCAAAACTTGGGCGCCTCGGCTCTCCGGACTGAAGATGACAGATTCAAGACCTCCGCAGCCACAAAAATCCAGGCGGCTTACCGAGGCCACACAGTACGACAGAGTCTTACCTGGGGCGAGCCTAAATATACAACCAATGACATGGGCCGGAACCAGGCTGACAGCAGGGTGAGTGGGCTGGGTTGTATAGGAAGGCTTAGAAAACATTGCATTGTGTGTTTGAATGGACTGGTTTTGACACAACTTTACATTACAGTTATACGAAAGTTTTGTATCATAGAGTATTGTTTTCATTGAAAATGTAGATTGAGCAGGGATCAACAATATTCACTGTACATGTGCTCTGTTTTGGATATTTCTAGGGACTGGTAACTGATTCAGATGGTGATTCCATCATGACTGAAGATTCCATTTCGGATGACTTCCTCTTCAAAAAGGTAACAAAGGATAATATGCCACAGTTGCATCTAATGAAAGTTCGATCAAAATGCCTGAGAATGATTAGATTATGTCCCAATAAACTATGTGATGATTGATTTATTTCCTGCCTAGCCACAAGCCTTGCCGCCCCGTCTGGTTGGTCAAGTGCACCCTCAGCTACAGCCAAGCAAGCCTGTGCCGTCCTGGCCGAAACCCAAACCCGACAAGTTCAGCGCCATGAACATGTTTACAAAACAGCAACGCGCTTTGGAAAGAGGTGAGTTTGCGTGGAAAATCAGCAAAATATATACACTCCGTCCATAATATTCTGTCAAAATACCTAACTGATAAAATGCTAATTCAAGTGAGTCTTGCTTTTCTCCATGCAAATTCCAGTCCAGGCTGCATTTCCAGCAGCGCGGGGAGAGGTTCCACAGAGGATGGGCCGCCCTGTCCCCAATCTACCCAGCAGTAGCCATGACAACCGGACCTCAAGGTCAAGGTCACCAAGAACTGAAAGCCCTGACAGTGTCACGAGTGACTTGAAATCTTCGTCAACAGATGACATGGCAAGTGTTTTAGATTGCTTCAGTTTGCAATTCCATTTATATTTGGACAGTTTTGCATTTGAATTATCGAGTAACTGTTCCATCCAAATAATTTCAGATGTCCGAGAGTTACCAAGATGACTTCACGGGCGCAACTTCAACTCACAAATCTGCAGCGGCCTCTAGATCTTACGCCAACAGAAGGTGCATTCCTATTTCTTAATCAGTTTTGAAATATATTCATGAAGGCTAGATCATGACGCAAAACTTCCTGTGAATTTAGGACGTGCTATTGCATTCTTGTGTACATATTTTGCAGTGGTCGGCCTAGGGACGATTACCGTTCGCTGCCGGAGGGTAAAACTTCAGATCACGATGAGGATTCTCTCAATGATACCCTGACTGACTCCCTCGTCAGGTATGGCTTTGCTCAATCCAATTACTCAGTAGTGAAAGATTTATTGCCATTATATAAACTCCTTTACAAAAACCGAGGGTAATCTGCTGTGAGAAAATTTAGAAGTTCCTTCTGTGAGAAAAATTAAATTCAATGACAGATTACTTCATTATCTTCTGCTATCAACTCGTGGTATGATTGTTAACAATATTCCTCACAATGTGTAAGACTGCACCATACAGGCATATTCAGATAACAGGGATTTTATCTTTCAGTGATGTTGATATGAAGGAGTCGTCGGCACTGGTTCCATCGAGAAAATCCGACAAAGATTCTGATTGGTCGGATGTTTCCAGTTTGACTGACGAATCGGACATCACCAGGCCCACTTATGCAAAGGTGACAAAACAGAATTATATGATTGTTCATGACAAACATTTTGTCAGACAAGTTAGAGAAAATTCTACTGATTGGAATCCAGATGTCAAACTTCACTGAAAGGGCAGCTTTGCAAAATTTTGAGGATCCATCAATTTTATTTTATCAAATTTGTGTAGCCAATATGTCTGTGACAAATTCTGCAGTTCGCCATTCTAATCATTGAAAATAATGAGCCAAACTTTGAGCTGAAAATGATTGTGCTCAAAACTAAACTAAAACCTTCACTATGGTCTATCCATGTGTCCCGAAAAAGATCTAGCTCTGAACTTGCACCCTCCCCTGACAGTACCCCAGTTACCATGGTAACAAGTTCAGCCCTGCCGTCCTCGACCACAAGTTTGCAATGGAGCTGAACAACCTGGAGACAATGGAGGAGTCGCTGAGACAACTGACGGGCGTCGAGCGAGTTAGATCGGTGTCCATGGCGCAGCAGGAGACCGTCTCACTTGCTCAAATACTCAAGGTGGCCTATCCATTACATAGTCATGACGTGCTGATTCGCACTTTATCGGATGTGATATGGTATGATGAAATTTGCACGTAACATGTAGAAGTACAAGCTCAGTTTTGCACACAAGGCATCAGGGTAAGCAAGCCTTGTGGAATTTTGGGAATTCTAAACACTCGGAAATGACTTGAAAACTCGGAAATGACTTGAGAATTCTGTACCCAACTCATCGAAAACTGATGGAAATTAAATTTCTGTACAGAAAATCACCAAAATATCCAATTCTCAGCACTTCTTCGGAGATATTTGTTGATTTGGACAAATGAATACATCGAAAACGAGTCTGTATACAAAGTATTTTCTAGTACATGTATCTATATTTGTTTTGTAAATAGGCCAGACAGCAGGTCCAGGCTCGCGAGATGGCTGAACTCCAGTCAAAAGCACAGAAAGAGTCGATGGAGTCCGCTCGGCAACTGGAGGAGGTCAAGCAGAGGGCGGCAGATGCCACCAAAGCCATCTCCCAGGCTCGATCGGAGAACATGAAGTCGATTGATGAGTCCACACGCAGACTGATTGAGACGCAAACGGAAGCTGCAAAGGCCACCGCGCAGGCAGCAAAACACTTGGCCGATGTGAGTTTTCTATACTTTGGGTATCGTTTTGTAGATTGTAAATTTTGTAGCATTTTTGTCAGTTTTTTTATTGCAGTAGGGTTAAATTTCATGGTTGACCAAACAATGCAATGTGTCTTCCACGTAATTTTTCAATAAAAAATTTCAATCTTATCATCTACGAGCCATCCGTCCTAAATTCGCCGCATTCCCAAATTCACCAAGAGCATTTTTGGGCTCTGTTATGTCCTTCAAAACACTCATTAAAATCGTTAATCGTGAGTCTAGTATCATGACTATTTACCATCATTTTGTTTTTCACAAAGACAACTTCTATACTTTGCAAATATGCAGTTGGCGAACTTACATGTAGGGATGCGGCAAATTTAGGACGGATGGCTCGTAGTGTTCTAGTAGTGAACTATATATAATAATATTAGTGACTGAATATTCCTATACTTTCCCTTCATTTCATTGTACATTGTTCCAATTTGTACTGACATATGTAGATAGATTTATACCTTTTGTAAATAATTGATTCAGTACATATAAATTTGCTACCTGCATTCATGATCAAATCTTCTTCTTAGCGCAGTTTTGTCACATGTTAACAAGATTCAGACCGATGCTTTATTCTGACCCATCTACGGGAATATCAGTTTCATTTGATACCAAAGAACCTGAAAATTACTACGCCTACTAACATGTGACAAAACTAAAGAAAAACCCTGAAACTTTTCCCTAACTTCTGCCTGCTGTAACTTTGCTCATGAAGATAAAAGGCGGGCCTGAGAGGTATGATGCGCAGTTTATCAGGGACACGGCAAGCGCTGCAGCTACTAGTGCGCTCCAGGCGGCAATGCCCCTGTATCAAACTCGGGTAAGAGTGCATGCTGTCGAGTTTTCCAAGAGAAGTTGAAATCCATTGGAGGGCTTTGTACTGTTGGAGCCTATTTATGTCCACACTTTGACCTCTATAATAAACACTTTGGGTAATCTTACTTGGCTTTCAAATAAGAGGGAAAATCGTGCCATTAAATTTTTTAATGGCAAACTCTCTTAAACTGGTCGTTCTATGCCCCTCAGTCAACAGTCATTCATAAAAGTTTCTTGACGAAACTTGACTGTGTCAGTGGTCACTGAGAAATCTTTCTTGACGAAGCTGTTCCACCGGAACCGCTATTACCTTTGTCCCTGGTTTTGGCGCCAGTTCAAAGGATCTTGCTAGGCTTTCAAATTTGGAGTTTTCACTCTTTCTCTTGGAATACGAACGTTTTTCCAACGGATTTCTTCACAGTCTAGTGTACTTTGTACAGCTACTGTAGTTTTAGAGTAGTTTAGTTTAGTTTCGGTTGAGGAACTGGTAATTTCCTCGAGTGTTACTTAGTTTCCTCAATTGTCGCCCGCCCCCATTCTTTCATGTTGGAATTTTCCAGATGAAGTGCGCGGGTTGTAAGCAGTTTTTGCCGAAATGGGAGCTGCACGTTTCCTGCTGGATGTGCAGATCTTTGTGTCGGCCAACGGCGACTTGTGGTCTGTGTGGGAGTTGGTCGGTCGACGAGTGGTCGGACTACTTGCGTGGTCTTAGAGCCGTTCAACAAGAAAGGATGAGTAAACCTCTCCCGCCCTTTCCAAGTCCCTCGGCTAGTTCTAGCGCTAGGTCTAGACATAAACAGGCCATACAGAAGCGTGAGGAGCAGGATTTATCTTTGCTGCATTTGATTTCTGCTGTGAGTAATGATTTATGCTCTTCTTTCAGCCTTCCTCGGTTCCCGGGACCCGGCTTGCCGGATCCCGGGAACCAGTACTACCGCGGTAGTACCGCGAGTTTTTCAATTCATACTTCGTGTATGACATTGGTTAACTCTAACCCTGTCCCGCCTGAGGGTAGCCGGGCAAGGGGCCGAAACATGCCCATAGACCCCGGTTACCTGGCATTGAGCTCCGTTCGGATGCGGCCTTCGGTGTCCTCTACCCGTAGGTTCAATTCCGTCAACGTCTCAATTTGTGGACTTCAGGCGTCTGGCGCCTCGGGATACCCGTATCCCGGGGGCCGGTTTCCTGCCTTGGGTTTGCCACGTTCCTCTGGGGCGGCGGCGGCTACGGCTGTCTCCACTCTGGCTGGTTCGGTACCTACGGTTCCCGGGAGCCGTGCCTCGGTTCCCGGGAACCAGTTTCGGCCTTTATCCTCACCTCTGTTCCATGTTTCAGGGTGTGGATCCCCTAGGCCGTTATCCCAGCGGAGCTCAATGGCGGGTACGGGTTTTAGGCCCGGCTATCCTCTGTCTCCCAGGGTTATAGTTAACCAATGGCATTCGCGTCCACAAACTCGCGTTACTACTTCCATCAAATCATCTCGCAAGTCTGTGTCATTTGATTCTAACGTGAGTTTCTTCCCGCAGATTGCGGAGGATTTTGAGGGTGCGGAGGTCCCGTCATCTCCCCTCCTTCCAGGGGTTTCCAACCCCCCGGCTTCGTCGGCTCCAATGGAATCCCAGGGGACTGCCTCTACATCTTCAGTGGATGCTACACATTCTGCGCCTGCTGCTCCTTCGGCTTCTGCCTCTGTGGCGGCTACGTCTGCGTCACCTTCGGCCTCGGTTTCTGCGCTGTCTGTGGCTACGGCACCGTTCCGCACTCCCTTGTCCACGATACCGGGGGTCTCCTCCCATTTTTTGTCGCGAGGCGAGTTTCAGGCGGAGATGCAAGCCATGAGGTCTGAGTTTATGAACAGGCTGGATTCTTTCCTGGCGCGCCAGGTTCCTGATGTCCAGCGGCTTCAGGCCCCTCCGGCGGCGTCTCCTTCTGCGGAGTCTTTGGTGGATTTGCCCTACAGCTCTCGGGAAGACGGCATTGTGCCTTTGCCGGGTCCTTCGGGTCTGGTTCGTCCCAAGCGCCTCCGTGAGGATGATCTCGGCTCCCAGGATGAGGAGGAGTCAAATAATCCTTTTAAGCGCCCGTGGGCCGATAAACTGGATTATGTCCGTAGGCTTACTGGGGAGGAGTGGCCGGATCTGGCGTCAACATCCCCACCTCCAGCCAAGCGGGCGCGCTCTTTCACGGAGCGGGATCTCCAGCAGCCCAAGGTCCCTCGTGACGCTTTGCGCTTTCCGGTAGCACCGGGTGTTCGGAACATGTTGGCAGCTAGGGTGGAGGAAACGGCGAAACGTGGCCGTCCTCAGCTTGGACTCCTGCCGGCTAAGCCTAAGATCCAGGATTTTTACTCTTCGTCAGTCCTGGATGCAGAGCCTTCCAAGCTACAGGAACAGGAGATCTTCTCTGTGCCTAAGACTGTTTCTCTCCCGTGGAATCAGTTGACGGATTTCCAGGCTGCTTTACGTTTGGGCGTGGCCGTGGATTCATCGATGGATTGGATGGTCCATGCTCTCACGCTGGCTACGACGTCGTGTTATGAGCAGGTCATGGACAATGAGAACCTCGATCGCTCTGAACTCGCAGATGTGCTCCATGGCTCTGTTAGACTCTTACAGTCGTTGGGAAAGGCTGTGGCGGATAAGGTTTCCCTAGATTGCACGGCCTGGTGGACATCGGAGCTTTGGCGGAGGGATTCCGTGATCCAGCGTCTGGACTTGAAGGTCCCTGACCAGTTGCTGGCTAAGCTCCGTGGTCATCCAGTTCTCCCGGAGTCTGGGCCCGCCTCTCCTTTTCTCTTCCCTGTGGACGCTCACCTCGAGGTGGATGCCCTTAAGTCTCGTCAAGAGGAGCGGGACCGGGCCAAGGCCTCGACTGACGCTTCCCTTATGCAGTCTAAGGCTATGGAGAGATGGTCCCGCATGCTTTTACAGCAGCAGCAGCAGCGTAAGCGCCCACAGCAGCAGCAGCAGTCAGCTTCCTCTGGTGCTGGGTCCTCAGCGGTAGGGCGCGGTAAAGGCAAGGCCCTGGACCGGCCCTTTCGTGGGGCCCCTGCAGGCGGTCAGCGAGGGGGGCAGCGTGGACGTGGAGGTCGCGGTCGCGGACGTCCAGCTAGCCCAGCAAAGCCAGCAGGGGCTAAGAAGTCAGGTAATACCCTCATCTTCTCTCGTGGGACCCCCACGTCTGGTCGAGTCTCCAAGTTCACTCGCTCCAGTAAATATCTTGGATATAAACGAGCCTGTCGGCGCGCGACTAGGAGGTTTTTGGCCTCGTTGGCGAGACCTAGGAGCCAGTCCTTGGATCGTCTCCACCTTGCGTCGGGGGTTCGGTCTACGGTTCGAACAGTTTCCTCCGTTGACGCTCACTCCAAGGGTTTTTTCGTTGCCTCACGACAACGAAAAATTATTATATATGAAAAGCGAAATGATTTGACTCTCTCGGAACATGACATTGAAACAGTATTCGTGGAGCTTGTGGACAGCGATAACAAAAAAATACTAGTTGGGACAATCTATAGACCACCCAACTCGAACTTTGTCACATTCTCAGACAATATGAACTCTTTGTTACAAAAGGTAAACAAAGAAAACAAAGTTTGTTATCTTTTGGGTGATTTCAACATCGATCTTATCAAATCAAATGCAAATAATATGACGGGAGATTTTGTAGATTTGATGTTCAGCAACCATTTTGTGCCAATGATCAATCGACCAACCAGGGTGACCGAAAAAACGGCTACCTGTATCGATAATATTTTCACTAACAATCTGAATTTTGATATTGCCCTAAACGGGATTTGTTTGACCGATATTACCGATCATTTCCCAATTTTCCACATATGTCTCGGCAGTGATCTTCAGACTGAAAATGCTGGAGTATGTAAGCGAATTATTACTGAGCAAAAGCTCGAAACCTTGTCTGAACGTTTGACGGCAGCAAATTGGGACCATGTTATAGGGTGCGATGATGCACAATCGGCATATACAGCATTTTCTGAAACAATTCTCAACTTGCTTGATGACGTTATGCCTATAACCAATGTGAAACGAAAAAAAACTTCGGGAATGCCTAAGCCGTGGCTCAGCCGAGGGTTGATAACCTCAATAAAGAATAAAAACAGACTCTACAGTGATACACTTGATGGTCGCTTCTGTACACAGCTGTACAAAAAATATAAAAACAAACTGAATCACTTGCTGCGTATCGCTGAAAGGAGTCATTATAAAGCACTTCTTGATTCCAATAGGTCAAACTTACGAAAAACATGGTCAGTCCTAAATAAAATTATTAACAAAACAAGAGATACACTTTGCCAATCTCGATTCAAAATTGGAAACTCGCATATTTTCGATAAATCCGAAATTGTGGATAATTTTAATAAATACTTCTCAAATATCGGCAAATCATTGGCCGAAAAAATACCAACTCAAACAAAATGCCCCGCTGACTATTTGCGGGGGGAGTATCCTGAATCGATTTTCCTCACGCCAGTAACGGAACATGAAATTCAGAAAATCATAGGACAATTGAAGTCAACAGCATTCGGTTGGGATGGGTTAAATTCTAAAATCCTAAAATCTGTCTCTACGGCAGTACTACGACAGATAGAACATATCTGCAACTTAGCACTTAGAGATGGAATTTTTCCGAATGAGCTGAAAATAGCAAAAGTAATTCCTTTTTTCAAAACTGGTGCTACGGACGAAATGAAAAACTATCGTCCAGTATCTGTTTTACCCGTCATATCTAAAATATTTGAAAAAATTGTATATAATCGCATGATATTTTTTTTCGAAAAGCACAACATTATCAATGATTTCCAGTTTGGATTTCAGAAAGGGAAGTCTTCTTACATGGCCCTCCATTTACTCGTCGATAAACTGCATTCTGCAATGGAGGCAAATAAATATACGGTGGGACTCTTCATTGATTTGTCGAAAGCGTTTGATACGCTGGATCACCATATCTTACTCACCAAACTTCATCATTATGGGATAAGGGGAAATGCATATGGATTGATAAAAAATTATCTCTCCGACAGAAAACAGTACGTATATTTCAACAACACCAAATCAGAGAATTGTGATATTAAATGTGGGGTGCCGCAAGGCAGCATACTCGGACCATTACTGTTTATCGTTTATATTAATGATATTGTTAACATTTCTGATCTCTTGTATATGATCTTGTACGCCGATGATACGAATATATTCTCCTCAAATACTACACTCGACGATGCCATCAATGTCATGAATCGCGAGGTCATAAAAATTGATGAATGGTTCAAGGTGAATAAGCTTTCATTGAATGTGAGTAAAACTAAATGTATGATATTTTCACCTAGAAGTCGACTCTTTCGAAACAATAAGGACATGTTTATTAGTGGTAATCGAATAGAAATAACCCATGAAACAAAATTTTTAGGCGTCATGATAGACGACAAATTGAACTGGGATTCCCATTTCAGAAACATCAAAGCTAAAGTTTCCAAAAGCATCGGTATTTTGTACAAGTCAAGGCACAAACTATTTACAGATACACTTATAACTATATACAATGCCTTGGTTTTACCATATTTATCATATTGTATCGTTGTATGGGGTCGTTCATACAATAGAAATACCAACTCAATTTTATTGCTACAGAAGAAAATTGTTCGACTGTTAACTTTTTCCGAATACAGGGCGCATACAAACAACTTATTTCTTGAATGTAGGATTTTAAAGTTTGATTCGTTGTATTCATATTTTACGGGTATACTTATGTTCAAGTTTAGTCAAAATAAACTGCCAATGTTTTATTCTGCATTTTTTTCAAGAAATGACTTCAATCACAGGTACGATACAAGACAAAAAAGCAACTATAGGTCAAATGAGTGTAGATCTTTAATATCTTCTTTCAATGTGAAAATACATGGTCCAAAGATCTGGAATAACATTCCAAGTAATATCAGAGGGAGTAGAACACTATATGCTTTCAAATCAAAACTGAAAAACCACCTGATCACTTGTCAAAATATCAAATAGCTGTGTTTCATGTCAATTATTTCAAAATTGTGTGCTGTTCTATGATGGTTAGGTTTGAAATCTATATGTATGTATTTTAATTATGTCAATATTTTAGGGGAAAAATAAGCCTTGTGGTTTCATTTCCCCACCCATGTAAATATGTTTATGTTGGGTGAATAAACTACTTATGACTTATGACTTATGACCCGGAAAGGCGTCAGGCGCTGATAGACGAGATTTCGGCCATGATTCAAAAGCGAGCGGTAGAACCAGTTTCGGGCAGCTCCCCGGGGTTTTACAGTATCCTGTTTGTAGTTCCGAAGGCTTCGGGCGGTTGGAGGCCGGTGATAGATCTTTCCGCTCTCAACCGTTATCTGCTTATTCCCACCTTCACCATGGAGACGGCGGAGGTGGTAAGGTCGGCTATGCCCTTAGGGGCTTGGGTCGTGACAATCGACCTCAAGGATGCTTATTTTCACGTGCCTATGAGGAGGTCCGTCAGAAAATACCTCAGGTTCTTTTATCAGGGCCAGGTGTGGCAGTTTCGGGCATTGCCTTTCGGTCTGTCCACCGCCCCTTGGATCTTTACGATGTGCGTTCGGGAGCTACAGGTGTTGGCCCATCGGAACGGCATTGTGATCTACCAGTATCTCGACGATTGGTTGATCAGGCATCAGTGCCCTCAAACTTTGCTTCGTCAGGCCCAGTGGGTTGTGGATTTGTGTCAGTCCATGGGCTTCAAAATCAATCAAAAAAAGTCCGATTTATCTCCTCGTCAAGACTTCGTTTTCTTGGGGTATCGATTTCGGACTACCTCCGGTTATGTTATCCCGACGGAGGAACGTCGGTCAAAGTTATCAGAGCAGTCCCGCGGTTTCTTAACCAGGGTTCCTCAGCCAGCCTCGCGTTGGCAATCTCTGATCGGTACATTAGCGGCGACCGAGAAGATGGTGCCTCTAGGTCGCTTGCATATGCGGTCCCTCCAGTTGCAGCTTCATGCCAACTGGTCGCAGGCAACGGGGGACATGGCCCAGTTGGTTCACGTGTCAGACCAGGTCGTTCGAGACCTGCGATGGTGGTTGGACCCGGCCAATTTGTTTCGGGGCGCTCCATTCCGTCCGCCTCCTCCCTCCAGGCATCTCTTTACGGATGCCAGTATGGAGGGATGGGGAGCTCACTGGGACGATCAAGAGATTTCGGGTCGGTGGTCTCGGTCACAACAGGACGACCATATCAATGTGCTGGAGATGAGGGCCGTGTTTCTCGCGCTTCAGCATTGGGAGCACCAGTTCTCAGACCAGGTGGTTTTGCTCGCCACGGACAATTCAACGGTCGTGGCTTACGTCAACAAGCAGGGCGGGACCAAGTCCATGTCCCTGTGTTTGTTGACGGTGGAGATGCTGACCTGGTGTTTTCACCACCGGATCACGCTCAGGGCCCGGCACATTCCCGGTTATATGAATGTGTGGGCCGATCGTTTGTCTCGTCGGGGCCAGATTCAGGCCACGGAGTGGTCGTTGTCTCCGGTAGTCTTCCGGGCGATCTGTCACCTGTGGGACAGGCCTGCAGTGGATCTGTTCGCCACGAGGTGGAATACCAAGCTTCCGACGTTTGTGTCCCCGATCCCAGACGATCAAGCATGGGCGGTCGACGCGATGTCCCTGGATTGGGACGGGATGTTTCTCTATGCTTTTCCTCCTGCCATTCTCTTGGACAAGGTTCTAGCCAAGTTCAAGGCTCATCGCAGCAGGATGATTCTCATTGCCCCACAACTTCCACAGAAGTCGTGGTTCCCGGACCTTCTGGAGTTGTTGGTGGACAGCCCAGTTCCACTGCCAGACCGGTCGGATCTGTTAAAACAGCCGCGGTCAGATCGCTTCCATCAAGCCCCGGGCACGCTCAAGCTACACGCGTGGCTCTTGTCGAGCGATGTTACCGAAAGAAGGGCTTTTCAAGAGAGGTGTCAGCTAGGATCGCCCGAACTAATCGACGATCTTCTTTGGCAGTCTACCAATCCAAGTGGACGAGATTCTGTGCTTGGTGCCGTGGCCGGAAGGTTAGTCCTTTCAAGGTCACTGCTCCTGTGATTTCCGAGTTTCTCCTTGAGAAGTTCAAGGAGGGGAAAGCCCCCTCTACACTCGCAGGCTATAGGACTGCGATTGCAAAGACTATCAAACCCAAAACGGGGGTTGATTTCGGTCAGGATACAAGTTTGTCCGCTTTGTTGAATAGTTTTGTGGTGGAGAGACCCAAGTTGAGGAATCCCGTCCCGACCTGGGATCTATCGCTCGTTCTAAATTGTCTTCTCTCTGATCCGTTTGAACCCTTGGAGAGAGCGTCGCTTAAGTTTCTTACGTTCAAGACCGTGTTCCTCCTGGCCTTAGCTTCGGGGAAGAGGAGAAGTGAGCTTCATGCTCTTGACTTTTCCAAAGTTCTTTGGAAGGAAGATGGCTCCGCGGTTACTCTCGGGGTTATCCCTTCGTTTCTGGCTAAGACTCAGCTAGCTCATACCCCGTCTATGTCCTTTTCTATCCCGTCCCTTACCTCTTCGTTGGGGCCGGGCCTGGAGGAAGATGCTAAACTGTGTCCCGTTAGAGCCTTGCGCATCTACGTTGATCGCACGAGGGAGCTCCATGTCGGGAAACGTTTGCTTTTCGTTGCCTTTAAGAAGAATTTTTCTAAAGATATCAGACCGGCAACGATTTCGTCCTCGGTTAAGAAATGCGTCTTGTTCTGCTATGAAAAATCCAAAACTAAGACTTCGGGCTCCTTCCGCGTGAAGGCTCATGATGTGCGAGCGCTCGCGTCGTCTCTCGCGTTCATGAATAATGTTGCATTGTCCGATGTCATGCAGGCCTGCACTTGGGCCTCTAACAATACGTTTGTTTCCTTCTACTGCAGGGAACTGACCTGGCAGGACGACTCCGGCTACCGCCTTGGACCCGTGGTGGCCGCGCAGCATAAGGTCCATCTGTAAATGATGTACATAAGGGACTGCACGTGTATATACGCACATCTCTCGTGGACCGGTCGTCTCGGAGATTCTGGTTGTCCCTCTTATTTGGGTGAAAGAAATTTTGAGTTGTCCCGCCGACAGCAAGACAACTGCGGGGGAATCACCTCTACGACTTCACTCTCTTACCCAGGTACCATTCTTTATTGTTCATGTTCGTTACTCGCCCATGTTATTAAACTAATTGTTAATTACTCGTCGGGGGTATTAAACCCTCAACGAATTACTACAGGGCGAAATTAAACTCAATTTAATAGTAACTTCATGCTCAACTGAATGTGTGCGTTCTATGCCTCAATGATGTTCATTGACGTGGGAGAGGGGTTAGCCCACCTCCTGTGGTTATTCTGATATAAGCCAAAGTGTTTATTATAGAGGTCAAAGTGTGGACATAAATAGGAAGTGTTATATGCCTATATCTTACCTCCAAAACACATTACGGGTTATGGCTTATTAGCCTTACTGACATAGGAGTTCTCCATAGAGAGAACCCCATTTGGAAAATGGGCTAGACAATGAATTGTCCAAGCCACTAACCCACGTGACCGGATGGTGACGTCATTCTCGTCTCCTATGGCTGCTCTACCACATTGGATTTGCCTTGCTGACATAACTTTGCGAATATTTTAGTTTTCATCGTCTTACGAACACTTTCTTTGCATGCCTTTTTGGATATTTCTTTTCCTCGCTCTTTTGGCGTGCTTCGCGTGGATAGTTTCCGCTCCTCGGACTTCGTTTTGTGTTTGGAGCGCGGACTCCCCTCTTGCCGTGATGCGCCGCTGTGCTCAGTGCGGGCAGCAGCTTCCGTCGTGGGAAGTACACTCAGAGTGTATTGCGTGCCAGGACCCGGTGCATACGGATCAACTTACGTGCGGTTTGTGTGCGGACCGTTCGCGGGAGGAGTGGGGGCAGGTTCTTGGAGCTGTTCTCGCACGGAGAGACAAGTTGTCCCGTCAAGTGTCTCCAGCCCCGTCCTCTTCATCTTCCGCGTCGTCGGCCAAGCGTCGCCGCCGTCAGGAAAGGAAGACCTGGTTTGCCTAGAAGCTAAGTTTTCTTCCCCTTCCTCTTTGTTTTGTTCCGCGGGTGATCTGCTGGTGGGAGAGTCGCACTCGACCCACGGTGGCATGCCCCGGGAGTCAATTCACTGTGTATTTCATGTACCGTCAGCGGGGATCCTGTTTGCGCGTGTCACCTCCGCTGTTATCGGCGAACAGGCTCCTGCAGCTGCGCCCGCGCCTTTTCTGGCCAGTTCTCCCGCGTTTTTCGGTTCCCGGCCCTCGGGGTCCGGACCCCGTACGGGGTCCGGCCCCCGGACTTCGGTCCAGGGGCTTTGTGTGGCCCGTCGTAGCGGTGCTCTGGTTAGTGTGATGGCGCGGAGTCCGGACCCCGTACGGGGTCCGGACCCCGACCCTTCGGGTATTCTGCGCTTGGCACAGCCTCAGTCGCAGAGGCCGGCCCCCGTGCTTCGGGGGCCGGCCCCCGTGCTTCGGGGGCCGGGCCCCGTGTCACGGGGGCCGGGCTCCGTCCGACGGGGCCCGGACCCCGTGCCACGGGGTCTGGGGCCCGGGGTGCGGATCCGGCACTCGACTCTCAGTGCTGCTTCTGCCCTGCCGTTGCCCGCTCGGGGCTCGGCCCCCGTCCTACGGGGTCCGAGCCTTGAGTGCATGCTGTTGACAGCTGCTTCTATAGAGAAATCTACCGCTTCTTTCTCTTTGCAGAGTTCATCGGCGTTGACTGCCTCTTCGGCCTCTCTCACCGTGACGACTAGCTCGGCGGCCCAGCCTTCCTTGCCAGGTCCTTCTTCGGTGGTCTCCCGGCCCCCCTCTCCGTCTGGAGTTCCCCCAGCGGCCCCAGCGATGGATGTGGCTAGCCTTGTTACGGCTGTTTTGGCAGCCCTGGACGCCCGCGCGGGTGTGTCCCTTCCCCCCACGTCAGATGCCTTACGGCGTACTCAGGCCTTGGAGCCTCCCCAGCAGTTGCCTGCGGAGATCTTCGGGGAGGAGTCTGATGAGGACTCTGGGGAGGAGTCGCTTGCGTGCGGGCAGGATGTGCCTACTCCTTCGGCGCCACTGGCTCCAGTTTCCAGGAAGCGCCCAGCTTCCGTCGTGGCTTCCGTGGCTCCCAGCGACAAGCGCTCTCGTCTTGACGCCGAGCCGGCCGACAGTGAGGAGGGAGAGGAGGACCTTTCCTTTGATCACAAGCTCGACCTCGTGCGTTCGACCTTGGAGCCCACCCTCTTTCCAGCTGAGCCGAAGCCAACAGTGTCTAAGCGTCCGACGTCGCTGCTGGCATCCCAGCGCTCCCCGGAACGTCAGCCTCGACGGGGTCTCCCTATCCCGGACGGGCTCCGCGAGGAGTTTTCCCGGCGCCGCTGTGAGACACTGGACCAGGGGAAAACAGAGTTGGGGAAGTTTCCCCGTCGGCCTCCTTTCCACAAGAAGGACTACCTCCCGTCCAACCCGGACTACCTGGATAAGCCAGCGGTATTCCCCGAGGCGGCGGCCCAGTACCTTGGCGACAAGGCTCGCCCCGTGACCCTTCAGCCGGAGACCTTACTCTCCCTGAACCACGCCGTCCGCGCCGCCACCTGTGTGTCCTCCCTGGAGGACTGGTTCCGTACTGCGGCTTACCGCCAACTACAGTCTGCCTTGACAGCGCTGGAAGACCTGGAATCCCCACCGTCTCAGCTAGTGTCCCTGGGGGACCACCTCCGTTCGGCGTCCCAACTCCTGGAGTCTTGTGACTTGGCGTCAGCCCACCGGATGGAGCAGTCCACGTACGTGGAGTGGGTCCTCCACTTACTGAGGAGAGACGATTTTCTAGGCCAAGCTAGGTTCAAGCTTCCCCCGGCCTTGGTGACGGAGCTTCGCTGTGCCCCGCTCGTAGATCCAGAGGCAGGGGCTGCTCTTACCTCTCCTCCACCTCTCTTCGCCGGCCTAGAGTCTAAGCTGCCTGCAGCCCGTGAGCTGGCCCGTCAGGAGGAGTCGGTCTCGACCAGTAAGCGTCTCACGGAGACGATCGCCAAGCGTCTGGCCTCCCCTCTTCAGGCGTACGCCCCCTCTTCCTCCAAGCCTCCACCGACCAAGTCCAAGGAGAAAAAGGAGAAGAAGCCCTTTCAGAGGGCCCCTGCCGGCAGTAAAGCGACCAAGAAGTCAAAGCACAAGGGCAAGCCCAAGCCAGCAGGGGAGAAGAAGTCCTCCGCCCCCACAGCAGGTGAGTACTTCACAGAATCAGCTCCCTGCGATGGACCCTGCGATACCTCGGGCTGTCCCACCCTCGTTCCAAAATTCAAGCGAGCCTGTGGGCGCCCGTCTAACAAATTATTGGCAAGAGTGGCAGACACTCGGAGCCAGCCCGTGGATCGTGTCGGTCCTTCGCAGGGGCTTTCGCATCCAGTTCAGTCAGCGTCCTGCACTGGCTACCGAGCCTATTCCCTTTTCACTTCCCGGAGCTCACGCCAAACGGTTAGCACTCTCGCTCGAGATCGCCGATATGCTGGCCAAAAACGCGCTCGAAAAAGTAGGAATTTCCTCTCCAGGTTACTACAGTATCCTGTTCTTGACTCCCAAGAGCTCGGGCGGGTGGCGCCCCGTGATCGACCTGTCCGCTCTAAACCGCCATGTCAAGACCCCCAAGTTCGCCATGGAGACGGCGGAATCGATCCGCTTGTCCCTTCCAAAGAACTCTTGGGTCGTCTCCCTGGATCTGAAGGACGCGTTCTTTCACATCCCGATTCATCCGGTCTCCCGCAAATATCTGCGCTTCGTGCACCGGGGCACCGTGTATCAGTTCCGTGCCCTGCCATTCGGACTGTCCCCGGCTCCATGGATCTTCACAATGGTGGTGAAAGAGTTACAGATACTCGCCCACAAGGAGGGCATCCTCCTCTACCAGTACCTAGACGACTGGATTGTCTATCACCAGTCTCCCGAGGTTCTGACTCGGCACTTACAGTGGGTCCTGGACTTGTGCAAACGCATGGGTTTGCTGGTCAATCTCCAGAAATCAGAGCTAACGCCGGCCCAGGACTTCGTGTTTGTCGGGTACCGGTACAAGACACAGCTGGGTATGGTTTTTCCCACGGAGGAGCGGCTGTCAAAGATACGGTCCTTACTCCGCAGATTCTTGGACGAGCCCAGTCAGTCAGCACAGGTCTGGCAGTCGATGCTCGGGTTGCTGGCAGCAACCGAGAAGTTAGTTCCTTACGGTCGACTCCACATGCGGGAGTTACAGATCGACCTTCGCTCCCAGTGGATCGCAGCCACGGATTGCCCTCAGCAACCGGTCGTCCTTTCTCCAGCAGGGAAGGCGTCCATACTGTGGTGGATGTCCGCTACCAACCTCACTCGGGGCTCACCCTTCCGTCAGCCTCCTCCCTCCAAGCATCTATTTACGGATGCCTCTACGGAGGGCTGGGGGGCACACCTGGACTTCAAGGAAGTGTCTGGGGTGTGGACAGAGCCCGAGAGCTCGTGGCACATCAACCGCTTAGAGTTGGAGGCGGTTTCCCTGGCCCTGGCCCACTGGGAGGAGGAGTGTGCTGGTCGTGCTGTCCTGGTGTCCACGGACAACTCCACTGTCGTGGCCTACATAAACAAACAGGGGGGTACAAAGTCCGTTACCCTGTGTCGGCAGGCCACGACGCTTCTTCTGTGGTGCCGGTCTCGGAACATTCACTTGCGTGCACGTCACATCCCGGGCCGGTTGAATGTGTTGGCGGACCAGCTGTCACGCAGGGGGCAGATCCAGCCAACAGAGTGGTCTCTCCATCCTCAGGTGTTCAGTTCCCTGTGCCTCAGGTGGGACCGCCCTACAGTGGATCTCTTCGCGACCAGGTGGAACAACAAGCTTCCAGTGTTTGTCTCTCCGCTTCCGGACCCCCTTGCGATGTCCATCGACGCGTTGTCCACGGATTGGGACGGCCTGTTCGGGTATGCATACCCTCCGGCGATTCTGCTGCCCAAGGTTTTGGCCAAGATCAGGTCCCACACATGCCGTATTCTCCTGGTCGCTCCATACCAGCCACAGCGGCCTTGGTTCCCAGAACTTCTGGGCCTGTTGGTAGATCAACCAGTGGCCCTACCCCCTCGGGACGACCTTCTCAAACAGCCCCGGGCGCAGCTGTTTCACAGCCGACCCGCGAGCCTGAACCTCCACGCGTGGCTTCTGTCCAGCGATCCCTTCGCGCAAAGGGATTTTCTTCAGAAGTGTCCAGTAGGATCGCCCGCCCTAATAGAAACTCATCCTTGGGAGTCTATGAGTCTAAATGGCGAGTCTTCGCTGCTTGGTGCGATGGCAGGCAGGTTGATCCATTCAACGCCTCTGCTCAGACAGTAGCTGATTTTCTCTTGGAGAAATTCCAAGCGGGTGCGGCCCCTTCGACATTAGCGGGTTATAGGACCGCTCTAGCCAAGACTATTTTGCCTCACACTGGCATCAATCTCGGCGAGGATCAAGATCTGAGCGCCTTGCTCAATAACTTTAAAGTTGAACGTCCGCTTACCCGTAACTCAGTTCCGGAGTGGGATCTATCCCTGGTTTTGAACCGTTTGGCGTCTGCTCCCTTTGAACCTATGTCTTCCGCCCCCCTAAAGTTCCTTACTTGGAAGACAGTCTTCCTGCTGGCTCTGGCTTCTGGACGTCGCAGGAGCGAAATCCACGCCTTGGATTTCTCAAAAGTTAGATGGCGAGAGGATGGCCTCCAGGTCTCCTTGCAGGTCATCCCTTCTTTCCTGGCGAAAACCCAGCTGGCGTCGTCTCCCCCGCTGGCCTTCACGATTCCGGCTTTGTCGGCGTCTGTAGGCCCGAATCTCGAGGAAGACTGTCTCCTGTGCCCATTGCGGGCTTTGCGCTTGTACCTTAAGCGGACAAAAGGTCTCCGGGCTGGCAAGCGACTGTTGTTCATTTCACATCAGTTGAAATTCCAACGGGACATACGTTCCGCTACCATCTCATCCTGGATTCAAAAATGTATCCGCACCTGTTACGATTTGGCCGAGCAGGACTCCGCCTGTTCGTTCAAGGTACGCGCCCATGATGTTCGGGCCATGGCGGCCTCTCTTGCATATATGGGACGGGTTCCACTTGATCAGGTCATGCAAGCATGTTCATGGCAATCCCATAACACCTTTACGTCTTTCTACCTTAGAGACCTGACGTGGACGGGGAGTGAGGGCTACCACCTCGGGCCCGTGGTAGCTGCTCGGAGCGTCGTCACCCCTTGAGGATGACGTGGCCCATCTTGTACATACGTTCCTCTTGTACATATGTTGAAGTTCCGTGTTGCGAGTTCCGGTTCCGATTACCGTTAAATTGGTCTCCTATGTCAGTACGGTCGTACTCCTTAGTTCGGTATGCATTGTGACTCAGTTGCGTCAGCAAGGCATATCCTCATGTACATACGTTACGTCACATATGACCGGAAGCCAGTCACTCGACACTCGGAGGTAAGTGGTTTTTTCTACTTACCCTATTGTTAAACCATAAATGTTTTGGTGACCCTGAGGACACCCTCCTTTGGTTCCTCCAATCATTCAGGGGAAAAGCCCACCCTGTCCCTCACTGAGGCCCTAGGGTTGAGCTTTTGGTTATGTCAGAGTTCTTTTTGGAGCACCCCGCCTCCAATCTTTATTCTGATTTTACCCGTAATGTGTTTTGGAGGTAAGATATAGGCATATAACTGGCTGTTTTATGTTAATAAAACTAGTGTTATATACTATACTTACCTCCAAAACACATTCAGAGTGCCCACCCGGCCGGCCCCGCGTACTCCTTCTGGTTGGTTCCTAGAATCGACGAGAATGACGTCACCATCCGGTCACGTGGGTTAGTGGCTTGGACAATTCATTGTCTAGCCCATTTTCCAAATGGGGTTCTCTCTATGGAGAACTCCTATGTCAGTAAGGCTAATAAGCCATAACCCGTAATGTGTTTTGGAGGTAAGTATAGTATATAACACTAGTTTTATTAACATAAAACAGCCATTTAAGTTATTAAAACCAGTATTTATTACACACTTACCTCTATAATAAACACGGTCATGTTCCCTCCCGCCTCCCCAGCCTAACCTTTTGGGGGACAAAGTAATGGCGGTTCCGGTGGAACAGCTTCGTCAAGAAAGATTTCTCAGTGACCACTGACACAGTCAAGTTTCGTCAAGAAACTTTTATGAATGACTGTTGACTGAGGGGCATAGAACGACCAGTTTAAGAGAGTTTGCCATTAAAAAATTTAATGGCACGATTTTCCCTCTTATTTGAAAGCCAAGTAAGATTACCCAAAGTGTTTATTATAGAGGTAAGTGTGTAATAAATACTGGTTTTAATAACTTAAAACTTCCTTTTCGGGTTTATGTTCATTCATTTAGAATTAATGTTTCCAATAATATTCCTGTGAATTGAAATGTTCATGCTAAGTTTACAAATATATCCAGTTTACTGCTTGTACAGATAAAAAAAAAAAAATATGTAAATATTTATGATCCTAGTGCTACATGATTTGTAGATGGATATCTTGACTGTACTTCAAACACTAATCATCTTAATTTGAACCTTAGAATTTACATCTATCTTCTACTATAATAACTCCTCATTTGTATGATAAATCTCTAAGCTTGAGGATCATTGTTCATGTTGTTTATCAATGTTTTAAATTCTTACACGTCTATAATATCCTAGTCTTATAAGTTTGACATGAGTTTGCACATGAATATGATGTGATTCCCAAGCATTTAATACTCCAATTAATTACGCCAACAGAAGAAGACGACAGCTAAGCATGACCACAGCACACAGTACACTCCACGCGAGGTGTCCCAGTACAGCCGTACTGATGCTACAGAGTACACGCCCACTTCCGAGTACACGCGTACCGAGGACATGACTCCGTCTTACGCTTCTGAAAGCTTTGAGAGTTACAGCAAATCATCGCCACGCATGAGAAAAGATGCCAGTGCAAAACAGAGGTTAGTTGATACTTTCGCACAAAATCATGATTAAGAATTTCGCTCAATCTTGTGATGTCAATTTGGCATGTCATATATAGTTTTACTTTCATACTTATTCAAGGGGGGACAGCATTGTAATTGGGGTAAATTTTTGTCGTCAAATCACTAACGGATATTGTCTGTAATCAACGTAAGTTTTGGTGGTAAAGTTAAGCTTACATTGATATCGCCAGAAAAACCTAAAATGACGTCATGTTTACCCCCAAAACAGTGCTGCCCGCTGGTGATTGCAAATATTTTTCAACATGCTCCATTCCATCAGCTGGATGGTGAATGAAAAATCTATTCTGTTCCACTTTCAGCGATGCAAGTCACAGTACGTCAAGCGAGGTCAAAACTGCGGAGGACCTCTCCCAGGAGTATGATGGGATGGCGTCGACGGTTAGAACGGCTACGATCTCGACTGCCAGCGACGTGACGTCCCGGGACGGCAGGAGGTCTGCGGACTCCTCGATCTGTACGGAGTCTGGAGCCAGGGACATTGACATGAGTAAGACGGAGAGCGTCGCTGAGGAGATAGGGAGCGAGAAAGGTGGGCATATGATGTTAGGGTTGGAGAGGTCTGGAAAGTTTTAGGCTATTTTGATTCGTAAACTTGATTTGGAATCGGGCTGCTTTCGGATTAAAGATGAGTAGCTGATTTTGGGAAAGATGAGAGAAGATGGACTACAGATTGCACTGCTCGCAAACATTCTGCAATTATCTAATGTCATAGGTCTTGCAATCCTTACCAGCCTCATCAAGAATTGTTTAAACCAGCACCGACAAATTTGGGTTTTACTTTCATATGAAATTATAACTTCCATTGAAATATTAATCTTCGACAGATTTCACGGTAGAGATTGAAACTGAGGAGGAGTTGGAACGCTCCATGCGAGAGGTGCTGCCATCTGAAGGACAACGCAAGAAGCTTAAACGCCAGTCAAGTCGTGAAGAACTTGGATACATTTCTTCCGACGAACTCACCGTACCGCCAAGTAAGCGGCTCCGATGGGTCATCAATTCATTGCCATATTGTTGTTTAAATCATAAATTGAACAACATTGCGTGATCTAATGTGGAAAGTGGCACTGAGGCTGAGCAAAACTGCGATTGGTACATATTATCGCAAGAAAATGGACTGATAATGCTGTTGTCTTTCGATCTATCCTTGTGTAGCACCCTCCCGTAGACTGAGTTTCGAGGAGGATTCATTCACCCGATTCACGGCGGAGATGGTCAGCCAATACATGCGAGACGAAGAAATTCGTGCAAAGCACCAGGTCAGTAATGTAATGTGTTCTGGGATTCTACCAATTTGAATCCACAAAAACATTCCTAAAATTTACATATGTTCAGAATTCAGATTTAAAATGTAACCGAGGCAGTCAATATACTACATCGCTCATATTCACATTTATGGTATTTTCTGTTATACATAATATCAGCAACTTTGAAAAGCAGTGATTCAATGATTCGAAAAAAACTAAAAAAAAATTTTCAAAAAATCCATATGGTATCCCGTAATTTTTCGGTGGCAGAGGTCCCTGTTGCGCCTGCGTGAACAAGCCCTGGTGGACAAGACTAAAGCTGAGCTGGCCTGGCTCGAGCAGCAGAAACAGCGGACTCGTAACAAGGGAGCTGACGATTCTTACCCACAGCTAAAACAGCAACAACAGGGCATCATCCGTAAACTCAAGCAGGAGCAGGTTTTTATCTTTTCATTGATATAAAAAGTTAATTCCATGTATTTATAGATTCATGGTGAAGTATCAAATTAGCTCTTTTGGCTGGTGATCGTTGTTAAAATTCTTTGAATTTCTTCGCAGACAAAACGCTTGGAAAACTTCACAACAATCTGAATGACTATGCTAAATGCCCTACGTACAAACGAATAAGCAAGGATACATTATATGATTTGCATAATTTATGTGCTGTAGTTCAACAAAGTATCTTAAAATTTGTGTACGACAGGCTGAGATCAAGCGACTGAAGGAAAAGGAACGAGCGGCCAGCAAGGAACGACAGTTGATGCTTAAACAGACGCAGGAGATCACTAAACTCCGCAAGTCTGCACACGAGGTATGCACGTCTGATTTACGATTTATATTAATGTTAATTCTGATAACTTGAAAATGACTTTAGCTTCAGCGTATCTACAGTTGTGAGGATTATCTTTGCATAAATTGGGTTAGGCTGCAGGACCCTTGGTCCTATTTGTTATTTATTGAGCAGGAAGTTTGGCTCTGTATATATATTGATATACATGTATTGACATATCTAATATCTTGTACAAATATGACAGTGTGTGTGCTTCCATAACCGGCCTGACTTGAATTCTTGGCTGATTTTAACAATGATTTCTGCATAAATTATCGCAATTTCTATACTCGACTTAATGATAAGAATATAAGAAGATACCGTAACCCCTTTCAACCAAATAATCCATGAACAACTTATTCCACTAACTCAGTTTTGGACAGCTGTGAAATTGGCCAAAAAAATGAGGATAGATTTTGGTTATCATCAAGAGTGGAGCAATATTTTATCAAGTGATGATTCGAGTTTCGCGGTGAGATTTTGGACTTTGGCATGAATTCAGTGTTTCATATATATATATCCCTGCTCATATGGAATATCATTATTTTTTTGGGAAAAAAATGTATGACAACTGATAAATGAATGCTAGGTAAGAATGTCTTATTTTCATTGGAAATAGATGACATTATTACCCATATAAAAGATGGCAATTAGTCAGTTTGTTGAGATCCTTCTTCATTTTCGACACCATAATCCTTATTAGCTTGCAATTTGAGCTCAAAATACTTCATTTGCAATGTTGAGTTTGCAAAATTTCATTGGCTCGAATGAAATATATTTCACAGCTAAATTTGTTCACATCAAATTTTGGAAATTAATTTGTTGTACTTTGCTAGGGTATTTGTTCATTCACCATGTTTGAATATTCACCAATTAAATGGGACATTGATGTACATTGCAGAATATTGCCCAACATGTCATGTATTAATATATATTAGAAAAATATTAGCATGATAGATAATTGCAGTTTTCTTATTGTATTACCTCTCTACCTTGAAGTATCCAATTAATTTTTCGTTTAATATATATTCGTGATTTTTCTGTTGACTGCTTTCAAGGTTCAAAAGCGTCTGAAAAAAGTTGCGGATGTTAAAGTTGAACAAATCTTGCCTGATGACTTACGAATTCATGTAAGCTTTTTAAAAACCATTTCCATGGTAACAATATATACATCGCAAAAAAATATCTTCAAAATATATAAGTGTGCTTTCAATCCATAGATTTTTCAGAATACTAGTACATACTAACTACAATGTACATATATTATATACAGTAATCTAACATTAACCTTACTATCGCATATATGATATCTATGAAAATACCTCATTCAGAGGTATTTACATGATCATAGGATTCACAACAGATATTGAATCAATAGGGAAAAATTCTCGTTGATACAATATTTGTTTGTGACAGAAAATTAGTATATTCTATAGAATCTGTTTATCGTGACTGTAGGCAAAATCTTCAGACCTGCATTTTAAAAATAACTTGTTTACCTTTGTAGCTACAGACTGATGACACAGAAAGTGCCTCAAGTTCCCCCAGTAAAGGTGAAATAAAAAAAACACGTACCGTTTGTTAGCCGTTTACAGTTCACAGTTTTAGTCTTGCCTTATTCATATTTCCAGGTAAAGGTATTCAATTAAGTACATGTATAGTTGTATCCCCCGAACAAATTCCGGCGGATACTATGGATTTACGATCGTCGCGCCGCCGCCGCGTCCGCGTCCGCAGACACTTCCTTGTGAACGCGCTGCAGGTTGCAAATATGAACCGATTTTGATAATATTTTATATGGACATGTCTTATGGTGAGATCTGGACACCTATCGATTTTGGTTGCCATAGCAACCAAAATAGCCGATTGGCGTAACATTTTGTGCTCAAATTAGCCTGTTTAACACACATGGGTTGTGAACGCTCTACGGGTGGGAGTTTTCAATGAATGATGATGAAATCGCACAGGCTCAATGAGAAAGACCATCACACGAAACCTATTGTTTTTCAGAATGATCGAATAAATATTAATAAGTTTGAGAGGTTAACTTATTACGACAATTAAAATACCTACTTTGACATGTGTGATCACTCCAATAACCTGTACTATGAAAGCAAATTGCACTGGATTCTTGTTCAGAATACAGAAATGATGTTTTTGGTGAAAAAAGAACAATATTTCTGAATAAGTTAACATTGGTTTTACTAGTTAAGTCTATTATTGACCACAATAAAAATAGTTAAGACGAGAAACATTTATTATTGAGCTCAACAAGGTAAAGGTTTTGTCCAGTAGAGACTTCACAGGTGTAACCGAATAAGTTAACATTATTTTTACTAGTTAAGATTGAGTATCGAGCACGATCCACGTAATTTCAATGGTTACGTACCACGTGCAATTTTGGTTCATATCTCGGCCGTTTCATAACAAACTTACCTGAAATTTGGAATATATATTCTGTATATATCTGTGAAGCTGATGTGAGTAAAAGATTGAAAATTCCATTGATAAATTAGTATATAAATGGAGTTGAATGTTGCGTGAACAAATGTAACTTACGTTGCGTACACGAAGCATTACATGGTGTAGTTTCTTAACTGCAACGAGTGCACATATACGTGATCAATAACCTACCCTTAAATTTCAAGTATCCCATCGATAATCATGTCAAATTGATGTGCAAATGTGTATATCTATTGCGATCTCGCGAAAATGTCCTGTGCCGCTGGTCAGTGAAGCGCTAAGTACAGATCAGCGGATTATTCGTATGGCAAATACCGTCAATGCTTAGCTGTCGAGAACGTTGTACTCAGGAGTGAGATGTTGTTGTGATTTTGGTTCTATACTGCACTTAGAAAATATTAGAGTCGCTGAATTCTTGATGTAGTTTGCGGTTGAGTTTACAATGCCAACGGATATAGACGTTATTAATGCGATTGACAATCAATTTCTTTTGCCCAGTGTATTTTCAACGCGGGTGATATATAACATGCTATTTTGACCATCAAACTGCTATCAAGTGTTTAGGAAAATCCCAAAACAGGCAGTAGGTTATTGTTCTATGATAGGTAATCTAACCATAGTCAAGAAATTGTACCCTAAAACGGTGTCAGTTTTATATGTAAGTTACATTTGATTGGCGGTGTATAACGTTCAGGATCTGTATGAATATCGACTGGGTCTTCAATATGGCCATTGGACAAGCATTGTAGTCGTGGATAGAACCTACACAACAATTTTCAGCGCAATCCATTACCAAACGGTAGAGTTATAGGCCAAACAAAACATACCAGAATTCTGCTGATAAGGCATGGATCCTGACTGATAAGCATCCTTAAGTCTATTATTGGCCACAATAAAAATAGTTAAGACAAGAAACATTTATTATTGGGCTCAACAAGGTAAAGCTACTGTGCAGTAGAGATTTCATGGCTGTAGCCGAATAAGTTAACATCAGTTTTACTAGTTAAGTCTATTATTGACCTCAAGAAAAATAGTTAAGACAAGAAACATTTATTATTGAACTCAACAATTTAAAAGTTTTGTCCAGTAGAGATTTCATGGGTGTAACCGGATAAGTTAACATTATTTTTACCAGTAAAGTCAAGTTTTACTTCGAATTTCAACTTGGAACCAAGTTTGGCACATATTATGAATTAAAATATAATTTATGGTGAAAAGATCGATCTGGCTCCAATTTCGTCATCTTGAAATTCAGTTTTGGTAAACTTTTACTTGAATTTCAGCTTGAAACCAAGTTTGGCACATATTATGAATTAAAATTTAAATTATGGTGAAAAGTTGATCTGGCTCCAATTTCGTCATCTTGAAATGTAGTTTTGGTCAACTTTTACTTTTAATTTCAACTTGGAACATAGTATGAGTTGTTTGGCACATAGTACGAGTTGAAATATAACTTACAGTGAAAAGTTCGATCTGGCTCCAATTTAGTCATCTCGCAACTTAGTTGCGAACCAAGTTTGTCAAATATTCTGAGTTGAAATATAGCTTTAGGTGAAAACTTTTATCTGGCTGTAATTTCGTTATTTTTTTCGAACATGTCGAAATGGAAATTCGAAAGCAGTGATTTTAGTGGTGATCTTGAATTCGACCTTCAATAAGTCTGAAAGGTTTCACACTCACAATGTACATCAGCGATATATTTGGGGCAACAGGGATGATAGGGCTACGGGGGATACACCCAAGCGGTCGTAGGCGACCGGAAGCTTCTAGTTTGAGTTTACAGCAACGGAATTGTTCTCTCAAAAGTCATTGAAAGTGCCTCAGTGATGTACTGTATAACATGCTTGTATGCCTTCCATCTTTGTGTACAAACAGACAAACATGATTCTGAAATCCAAGAATCTTTCCACAAATTGAAATTGATGAAGTTAGATCGCAAGTAAGTACGAAACTCAAAAATAAAAACGTTCACAAAAACTAGGATAAAGCTTCCCGCTCGATGCTGTTTTCAACTTGAGCTAATCTTTGAATGAAAATTATGAACTTGACAATGTCTGACAAAATGTCGCAGATATCTGACGTCACGAGAGCGCAAGCTGCAGCAGCGCCGAGAGCGCGCTGAGGAGTTGATAGCCTGGAAACAGCGTCTCGATGTGGAAGAGGCGCGGATTTCCGAGATCGAGCAGGAAGTTGTCAGTCTCAAACGAATCAGGGACAGTCAGAAAAAGGCGTCGACAGGCAAAAATCGCTCGTATGATGGGAAAGGTGTGTTTGGAAACTTGTCATGATTTGAAGCTTTTTTTTATTTTGCTGTTTGTATTTCTCACATTGTTTGGCTGATTTATATATTAATGCTGTTGCAAATAGTTTCGACTATATGATGTGTGTTTTGTTTCCAAGTACTCTGTATTCACAAGAAAAAAGACTGTATATATTTTAATATTTTAAATTCACAAATATTTACACCAGTATTTTCAAAATATTCATGCTTTTCACAGAACGACCAGAGCCTTTGCAACTTCCCACCCCTGAGCAGTTTGGAGGCCACAGTGTGTCCGAAAACATTTACTCGGAAAAACCCGACACTGCACGGAGCATCCCCGAGAGTATATACTCGGAAAAACCCGACACCGCTAGAAGCGTACCCACTGAAAGTGTGTACACGGAAAAACCCGACACAGCTCGTTCTAGCATTCCCGAGAGTATCTACTCGGAAAAACCCGACACTGCGAGAAGTTCCAAGTCTGGGTACTCGTCCATCGCGGAGGAAATTACGAGCACAGCGCCCTCTACAGTGAGAAGTAGGAGTCACGTGCGGTCTGCGAGCGATGTTTCCATACCAGAAGAGGAAGAAAGGTTAGTGTCTTATGTCAGTTGCGAATCATGAATATTTGGAAATGTTTGTTTGTATGTATTTATTTTGTCTGCAAATTTTATATGTGTGGCTGATATTTGTGGCTTGAAATTATGGGGGATGCTTTGTGTGGAATGAAAACGGGAAAAATGCATGGACAATTGAAATGACAGTTTATCTTGAAAACTCGGGAGAAGTCACAAAAAAATTTTTTATGTTGCAGATTTTTGCATGCAATCTTCATACACATATATGCAAATTCACATTTTCATAAGGTTGGAAATATTAGCTACCAGGTGGCAGCAGTTAGAATATTTGGTTGGCGGTTAACGCTTGACTCATATCTGACAGTAGTTCTTAATCAGCGAAATATATTATGCGAATTCATTTCTGTTTTTGGGGAATATCCCTTGTCAGTTGTTGCAAATACTTTGTTGACATAATAAACTTAATTGATCTAGACTATCGGTAATATCATAAATATACCTATGTATACCAGGAGGAAGTGAATTATCCGACTATTTTGGCGTACAGGAAACAAATTTGAGTCTGGAAGTGGAAGTTTTATTGCAGTCTTGTTTGCTGATTAATGTTGAGTCATTTGATAGTTGATATTTGGCACAGTACAGAGCTGGAGTTTCCTCCATCTAAATATTATAATAAGCCATTCAGCGTGGCTTCAAACGTGGACTTAATTCTCGTTTGACTTCATAATCATATTAATCGGAAATCCATGAAACTGTTCTCTCAAAAATGTTCTGAATGTTGAAATAAAATGACGTTGAATGGCTAGATTTAAATAAATCTTTTCAACTTTTCAGCTTTTAAAATCATACAAAGACGACAGATTAATTGGCACGCTGTCAAAAACTACCCGTCCGTATTTCCAAACAACCACAGTATCACACACAACATCTGATCTGTGATATACAGGCAACATTCCATATCCTTTATACTGTTAATAATAGCATGAAATTAAACTTCTCAGGAGATGAACTTAGTGAAGTAGGCCTTCTTAAATGTGGATTGAAAGTCAAATACAATAGATGACCTTAAATTGTATGCTTCTCAGATGAATATCTCACCGCGGCTTTTATTCAACTATCTGAAATAACATTTTCATACCTAAGTTGAACTGCTTCAAAAACCAATAAGTATTTCTAATCATATATATAATAATACCACGAGTTGATATGTTTTGTTCAGCAGAGATATTATGTCCTCATGACTAGTGAGCTGATTGTGAAATCATCAGTGATCATGAATGGGGATATCAAAAAGATTTTACTATAATCATGTGGCAAAGTTGAGAAAATGGAAATCATATGAGAAATAAGCTTATGAATATCTTGAAAATTATTATAGGTAATCGACCGGATACTGTGTTTTATGACCGTATAAAAACATGTAATAAAAACATTTTTTGCATCTACACATGCTAAGAATGTTGCATCATGCATTATAAAATTGCTTATGAAAACACAATAAAGCATGCTTGGCTGCCCAGTAGGTATGTCGGACATGCAATATACTCGGGAAATCCCCCTGAAGTCGTGACATGTTCATGCACGCTCTTGTTCTGATGTACGTAAAAATGGAATCGATGAAACCACAGAAGATTGAAAAAAAGTTACATTGCTGTGTCAACGTGAACTTAGCTTTCTTTTCAACTGGTTTCATTAGAAATATTCCTTTTTGCAAAGCCATACTGAATCAACAACCACACTGGATCAACGATAAAATTCAGTAGGACCTAACCTAACTGAATTTACAGTTTGCCTGTAATCTGTTTCCTTTCCAGTGCAAAATTTGTTTCGAATGAATCGAATCACTTGAAATATTCAAGTGCATAGTATTTTGAAAATGGCTATTGGTATTGAAGGGTAGATGCCTTGATTTTCTGTCCCCTCAATTTGGCAGGTACTCCTGGAAAAAAAAACGCCAAAAACAGTGATACTTGATAGTACACACAAAGACATTAATTGAGATAGAACGAAAGGAATCAAATCATATGAGCTGACTTGGCAAACGTTTCAATTATTTTACCAAGAAGAAAACAGCCATTTAAACATGATTGTGACAACGCCAGATGTTAGAATGAAGTAAAAAAAAGTCAAAGAAGCGTAAAATTCATACCACTTGCCAGCTTTCTAATATTTCATAGCTACAGTACGACAATCCAAAGCGTACATTTGAAAACATTGGCTTGTAAATGTTGTAATAGGAAATTGTATCCTTGGTTAGGTCACAGTTTGACACTTTCTTGGGGCAAAGCTTTTTTTGACAGTTTTATCACCAACACTTGGGTTTGATTGCAATTTTGCGGTGTCCATTGTCAATATCCAAGTCTTTTCACACCTTTGCCAATAAGAAAAACACTTAACAGTTTTATAATAAATAATGTCTAACAGAGTTATAATGGCATTCATGTTATGATTTGTTTTAATACACTGAACACTTTTGAGGGATTAAAATCTAAGATTTAGAATCAATATTTTACTGTTAGAAGATATGTGTTGCCATTGTATGTCAGATAGGTGTCAACTACATGATTTATTATAAGATAATTGACCAGACGACATCAAGAGCATGTTTATTTGTGCAAGTTACAAGTTGGCTTTGCTGTTAGAAGAAAAATAAACTATTCAAAAGGAAAAACCAGCTTTGAACCTGTATATAAATTTGGGTAGACCCCACAACTTTGAACAGTCTTGATGCAGACTTTGTTATAATGAAATCTAAAACACAGCATACTTTGGAAAGTTCAGTGGACAGACTTAAACAGAGAGTGTCGATGTAACAGTGAATATCATTTGGTTCATCTTTCTGAGAAATACTTTTGAGTAGAAACTACTTTAAGTTAATGTGATTGGAATTCAGCAAAATGATTTTCAAAAGGATACTCAGTTGGATCACGTGGATCACAATATGGTAAAGTATTGATTTCAAACATGAATATGCATAGAATTAAACATTTTTGTGTCTATTTCTTTTCAGCCTGTCTAGTGGGTATACTGTATGTCATGTCACAATGCTTTAGTACTGATGCACTTCGACCATTTTCATCATACTGATTGTAACCATTGACTCTTGTGAAGTTTGCTTCAGTGATGGTTTATGCTAATCAAGTGCTAATTGGAATAATTTATGAGTTTCTGTTATTTATAAAAGCCACTTAATAGATAGTCAAATGACATGAGGAGATCCATGGTTATGTCTTGAAAGTAGACTTAGTGATTATATGAACAATAAGTATACTTCATAGTGCATGAAACTGGTCAATAGCTGCCTAAAAGCCGGTTGGACGTGACAAATTCTGCAAGTTCCAACCACAAAATTTAGAATTAGTTCAAATTCAGAGGAATTAGCGATTGATATACATTGAGTATTGCACGTGCTACAATGCAAAACAATAAATGAAATAAAAATCCAAGGTTATGATTAATTATGATGTAACATTAACGTCGTTGCACGCGCATCGACGTAACTTCTACCCATGTGTTACAGCACCTGAACATTGTTTCAAATTATGAACATCAGAAATCATTGATTATCGTCAAACAAAATCAATGCCATGAAACTGAGAAAGACATCTGTTGCCTTAGTACAGCAGTATTTATTTTACCCCCCCCCCCCCCCTCCCCCAGCACATGGTGTTCAATACCTTTTCATGAGATCCTCGTGTATCCGTAAAATTGCAAAAAAAAACAGGTGCATTGAAATTTTAGCACATTTTCAAATGTCGGAAGTGAATTGGCATGATTTAGATGTCATCTTAGAACTGCAATTGGTAGGAATTCGAGGATTATTCCGAGGAAATCAGAGCAAATGTTACTGCAGTGGGACTATTCATCTACGATGGAGAAATTCCCGTTTCTCTCGCTCTTTCAGAAGTTCAGGTAAAAACGCTATAAATATTGTCAGACTTGACTTGTAATCAAAGAGATTCAACGTCGTTTTCTCTCAAACTTTGAAGCATGCTCTGACACCACATGTAGTAAGATAAGTTAACCATTCTCGAAATGATAAATGTTCATTGTTCATTTTCATTACATGTTTGTGTATATAAGTGATAGGGACTTCAATGCAATTATCTCTAGGTTTTCCATACAATGTGTCACGTCGTCGTCGTATCCCTTAGTAGGGCAGAATCTCCTACTTTCATCATGCATGTAGTCTAGAGTGTTTCTCAAGATTTAGTGCCAACTCTTCGGTGAAAGACCATCCAAGCTATTTGTGTACACCCCCCCCCCCCCCCCCCCAGTATAATTAGGGAACACTTAGTTTTACGGCTCTCAAGTTCCGGATAATGGAAAGTGTCTAAAACCATGACATGTACTTATTGACATAAATATGTCAGTCACCTAAAGACTTGTAATTACATTTACGGAGGCTAGCTGTCAGTGCTATGACATAGTAGTGTTCCACTATGGTATTACATGTTATATAAATGTCCCCGTGACATTCAAGGCACCTGTATTTTATGGTGATGGGGATATACATACAGGCCGCCCACATACAACAGGTGGTCACCAGCATATATATATCTATACAGTACACTAGTGGCACAGTAAACAAAAGTGTAGATTGTGTAGGCTTCATATCATACGTGTGATAAAAAAATTTTAAGTGATTATTTCAACTTGTTCAAGTAATGAATAATTCAATAAAATTAAATGAAATTATAAATGACTGTGAAACGACTAATTTTGGCAGACGATTTAATTTGTCCACCAAATTAACTAGATATATGTTAAGAAATACATGTGGTTTTGAAACTGCCAAATTAAATCTCCGCCAAATAACTTGTGGCTCACAACCGCCAAATTTCATAGCGGTCAAAATTAGTCTTTTTACAGTATAGACCGTCCATCACTGATTTAACGCCAAGTATTTTGAGTTGAGTACTGATCTATCTCGGGTGGAATGACTCGTTTTGTATTAATGCAATATTCCTGTCGCAATCATTCGTATATAAAATCAAAATCAAATTAACTTCGATTTGAATTTGGGTTTAAATATTGTGATGCATAAATTCATGCTTCACCTACACAAACATGGCGAAAGATACATTTGCAGTAATGTTATATAAATGTGTTCAGTACAATAATATTAGTTTTACCTGTATGACTAAATATTATTGTAACACCTTCATTGTACATGTACCTGTCTTTGTTTATCTGATAACTATGATAAGGTGTGATAACAAATGATATCACTGTATCAAATATATACCGAGTGTTTTGTTTTTGTACTCAAAGATAACATCAAAGTATCTTCTTCGTTCATCTAAAGTTGAGGTCTCCCACTTCATTATGTAGTTTTCATCTTTAGTTGCGCAAAACAAAAATGCTATGAGACAAAAAACTATTAGAACTTATTCCAATGATTGAAATTCAAGTCTTCAAATTCAAATAGGTTTTTTTTCTGTTCTGGCTGGGATATGAAGTTTAGAATAGAATATAAATCACTGGATAAAAACAAATAAACATGATTTTTGCCTGCCAAAGACATGAACCTACTGTGTCGATGCATTTAAATCACTCTATCAAATGTAAGCATTTCCCAGGTCACATCTTTGGTGACATCTACAAAACTGATAGAACAACAAAGGAGACAGTAAGATTGTGTTGTTGTACAGCTGTGAATTCAAGACATGATATTTTCCTGAACATTCCAGGAACGTAAGTGATAGCTATTGAAAGCTAGGTCGTGCTTGCAATGCAAATTGTTGTTGGTAGGTATCTAGTGCGAGCCTAGGGGTGAATTTTGGAGTATGTGTGTGTTGGGGGGGGGGGGGGGGGGTGAAAGGGTTAGGTTTTTGAGGGGTGGGGCTCAGCATAATGATTCCATTCGCGTGATAAGTGCGGAGGCTATGCTCTGATTGCTCGTCTATGGGGGGTCACAGGGGCGCAGTCATGGCTAACACGTTATTGACTTCATCAATTATCACCATCATGTCACTGAAAGTGTGCCTTTTATAATATGTTTGTGTTTGGGGTTGAGGAAGGATTCAAAATCAAATGTTATGGACAATTGCTGTGCAGGAAACATGTTTTATCTATGCTTAGATATTAAATTCTAGGCGACAGTGACAAGAGTGCTGTCTAATTAGTGTATTTAATTGAACTTACTGACTAATAATAATGGTTCATTACAGCATAATATATCCAGCGAGAAAAACAACTGAACTAATACGCGAAAAAATTTTATATACAAATAACAAAATATACGCTAAAATTTTTAATATACAAACTGTACAAAATTTATGTGCCTTTAATTAATGTCCACAGGAACCTATTCTTCCCTCCCCTTGCCCCTATCAAATGTCAAAAAGCTGTGTGTGTGCCTACACAGGTGTGAATTCCCTTATCAGTTAAATGTAGCCTGAGGGTCATTATTATTGAAAAAAATGGTGATGTTTTCACGTGACAACACTGAAGGCGTACTTTAATAGGTCATGTGTCCAAATATGAGCTGCCACTCCTGATTACACAAAACATACTACACATTTGATATTCATCTTTTCATCACTCATAAATGTACAAATTTGCCTGGTTGACATACTGTTTCTAGTCAATTAAAATGGATACCTGATGTGTACCTATTTTACTGAGGGCGGGGGGGGAGGGGTCAAAGACCATTATATGAATATTCATGATGTTACATGATTGCGGGCATGCTGGTCATACACACACACAAGTTAAGGTCGTGTGACAGCTGGAGATATTGTACAATACAATATAGATAGTGAGTGAGTACATCATGAGATGGAGTACCGTTAGTTTCATTGATGGGTCGACCACTGGGGATAAAAATGTGTCGCGTCCAGAAAATAACAACACAAACAAACTCGTGACATTGATGGTACAAGCTTAGGACAAGTTGAGTTACAATGTTGGCCGTCGCTAATGACTGTATTGAGTAACCCATGCTGCATGTTTGGACGAGTGGGACAGGACGGGCTGCAAAGATCAAGATATGTAACTCTACGTGGGGACTTTAACATCGCGTCGTGACTGTGGTGAAAGTTTCGGCTTCAATGTTTCTATTCTCGCCACACTTTCGTCTCCACTGATCGCGAGTGGCAACTCCAACGGCACACCAAAGAGCCTACACTTATAGTTAGAAGCCTCGTCACGAGAGCCGAGCAACTCGCACTAACGGTTCAAGTCCACTAAGAATCAGCAGCAGCCAGCCAGCCAGCCATCCACGGACAAGGACAAATATAAATAAAAACAAGCGTGGAATGTCCCGTCTGCCCTGGGCAGGTATTGACGGCAAGGCCCTGCACTGATTCAGCCAAGCGACAAGACAAGTGATCATGTTTATGTTTTACACCGGTGTGTTTCCTGGAATGAAAGTTTAAGACGCCATCCGATCATTGAAGTTACTTACCTCATCTTGTATTTTTCGACACAGTGAGGTTGCGCCATCTTCAAGATCATTTTGGATACTTTATACATGGATATACACATTGTACTGTTTGATGAAAGAATAACATCTCAGGAACAACAAGAAAAAATACTGGCGTTAGAATCAACTTGAGGAACGAAAACTTCCTACCAAGTTCAAGGAACTCACAAAGGATACGACCTACAAGAATAACTTCATCAAATATTAAACGAGACTAACTTATTGGAATATTAAACTGAATACTGTACATACCAGCATGGTATACGAGATATATACACACTGGAGTTTTATTTCAATGATCATCAGATAACCGTATGCATGATGATACAGCCGCATCCAGCTCACTGTATATTTTAATGTAGTGTACCCATCCGTCGTTTGTTATGTGGCTATTGTCGGACAAAAACCATTGTACAAGGTACACTGTATGAAGTTTATGACTCACTCAGGACTGCATTGTCAACTGGCCTGTGCTACATAGTGTTTGATATCGTTCTGTGATTTAATAAAATCTACTGTTTATGTGGGGATTTTTTCTACGCGGGAATGCTGGATATTTGGCAGAACTCTGACACAATAGGTGTAGATGTAAGAGGAACAAAAAGATATTTTATGATGGCTACATTTTGCCATTGAAGTCGCCATAAATGCACTAAAGATACATCTTTCTTTGGAATATGTATCTCTTCAGCATTCCTCGAGTTAACCAAAGGATGTAATACGAGCAAATATGTACTTAACATGACGGGAAACTATCAGGAATTCCCACAATTCAAAATGGATATAAAACAAAGGAAAGTAAATAAGAGATAATCAGATAGATGCCAATCTTCGTAGAAACCCCAAACAATAAATGGATTATTTTCGGAAGGTGTCCACCACCCTGTGGCACTAACGACTTCGCCCCATGGACTTACCGCGAAGTTACCATGACGACAATACCTCGGTGAATGGGGTTAACAACGGCGGGGGAGCCTCCAGAAATGGAGTACAGAGGGGGGCCACATCCACTGCTAACGGAAGTGCGACGTCCAGACGAACGAGCGGATCTGGCGGACGTACAGACAGCGGCGGTCACTACCTTAAGACCAGATTTCTCTCGTTTATGTCGGAGTTGTTCATCGGTCGCTCAGGATGTGGTTGTTGCATGTGTTTCAGACAGTCCGATGATACGATTCCTTTCTGGTGAGGGTCAGCTTGGTGTATCGTAATCGTCATGTGCCTGGTTTCCAAAAATCTATTCCAGGTTTTGCGTTCTGGTTTGCACCAGAGTTTATGATAATGAAAAGTGACAAAAAAAAACACTTATTGAAAGAATCACAACTTCTCATAATCAGTTAGCAATACTGGGTATGAATGATTGTGTTGAAACTTTGCATGGAAGCTCACCGAGTGACTTAGAGTTTATGAGTGAATGAAATACTGGTACGGGTATATGCCAAATATTGTACTAGTAATACATGATTACTTCATTGTGAATGGTACTCTTTAACTTATGTTGTGTCTGTTGTCAATTTATGTTGATAATTCGGCTTATCGGTATTTCTTGAAGCCGCTTGTAAATGTATGTTAATCATGTCTACCTTTTGTTTAAAAAACCAGCCAACTACAACATAACTAAAGTATGTCTTCCATTCTACTATTTATAGGACTCATGATGACACGGAGATCAACAGTTCGGTTAACGAGGACTACAGTAATGACACATTTGAGACGACGGAGCGCACACAGACTGGCGGGATGTCGAAGAGTTACAACACGGCCTCTGGAACTCCTCGCACCGCCAAGAACCGGCTCCCAAAGTTCGCGAAGGAGAATGGGTTCGGGATCGGATCGATGCAGATCTCGCCAACGAATAACAACATCCGGAAAAACTCGGAGAGCGAAAGCGAGGATTCCTTCTCAGTGGCGGCATCTGGTGAGAGAAAATTCTGAGTCTAGCAGATTAGCATATGTAATATCTGACAAGTTTCAATCGAGAATTGGGACCGAAAACTCTTTTACTTATACCCGTGTCGTGATAGACAATGGAAAACAAACTTTTAATATCTGAATTTTCAGAAACGTCTGATGCGAGTGACATAGAGAATAGGATCCGTACGCTGACGTCTGAACTGAAACACCGCAAACTGGAGGCGGAGCGTCTAAAGCGGGAGAACCAGCGACGTCGTAAAGAGAAACTCCGACAACAGGAGGAGCTGCTCAAACAACAGATAGAGGTTAGAGATCATGAGCAATCTCTCGCTGATTACATGATTGTGTATTATGAAACTGTGTGCTTGATCTTTGGGTTTGGAAGTCATTCAGATTGTGAAAGTAAATAACCAATCATGTAGGTTGAAGTTACTTAAATTAGAAAAAGAAGTTACAGAACATATATATATCTGTCTAGAAACAGCAAACTTCGCTAACAGGTAGGGTTTATGAAGATTAAGAAATTTAAAAAAAACTGATAGTTGCATTAAAATTCCTCGTCATTTCCTCACACGCAGAACTACGACAAGTACATCGACCAGTACAAAGCTGATCCGAGTAGAAGTCCACCTGTTCTACCAGAGCGCCACCTATCCCCCGTCCGGCCACAGATCAAACCCCCGGGTAAAAGCTCTGTGAAGACGTCAGAGCGTGCGGCATCCGTCGATCGACATCGCAGTGAAGGGGAAACCGGAAGCAGGAGCAATCTCGCAGTCAGCTTTGAGGACAACCGAGCAACCATCTCAAAACAGGGTATGTTGATAGTGTGATCATAGTGTGTGGGAAATATCATGATGTGAAATCAATACTGTTCTATCAAAGTTTAATGTGTTGAGGGTCAAGTTACTTATTGTGAACTTACAGTATGTTGGGATTTTGGTATGCTTATAAATAAATGCAAAAAGATCAAATACCTCTTACTTATTGGTCAGGATTCAAGTTTTCATAGATTACAACCTGTATGTACAGAATAACAGACCTACCCCTATGTAATGATACTCATACATTCCATATCTCACAGGTACAGATGCCCCTGCACAGAAAAAACTACCTCAGCCTGCTACGAAGGCCAGAGAACCAAAGACCTCCGCCCCGCCTCGTCGGGTTCCCACCCCACCGCCCTCAGATGCAAAGTCGCCCCGAGACACCGCAAGATCTGCCGTCACGGATCCAAAGTCGGACGTCACGGACAACATCACAGAGGACATTCTCATGTCGTCTAGGACGGACAAACCAGACAAGTCGGAGCTGATGCTACAACTTGACAAGGATGAAGTGGATGACAAAGTCCCAGCGGTGACACCTAGGAGCGCACGGGATTCCCGGATGGACAGTGCTCGATCAATACCGGAAATTCCAGAGGATTATACCGTGAGCACAGCTCGGTCTGAAGTGTCAGATGCTGGAGATGAATCTGTAAAGCTCAAGCTTAACTTCGGCGTTGACAAAAGTAAATCTGAGGTGTCCGAGTCAAAGGAACCCGAGATTCTCTCGGCTAGATCAGACGCATCCCACGGCTCAATACAGAGCGAGGTTTCTGACAGAAGCGCATCGCAACGCAGCGACCAAAGTACAACACGGTCATATTCCACAACTCGCTCAGATCGAACGACGGAACGTTCCACGACATACGATGATGACTACTCTGAAGATTCAGAGTCTTACGCGTCAGCCACGGTTTCCACGAAGTCTGTGGCGAAAGATATTAAGTCAGTAGTTTCTGAGAAGTCTCCCGTGAAAACAGCAGTGGCCTCCACGAAAGAGGAAAACGACAGCGAAGTTGAGGAAAGCATCCACACACAAGATGATATTTCCGAGGCGATCACTGAAGAGAAAGTTGAAGAAGAAGAGGAGTCCAAATCTTCGGAAGTCATGTTCCAAGTGGGGACCACGAACGCCGTCATAGAAAGTCCGAGGGAACCTCTTGACGACTTCAAGTTGAACGATCGTGTGTCAGTTGAAGGCTTTGGACATGGTACACTTCGCTTCAAGGGCTTCACCAAGTTCATCCCTGGATTGCAAGGTGGTGTTGAGTTGGATGAAGAGAAGGGAACGAACGATGGTAGCGTCGATGGAACAAGTTACTTCAAGTGTGCAAGAAATCATGGAGTATTCGTGTCTGGGGATAAACTTGGCAAACTCAGGGAGGAGGATGAGGTGGCAAAGCCGGCGCCACAAGTCGAGGAGTCTGCAGAACCTGCCGAGGAGGACGAATCCATGAACTCGCTGGATACTGAAATGGAGAAGATCATAAGCTGTGCATCGGAATCAGTCGAGCGGTTCCTACACGAAACAATCGAGGAAGAAGATAAGGCTGCCGAGGAAACTCAAAGCAAGAGAGCTGCGAAAACTCCTGTGTCCGAAGCTGCCATTGAAGATGTACCCAAAGTCGCTATAGTGGAAAGCGAAGCAACCAAAAAGGAACGAGCAACAAATTTGGCTGTACAGACGCTGCTGGACGAAGCAGTGTCACAAATGTTGAGCATCCGTCGACAACGAAAAGACAACTCGCAGCAGACGGAAAGTGGACTGAAAAAGCCGAAGGTTAATGTACCGATGCCTAAGGTGGATGCCACTGTTGAAAAGCAGGAACCAAAGGTGGATATTGGGGACACTGACGATCTTCCGGAGAGACCCTCAGCGGCCCTGGACCACCTTCCAGACATAGGATCCCCAACAGATGTAAGTTGAAATGTATTCATGGCGTTGGTTTTACAAATTGATAGAACCAGTGTCGCAATTGTATTGTGAAGTATTATACGAGGAAAAATTTCATACAAAGAGCTCTGAAAACTTCTATATATAATCAGCTGTAAAAACTACATTTACAAGTTTGTGTACTTCAGTCAGTATCGAACTGGAGATGTATTCACACAATCTTTATGAAACCAATATATGGATTTCTGTCATGACTAGATCATGGGTGAGGACTTGTACAACTTTGACGAGGATGTGGATGACCCATGGAATGACGACGATCTTGGGTTCGGTCTCGGCTCGAAGCCTGCTACGTCTGGTGACAAGCGTGGTAAGTGGACAGACTTTATGACTTGTGTCCAAGGGTATCATTTGTGCCAGGGTCCACTCGGCTCAATTTGAAGGGTGTCATTTGAAGTTTCAATGTGGCCTTGTTCGCAGAGATTGATGATGTGTAGTTTATGGGTAGACTCATTTCTCAATATATAATTTCCTCTTTACATGATCTGTTATTTCTTTGCCAGATGCCACGAGTCGCCCGGATCTGAAGCTCGACCTCCACCGGCTGATGGAAGAGATTGTTGTCCCCAACAGCGAGGAAGAAATTATCAGCCTTGTTGATCAAACTGTCGATTTCTTCTGGGAACGCCGTCGGTACGGGGAGTCCTGGCGCAATGTTGAGTTCCAGTCGTCGTTTCTAACCAACGAGGAGAAGGCCTCGACGATGGAAGCAAAAAGCCGGAGGGTGTACAAGAAACTGGTTTTTGACTTGACCTCACAAGTTCTCTGTGATATGTATAGTGAAGAAGACGAAGATGACGAGACGGGGCAGGCACCGTGGCCCAAACGGAAAAACCCCAAACGGAAATACCACAAAGGGAAATCCCCACCGACAACGGTCAATGTCTTACAGCCGATCGTCGAGGAACATGTGAAAAGCATCATGGGCTTCAGTCGAAAGGATTCGACTTGGAGACGGAACGGGCAGAAGTGGAACGCGAGGAAGAAGAAAGACCGAGTGGACCAGATTCTCGTTCAAGAACTCCGAGAGGACGAACCGCAATGGGTCAATTACGATGACGACGAGTTAGCGGTCAAGCTTCAGTTAACGGATACCCTCCTGGAAAGTTTGCTCTTTGACACTGTGAAAGCTCTCGGTCCAGCAATCCACAAATGGAGCAGCTCAAACACGTGATGACTTTCGATGTGGTGCTTGAGTGTGTGTCGTGTGGCTGTGACTTTTTATTCTGTACAGTTCGTATAATATATTGTTATATATTCTGTTTAGTTTGTGCACCGGTTTATCACATGCAAATTTAGTAATATATATATATATATGTTTTGTTTCTTTTAAACTTGTGATGATAACTTTAATTGTTGAATGCTTCAGAGATTTGTTTTCGTCATGTTGATATTAGTATTAGTAGAATATGACTGTCTATTCACTTATTTTTACTTCTTCGTTGAATTGACATATCAAAATACATTAGTAATTCATGCCAATAATATCAGTTGAATGGTGTCACGTAACAATATTGCATATTAGTACTATATCCAATATTTATTGCATTGATATTGATATTATCTTAATGGTAAAAGAGAAAATGTTCTGCGTGAAAGCTGCAAGAAATTTGTTTGTGATTATACTTCATGGAATGAACATATCTATGCAAACAAATGTATTATTTTAAGACGTGTATTTCCCATGTCTAAGTTATTCAAGGCGCCTTATCATTTCCTTGCCAGTTAAAAACTGATTCCATCCATTTAAATAACACGTGTAACTATGCAGAGTGTATCTTATGGACCCACAAGCGCTCCTTCATTTAGAGGTACTGGGATCGTGACGCGTCTTTCAGCCTGTTGTCTTTTGAATAATAAATTATCATAGATGCATGAAAGCAGTTGTACAATGTTCCACGAGGGAAATTTATTTATATGAAAAGTAAACTTTTCTATTTGCCTATAGTAGTCTGTTTCACACAAATGAACAACATAGACACTACATACCCTAAAGCCCCTGATTCTCTGTGTCCATTAATATTCGCGTTTTTATCAGAAACGCAAAATTTTGGGACACAAACTTTCCATCCACAACCAATATAAATTGATTTGCAAATACAATCGTGAAAACTAAATGGCTGCAAACATGTCCATATCAAATTAGAGCGGTTTACACTACTAGTCCAGGAGGCCTTAGAGGCATTTGGAGGCATTTGTTGTAAGACGTTGATTGACATTTCGCAAAAGTCAACGAGTTTCACAAATTATGTCGGCAAACTTTTCATTGGCCAATAATAACGTTTTGCAGAATATGTGGAAAATGATGTAAAAAGACTCAGACAAACTGGATTTGGGAAAGGTTAATTTATAATAAGTTGTCTCGACAAAATATTTAGATGTGGGGCAAAGACAGCCTCAAGACACAAACAAAATGCCTTAATGACGGTCATGTTTCTTGTAATTGGTCAATTTGCCTAAACCCCAAATCATTTAACTTTGTGCAATTCAGAAAACGACAAGATGGTGTACATGTATTTAGTTTTGAATTCAATCCAGCTATTGATGGGCATATAATAAACATCAATACAGACACAGCATGTATTTACAGAATACGGTACGTTGGTATCACCAGGATGTTCAATATCTGCGACAACAATTCATTCAATACATCAGCACTTGGGTATGCACAGGTATCTATATCACAGACTTAACCACATCAACTGGTTTGGAAATACAATGTACATAAACACTCAAATGGTGCCATCGCATATAATTCCGTTATTATATTGTTTAGGACAATTCTACAAGCATATATGAGGTGGCAGTTATGTTTGGTGTGTTCTTGTCAGCCTTTCCAGTATCGGACATACCATCCTGCAAATGTGATTGCTGATAAGGAATACCTGAAAATAAATACCCGGCATTGATTGTAGGCCTTCAAATATACTGATTTCTAAACGTTTCAGATGTACACATGCAATTACTTACTTAGTCATGTACGGTATTAAATGTTTATTGTAATCCACTTACCATGTGATTATGTACGAGAGGTGTTCGTTTCTAAGCGTTACTCGAGTCTGGCCTCCGATTGGTCCATCAGAAACGGTGCTGCCTGAAGGTAAACAACAATTGTGTATTGAGTATGTATACAGCTGATGGACAATGTTATATCACAGTCATATGTGATATTATCATCAAATTGCTGAGATATCAATGGAGCCCACAGTAAAGTCTATACCATAACATAATATAGCCTACTAGCATCTGAATACATGTACATACTCTGCACAGCATCAATAAGGATAGGTTCGGTGTTGAGGACTTCAGACATGCCTTCCAAGTCCCTGAAGTGCCACTGATTGTGGGCTGGGTCATTCTTCGCACCAAACGGGGGTCTCTGCAATTGCAAACAGGATCAAAGGTAGTTTACTTCATGTGCAAAATATGTCTAATTTCCTTCATACATGTACATGTAGTTATGAATGATTGCCTTGATCATCCTCATAAACCAAAGTCACCTGAACTCGAAGTGACCCCCTAAATATTACGAAAAGCCATGTTCGTTCTCAAAATAAAGACCAAAAAAGATACAATACTAGCACCTTTTCAGTTTTTCGGACCACACCGATCAAGTCGATTTCACCTGTAATCTGCAAAGACAAAACAAAAAGAATAAACTCATCCAGTTCTATAAAGTTCCTGTACCTATATGTGATGTACCTGCAAACACAAGAGATTTTACCTGACCATTTGGACGCGAAGCAGGATTCACTTTATTCCTCGGGACCCAGCCTCTATTTACCATAATTCGCACACTATAAAGAAAAACATTAGGTCAGTATATTGACATTACATCCATGACTGCATTCACAATACTACTCCAAAACCAATTTGAATTTTTTTTTTCTTGGAGCGCTGAAATTTCGCGGTAATACCGTATGTATACCCACTCCCTATCTGCCAGCTGGAATGCTGTGATCACATGGGCTCCACTCTTAGATGGAGCACCGGTGATGAGTCCACCGCCGCCGCGTTTTGTGTCTTCCTCGACAGGAGCTCGAGGTGCAATGTAAACTTCTCGGCTGTGGTCGAACGTCCCTCGCACGGAAACTTTCCTATACTCCAAATCCTTCACATCATCCAAACTGTAAAGCAAATTTTCAAAGAATATTACCACATGGATAAGTTAAGACATACACTAACCCCTGTAGTCCTACTGATTCTGAATATTAAAAGTTGTACAAACACATCTACTAATTTAGACCCGTTATTATAACATATATGTTCAAATAAATATGAAGCACTTTTGTGTCTTTCATACCTTTCCGGCAGAGCTGTTGGTGGCTTCATGGTCAGTTCTTCCAAGTCCTTGATCAGTGCAAGTTTCCACTGCCTTCTCTGTACCTGCCACGTTCCTAAGCCGAAGGTTATAATGGGAATAGTCTGGAACAAACACAAACACCATCTTCAGTTATGATTTATATGCTAATGAGATTACCACAGTACCAACATTGCACTGTGTTTACTTTGTGATTGCTTTATAGCTCAACATCTAACTATTATGAATACCTAATTGCAAGGGAAAATTACCAAGAGAGCGTATGATCTGCCGCCTGAACGGCCGGCTCTTTGTCGGTGAGTTTTGGACCATGGCCTCGCTTCTTGTTTTCTCACACAACTCAAACAGAATGTTCGTGGCTTCAACTCCAATACACCCTGGGATGGAAAAGCAGGGTTACAAAATTCAGGGCTGCACACATACACATGACTGATTATCAGTGATCATGAAAATAGTTCGAAATAACCTTTTGATACAGTAGATTTTGTCAGATATGGTCTTTTATTATCACTCTAAATTAACCACTATACCAGTTCCATCATTCAGGGCTATGAATGATGTTCTAGATCATAGAATATTTTACAATATTTGTCTGAAATTTCCTGTTTAAAAAATCACAACTGTACATTATACTAAATTATTGTATACAATAGAAGGCCCATAAACAGTTAAATAATCTAGTAGATTTCTAGTTACTGTAATAGATCTACACTATAATCAGTCTGGGCGATGCGGAGCTGCACTATAATAGACTACAGTAATCATTGGTAATAGTCTCTATTCCATAGTCAGCTGTATTGCCAACTTATTCTAAAATTATGAAATTTGGTGATCGATTACGGCGGTATATACCCCATTAGGACACACGAAATTTCAAGTTGATTCGAATATCCAAAAGAAAACTACGGCCAAAAAGTGCTAGCCAAAATGCATGTTTCACTGATAGATGAACTTGACTTCAGTACAATAGTAGTGTCAATACGTACATTTCTCAATGACTGAATTCTCAGTATGAAGAACGAAGATTTAGCATAATTCATGTTGCAGCAATACATATAAGAGTCACAGTCTTATAATGATGGGGAGTGCAATTGATATATTGCTAAATATTTGACATTTCGTTGATGTAAATTTAAGAACGGTCTCCTCCATGAGAAGCGACGTAGTGATTACAAAATGATCCCTAGTTTACGGAATAAAACAATCTTTGTAGAGTCGCGATTTGTCCCAATACGGAACACCACCCTAGTCAATCATTTCGTTGACCTGTGGTTACTAGTATTAGACGTGGAATCAATACCCAGTATCAAGTATTCCGAGCAAACAAAACAGGGTCCGTTATCCAATCTCATAGTCTGGGGACAGAAAGTCATATCAGGCATACGAAGTGAGAGAAAACAAAAATGACAGGGAAACTCATGAACCCCCGTAAATGGCCATCAGGAGGTGAAATCAGGTGTTCCGGAAAGAGTGAGCATTTCCTGCCCCACTAGTGGCACCCGTCATGAATTCCCCAAAATTAACATGAAAACAGATCTAGTTGCATGGCAGACATGGATTTGCTGTATTTATCAACCAGATCATGATGACGTCCATAGAATTTCTTAAACGCAGTATACTTTGTAACCCGCTGTTTTGGGCCAGACTCCATGGACGAGATGGACCCTGCCTCATCCAGGAAAATCTGGGAAACCTACATAATGCCTCACCAAATAGTATAGTAGAATTTCTTAAACGCAGTATACTTCACGCTGTGAATTGTACCTCACGCTCTCGCATACGGCCAACTTTCCTGGATTATTCTCAGTCCATACTTGAGGTGAGTTAGTATAGGAAAAATATCGTATGTATAACGTTTGACGCCCGCTACCTAGGGCGCAAGCGCCCCTCATCTGAGCACGATCACAGCGAACGTCGTATACAATTACTTGACTACGACCAGGTAATAGCCCGCCGAATAAGCCCGGCCTTGATACATCACTCAGATATTACATCATCATAGTAATTTAGCCCGGTGTGACGAGCCCAAAAGCCATGAGGGTGGCTTCCGGAACCCGTGCACATGACTGACGGTCCACCACTAGGGATAGAACCCGGGACAGCCCAACGGTCTGCTAGAGCCTGTACACACCATTCCAGGGCGAGAGACTACCGATCCATGGGGGCATGAGCCCCCAGATCAAAACAGCCTCCCCTCTGGGCCCCCGATTGGAATTGTCCCCGGGTTTCTCGTGGACCCTCTAGCCAGACAAAGGGGACGATGCTCACATGGCCGTGCCCACCATCGTCCTCTCACCTTGACAGCTCTGAGACAACTCAAAGAAAGCAAGACGGGCTGCTAGCTATAAATCCAACAGCTCTCGAGAACAAGATTGTGACGTCAGACCATTGTTACAGTATAGCGGTAGGTATGGAGTACAAAAAAACAGGTAGGTATGGAGTACAATAGCGGCCGAAATTCCTGTTGCAATCCTTGGGCAAAATCGCCACATATGCTTGCTTAGTTTGTCACCATGCATCACCAAGGTACGCGAAAATTATTGTTTTTTTCCCATGCTGTATCTCAGAATAGTTTGATAGCAATTAGCAAATTTTGTCAAAATTACCTGATTCAAGGACGATTTCGTGTTGATCAGTGTTCAAGTGTTTCCTCACTTATGATATTTGTGGTTATTTAGGCCCTATACTGAAGACCGCCTTCAATATTCCTTGTCAGTCCTTGAGTCCTTGAGTCCTTGTCAAACTCAAATCAAGTACATATAGGGCTCTACCTGTGCCATTGGATTTGAATGTGGCTCTACGATTATCTCCATATGTTTTGAGAGGTACATCTAGGTACAACATCTAGGTACAACTAGCTTTCCAGATTCCTGACTACCTCCCCAATGTGTCTACTTGCTGAAGAAGATGTGCTTGCAACTTTTTATGCAGTATTGCCAATTGAGAGTGGTGCATTTGGTGAGGCATTATGTAGGTTTCCCAGATTTTCCTGGATGAGGCAGGGTCCATCTCGTCCATGGAGTCTGGCCCAAAACAGCGGGTTACAGAGTTTTTGAGCAAATGGATATATAGTCATCGGATGTTGAAGTCAGAGGCACGGCTCTGCTGGACTCCTAAGTGGGTAGCAAATTTGACCACAGGGAAGAGTGTCATTCAATGTCGAGGTCTGTCTAACATTGGTGATCACTGGGGAGGCACTCAGGCAAAAAAAAGAATGCTGACTTTGAGCAGTTTATCATTCAATCTTTTGGTTCAATGGTCTCTGTTTGAGTGATCATCCACGATGAGGAGCAATGGGGCATGTTGTGAGTTTGTTGTAAGGATGAAGGATGAACCAAGGGCAATGCAGTTGGTGCATGTAAGGGCAGCGCAGCAGATGGTTCCTGTAATGGCACCAAGGCGTTTCCATTCCTCTACATGTAATATGTCATTGACATCAGCCTTGATATAGTCAGGTAGCAGACTGCCTCCCTAGATGATGCCCTGAAGGACATCAAAGGGCTGAAAGACTGCTTTTTGTTAGTCAGCCCTGTAGATGACGTGTTCCGAATTGATTCCATGGACATCAAATGCCTGTCCTTCTTAAAGAGATGAACTGCTAGACCAATCTCAGATTCAGTTACCCAGTCTGGTGGGGAAGATAGCAGCCGGAGGGTGTTGACGAAGCTACCAGTCATGCCATGATGGTTGATGAGCTTGAAGTACAAACCATCAAATTCTGAGTTGATAAGGGGGGATGCAAGATCTCTAAAGTAGCTGGCCCATCCCTCACATGTCTGTTTTCCATGTTGAGGACATCATCCTTTTAGTAAAGTTCAGTGGTTCCTGTATCCCTCATGTTGCAATGATGACTGGTATGGTAGTGGAATATTTTTCGTTCGCTCATCGATGCATCATACACTGAATAAGTTCAGTTTTGTGTGACTGTAGATGCACTTTTCAATGGAAGGTAGCTTATGTAGGTCCTTCTTCATCATTGAGACCTGCAGGATTGAGTACTTTTGGGATTGGTCCAGACTTTTCCAGAACCAGTAGTATTTTTTCTGTTACTTGTGTAGCGATTTTTGATGCCGTGTGTGTGTTGATGTTTGTTTGTTTATAGTTGTGTTTATTTTTCGTATAGACTTTCTGTAGTACCTCTTGGTCTCTGTGTCCGAACGCTGTAGACAACTATTGGTGACACGTCTGCAATTCCATAGTATTCCTCTGGGAAGAGAAAAGTGCTGAAGATATAAATTCAAAGACAGGGGTTTTATTACCAGTCCAATATACGACGATCAGATAATCACTCACAAAATATATGCAATATTTCCAGATTACAATGTGACCAGGTTTGGACTAAGTCACCGAGGTATACAATATAGAAAGGTTTCACCAGGTCCAGGTTTAGACTAAGACCATGCTTTAACATTGAGTTTCAGATCTAGCACCGATCTTGCCCCACGCCTAATCCATGCGGAGGTAAAGGTTCCCTGGCTCCGCATTCTTCCATCTCCGGAGGTGGGTTAACGCGGAGCCAACCTTGCCGTCCTCTGCAGAAGTGTCGTCTGTGCGGAGGTCCTCACTTCTTCGGAGGGTTTTCCTTACTATGGAGGGTCTTCCTCACTGTGGAGGGCCTTCCTCGCTGCTGAGGTCCTTGTACTGCGAAGGATCTTGTCCTGTGGAGATCCTCGTCACTGTGGAGGGTCTTCCTCTCTGCAGAGTGTCTTTCTCACTGCAAAGGGTAATCCTCGCTGTGGAGGTCCTTGTACTCCAGAAGATCTCGTCCTGCGGAGGTCCTCATACTGCGGAGGATCTCGTCTTGCGGAGGTACTCATCACTGTGGGGGATTCTCCGCACATCTACTACACCTCCCTCGTCCGCGAATACGGGGAATCATCGCAGGCAGAGACTGGGGTGTCTTCATACGTCAGTGACTTCCCTCACTACTCCGCGGGTGCAGAGTCTTCGTCAGAGTCTTCCTTCACCCTCGCTTGCACCATTGCGCAAGAAGAGATAGCCGCCTTGCTGTCAGCTGTAAGTCAAGACAGTTGGGGCTCATGAATTGGACCGGGATGAATTGGGGCATTGGACCGGGATCATTCTATTGTCATCATTGGGACTCACACCCTTCCCCGTTTATATTTCCCTACATGGAGTCTCAGTCTCAATGGCTCCGTACTGCGTAGGTCATCTAGTGTGGAGGTAGCTGAGGCAGAAATCGTTTAAGTCCCTCACACGTCTGTCCTAAAAGGACAGAGCCATCTCAGGGTGATCCGTTGTCCGTGGTGTCCCGTCCAGACTGAGCTCTCAGAGAGCTGTGGCCGCCTGCTCACATATTCACCAAAACCGGAAAAGATTCTCCGTACGAACATGCTCGGTCTTCCACATGCGTGTGATCACAACTCCATTCGCACGTGGCAAAGCTCTGCAGTTTGGTGACTGATCCTCCACAAGTGGTTTTGCGGAGGTTGGCATGGCATGGATTGAGGTTTTGTGGCAGATTTCTGGGCACATTTGTGCTTCAGTGTGCTGAGATCTACTTTAGGGTGTAGGCTATATCAGGTCCCAGGTGGCCGCTCGACACTTCAGCTGTGGTCCAGTGAAGCATATTGTGGACATGTGCCAGCTTTTGCTCATCTGTTTGGGAGTGAAGCATGGATCAGATCGGTCATGGCACAGTCAGGTTTCTTTAAAATGGCCTAGTTGGGTACTTTTCGTTTGCAGGTCAGTAATTCACGGTCCAGAATGGCCAGCACAGGAATGTGGTCGGATGTAGACCGACCAGGCCTAGCCCCAAAAGCGGCTCTCCAAGATATGGACAGTTGATGGAGCCACATGACACCCTTGGTTAGAAATCACATATCACACATCTTCTTCCGTGTGGCTTTGAACTAACTGGTGTGGCAACCCATGAATGGTTTATTTTGTTTCCTTCACAACTTCTGAAGAGTGTGGCACAGTTTAGGGGCCTGTCATCGTTTTAACACATCTATCGACCAATCTTTGCTTGAGTTCTAATCTCTCGGATTGTAGCTCCATCAACCGCACATATCGATCACCAGGTTGAAGAGCCACTTTTGGGGCTAGACTTGTGACGGCCTACTTGTGACGTTTGAACTTGTGGCACCGAAAGTAGTCAATCAGACTTGATGGTCTGCTTCACAGTCACTGGGTGAGATTAGAATTAGTGGAAGTCCGAAGTTCACCCAAAGGCAGAAGCTTTGGGAGAAGCTTCTCAAGGCAAGAAGGTGGAGGAGGTTATGGGCATAGTACAGTAACTCGCTCAGCCAATCAGCGAGCGTTCACCTCACTTAGGCAATTTAAAGGGAAACTGTTGTTAAACAACGCCTCATATATTTTTTTAGGCCAGACTTCTGGACGAGTGTATATTCACCTGAAAGAACGCACTTCTGGGAAATAATGACCCGGTTTTCAAGACGGTATCTCGTTGGCGTTCTTCTCAGGAGCTGGGGAATCAAAGGGGTTTTGCATGGGCATCAGTACCCATAATTTTGGGTATTTTCACCCCGGGTCCATTCAAGGCAGAATAGCGAAAAATCCCATGTGTCATCAAATATATTCATGCTTACCACGCGATGCCCAATACGTCGAGTGATAAAACTAGCATAGTGGTTAGGCTGGGATTTTTTTAAGGAAGCTGTTATGGATTGTCAAAGTAAGTAAGATCATTTAACATTGAGTTGAATCGCCAATATAGTTAATATACTGTAGCTGCTGCATGATAAAACCGAATATTGTGAAAACCCCGACATGGTCGGCTTTTTCATGTGATAAAAGTGACCATGTCGCTTTTTTCACGTGAAATATCCGACCATGTCGCTTTTTTCACGGTTGGTATTTCCGCCGTGAAAAAAGCGACATGCCCGTGAAATACCCGACATTAACTGCGGAGCTATTGAAATAGCTTTTGTTCGTGAAATTCACGACATGCATGACCATATTATCGTCCAATTCATGGACAACGCAATATTGAATCAGGACACAGCGCTGAAATCGAGTGGTAGTGGACGATCTGGCACAACAGGGAGGGGGGGGGGGGGTTATGGTGCGATATATGACCAATACATCGAACGATGTTGGGTGCGTTATGTGCTGCGTTCCATTTAAGTCGTGCAAATGGTGATCATGAGTGAGAAGATACGGTAGTAGCCGCTTAGTAGGCCTACGAGTTCAAAGCATTCCATTGGCAAAACACACAAATTGACATCAAGTGTGTCTGTTTACATTTCCTATTGCAACAATGATTAAATTGGAACGTATTTAGAAGCCAAATAATCCATGATGTGGATATTGCAAGCAGATTAGAATAAAATATTATCCACCAATCACACCAGGCGTGAAAAATGCGACATGGGCGATAATAAGCATTCGACCGTGAGAAACGCGACATACATGGTGTTCGATTTTCTCACATGTCGCGTTTGTCATGCTACATAGCCTTATCTGTGCAGCAAAGTGTCGAGTGAAATATTTATCGGAAGTATCAAATTATGTTTCTATGAATTTTGTGTCATATGATAACGTCGTCTAAACCGGTCTCCCTTTATACACGAAAAACATGTTTTTAGTATGTTTTTGGGGACATGAGAAATGTTTTTCGTGTACTGTTTTTCTTTTTTATTTCGACTCCTAATGTATGGACAGTTATTCTTTAGGCGTCAATAATGGTATATCAGTGTAATTGGTGCAGTATAGCAGCGTAATACACTCAATTTATGTCGAATTAATCGTATTTAGTCCCCGATTTAGTCGTCACAGAAATGCATCATAACGCCATCGGACAAACGAACACGTTATTCCGGTCCATCAGCATGAAAATGTTTTTGGGGTCTAAGTCATCATAACGTCAACAGAGGACAGTACGGAAATGTGGCATCATCATCATACGATGAAGATATTTGATATTTACACTATTCGTATTGTTATATGAATCCAGATAGTAGATACTCTTTTTATCATCAGCATTTCATATTATTGGATTCTGTACGGCAAAATAAAATGTAATATACATGTAATAAATCGATCTGGTTTTTAAGCAGACATACGTGTTTCAGGTTTGTTTTTAGGGACATGAAATGTTTTTAGTGTATGGGAGAAATGTTTTTGGGGACACGAAATGTTTTTAGTGTATGGGAGAAGGCTTACAGTATACGGGGAAAATGTTTTTAGTGTATGGGAGAAATGTTTTTGGGGACACGAAATGTTTTTAGTGTATGGGAGAAGGCTTATAGTATACGGGAAAATGTTTTTAGTGTATGGGAGAAATGTTTTTGGGGACACGAAATGTTTTTAGTGTAGGGGAGAAGGCTTACAGTATACGGGGAAAATGTTTTTAGTGTATGGGAGAAATGTTTTTGGGGACACGAAATGTTTTTAGTGTATGGGAGAAGGCTTACAGTATACGGGGAAAATGTTTTTAGTGTATGGGAGAAATGTTTTTGGGGACACGAAATGTTTTTAGTGTATGGGAGAAGGCTTATAGTATACGGGAAAATGTTGTTAATGTATGGGAGTAATGTTTTTGGGGACACGAATGTTTTTAGTGTATGGGAGAAATGTTTTTGGGGACACGGAAGGCTTATAGTGTACGGGAAAATGTTTTTAGTGTCTGGGAGAAATGTTTTTGGGGACACGAAATGTTTTTAGTGTATGGGAGAAGGCTTATAGTATACGGGAAAATGTTTTTAGTGTATGGGAGAAATGTTTTTGGGGACACGAAATGTTTTTAGTGTAGGGGAGAAGGCTTACAGTATACGGGGAAAATGTTTTTAGTGTATGGGAGAAATGTTTTTGGGGACACGAAATGTTTTTAGTGTATGGGAGAAGGCTTACAGTATACGGGGAAAATGTTTTTAGTGTATGGGAGAAATGTTTTTGGGGACACGAAATGTTTTTAGTGTATGGGAGAAGGCTTATAGTATACGGGAAAATGTTGTTAATGTATGGGAGTAATGTTTTTGGGGACACGAATGTTTTTAGTGTATGGGAGAAATGTTTTTGGGGACACGGAAGGCTTATAGTGTACGGGAAAATGTTTTTAGTGTCTGGGAGAAATGTTTTTGGGGACACGAAATGTTTTTAGTGTATGGGAGAATTGTTTTTGGGGACACGGAATGTTTTCAGTGTCTGGGAAAAACTGATAATTGATTGTTTAGTAGAACAGAGTAGGTGTTGTTTTTTTCGATTACTCCCTCAAAGGGTAATTGCAAATTAATTTCACGGACGCACTTCACGGTCAATTAATTGGCGGAACATTTTGTGACAGGAATGACTGTGACAAACAGTCGTTGTTATAAAAAGGAAAAGAGAAACGCGACCAAAGAAGACAAGAACACAACCTCGTTTCTAATTTGAATGTTGATCTTGGTTTTACTAAAATAAATATTTGTTTTTGTTTTATCTCAATAAATTTGTGATTGTAATGGGCAATGAAGGAAGAGAATAAATAAACACAGCACCATTTGTGAATGTCTTATATTTTTCTTGTTTTTAACCTTAACCCAATATTGATTTGAATGTGAAAGGCAATAAACACAACGCAACAAAGGAAAACAACGAACACACAATACTTTTTAATAATAGTTTAATGCGATCATGGCATGCATTGGCCCACATCTATTGATTTTAATCACATTAACATGTGATTGGGCTGTACAAACAAGAAAATAAATATAGATTCATATAAATCTTCTCTTTTGCTTACTGTAAGGTACACTTCCAACTACGTTTGCAACCTGCAATATATAATAATACACATGTCATCATGGAGTATTCATACAGACGCTACCCTAAAAACATCAACCTAGCAAGAACGAAATTCACAGTTTTTGGCCACCTCAAGATGGCGATGACACACTCGTTTACCGGTCAATAAAAACACTTGAGCGGCGCCAGTATTGTATGAAAATACTACTTTTTGGGCGTATAAACGAATCATTTCAGCTATTGGACCAATTTCCATAGTTATCTAAGTTTTTAGGGGCTTTATCAAGTAGGAAAACCGTACACGAAAAACATTTCACAAGTCCCCAAAAACATCACTAAAAACGTGTTTTTCGTGTATTAAGTGGGACCCGTCTAAACAAGTCGGAAAATGGCTGAAGGTTTGCATAAAAAGCTTCAAACTGAATTGGAGAAGTACAAATCTGTACAAAAAGGTAAATATCCATCAATATTGATTGATTAAATTATATGGGCTCGGAATCTTCATAGATTTAGCGCGTGTAACTGGGATTTTCTTAATATTGCTATATTATCGCCCAGCAATAACATGTGTGACTGATTCGCTGATCACACTGACTGAGGCCATTATCGTGATATGGGTCCCGCTTATTTCGGACGTTATGATTTTTATGTTTTTTGTTGGTACCTAAGAAATGTATAGGTCTAGTAGATCTAAATAGATCTATAAAAATGATGGAATACCACCTGAAAAGGTAAACAGGTAAATAACCTCCACTTCATAATCATAGTTAAACCAAGGATCCTCTATAATAGGATGTCCAACTCTGCTCATTGTGGACGTAAAATACGTGATTACGTAAAATGACGAAATATCGTTTGAGCGTGGCCGTCACTTGGAGAAAGAAAAAAATTCTTATGTGGCGCTACAACGGCTATCTGACGGACCGTCACTTGCCCGTCACTTAGAGAGAGAGAAATGTTCTTATGTGGCGCTATAACGTCCATGTGACGGACCGTCGCTTGGTCGTCACTTGGAGAAAGGGAAATGTTCTTATGTGGCGCTACAACGGCTATCCGACGGACCGTCACTTGCCCGTCACATAAACAGAAACAGTGTGAAGCGACGCTACAGGGTGGCTCTGACGGACCGCCGCATGGCCGTCGCATAAAATTGCACTGGATAAGATTTCGTGGGAGCTAATTTCGCGTCAGCTTACCATGAACTACCTACCAGATCGGGCCCCGGGATAGCGCTCAGTGATCTTATAGAGTACGCGTGATGGGTGGAGCCTCATTGTCATCCGAAATTTGTCTTTCTCCCCGCTTGCGAAGATATTTTTGATGTGTTCCAAGCACGTGCATGTTTGTATGTGTGTTTTTGAGTACATCCACGTCAATAATTAAAAAAGTTACCATTTGATCTTTTCAAAAATTTAGGACTGAGGAGCATTATCCAATGTCTCGGAAATATCCGGTTTCCAAGGAAATCCGATATAAACTGTCAGTATGAGAACCATTCTAATATCATTGCAATACTCAATTTTCATTAAATTTGGAGGTAGATGTCCTGTCTCATTACTCTGAAATGAATCTACCTTTCACCTGCAAAATACCACAAGAGTTACATCAGAACTTGCTCTCGATTATGTGGGTGTTCTTTTATTGAGGGACTAATTTAATTGTCACCATGAGTAGGTCCGTTTTACAGGCGTTTTCGATGACAATAAAATGGCATTTCAGGATTTTGAACGGTTGCCATGGCAACAAAAATCAACCGATTTCCATGGAAACTGAATAATTCCAAGCCCAGAGGTTATACCTCTCATTGCTTTAATTAGGCATCCCGATTGAAAATCGGGAGGCCTTATGTTTTTGTCTGTTTTTTTTTTTTTTTTTTTTTTTTTTTTCTTTTTTTTTTTTTTTTTTCTTCCGCCGTTCGGTTTCCGGATCATAACTCTTGAACGCCTTAATCTATCTTTCCGAAATTTTCACAGCTCATCCGAAATACTTTGCTCCTAACCCCTATTGTTTTTCGTCGAGACCCGAAATCCAAGATGGCCGCCAGCGGCCATTTTGGAAAAAAAAATCGGGCGATTCCTGTCAATGTCATAATTTGATTCAGGCAATTTCCAGGAGAAAAAAATTTTTTGGGTGTATTTTTTTTTGGACTTAGAATTTTTCCCTCACCTGCCCCCATGCAGATGTAATACTGTGACTGAGCCATGCTACTGTATTCACTGACTGCAGCCTGCATGTCCAGCATGAGACTAGGCTCTGCCCTCTCAGCCAGTGCAGTATATGAGAGCCCTGCTCAGTAATGCCTGTGATAAGGCAATACCCCCCCCCCCCCTCTCCCTCCCCCACCTCCACTGTCAGCCAGTCTAATCTGCATATGAATGTAGTAATGTATCAGTGACTTGTATGCACTGCCCCTCTTCCCCCCCCCCCCCCCCTCTCCTGTCCCCTCACCCCAGTTTACTATACTAACACCAACAAGTTGGAACAATGCCCTCCTTCCCTTTCTAAAGAAAACAATAGGTGGTTATATAATGATGACCCAAACTGAAGATAACAGCTTTGAAGGTCTGCCTGGGCCTTGCTTGCCGGTCAATTGTTCATTGTATTCAGTTAAAACAGCACTGTGTTTATCTGGATGAAACTACATGCATTGTTTTGTTTTCTAGCTGTATTTCACATGCAGTGACCAAATTATCATTGTTTTACTTAGTCAGAACCCAGAATAAATTTTTTGGGTGTATTTTTTTTTGGACTTAGAATTTTTCCCTCACCTGCCCCCATGCAGATGTAATACTGTGACTGAGCCATGCTACTGTATTCACTGACTGCAGCCTGCATGTCCAGCATGAGACTAGGCTCTGCCCTCTCAGCCAGTGCAGTATATGAGAGCCCTGCTCAGTAATGCCTGTGATAAGGCAATACCCCCCCCCCCCCTCTCCCTCCCCCACCTCCACTGTCAGCCAGTCTAATCTGCATATGAATGTAGCAATGTATCAGTGACTTGTATGCACTGCCCCTCTTCCCCCCCCCCCCCCCCCCCCTCTCCTGTCCCCTCACCCCAGTTTACTATACTAACACCAACAAGTTGGAACAATGCCCTCCTTCCCTTTCTAAAGAAAACAATAGGTGGTTATATAATGATGACCCAAACTGAAGATAACAGCTTTGAAGGTCTGCCTGGGCCTTGCTTGCCGGTCAATTGTTCATTGTATTCAGTTAAAACAGCACTGTGTTTATCTGGATGAAACTACATGCATTGTTTTGTTTTCTAGCTGTATTTCACATGCAGTGACCAAATTATCATTGTTTTACTTAGTCAGAACCCAGAATAATTTCCTTTTTGCTTGTATTATGAATGTCTGTCATGTCTGTACATTTAATACCTATTGAGATTAAAACAAATATCTGATGGACATTTGTCTAGTGAGCAACTGCTATAATTTGAACTCTCACTCCCACCTGTGTTCAATAATCCTGGTATATGTATTATAATAACAGTCAAGTTTCACCATTAGAAAAGAAAAGAAAAATTGGGGGATGCCACAAAGCCTATAGGCTTTTATGTCTAGTTTAAAGACGATTGGATTAAACCCGTTCGAGTTACAGCCTTCGATTCACATACAAACATATACGCGGACACTCACAAATCCCGACCCCAATACCACATCATCGGCAACGCAAATGCTGAATATTGTTGAAGGAATTTAGGCCATACCCCCACTCAACGCAATCACCTATGATTCATTTCGATATATGGTTCACAACTCCGCTCATGTTTATTACAAATCGATGTGCACATTCTGATTATTAGTGCCCGGTATCGTTTCAACACGCTCAAATCGGATTTACATTATATTACGTAATCACGCCTTTTTGGGCAGAGTTGGATATCCTATTATAGAGGATCCTTGGGTAAACACTATGACAGCACTGTACATGTTTTACTTATTTCGACAGAATACCAGAAATGTGTCCAGACTCGACAGCAACTCGATGCACAACTCAACGAGAATAATCTTGTCATAGACGTAAGTAAATAATTGTTCCTTTATAAATACAGTGCAATTTCATGCATTTTATTTCATCAAAAGCAGCGTATGTTGTCCTATGTATTGTGTATGTTTTCCTACATCCGTGTTCCGTCTTTCAGCACCAAATATTAAATTCTATATAAAATCATGTGCGGATGTTTCCCATATGTGATGTGATTCAAAATATGTGACTAGATGAAGGCAAAATTCGTTTGGTTTTTGGAATTCTTTCATGGATTTCTTCTAGATGTGCATCAAATAAAACCGCGCATGGTGACTATTAAGCCTCAGGGGCTATGTAGCTAAAAGATTTTTTTTATCTTTTACATAATATTTTAAGTAATCTACTGTTCTTGTACCAGGAGTTGAAGATGTTGGAAGGGGGCTCCACCGTGTACAAGATGATGGGACCGGTGTTAGTGAAGCAGGACCAGGAAGAAGCCAAGCAGAACGTACAGAAACGTATCGACTACATCAGTGAACAGATGTGAGTGACACAGGTGGAATTATGGTAAAACCAGGCTTTGTTGGAAAACTTTTTTTGACGTGTGACAGTGCTCATTGTTTTAAGAGTTGAAACATATGATTTGTTGTAAAGAACATTGTTCCAAAGATATTTTAAGACACACTCACACCATAATACTGCCATCCATTGAGTTGCATGATGATACTCAAATTGATTTTAACGGAATCTCCTAAAATATGCATTTTATCACGTAGATGAAAACTAGAATATGTCTGAGAGTGATGGATAGTGAAAGAGACTACAGTGGACTAGTTGGGTTAAATATTTACATGTGATACATTTTCCCATTTCAGGAAATCTCAAGATAACATGATCAAAGATCTTGAGGGCAAACAGGAAACTCACAAAGAAAATCTAGCCAAACTTCAACACCAGTTCCAACAGTCACAAGTGAAAGCGGCAGCGCGTGCCTGATCCCACGCAGTGATGTTTTCTGCTTAAATGTAAACTGAGTGATGTCGTCAGTCATTCAATTCACCTGAGAGTCGTGACTGGCTTTCTGCTGTTTAGTGTCTTGTGTTTTGCAAACAAATAGGGTTGAATACCATTACCGGTAGGTCCGGTACATACAGTACTGTTTCATTGAGTTTTTGTTCGTTCCCATTTTACCAAAAGGAGAATATGGTATCCCAATAGATTTGAAGCATCATGCTTCTATTCCTCAAGAACGCTATGATCATGTTTTGTATTTTCATAAGTATTTGTTCTGTTTTCGACATGTATTTCACATGGAATAGTGTATTTATATGCTGCGAGATGTATATAAATGAAAAAATCAAAACAAAGTTGTCATGTTTCAATCATGTCACATTATTTAACAGATGCAACATATAGATCAAGGTCAGATAACTAGGGTCTGAATAATTATACTTCCAGTAATCCAATGCGATTCTAGTAGTGAATCTATTGCATGTCAATTCAAGGTGTCTGTCACCACTATTCTATTATCTTATGAATCAATCCTGATTCGATTAATGTAAACGTCTAAAATTAGATATTCCTGTAATTGCTCAGACCCTACATTGTAGTCTCTACCCTACACTTATTTAGTCTCTACCCTACACTTATTTAGTCTCTACCCTACACTTATTTTCCGTAGAAACTTTTCATGAAGTAGTCCTATGTATGTGCCAACAAACATGCGGATATGTTGGAATAATTATATACAGTGGTCTTTGTCCGATAAGAATCTCACTTTTTGCAGACAAAATGAGGTCTAATGAAAATCTCATTTAACAGGTTCATTTACATGCCAAATCGATTTTTGGGGATCACAAAAAAAAAGTATTTGTAGACAAAGAAGTCACTTTTATTACTATACACAACATCTTCAAACATGGCATTATTTTGTACACAACGAATAGTACACATATTACTAATAGTCATCTAAATCTGAATAGTTTATCAAAAGAGCAAAAAATGTCTCAGTAAAAACAATTAGATAATATTTACTACTACTCTCCAACAAATTGCCAATATCATGGTTCTATAAAGATCAAAACAGAAGGTCTTCCAATCAATATATATGGATTCACTCATAGGCAGCAGTCATTCCAGCAAATTCCGCATAACAAGTCAAGAAAATACATAGAACATGTATAAAATGCTACTGTTTTGTAGTAGAACTGTCATCAGATTTAACAAAATATCCTCCAGAGGAACCCTCATAAAGCGCCTGGTAGTACTGATAGCCAGCCATGTTTGCATACAGGCTACCGTCTTGGCTCGTCTGAGCTGAACCCTGGCTGAAAGTGCCCACAACTTGTGGGCAGGCCTCAGCCGCCGCTGTAGAGGTTCCTTCGATTATTGGAATGTAGAGAACCTCTGAACCCTCATTTGTTGCAGATGTAACTAATGTCTGTATCTGCTCGATTTTAGCCTCTTGCATCTGCTCAATCGAAGATGGAACCGTTCTCTGGATCTGTTCGATTTTAGCCTCTTGCATCTGTTCAATCGAAGATGGAACCGTTGTCTGCATCTGTTCGATTTTAGCCTCCTGCATCTGTTCAATTGAAGATGGAGCTACTGTCTGCATCTGTTCAATTTTAGCCTCTTGCATCTGCTCAATATTAGGCTCTGACTCCACTATTGGCATGCCAACCGTAGGCGAGATCATGATGACAGCGGTTCTGATTTCGGCAGAATCCTCGCTCGCTACTTTGGCCTGTTGTTGTACCTTCACTCCCGGGACATCGCTGACCTTCGATTCACGAACAGGGAACTTCTTGGGTTTCGTCACGGGGGTGCCTGGAACTTGCACGCGTCGGACGTTGCCACAACGATGGGCCTTCAAGTACTTCATCTTGGACACGCCATGACCACAGAGTTTGCAATAGTATGGGTACTTGTTCTCGTGGACAGCGGCTTGATGTTTCTTGACAGCATCGTCCGTTTTATACTGCTTGCCACAAAGCTCACACTGGCATTTCCGGTCCTCTGAAATAGTTAAGTATGCAAAATATATAATAATTGCTCGATGTATACTACAGGTACCCTTATATCTAGCTCAGTATCACTGAGTTCTCTCAATTTATTTGCACAAGTTGGACAATCAAGAACTTCTTCACTCTACGATAATTACTTACCTGTGTGTACAGCTATGTGTCGATCAAAGTGATGCTTCTGGAAGAAAGTCTTGTTGCAGACTGGACACACGTGTCTAAAGTTCTTGTCACTGTGCTCAATCTGTTTGTGGCAGTACAGCCCTGAACGAGTTTTGTAGATCTTGCCACACATGTGACACTGGAAGTCCTGTTCATTCTTCATGCACGCAACCTTGTGTGCATCGCGAACTTCTGCACTCTTGAATCGCCGGTTGCACTTGCAGTAGTACATCCTAGTCCGGTTCGGATTCTCGAGGCACAAATGCAGCATATGTCGGTGACATGTCGTACGGCATTTGAATTCTTTCTTGCAGAACTTGCAGGTGTAAATGGTTCCCTTCAGGCGCTGCTCTCGGTCCGCTCGCATTTTTCGCTGGGATTCGCGCTCCTTTGCCTTTTCGGCATAAGCTATTTCCACTTTTTCCAACTCTTGTTGAAAATCCGGCTCCTTGTTGTGTACAACTCGGACATGTTTCACTATGCTCTTTCCAACGCGGACTGCCTCACAATAAGGACATGTTGATTGGAGATTGTCTCTCTGTTGGATGGTAGGTCTGTAAGTCGCTGAGCACTGTTCCTCTACTTGGCGCATAATGTCGTCATAGTTCTCATCCTTTGAATGGAGTTTCCGGACGTGTGTGTACAAGTTCTGCGAGTTGCGGTAGAACTGGAGACAAGCGGGGCACTGCTTCGTGTCCATCCGACCATAGCGATGATTCTTCTTTTCAGTTTTCTTCTTGCGTTCATCAGTCAGAATGTTTGTTATCATTTCATTCCTGGTTTCTTGGTCAGTTGTTTTCAGCAGCTCCTGATATATGTCTAGTGCGAGTAGATGTTTCTCTGTGAGGTGCTTGATGAGCCGATTTCGACTGTTCATACCAGTGATAATTTTATTACAGACCAGGCACGCCACAGTTTTTGTCAAGTCATGTTCGTCAGTCACTAAGCCCATTCTTTTGCCGACTTCTTGATTCAATTCATAGAGTTCCATATATTTATGTTTTGAGTTGGCTTCAAGGGGTACCTGTATATTCCTGAGGCTCCTGACATCTGAGTCTGCAGACGTGTCGTGCACAGCTCGGATGTGACTTTCTAAGTTCATCTTCCGAATGAAGATCTTTTCACAGAATGGACAAGGACAGAAAGATTTGTTGTTAATGACGATTCGCTTTGGTTCTTTGGACTCCCCTTCAAGGTCTGCTTCTGGTACGCTGCTGTTGCCTTGGTTACTGGTATTTGCTGCGTTACCCGCATATTCTTGTCGCCAAGTCTTCAAAGCTTCGAGGGCTGTCTTCTTACTGTAACTAAGTAACTTAGGATCCATGAAATCTGGTTCAGTTTCTTGTTGTCTCTTCCAGTTTCGGAGTTTGATTACCCTCTCGATGACATATATGGCATGCTGGTAGTTAGCCCAGTTGAGGTTGTGTACTGAAGTGATGTGGTCACGTACTGGAGTCTCCAGAGTTGAGTCACAAATGCGACAGTTCGGTGCATCACCAACTACTTTAGTCCAGACTTCTTTCTCAATTTCATCAATGTTTTTCTCCAATTTCCTGCGAGGTTTCCTCATTGTTGCAGATTTCGTATTTTCCCTGAGGCCACTGAACTTCACTCGACCCTTGACGTTTGTCCTGGTGAGTTTAACGATAACTTCCTTGGGGCAAACTGTGCTGTTCTTCGACATGACCTCCCCTTCCTTCGGGAGCTTGGGATTGACTTCCGTTCTGTCTTCATCAACATGATCAAAGAGCATTGCTTCAGAATCATTGTCACTGGAGCCAGAACAGTCTGGGGCAACTTCAAGTTCGAGGTCAAGGTCAGGGTCATTTGAGGGCTCACTTGCATCAACAGTTGACTCTGTTTCCAGCTCTTTCTTTTCACATTCAACCTCATTCGACAGATTTCTGGATCGACGACGTTTCGGAGTGGGTTGAGGGTGGAACTTGCCTCTTCTTTTCGGCGGCCGTCCTCGTTTACTCCTACTGGAAGGCTCAATGGATGGCTGTTTTGTAGTGGCTACAACTGAGCTTTCCTGGTCTTCAATCTCTGGCCTATTGACGTCATCACTCTGTGTTTTGGAGGAAAAGATTTTACACTTCCAAGAGTTGGCAAGGAGTTTGTGGATGCCATAGCTCTCTCTGCCTGAAAAAGAAATAGCATACTCATGTAAAAATGGTCATAAGAATTCCATGGTTTCAAGAGCATAATAAACAACATTATTAAAAGGGAAAACTTACGCACAATTTCACGAATTCTCTAATGTCTATGATACTGGATCTTCATGTATATACGTAGGTGAATATGAAGTAATTCGGAACATCAAATCGTCATTGTGACTTTTGCATTCAATGATTATTTAGTCATGGGAGGATTTCATTCAATATTTTTCAACAATATATGAGCACAATCTATTTTAGAACTTACCTTCAAATGTCAGAGACAGGCTGCTCTTCTGACCCTCACTCACAACGGTCACCTCTGTCTTTGAACCATCTGAAGTGACAAACATCATGATAATTGATCACAGGGGATTTTCAATATGGTGTACATGTAGCCTATATTGTAGTGAAAATTGACAGGAGGTGCACGAGGAAGCTGTATTATCTTCGCAACTGTAAGTAGTGTCAAGTATATAATATTATCTAAATGTTAATGTAAACAAGTGTCGTTGCATAGATTGCTTATCTTTACATATGTTGTAAAATGTGTACATACCGTATCCATGCATTTCTGCTATGAGCTCTACTGGTGCTTCACTCTCGGCATAAGAGTGAAGATTACTGAGAATTTCCAGTGGAAATTCAAATTTGAAGGAATTGTCAGCCATTGTAGCTCATTAGTCGTACCAATTACCCCAGGATCGCCTGGAAATAGAAACGTAGTGTGTTGTTAACATTAGTACCCGTAGCCATGCCAAATAGTCATAATTTATTATCATATACAGTAAACTCCCGTTATTTCAAAGTCGGATATATCGAAGTACCCTCTTATAACGAAGCAGGTTAGTGGTTCTGCCCAGTCCCCATTCAATTACATTACAAACGACGCCGGATATAACGAAATGAATATATCGAAATTTCGCTTATATCAAACACATGAGCTGGTCCCAATCTCATCAAACTCATTGAAATTGCTACGGTTAATGCGAAGTCATCGAAGCTGGTCAATTTCACGACCCACTGGTTGTTGACAATCGCCCTTCAGAAAGAAATCGTGGCCAAACACATTGACTATTGGTGAATTGCAAGCTGTGATTTTAGTTGTCGGCTGTCAGCACGTGTCACTGGTCGATTGCAATCAGGCAGGCAAAGTTGTTTCACGGTGTAGTTACAGTCTTGTTTTCACACGATGCCGAGCAGGTTTTGTCATATTGAATAAATTATGTATCAATAGTATGTTCATCAGGTTTTTACAGGGCGCACAATGGCTATGAATAGAGCAAATTATGAAATTTATAAAAAGTCATCATGGCTACCAAACGGAAACATGTATTCATTGAACCACAAACTATTCATATAAACTAATTATTTGTGTTCTTGTTTTGAGAGAAACCACATTTAGTATTGAATGAGAAACAACATTTAAATATGTAACTTCTTTTATTACAAACTTCTTTTATAACGAAGTACTCACATGTGTCCCATCGACTTTGTTATACCGGGAGTTTGCTGTATGTATAAATAAACCTGGCACTATATTATTCTCATAATGAAGATAGCCCACTACACTAGGGTAATGCAGTCACAGAATAATGTGCCAGAATAATGTAACTTGTCGGATCAAGCAGTCCTAGCTAGTTGGCACTATAACACTAGTTCCAAGGCTGGCAATCATCTTGGCCCACCCATTTTACTGTGATCAATGTTCACTGGACATGGTGTGTGTGCAGTAATTTTGGAAAGTGGGGGGGGGGGGGGGGGGGGATTAGAGCAGCCAGGCGGGTGGGGGGGGGGGGGGGTTAGGGGGTTAGAGCAGCCAGGGGTTGGGGGGGGGGAGGGGGAATTCACACCAGGAGGCAGGACCACTGCAGGGGTCAGTGACTGACGGTGACCGTCACTGGTCACAGAGAACATCTGATTATTTGCATTGAATGAGTGATTTGGGGGGGGGAGTGTCGATGAAATCATGAGATGAGCAATTGTGTCAAATGGTTAAGTCAAAGCAACCTACGGCCGAAGTTGCCGCACCGAAACAAATCGGTGCTGCGTCGACCCAATGGACTCCACGGATACAGTTTTGTGTCGGTGTAAAAACTTAATCTTTTACGCCCGTCTGAACATTTGCTGAACGCAAAGCTAGCCTATTGTATCTACTCTATCAACTGATCAAGATCGATTTAAGTTTTTTCCGCTATTGGAGCAATATACGTAAAAGTTTCAGTTACTTTACCAGTATACAGGGTATGACTTTCGAAAATGTGTCTAGGCCGTAGTAAATATTTATTCCGTGTGAAACGTATTCCACGACGTGTTTATTGTGAAGATGCCATCAAATTTTCAGTCCGCCAATAACACCGCATCGATTGATGCAAGGGACCATTTGTTTTTTCATGAATACGAAACGGACTACTGTAGGCAAACAATTTTCATTTTCGGCACTTGACAGCTTATGTAGATATACTTTTTTCGCGTTTGTTACGAAAGACTTTTCTGGACTACATCCCAGGCTGAAATTGTTACATCATACATGGAGCTGTTTGTATCCGTTGGCTGCAGGGGGAATCTTTGTTGTGATTTTTTTATAAATCTATATCATTAATTAAGACATCAAATTCAATGCAATGTGTACACCAAAATTTGTCTACAGTTGTAGACAGATCTTTGACACGGCTGCGGAATTAATTTCACCCTGACTCTATTTGCGCAAATCTGAAATATAGACCATAGGCTACCCATCGTTAATTATGATTCTGGTGCATCGAATTTGATAATTTTTGGGCCAGCTACCACTACAATATATGGCAAAAACTCCATTTATATGACAACATATAGTTAGTCTGGGGGTCTGGGGCCCGCTGAAGGGTCCCAGAAGTCAGAGCCTTTTTTATGTTCTGAATTAATTTAGTGGCCTTTCCTTGGTATAAATTGCACTTAAGAATTCATTGATGAAAATGTAGGAAGCTGCACATTTGGGCGGGGGTCTGCTGAAGCCAGAACCCTTTTTATGTTCTGTGGTAGCTTCCTGGTCTCTCCTGAGTACATTTCGAACAATCAGTTTTTTTTTCCGGGCAGGAGGCCTGAATCCGCCTATGGAAGCTCTGATGTACATGCATATTGTTACGAAAAGATGAGGAAGGGGGGGGGGGGGGGTCCTGACCCCAGTAACCCGAGACCCCCTCCTGAATTCGCTACTGTCTTAATAAACGCTGGAGCGCTTTTTTTTATTCCGAATACGAAAATCACTCCTCGCAAATTAGAGACCAGTGCTTATTAGATACCTAGCTATTATTAATTTCAACAGTCAACTGATACTCGGTTCCAAGAAAATCATTCAGCTTGTATTCTACGGGATTTTTATACACATTGTGGTTGTGACCAGTTCATTTCTGTGATTATAAAGGTAGGCCTACATATATTCGGCTATGAAGTAATACGCTGAACTCCAGACATGTAATGGTAGTACATTTGCAATAGATACATGTGTCACGACAATTTGTGATCAGTGCTCTTCACCTTGTGGTCAGTGCTCTTTAGCCCCCGCGGCTATAGATGGAGACCAACGCGTATCAGCTGCTGATTTGGTAAGCTTAGTAGAGATTGTTAGAAAACAGATAGCCCATTTAGCAACTTATGTAACGTTAGTCTGATTTAGGCTGTTATAAAATAAAAGGGGCCTGGAATTGTATTGGATCAGTTGTTATCTAAACTATAGTGACTGATCGCAGAAAAAAGTGACTGATCGCAGAGCAATAATAGCGCTGACTGTAGCCTGGGGTAGATTGCCTATGCAGTTTTATTTGCTATTGCTTTCTTCAAATGTAAAATTTATGTATAAAAAAAGATTATAATCTCGATGTAAACATTGCGAATTGATTAGACGATCTGAAACAAAGTTATGGGCATAAATCATTTATTGAAGTTTTTCGTGTGAATTGATTTTTGTTGAGCTAGCAAGTAAGTAAGTAAGTAAGTAAAGGTTTATTCAACGCCATATTCTGGCACAAGAAACATGACAAGTACATGTAATAGACACATGGTACATACATTATGCATTACATACCGGTATGTATAATCATTTCCAATTATGTATTTTAGTGGTTTTGACACTTTGATACACTTACAATATAACATATATATATGAGGGGAGAATGAATCGTATTTACTGGAATATACATGAGGCCCCAATCTGGGCATTACATTCCTTACAGCATCTTTTTTTGAATGGTTTTGACAAATATGCTTAAACAGGTTAATATTTTTCCTTTACTGTTAAACAACACACTCATTTTTAACGTGGACGGATTATTTATAAATTCCCTGGGAATTAAACTTTTCCTTTCATTGTCAAAAAATTTACATTGAAAAACATAATGGTATTCATCACCAATTTCGTTTGCATTACACAGCTTGCATTTCCTACCAGATCTATCTATACCTTGGAAGACCCCTTCTTCTATTGGCAATCTGTTGCTTCTACATCTAAATTGACTTACATTATTTCGTAGGTTCCGTGGTAGATCAATCAAATAACTTTCGAGTCCGAATGTGGTCTTAAATATACGGTAATTAATACATTTAGTTGAGTTGAATATTTCATTTGACCAGTGTTGTTGGTATTGATCCCTTAGTATTTGCATGATTTGGCTCTTCAGCCATTTATGGTCAATATTTAAACCTTGCATATACCACACAAAAGACATCCCCGTATTGTCGAGAATTGTTCTTATGTTCCTTACCCATTTGTTCTCATGGGATAAAAGGCTGTAAATTTTGTATGACAGTTTATTATGCTTATTGTTCATCATTTTGGTCCAAAATGAAATAGTCCTAACAGTAATTATTGTTTTCAATGGATACATACCTAATTCCCCTAATGTCATTATGTTTGGGGTTGACTTTTTTACATTAAGCAATAGCTTACAAAATCTCAGCTGCACTCTCTCAATCACGGAGATGTCTTCATGTCCCCATACTTCACAACCATACGTTAGTATTGGGACAAGTATAGAATTATAAAGGTGTATCTGTGTATCAATATCAAGTTCCAACTCCCTGCCTTTATTGATGAGCACAAACATTGCTTTCGTTGCAAGTACAGTTAATCTTTTTCTGGCCTTGCCAAATGAGCCATTATAGTTGAATACTGTTCCCAGATAAGTGTATTCATTGACAACATCTAATATATTCGAGTTATATGTAATTTCAGGCTTATTCCTAATCATACCCCTTGAGAAGACAAGTATTTTTGTTTTTGATATGTTTATGGTGAGCTTGTTTTCCTCACAGTATTTCTGAAGAGAGTTAAAGAGCATGTGTCACTAAAAATTGGGTATTGGTTCTTTAGGTGTATGTGAAAGCACTATTTGAACTGAACAAAGCAGTCTTTACAGCATATTGATATCATGATTTCTTCCAAAGTTATGGCACTTCAAACATTTACATATTCACAGAATCTGACAACAGAATCTGACAACTAATTAATATGCAAATGAGATGTGTGACGTCATTGACAGACTGGTTTTTAATTAGGTGTCTTAACATGACAAAATGGAGCTTTTCATGTTCACATTTGGTCACCAACACCCATCAGAAATATTGTCCAGTAGGAATAGTCAGTGAGTGCATGCCAATCTTGGTTGCCATGGCAACCAATAGGCTGATTTGGGCCTTAGCGACGTGGTTGCTAAGGCTAATATTAACGTCAAAACACGAAATGAAAGTATGAAACCAACACAAATAACGAGATAATGACAATATCTAGTGGAATTAATAAACAAATTGTTCAACTACACACCATAGCAACCAATACAGGCCTGAGAAATCACCAATGTTTAAAGCCATCGCAAGTGAATGGATACCATTACCACTGGTTTCCTATGCCTTTATTGGTTGCTAAGTGTTGTGTTCAAGCATTTTGCTGATATATTCCACAATATATTGTCATTATTCATTGTCTGAAATAGTTTCATTCCTGTATGTCCTGTTTTTAATTAGATATTGACCTTAGCAACCGTGGTTGCTAAGGGACCCAGCCGGCCAATGGTTGCCATGGTAACCAAAAATTTCATGAAATCACTGACTATTTTAACCATGAAACATAAAAAGTGGGTTCTGGTGAACAATTATGAAAAGAAACATTCTCATTATTCCATTTTAAAATGTCTAATTAAAAACCAGTCTGTCAATGACATCACACATCTCATTTGCATATTAATTAGCTGTCAGATTCTGTTGTCAGATTCTGTGAATATGTAAATGTTTGAAGTGCCATAACTTTGGAAGAAATCATGATATCAATATGCTGTAAAGACCGTTTTATTCAGTTCAAATTGTGCTTTCACATACACAGAAAAACCCAATACCCAATTTTCGTGACACATGCTCTTTAATGGCTAACTGTAAATCCGTTTCAGTTTCTGCTAACACTACCATAGTGTAGCCGCCTACCATAGTACTTGAACTTCCAGTTCGCAAATAACAGATTCGACATAGCATTCGCTTCGCTGCCGGGATTCGTAACGGTAACGGGTCGTATTTATTTCATAATCTTGAGTGAAAAAAATACGAACTGGTGAAAGGAAGTGTCTGCATATCGCTAGATCTACTTGTAGTGTCTAGATTAATGTCTTGAAAACCGAACATTGTATAAAACCGGTTGGATCGTACAGGGTGACTAGTAGCACTATTCACGGGCAGAGCCCTATTCAACCACATGCTAAAATGTTTCAATCTAAGATTTGGTGCCAAATGTCCCAAAAGGGGATATTTCCCGGATTATGACATCACACCTATCACAGAGAGTATAGAACAGAGAGGTTTCACTCTGCAAATTTCTATTGTCTACCATTTTGTCTCATGGAGCTCTGTAATCCTGGCGGCTGGATGAGGTGTTGTAGTCTGTCGTCCTCAGGGACGATTATGAATTACGTCATTTCGTTCTATTAACCATGCCGTAGTAATAGTAGTAAACAAATTCATTCATAAAGCACATCCATCCGCCAGGATTGCCACCAGTTCAAAATACAATAGGGCTTCAACAAGTACTCGGTTAACCGGTTACGGTTCGGTTACAGAGTGTAACCGGTTACAGATTTTGTGACCGGTTAATCGTGGACGTACTTTGCACGCTAGTAATTCAGCCTAAAACACTTCAAATCAGTCAAATTTCCACCCAAACGCACTGAATTGGAGTGATTCATCACTCTCCGATCCAAATAGAATGTTTATTCATCATAATATTGCATACTTTCATGTAAAACCGACGTCTAATGTCAAGTTTTAGGCGGGATTTTGACCCGTTTTTGACACAGAGATTTGATAAAATGCGAACTGCGAAAAAAAATGGTGTTTCTTTGGACAATATTTAGCTCTATATTTTTGGACGAGTAACCGGTCACGGTTCGGTTACAAGCTAACGAGTAACCGGTCACGAAATTTTGTACTCGTTGAAGCCCTAAAATACAAAATGGTGCCGGTGGAGTGAAACCTCTCTGTTCTATACTCTCTGCCTATCATCAGCTGATTGTGTGTTGTTCCCTGATTGGCTAGTTTGAGTGAAAGCTTTGTAGCATGACAAAACTGCACCATGATGACGATGTAAACAAACAGCTGTCAAGTGACAAAGTATAGAATTAACTCAAAATTGAGGGACATCGTTGGAAACAACTGAGAGGGGAAGAAAATGATGCACAGTGTGTATTTCATGCATTCAAAACATGTTTTGTTCAGAAATAAGTTCACAAATCCTGACCCACTGTGACAGGGTGTCAGACGAAAACCGTTGTCGCCTCAGGATGGGACTAGCACTTAACTCTGTTATTGGGCTGAACTAGGTGACTAGACCTAAATCTGAATTGGGAAATTCAACTGTTTATGATAGGCCTATGACATATGTATCTAGATCTAGATCTACTAGGCCTACTGGTACTAGATTCTAGATACCGTATTGACGCGCATATAAGATCATGGTCTTACAGTCCTAAACCTGAGAATGCCCTATATCCGAATATACGACCATGTCCTCATACCGTACTGTTCATGCTGATGTCAATATGCTGATGTCAGCCTACTGTACCGTCTTTTATGCGCTTCGCTTATAGTTGTACGCGAATATGTGCTTATTCTCGAGTTGAGCCCATGTGCTTAAAAAGATTTATATCAGTAAATGTGGGGCGTCTGCAATAATCTGAGTGTAAGTGCAGGTCATTACAAAACCAAGGCTGCAAATCATGTTAGTTCAAATCAATCACCCTCAATTGAATCACCCTCAATTGCACTGAAGCAGCAGATAGACGTTGCACAATCATCATTAGTGACACAGATCATGTCAAACTATACCGGAAGTTTGATGATAGCTTTGAAGTTTGAACATATTTTCTTTTCAGACGTTTAAATAAATTATATTATTAATGAATGGTTAAACTATTTTTAGAATTAAACAGAGCTCAACTCAAATTGAATGGGGTGTACTTATACTTGAAACAATGTGGTGCGCCAATACTCGTGTATAAGCAAATGCGCTTATAAGCGAGAAAGATGAAAAAATGAAAACTGTCGAATAATGTGATATGGGTATTAACATGATTAACGCAGGCTCATAAAAGCGCATAAATATGGTAAATAGTCTGTATATCCCTTTTTCTCAAGGGTCAACGTAAAATGCAATATCACTTAGGCACATGCGTCTTTATGTGCATCAGTACGATATGTGAACAAAAATGATACTTTGGTATTTATGTCCACACTTTGACCTCTATAATAAACACTTTTGGGTAATCTTACCTGGCTTTCAAATAAGAGGGAAATTAATGCCAATAAAAAAATTATTGGCACATTCTCTTAAACTGGTCGTTCTATGCCCCTCAGACTCGGTCGTTCATAAGGGTTTCTTGACGAAACCTGAGCGAGTCAGTGGTCACTGAGAAATCTTTCCTGACGAAACTGTTCCCCCAGAACCGCCATTACGTTTGTCCCTGCTTTGTTGGAAGGACAAGCTTCTTACTCCTTGGCTTTCAATTGGAGTTTTCTCATCACTTTCTCGGATCTTTGGATCTCAGGATTATTTTACTGCTTTATTGTACTGTTTACAGTAGTTTAGAGTAGTGTAGTTTAGTGTTTTTGGGAGGAACTGGTAAATCCTCTTAGGTTACTGTTTCTTCCCCTATTATCGCCCATCGCACATTGGTTTGTGCTATCTTTCCAGATGAAGTGCGCTGGGTGCCAGCAGTTTCTCCCCAAGTGGGAACTACATCATAATTGCTGGATGTGTAGAGAGTTGTGCCGACCTACTGCCTGTTGCGGGATGTGCGCTTCGTGGGGAGTAGACGATTGGTCAGATTATCTCAACGGTCTGCGCCAGGTGCAACTAGAACGGTTGGCTAAACCTATCCCCCCTCTCAGTCCCTCAGCTACTTCTAGTAAAAAGTCGAGGTACAAGCAGAGCGCGCAGAGGCGCGAGGAGCAGGATTTACGTCTACTACGTACCATTTCTGCTGTAAGTTTAGACATGTTTTTGTCTTTCAGCTTGCCGTTTTCGCGGTTCCCGGGACCCGGTTTGCCGGTTCCCGGGAACCAGGGTTGTACTGTTAGTACCGTGAGTTTTTTACATCAGCCACCGGGTTTGATGTCGTCTTCCTTTAGCCCTGTTCCGCCATTGGTTTCCAAGGTCTCACGCTGCAACATGCCTCTGATTCCTCGGTTTCCGGCTTTGAGCTCCGTTCGGATGCGGCTCCCGGGGTCCTTTAACCGGGAGTTCAACTCTGTTAACGTCTCAAATTGTGAACAGCTGCCTTCCGATGCCACAGGCTCCGAGGACCCTGTGGATCGTGCAGGTGGCACGGGTATGGGCTTTTCGGCTCCTGGGTTTCCGTCAGCCTTTTCCTTTGGGGTTCTGACGGTTCCCGGGAACCGTGGGCCGGTTTCCGGGAACCAATTGTCGGTTCCCGGGACCCGTTTTCCGGTTCCCGGGAGCCCTCCAGTGCTTGCTGGAACCCGGGATTCGCAGCCCGTACGGAGTTCAAAGTTGGGAATGGGATCAGGGCCACGCTATCCTTTATCTCCTACTGTTATTGTGAAACAACCGTTTCCTGGTGGCTTGTCAAAAACTGACGGCACTTCTTCAGAATCTGTTTCATGGAAGAAGTCTGTTTCATTTTCCTTAACGCCTACCTTTTTTCCACAGGTTGCGGAGGATTTTGAGCAGGGCGAAGTCCCGGCGGACCCCGGCCTCATTTTTGACTCCTTGCCTACGTCTTCGAGTGCGGGTTCGGTTGCTCCGACGATTTCCAAGCCTCCGCCGTTGCCTACGGTTTCCAAGCCTCCGCCGGCACCAGTCTCTAAGCCTTCTCCGGCTTCCACAGTGTACCATTCTGTAGCTGAATCCCCACCTTCGTATATCTCTAAGGAGGAGTTCAGGACGGAGATGGCTACTATGCGGGAGGACTTCTTGGGCAGGCTGGAGAGCCTTTTGTCACGGCCTCCTAGGGTCCCAGAGGTTCAGCGTTGTCAGCCGCCAGCTTTTGCTACGTCTTCTCCTTCGGAGGGTTCTGAGGTGGTTCCCGTTTCGGTGCAGCAGGATGGCATTGTTCCTTTACAGGGACCTCAGCCGAGCACTTCTCGTTTACTGGTACCTAAGCGCCAGCGCGAGGAAGACTCGCAGTCGGCGGATGAGGAGGATCCTACTAATCCCTTCAAGCGCCCATGGGCCGACAAGTTGGATTTTGTGCGTCGGTTGTCTGGAGAGGAGTGGCCTCAACCACGTTCTGATTCCCCTCCTCCAGCGAAGAAGGCGAAGTCCTTCACTGAGCGGGACCTACAGCAGCCCAGGGTTCCTAGAGATGCCCTTAGGTTTCCCCTGGCTCCTGGGGTTCGGAACTCGTTTTCTTCGCGGATCGAGGACACGGTTAAGAAGAACCGCACACATGTAGGCGCGTATCCCTCAAGGCCCAGAGTGACGGATTTCTACACTTCCTCTTTGCTTGATGTCGAGCCTTCGCGGCTTCAGGAGCAGGATGTGTTCGCTGTCCCGAAGTCGATTTCCCTTCCGTGGGCGCAGATTTCGGATCTGCAGGCGTCGCTGCGTTTGGGAGTTGCCGTAGACTCAGCTATGGATTGGCTGGTGCATGGCTCTACGTTGGCCCTCACGGCCTGTCATGACCAGGTATTGAACAATGAACAGCTGGATAGGTCCGACCTCGCTGAGGCCCTCCATGGATCTATCAGCCTCATTCAATCGATAGGCCGAGCCGTGGCTGACAAGGTGGCTCTCGATACCCACATGTGGTGGGTCTCCGAGTTATGGCGCAGAGATGCCATTTTGCAGAAGGCGGACTTCAAGATCTCGGACCAGTTGGTTCAGTCCCTGAGACTCCATCCTGTACTTCCGCCGGAAGGGCCTGCTTCTCCCTTCCTTTTTCCGGAGGGGGTCCATCGGGAGTTGGAGGAAGTCAAGACTCGGCAGGAGGATAGGGCGCGAGCGAAGGCCTCCTCTGATGCTTCGGTCCGTCAATCCCAGGCGCTGGAGCGTTGGGCGCGTATGCTTGCGCAGCAGCAGCAACGGAAACCCGCCCAGCAGCAGCAATCATCAGCAGTGGCCGGGGTAAGGCTCTGGGGCAGCCCTTTCGGGGGGCCCCTGCAGGCGCGCAGCGAGGGGGGCAACGTGGTCGGGGTGGCCGAGGTCGAGGCCGTCCCTCCAGCCCAGCCAAGCCGGCAGGGGAGAAGAAATCAGGTAGGTGCCTCGCTGTTGTCTCCGGACCTTCCACGCATGGTCGGGTCACCAGGCGCGATAGGCTCCGTAAATATCGTGAGTACGGACGAGCCTGTAGGCGCGCGTCTCAGCAATTTCTGGCTTCGTTGGCGAGATCTGGGAGCCAGCCCCTGGATAGTCACGACCTTGCGTCGGGGGTTCGGCCTCAAGTTTGTTCAGTTTCCCCCATTGACGCTTTCTCCAAGGGTTTTTTCCCTTCCGCACGATCCCGAAAGGCGTCAAGCGCTCGTCAGCGAAATTTCCGCCATGATAGACAAAAGAGCGGTGGAACCGGTGTCAGATCATTCCCCCGGATTTTACAGTATTCTGTTTGTGGTACCCAAAGCTTCCGGCGGTTGGAGGCCGGTGATCGACCTTTCGGCCCTCAACCGTTACCTTCACATACCCACCTTCACGATGGAGACACCCGAGGTTGTTCGCTCGGCGATGCCCCTCAATGCGTGGGTGGTAACTATAGATCTGAAGGATGCGTACTTCCATGTTCCGATGAGGCGGTCCATTCGGAGGTACCTCAGATTCTTCTATCGGGGCCAAGTTTGGCAGTTTCGGGCGTTGCCTTTCGGTCTGTCCACGGCCCCTTGGATTTTCACCATGTGCGTGAGGGAGCTTCAGGTACTAGCTCATCGCAATGGTATCGTCCTGTATCAGTATCTGGACGATTGGCTAATCAGGCATCACTGCCCTCGGACTCTTGTTCGGCAGGCTCAGTGGGTGGTCGATCTTTGCCATTCCATGGGTTTCAAAATCAACCCCAAAAAGTCCGACTTATCTCCTCGGCAAGACTTCGTCTTTCTGGGCTATCGATTTCGGACTATCTCCGGATCTGTTATCCCGACCGAGGAGCGTCGGTTAAAGTTATCAGAGCAGTGCCGCGGGTTTTTGGATCGGGTCCCTCAGCCAGCGTCTCGGTGGCAGTCCCTGATAGGCACCCTGGCTTCAACCGAGAAAATGGTGCCATTAGGGCGCCTACACATGAGGTCTCTTCAGCACCAGTTGCATTCTCAATGGTCCCAGGCGACCGGGGACATGTCTCAGTTGGTCCCGGTGTCGGCGGAAGTGGTTCGAGATTTGCGTTGGTGGCTGGATCCAGTCAACCTGTTCCGAGGGGCGCCGTTCCGCCAGCCGCCTCCATCCAGGCATCTCTTTACGGATGCCAGTTTGGAGGGCTGGGGGGCGCACTGGGACTCTCACGAGGTCTCAGGTCTGTGGTCTCGTTCGCAGCAGGACGAGCATATCAATATCCTCGAGTTAAAAGCTGTCTTTCTGGCGCTACAGCATTGGGAACGTCAGTTTTCTCAGCAAGTTGTGCTGTTGGCCACCGACAATTCCACAGTCGTGGCCTACATAAACAAGCAAGGGGGTACAAAGTCGGTTTCTCTTTGCCGGCTCGCAATAGACCTCCTTCTCTGGTGTCACGAGCGTCGAATTCTGCTCAGGGCTCGTCACATTCCAGGACATATGAATGTTCTAGCCGATCGCTTGTCCAGGAGGGGACAGGTGCAGCCAACAGAATGGTCCCTGTCTCCAGTGGTGTTTCGGGCCTTGTGCGACCTCTGGGGTTCGCCTACGGTCGATCTGTTTGCCACGAGGTGGAACACAAAGCTTCCAATGTTTGTTTCCCCCATCCCCGACGAGCGGTGTCTCGAGGTGGATGCTCTGTCGGCGGATTGGGACGCCATGTTCGCGTATGCGTACCCTCCGGCAGTGCTCCTGGAGAAGGTTCTGGCCAAGTTCCGATCGCATTGCGCCAGAATGATCCTGATTGCCCCGCTGCTTCCCCAGAAGCCGTGGTTCCCGGACCTTCTGGAGTTGTTAGCAGCCGACCCAGTTCCGTTGCCGGACCGTTGGGATCTACTCAAGCAGCCTCGGTCCGACATCTTCCATCAAGCTCCGAGCATGCTGAAACTTCACGCGTGGCTCTTGTCGAGCGATGTTTTCGAAAGAAGGGCTTTTCTAGAGAAGTGTCCGCGAGGATCGCCAGAACAAATAGACGATCTTCTTTGGCAGTCTACGAATCTAAGTGGACGCGATTCTGTGCTTGGTGTCGTGGCAGGAAGGTTAGTCCTTTCAAGGCCACTGCCCCTCTGATCTCGGAGTTCCTCCTGGAAAAGTTCGATGAGGGAAGGGCTCCGTCCACTCTTGCTGGGTACCGGACCGCTATCGCGAAGACCCTTAAGCCTAAAACGGGGGTCGATTTCGGTCAGGATGCGAGTTTGTCCGCGTTATTAAACAGTTTTGCTGTCGACAGACCTAGAACGCGAAATCCAGTCCCGGACTGGGATTTATCGCTAGTCTTGAATTGTTTACTTTCCGAACCTTTCGAACCGTTGGAGAAAGCGTCGTTGAAGTTTTTGACCTTTAAAACGGTCTTCCTCCTGGCCCTTGCTTCAGGGAAGAGGCGAAGTGAGCTGCATGCTCTCGACTTTTCCAAAGTGCACTGGAAGGAGGATGGCTCCGCGGTTAAGCTCGGGGTCATCCCTTCCTTTTTGGCTAAAACTCAGCTAGCCCAGACCCCGTCTATGACTTTTACCATCCCTTCCCTTACCTCTTCCCTAGGCCCGGGTTTGGAGGAGGATGCTAAATTGTGTCCCGTCAGAGCTCTGCGCATCTACGTCAATCGCACGAGGGAGCTTCATGTTGGGAAACGGTTACTTTTCGTTGCGTTCAAGAAGGGGTTTCAGAAAGATATCAGGGCTGCAACGATCTCTTCCTGGGTAAAGAAATGTGTTTTGTTCTGTTATGACAGATCCAACACCAGAACTTCGGGCTCCTTTCGAGTGAAGGCGCATGATGTGCGAGCTCTGGCGTCATCACTCGCGTTCATGAATAATGTTGCCCTTGCCGATGTCATGAAGGCCTGTACATGGGCCTCTAACAATACTTTCGTCTCTTTCTATTGTAGGGAATTGACGTGGTTTGACGGCGACCACTACCACCTCGGACCCGTGGTAGCGGCGCAAAGCAAGGTCCGCCTGTAGATACTGTTCGATTGGGGAGCACATGTACATACGCACAGATCGCCGGACGGTTGTCGGCTCGGGGGACGGGTTTGTCCCTCTTATTTGGTGGTAGAAGTTTTTTGGTTCGCCCGCCGTCAGCAAGCGACTGCCGGGGGTCCCTCCTTCGCCGACGACCTTCTCTTACCCAGGTACTATTCAGTTCTTGTTTATGAATATTTGTCGTGAATGGAATTAAACCTTCTCATTAATTCTCGTCCACTTTAATTACTTGCAAGTAGGTTTTACTCGCAACCCTAAATTCATTAAACATCTGAAATAGTGCGTTCTATGCCTCTGTGATGACATTGTGAGGGAAGGGTTAGCCCACCTCCTGTGGTTATTCTGAGATAACCCAAAAGTGTTTATTATAGAGGTCAAAGTGTGGACATAAATAGGAAGTTTTAACCTGTTAAAACCAGTATTTATTACACACTTACCTCTATAATAAACACGCTGATTTCCCTCCCGCCTCCCCTGCCTAACTATCAGGGACAAAGTAATGGCGGTTCTGGGGGAACAGTTTCGTCAGGAAAGATTTCTCAGTGACCACTGACTCGCTCAGGTTTCGTCAAGAAACCCTTATGAACGACCGAGTCTGAGGGGCATAGAACGACCAGTTTAAGAGAATGTGCCAATAATTTTTTTATTGGCATTAATTTCCCTCTTATTTGAAAGCCAGGTAAGATTACCCAAAAGTGTTTATTATAGAGGTAAGTGTGTAATAAATACTGGTTTTAACAGGTTAAAACTTCCTTTTTGTACAATTTGATGCAGAGATATTACTAAGTATTTCCAGATCAACCAAAATTTTTTTTTCTTAAAAATGCGAAATTCCACAGAGTGAATTAATGAATATAAGATCTACTCATACAACTTCATACAACCCAGATATTGAATATTATTGAATCAACATCGTTCTATGGAGGTTCATTTGGTCATCAATTCAACCAATTTCCCTTAGTTTCTATTGATCACGCTTTGAAAAACATCCCCTTAATACATCAAACCTGATAATATATGTAGGTTTTCATTTGTTATACAGATTCTGGCACCAACATGCCGAAAAGGAAGAGAGGGCGACCTCGCAAAGAACCTGGTAATTAAAACAGTACATGTGGTAGTCTGCTAGATGTATTATGTATGTATGTAAATAACTTGGTAATATTCATAAACAGTGATAAACTTGGTAATGAACACTACTATCATAATATTGACAATTACATGTATATGCTGGATATGTTTTCAAATTAAAGACATGATACGCTCATCACCCAATACATAATCAATTACTGTATACATGTACAGATTATCGCTATGTACGAACACATTTTGTGTCGCATTATTTGGAGAAAATGGTTATGTTCTAAAAATGGTATTGTTTAAAAATGTTTTAAAAATACAATCAATTTTATGAGCATAATGACGCCAGAAATATTTTACTTTCAGAAAAAAAATCATTCTTGGGCTGTTGGAGTATACATGCTGAATAATAATATATAATCAACTGATTTATCTCGGCAGAAGTTCCCCAGGAGAAGCCTGGGTATGCCTTCGAGTTGGACTTTCCATTCGAGTTGCTGCAGCTCTGCAGTGAGATACAGCACGAGGAACACAAAGCGTTCAAGGTCACAGTTGGTGCGAAAAAATGTGAGTTTGTACTGTAACGAGTATGCGCTGCAAATTATGGATTAAACATATTTCAAAAGAAACTTCTGAAAGACTTCACTTCCTGAAAAAAACGTTAATTTCAGCAAATGTTAGGGGTTGCAAGTACTAGTAGTTGGGACTTGGCTTCTGGCTAAAAATACTTTTTTCTCAGTCAGCATGGTCAGCGGATATTTAATTTCAGGCCAAATCTTCGAAGCGGTACATTTTAAACATGATTTATAGGTTAGATGAAGGTTTCTGGATGAACTCTTTTCATCAATGTGTATTTGAGATTTGATACCCGACAGCCGTAACCTTTGCTGTTTTGGTTATTTAACATGTACAGTACAATGGAAACAAAGCGTCATTTTAAAATACTCTGCTGTACACATAAGATTTTGGGTTCCCTATTCGCTATTTTCAGAACTATGTTAGTTCATGTTTCTGTGAAGGAATTCATCAATTACTTGTTCTTATTTGCCAGGTGAGGATGTGTCCCTTCGTGTTGATCGGGATGAGAGCCGACTGAAGATATCTTTGCAAGGTCTTTATAGTGGTTTATCGTTTGTTCTTTACCTGTTGTTTTGTGGATATACAAGTCAATTGATAATGCATAAAAATGTAACCAATTGTGCAGTTCCATTTTCTATGTCTATGTATTTGGACATTTTGGATGACATTCAACAAGTAACTAAGTATAAATCACCATTATTTTCATGGACGTTTAGCGTCACATTCTTTTCACAGTTTATATGTTGTGGGCTTGTGGCCACCAAAACATGGAAATGAGAAGTTTCTTATGAAATCATCCATTTATTGGTACATGTACGATATGTACAACTGTAGGCACATAATCACAGTACACAGGGGTATTATTGTCTGTACCTCTTGCAGGCTCTGAGATGTTCCCTCTCGAAGTCATCGAGAACAAGTGGCAGTGTACGATCAGTTCCGTTCACCAGGAGCATGATGGGAAGGGTGATGCGCCGGAAGACATCAAAACACCCGATTCTGTTGAGCGCCAAGCGAAGAGACGAAAACCGACTCGGCAGTCGTTTGAAGCTGGCGATAACAAGGCAAAGACAAGTACGGTGGAGTCTCCAGCGAAAGAGTCCAAAATTGAGGAGACTGATCAGTGTAAAGATGAATCACGTGTGTCAACAACAACGACTACTGAAGAATGTCCTGAAGATGTGAAAACTCCACTGACTTCAACAAGAAAAAGTGGCAGAATATCCACCGCTGCCCACGTCAAACCAAAGTCCAATGCACGAAAGTCAGCTTGCAAAATCATTGTATCTCCAGTTGAACTCAATGTAACTGCTAATGATGAGGTTACAAAACCAGAAAGTACCACTCAGGGAAGTGAAGACCTCCTGCCTCAAAACCCGCAAGTTGAGCTCATGCCTGAACTTTCCGATGATCTCAAGGAACTGATCAAAGAAGTTGTGACTGATTTCGAACAGGAACAAGGTACCACCATATCAACAGAAGAAGTCGTGGCGCCTGAGGTTGATCTCGAACAATTGATCATCGCTGAAGACAACGCGAAAGTGGGCACCGCTGACGTGAAACAGAGTTCTAGATCTCGCAGCATACGGACACCGAAACGATTTGATGGTGATATAATTCTCACGAAAAAAACAAGGAAGAAAAGAACCGAGACAGAGCCTGACAAAAGAGAAAGTAAAGAGAACATTGTTGAGACACCAGTCAAAGTCAAAGAAGAGACTCTCGTGCCAGATGAATCTGATTCGTTCAGCTGCGATCATTGTGCAGCAAAACTGGCATCTCTATTGGAGTTAGTGAAACACAAGGCAATAGTGCATGGAATTCGAAAACGGGGGCGGAAACCGAAAGCTCTAAAACTACTCGAAGAAGAAGAACTAATGAAAAACGACCCAGAATACGCAACCAGGGAAAAAACACCTCCAAAGAAGAAAGACCCAATGCATTGCCCAGCTAATCAGTGTGATTTGAGTTACACTGACAAAAAGTCACTGTTGAATCACGTAAGAGAAACTCACAAAGATGAGCCAGATTACAACGAAACTGTGCAAAAAGCGGATGCTCTCATTCACAAAGTTTACTTCGAAGGCAAAGTGAAAGGGGAAGAAACTGTCTATATGACATGTGAAATTTGTGACGTGGTGCGAATCGGATCTTCCATTTTTCAACACCTCAAGTTCTGTCATGAAAATGCAGGAAACTATCAGGATATCTTGAATAATGTCAACGAACAGTATGAAGAGGAACGGAAAAAGGCTCGCAAGTTGATCAAGAAACGTTACGAGGATAAAGTGAAGACCAAAGGGCTCGTGTACATGTGCCAATATTGTGGCAAGCAGTTTGAATTCCGACCGACTCGTACAAACCACGAGAAGTTCCGCTGTAAACATAATCCTCAACGACTACAGCTGCTCGAGTGCTATGTTTGTGGCTTTGCAACGCCTAAAAATGACAAGTTTGAAGAACACATGAAGAAACATGAGGGTTTCCAGTTCCTGCAATGTAATATTTGTGACAAGAAGTACAAGACGAGGGCAGGTCTTATCGTCCACAATCGCAAGGTACATAACATCATCAAGCGTCGACCCATCATCAAGTACCCGTGCGACATCTGTGGCCGCGAATTCTACGACAAGGATCATCTCCGGATACATGTCGCAATCCACTCAGGTAGCAAAATTGATCAGCAGATACTGCTTTATCGTAGTTGTTATTCTACATGTTCTAAATTCATCTACAATCTGTTTGTCAATACATTTGTCTACAATCTATTTATGATACAATACAAATGTATTGACAAATAGATTGTAGACTTTTCCCTGTGTTGTTATGTATCATACTGCCATATTTGGTGATACATCCAAAAATTCACCAATGTATGTGACACTTGCTTCGTCAACTACTTCCAACCATATCTGGAAACAGAATAGCTTTCAGTCAAAATGCATACTTTTTAGACCTTGCCTTCCAGTTATGAACGATCTACCACTTTGATGTTAACTATTCACATGATTCAATTTACTTCAGATACTAAATTAAGTGACAACAAAATAAAATTGCGTTGTTCTGAGCTACTAGTGGCACTAGCTCACGGCAACAAAATTAATCACTCATTGCTGACTTTAGATACTTGTTTGTTCCAGATGCACGTTCCTACCAGTGTGAGCTCTGTGGCAGCCAGTACAAAACTGCCGCCCAAGTTCAGAAACATCAGAAAATGGTCCACTTCAATCGCTATGCTTTCCACTGTGAAAAGTGCGGACATGGGGTCGAGAAACGTGCGTACCTCGAGAATCACAAGTGTGGACGGGTTCGTCGCGTTCAGGCGCAGGAGAAAACCTTCGTAGACCACACGCGTCCCAAGGCCAAGAAAGAACGAGGTTCCATGCAGAAAATCGCGAAAAAGCCAGAAGTCGAGTACATCCAAATTGTGCAGCCCAGGAAGGGAAACGAGGCGCCGACGTACATCACCAGTATCGTCAAACAGGACCCAGGCGAAGAACAGCCAATGCACATGATGCTTGAGTTCCAATCGGACGGACATCCACAGACGATGGAAGGCAGCTCCCTACAACTCGGAGAGTATGTGACCTCCGAACAATACCCAGAGGGCAGCGTCGCGATCCAAAGCTTCCCAGAGACCACTGGGGAGTCTGGTACTCCACCCATCATGGGCACTCCACAGATGGTCACGGCAGACGGGAAAACAATCCTGAAGGTCATACAACCAGAGGGTGGAGCCTACGGACATCTCGTTCCTGTCAACTCAGAGATGATGGAGATTGGAGGAAAGGAGCTTTCCGAGGAGATTTACCAGACGACCACAGATGGACACGGCATTCAGCTTGTCAAGGAGGAAGAAACTGGAGATGGCAGCGTCATCATCGCAGTAGAAGATCCCAACAGTGAGATCCAAATGGGCGAAAGTGGGGAGGTCACAGGGAGCGACAGGACAGAGCAGATCTACGTCCAAGGGGGCATCGAGAGTGACATGAAGATCTTGGAGATGGAAGGGCAGGAGATCGAAATGCACGAAGCTCCTAGTGAAGTCAGCGACCTGGCCAGCGCGTCGATGTCAATCACTGCATCTGAACAAGGTACAGAAGCAACGGGAGAAGCGGCCGTGGACTCAATTCCTGGTGAAATGGTGTCCTCGGCAGAACTCTCGGCGATGATCGAAGTTCCTGCGAATGTTGCTGTGGCAGGTTTCAGTGCCGAGGAACATATGGTCTGGGAGCAAGGTAGCATCGACCAATCAGAGAGAGGCGTTGCCGTGTCGCAAATCACGTTGGAGGAACTGCAGAAACTCGGCTTCAGCTTGACTAGTGTTCCGCAACAAGAGACAACTTATGTTTATGCACCGACATCATCAGAGACAACGGTTATTTCTGACACTATTGAAGCCACGGAGGAAGTTGTCGTAGCCTCTGATTCCGATTATTTTGTTGTTAAAGGACAAGAGGCTGAAAACTCCTGATTTTAGATTACATTCTAAAGAACAATTACATTACAATCTAGTTGTAGTTGTCCTTTGTGGTATAGTTATTGTGTTGTAGTTAGTGAATATGATTGCATAAGTTTTGTTGGATGCTCCATAAACCACATTCAGTATATTAATCCAGCGAACATCTCACACTTTGTAATTTCAAGTTTATCCATTCTCAGTACATGTACTCGCAAATTTATTGTCTAATTGATTGAAAACTTGATATTTTTCCTACCTGTCCATAGAACTAAACAAGTGTGTGGGTGTATTGATATATCCCGAAGCCATGTCATCCATGTCGCCCGAAACTGTTAATCGGATAAAATATTTTTACTGAACAGTGCTTTTCATAATTATATCTTCAGACGACAAGTCACAGATTTTGGTCATGTTACTGACGAGTGTGTTTGTAGTTATCTCGTGATTATGCTATATTTCACAATTTTGCATCAACTTTTTAGTAAATTTTCATGGGGGATCAGTCAGTTTCTCATACATGTAGTTAGGGCATTTCAGCAGAAAGGCCTTTATGGTTTTGTCAAACAAATTTTTTTTTTTCACTTTTTGGTTTCCGCACGATAACTTCAGTTTGCCTCGATGTATCTTCGCCAAATTTTCACCGCTGGTCAGAAATGTTGTGTAGAAGAAGCCTCTTGTTTTTGAGCTGGCTCTGGGGTCCGTGGGGTCCGTGAGGATGAAATCAGTGTTTCTGGTTTCCGCATGATAACTCAAAAAGTATTATGGCAATGACTGTGCAACTTTGCATGGAGGTTCACATATCACCAGGGAAGAAGCCTATTGATTTTGAGGCCAATCCGTCAAATGACCTTTCACCTAGGGCTTGAAATAATTTTAGCTGAGTCATCCTTGAGGCTCTCATGCATATCTCGGAAATGGTGCATCGTAGAGCGAAACGGATGTTATTTTCGGACTCGTCTTCCAAGACAAACATGTCTAAGGGGTATTATGGATGACCTTGACCTTAAATTTTTTCGCTGAGTCGGCATTTCTCGTTTTCGTCGATATCTCGAAACGGTACGTCGTAGAGTGAAACGGACGTTATTCTCGGACTTGTTATCCTAGACAAACATGTCTAACGGGTATTATGGATGACCTTTGACCTTGACCCTATATTTTCTCGCTGAGTCGGCATTTCTCGTTTTCATCGATATCTCAGAAACGTTACGACGTAGAGCGAAACGGACGTTATTTTCGGACTCGTCATCCTAGACAAACATGTCTAAGGGGTATTATGGATGAGCTTTTACCTTGACCATAAATTGTTTCACTGAGTCAGCATTTCTCGTTTTCTTCAATATCTCGGAAACGGTGCGTCGTACAGCGAAACAGACTCGTCATCCTAGACAAACATGTCTAAGGGGTATTGTGGATGACCTTTGACCTTGACCTTAAACTTTCACTGAATCGGCATTTTTCGTTTTCCTCGATATCTCGGACACGGTGCGTGGTAGAGCATCGAAACGGACGTTATTTTCAGACTCCTGGCCCCAGACAAACATGTCTTAAGGGTATTAGGGTTGATCTTTGACCTTGACCTTGATCTTTGACCTTGAAATTTTTACGCTGAGTCAGCATTTTTCATTTTCGTCGATATCTCAGAAACGGTGCGTAGTAGAGCGAAATGGATGTTATTTTCGGACTCGTGGCCCAAGACTAACATATCTGAGGCATACTAGGAATGAACTTTGACCTTGACCTGAAATTTTTTTGCCGAGTCGGCATTTTTCATTTTCGTCGATATCTCAGTAAGGCCAAAAAAAAAAAATGTTTTGGTTTGCGTCCCAGTGATGCTCCGAAATCGGTGCTATGGCGCTGAGGGTTTTTTTTTTTTTTTTTTTTTTGAGTACCGGTTTAGTTATTTTTTTGTACCATATTTTTCAGCTGGAACAGTAAAAATACAGATTTATTCAAAGTCTATTGGAACTACGATGGTTGGTTTAGGACACCTCGAAAACGATTTTTACCGTTTTTTCGAGAAAATTATTTACGACAGCAAAAAAGTTTTTTATCACGTTATTTTGAGTCAATTATCTCCTTACATCAAGGAAATTATGTCGTTATTTCGAGATAGTCCAGTCGTTATATTGAGATAATCAAGTCGTTATTTCAAGATTGTATCTCGTTATTTGAGAGGATTATGTTGTTATTTCGAGCTGGTATAGTTATATAGGAATCCAAATAATACTGTTTTTTATCTCGTTATTTTGAGATAGTTACCTTGTTATTTCGAGACAGTATCTCATTATTTCGAGATAATTATGTCATTATTTGGAGAAAGTATCTCGTTATTTCGAGACCATTATCTTGAAAACTATCTCGATATAACGAGACACTATCTCGAAATAACGAGCTAAAAAACTCTTTTTTGGTTTCCTATATAAATGTCCCGAAATAACGAGATAAAACAATTTTTTTGCACCTTCTAAATCAGCCACCGTGTGGATCAAATAACTAGTGGAAAATATTAATTGATAACAGAATCAATAAAAAATAGTAATTAATAAAAAAAAAAAATAAAACAACTAAATAAATACCGAAAAAATTGTTTGCTTTTAAAACTTTGGCCGATACTCGCTACAAAATATATCAACGACATAAACTCGTATTGTTTCTAAGCAAGAGGGTCTTCTTTGCACGCATGCAACTTCCTATGTCTGTATAAAACAAATTTCTCACGAAGCGGTTCACTGGAGGTTATCTGCTGTTTTAATCAGTGACAAGTGGAAGGGGCTCGTATGGAAAACCAGGTGTTATTATTTCCGTGGCAAGGGATTAGCTAGTGTCGGAAATTAAAAAATCGTTTACCGGACGACTCTTCTTCTCTACTCGTTATCAGCCCGTGTTAATATAACGATCAACAATAATCTCAAAAACGAATCCGTAAAGTATAAATTTGCTAATTGATTGGTTTGTAGCTTTCACAGTTAAACGCCTGATTGGTCCCTGCAAGATTGCAATCCTCGATACAGTACAGTCACTAAAACATCCACTTTGGGGACGCTCATCAACTTGCACAAAATGAAATGTGGCCGCTGCTTGTAAAATACTATCAAGGCAAAAAAAAAAATCTGACGCGAGAGGTTTGGGACGACGCGCGCGGGAACGCAAACCAAAACATTTACTTTTTTTGGCCTAATGGTACATCGTAGAGCTAGACGGACTTTTTTTTCGGATTGTGGTCCTAGACAAACAAACATATAAAAACAAAGATTTTGTTTTTTTCTTGCATCACCCTGAAATGCCTCCAAGGCCTTTAGGCCTTGATGTCTAGTTTTATGATGAAATATGTTAAAAATGGTAAATTAGAAAAACAATTACCGTATGTACTCATTATATGACGCATGCGACTATAAGACCTCAAGGTCATCAGAAGATCTACCACACATCAGTTACTGTTAGTTTATAATACAATCATCTACGGTATTTCTCTTATCTAATTTAAACACCTTGAGGTAGCCATGCCTTTGAGTGGAAGCAATCAGTGTTATCTAAAGTGAAAGTCAGTGCCACCGAAAGATATCCCATATATGACTTCAAATATGATCATATTATGAAGCAAACTCCAAAAGACTATTTGGTGAAATTGATGGCAAAGGAAGAAAATGCCAAACATCTTCTGTCAAATTAACTAGACATATTGTAAAAAGAATGTACTTCTGAAAATGCCAAGTTAAATCTCTCCCAAATAATGTGGGGTCGCGACCGCCAAATTTAATAGCAGTCGATGTTAGTCTTTTTACTGTAATAGTATCTTCAAGTGCGTCTATTGAACAATATACGCCATTGATGTTGCTGTAAACTCGGAAGTTTGAACACAAGCTCAAGTATATTGTCAATACAAGCTGCACCATATATGATTTCCATATTTGCTCCTAATACAAACAAAGTAATGATTGAGTTATTTATTGGAGGTACTGAACAAGAATTTCACAAAATGCAATTTCATACTGCTACATCTTCAACAATTATATACTAGTATTCACGATTTATGACCTCAACCCACAGGGAAACACTGCATAGCACTAAGTTTTCCACACCTGATACAAGCATATTATACATGTATTGCATGATTTCAGATATCATCCAGGTAGATTTTGATTCATCGTATTCTAATAAACCTAGTTCTCAAACAAACAAAATTACTCCTTCAACAATTGCCTAGAAGCAACATAATATAACATACCGGGTAATACAAATAGGAACAATACAGTGTGGAACATTTATTTTCATAGATTTTCAAGGCTGATTCGGATGAATATCATATCAACATATATATATTCTGATATATACCGGCAGATATATCAGTGAACTGTATGACTCTTTGAAACACATTCCTTTGAGAGATACAATGAATTGCCTACAAGCAACCTCGGCTAACAAATGAAGCTACATTTGAAATAAATAACGAGGTTTTACTGTGTGCAAATTGGTCTACTTGAGCTTCATCAACCCTTCGATCGCTATCGTCAGTTTCTGGATCTCCTCCTCCGACTGATTCAACTGTGGGGATCGATATAGAACATTAGCAGAATTAATTTTTGAAAAAAATTAAATTCAAACATTGAACATACCTCTGGTACCAAATTGGCCACTGGTATTAATTTTTTTAGATTGCATATTTGGGTCTGTGATTTAAATAAGTTACCTATCTTTTTGAAATTAACAATAGAATCCTGAATGTCTCAAATATTGACCTAATTTTATTATATGCGTAGTATTGAGAACTGTTATTTGAACTAACGAGAGGCCATTGGATACCTTTTCCAAGTTCTGTTGCCTGATATGTTCTGGGACCTTGCTCTCGTAGTCCGGTTTGGAGACTATCTCTTGTAGTTTCTTCACCTGCAACTGGAGCCTCGACACGTTTCCTTCAAGCTTGGCTGTCTCCTTCTCAGTGTCAATTAGGCCCTGTTCAATAGAAAACAGTTGCTTATAACATACGGGTATGTTTTATGATAATGGTACATGTTATAGGCTATGAATTGATGACCTGTATCTTTATGCTTATTGGTAAAAAAGTCAGTCAAATTGTCTCCAATACATATTGCTGTACCTTTCAATAGAAACTCAAGTGCGAGTTTTGGAAAATTCATAAGGCAAAAAAACTTGAGTTGAGTTGCTTGTTGGACTGACGACAAAAAATACCTGGAACCATGCAAAGTGCTATACATATAAACAACCCAAGAGCACTAATATTTTCATAGAATCATCAATAATTGACCGACCTTCAACATCATGTGGACTTCACAGCGAGCTGACACAGTTCTGACGGCACAGCCTTGTGGGGGCGTGTCTTCAGTCATGACCTTGACCTCTGACCCAGAGCCCAAGGTCATGATAAGGTCAAGGTGTTGGGAGAGGATTTTTGCCGACTCGGGATCAGAACAACGCAGGTACACTGTTGTGGGTATAGGTGGAATATCTGTTAGTACAACACTGTACCAAGTCAGCTAAAGGGAAATCCAGTAGATATGTTGACTGTCAAATTGGGCGAACCCCGATTGGGCCCTGGCAAACTTCATTCTTTCAATTAAAATCTCACTGAAATGTCTAGGATTAAGAAGAGCAGATTAATTTACATTGGTAGGTCTCAAAACTCCTAGAAAAGGAAAATTAATGGAACTTTCAAAATTATTTTTTCAAGTAGAATGGACATACGATCAGTTTTGGTTTTGGTGAGCTGGTAGTCAGCTCTCATGGACCGGACGGCTCGGATCACTGACATTGTGAACTCAACATCAGCTTCCAGAGTTTCATCCCGCCAACAGACCTGTCAAATACATTCAATACATGACACAATCTCTTAATACACAGTTAGGTCTTACCTAACCCAATTTGTAGTACACCAAAATACATACACTATAAATGTAATATTATTTTTTTTCATAGCCATTTATATTCATAGCAGCAGTATTCAAATTTATAACATTTTCATGATAACATTGAACGAATCCCCACAGAAAGTACCCACTTTTTCGGGAATGGGGTAAGCAGTGACGCAAATACTAGGCGCAGAGTCAGCAACACGCCTCGGTAATCGCTGGAACAGTTCCTCTGAGAGGAAAGGCATGAACGGGTGGATGAGCCGCAAGGCGACGTCCAAGCAAGTGTACAGGGTCGCACGGGACGTCGTCTTGACAGGGCCGTCATCGCCGTACAGAATGGGCTTCAGAGATTCCTATATGGGGGAAATATCACCATTCATAGCTCGCATATATCGTCGCTTTTGTTGTGAATGGGACATTCATACATCATTGTCAGTTATGGCAGAATCAGTGCTTTTTTTGTATGAACAATAATTTACAACTCACCAGGTAGATATCACAGAGCTCATACAGCCAGAAGTTATAGCAAGCAGTCGTCGCTATCGGGAAGTCATAGGTTGTGAAGCCCCGGTGACACGCATCCGTTGCATCTGACAGTCGACTCAAAATCCAGCGGTCCATCAGACTTTCATTGCCGGACAACTGTGACCATAGCAACCAGAAAACACAAGGTGGAATTGGGTGGAAGGCATGCTCTATTAAACATCAGATCGAGATTTATTGCATCAATTTCATGCATCTGCAGACTTTCCACGCTCAAAAATCAAGTGTTGGATTAATAAGCACCAATGTTATTATTCAGTACAATTTGCTGTTCCCATACTATACTCTTATATTTACCTCCATCTTCTCTGGTGGAATGTAGTTTGCACCCAACCCATTTAGAGCAAACTTTGTAGCATTCCAGAGCTTGTTACAGAAGAATCGATAGCCTTGAACGCGCAGCACATCCAGGTTGATATCGCGACCTGAAATTACATACCCAATAATTTTTGCATGATATTAAACTGTAACATACTCCTAGCCATGTATTTCTTGTCAAATATTGTTCCAGATATGACCCAAAAAGGAAGTTTTCATCATTCACTACTGCTTGATTTATATTGTCAATCTCTCTGGTGCATGTAGGGTTTCAGAAATCTAGTCAAATTCAACATATACCACCGTATGTACTGTAATGTTGGTAAACTCTAACTCCAGGGGAATGGATGTTAAGAACCATTGAGGACTTCACACCAAACGTACCAAGACAACAATGGCTCATTGGACTGTGCCTGTCAGCTATAAATGAAACTGAAACCAACCTTGTGAGGTGTATGAACAGAGGGCGAATCTCAGAGCATCAGTGCCGCATTCGGGAATTCCCTTGGGGTAATCTGCTTTCTGAAAACCAACAGTGAATTAGGTATACCAACTATCTTTTTTTACAAATACTGGCTGTGCACAGTGCTAAAATCATGATAATCTCCATACCTGCCCTTGTTTGGCCTTTTCGATTTCCTTTGGGTCCAGATTTCCACTTTCGAGTACCTTGTGCAAACCCTGAACAAAGACAGAAGGTCAGAATTTGTAATACAAAGGGACAAACCTGCAATTGTAAATTGTATTATGAGGATTGATTTTTAGTTTACATGACTTTCACAAGTAAAACCATGAACAGGAAGTTTTAACCTGTTAAAACCAGTATTTATTACACACTTACCTCTATAATAAACACTTTGGGTAATCTTACCTGGCTTTCAAATAAGAGGGTAATCATGCCATTAAGAATTTTTTAATGGCAAACTCTCTAAAACTGGTCGTTCTATGCCCCTCAGATCTCAGTCGTTCATAACGGTTTCTTGACGAAACCGGACTGAGTCAGTGGTCACTTTGAGACATTTCTTGACGAAACTGTTCCACCGGAACCGCCATTACTTTGTCCCCTACTAGTTAGGCAGGGGAGGCGGGAGGGAAACTCGCCGTGTTTATTATAGAGGTAAGTGTGTAATAAATACTGGTTTTAACAGGTTAAAACTTCCTATTTATGTCCACACTTTGACCTCTATAATAAACACTTTGGGTAAATACAGAATACCCAAAGGAGGTGGGCTAACCATACTCCCTCACTGAGTCATCATGGAGGCATAGAACGCACTTATTCAGTGGTTTATGGATTCGAGAGTTTATTAATTAAGAATGCGAGAAACTCCCACACGCGAGTAAACCCAGGAGGGTTGTTTAAGACCGACTAGTAATATAAATTAGGTTTATTTAAGCGTGCGAGAAGAATCAATAACTTAAACTGAATGGTACCTGGTTAAGAGAGTGTAGTCGTTGAGGAGGCTCCCCCGCAGTTGTCCTGCTGGCGGCGGGACAACTTAAAATTTCCACCCAAATAAGAGGGACAACCGGCCTCCGAAACGAATAGTCCAACTGGTGCGTATGTACAAGTGCTGCTCCTATATACATCATTTACAGATGGACCTCATGCTGCGCGGCTATCACGGGTCCCAAGTGATAGCCGGCGTCGTCCTGCCACGTCAGTTCCCTACAGTAGAAGGAAACAAAGGTATTGTTAGAGGCCCATGTACAGGCCTGCATGACATCGGACAAGGCAACATTATTCATGAACGCAAGAGACGACGCTAGTGCTCTTACATCATGCGCCTTAACACGAAAGGAGCCCGACGTTTTAGTCTGAGATTTCTCGTAGCAGAACAGCACGCATTTCTTAACCCAAGAAGAGATGGTCGCCGCCCTAATATCATTCTGAAAACCCTTCTTAAAGGCAACGAACAGCAAGCGTTTCCCAACATGAAGCTCCCTCGTGCGATTGACGTAGATGCGAAGAGCTCTAACGGGACATAGCTTAGCATCCTCCTCCAAGCCCGGCCCCAGCGAAGAGGTTAGGGACGGGATCGAGAAGGCAAGAGACGGGGTGTGAGCCAATTGCGTCTTAGCCAAAAAAGAAGGGATAACCCCGAGTCTGACCGCGGAGCCATCTTCCTTCCACTGGACTTTGGAAAAATCGAGAGCGTGCAGCTCACTACGCCTCTTCCCCGAAGCAAGGGCGAGGAGGAAAACGGTCTTAAGAGTTAAAAACTTAAGTGACGCTCTCTCCAAGGGCTCGAAAGGACCAGACAAAAGGCAATTTAGAACGAGCGATAGATCCCAAGCGGGAACCGGGTTCCTCGTTTTCGGCCTTTCCACCGCGAAGCTATTCAGCAACGCCGAAAGGCTGGCATCCTGCCCAAAATCGACTCCGGTCTTGGGCTTAATTGTCTTAGCAATAGCGGTCCGATAACCCGCCAGCGTAGAAGGAGCTCTACCCTCCTTAAACTTCTCGAGGAGAAACTCCGAAATCAAAGGAGCCGAGACTGCGAACGGACTAACTTTCCGGCCACGACACCAAGCACAGAATCTAGTCCACTTGGATTCATAGACTGCCAGAGAAGACCGTCTATTAGTTCGGGCGATCCTGGCTGACACTTCTCGTGAAAAGCCCTTCTTTCGATAACATCGCTCGACAAGGGCCACGCGTGAAGCTTTAGAGCGCTCGGAGCCTGATGAAATACGTCCGACCTGGGCTGCTTCAGAAGGTCCGCCCGATCCGGAAGAGGCACCGGATTGTCTATTAACAAATCCAACAGATCCGGAAACCACGGCTTCTGAGGAAGGAAGGGTGCGATGAGAATCATCCTGGCGTGATGAGACTTGAGCTTGACCAAGACTCTGTCCAGAAGCACTGTTGGAGGGTAGGCATACACAAACCACCCGTTCCAATCCACCGACATCGCATCGACTTCCCACGCCTGCTCGTCCGGAATCGGCGAAACGAACGTGGGAAGCTTGGCATTCCACCTGGTCGCGAACAAGTCTACTGACGGCCTGCCCCAAAGGTTGCAAAGACCCTGGAAAACCTCGGGAGCCAAAGACCACTCCGTGGGCTGAATTTGGCCCCGTCGAGACAGGCGGTCGGCCCACACATTCATATGACCCGGAATGTGACGAGCCCTGAGGGAAATGCGACGAGCGGAACACCATGAAAGGAGTTCTACCGTGAGCAGACACAGGGACGCTGACTTGGTACCTCCCTGCTTGTTCACGTAGGCCACGACAGTAGAATTGTCCGAGGCCAACAGAACTACCTGATCGGAAAACTGGCGTTCCCAGTGCCGTAACGCTAGGAACACAGCTCGCATCTCCAGGACGTTGATATGCTCGTCCCGCTGCGAAAGAGACCATAGTCCGGAAATCTCCTGCGAGTCCCAATGAGCCCCCCATCCCTCCATACTGGCATCCGTAAAGAGATGCCTGGAGGGAGGAGGCAGCCGGAACGGCGCCCCGCGAAACAGATTGCTGGGGTCCAACCACCATCGAAGATCGCGGACCACCTGGTCGGGCACCGACACTAGCTGAGACATGTCCCCGGATGCCTGCGACCAATTGGCATGCAGATGCAACTGGAGAGATCTCATGTGAAGACGGCCTAACGGAACCATCTTCTCCGTCGAGGCCAGGGTGCCGATGAGAGACTGCCAGCGCGAGGCGGGCTGCGGAATCCGGTCTAAGAAGCCGCGGGACTGCCCTGATAATTTTGACTGACGCTCCTCGGTTGGGATAACAGATCCGGAGATAGTCCGAAATCGATAGCCCAGAAAGACGAAGTCTCGCCGAGGAGATAAGTCTGACTTTTTTTGGTTGATCTTGAAGCCCATAGACTGGCAAAGATCCACCACCCACTGGGCTTGACGAATCAAGGTTTCGGGACACTCGTGTCTTATCAACCAGTCGTCCAGATACTGGTACAGCACAATGCCATTGCGATGGGCCAGCACCTGAAGCTCCCTGACGCACATGGTGAAAATCCATGGGGCTGTGGACAGGCCGAACGGCAGAGCCCTGAACTGCCACACTTGCCCCTGGTAGAAGAACCTGAGGTACTTCCTGATCGATCTTCTCATGGGAACGTGGAAGTACGCATCCTTCAGGTCGATCGTCACGACCCATGCCCCCAGAGGCATGGCCGACCGAACCACTTCTGGAGTCTCCATGGTGAAAGTCGGTATATGGAGGTAGCGATTGAGGGCGGACAAGTCTATGACCGGTCTCCACCCGCCTGAGGCCTTCGGAACCACGAAGAGAATACTGTAAAACCCGGGAGAGTTGCCCCGCACCGGTTCTACCGCTCGCTTTTGAATCATGGCCGAAATTTCGTCTACCAAGGCTTGACGCCTTTCGGGGTCGTGGGGAAGGGAAAAAACCCTTGGAGTGAGCGTCAAGGGCGGGAACTGAACAAATTTCAGACCGAACCCGCGACGTAAGGTCGCGACAATCCAAGGACTGGCTCCTAGATCGCGCCAGCGAGTCCAAAAACCGTTTAGACGCGCACCTACGGGCTCGCTTATATCTAAGATATTGACGGAGCCGAGTTGACTTGGAGACACGGCCGTACGTGACGGAGCCGGATCCCGAGACGAGGGAATTACCTGATTTCTTCGCCCCTGCGGACTTGGATGGGCTGGTTGGACGTCCACGGCCGCGACCACGTCCACTCTGCCCCCCTCGTTGCGTGCCTGCAGGGGCCTTGCGAAAGGGCCGGTCAAGGGCTCGACCCCTACCGCGGGCTGTCGACGAGGAGTCTGAGGCCCCCTGCGGCTGCTGCTGCTGCTGGGGACGCTTGCGCTGCTGCTGCTGCTGTAAAAGCATTTTAGACCAACGCTCCATAGCTTTGGACTGTTGGAGGGAAGCATCCATAGAGGCCTTCGTACGCTCCCGCTCCTCCTTACGGGTCTTCAACTCATCCAACTCCCGGTGCACGTCCGCCGGGAAAAGGAAAGGGGAAGCAGGACCCTCCTCCGATAAGACGGGGTGGTGACGTAGCCTGGCCAACAGCTGCTCCGGCAACTTGACATCGAGCCGCTGAAGGACCGCGTCCCTGCGCCACAGCTCTGAAGCCCACCAGAGGTACGTGTCCAAGGACACCTTATCCGCCACGGCCCTCCCCAAGGACTGTAGAAGGCTGACGGACCCATGGATAACGTCTGCTAACTCGGACCTGTCCAAATCCTCGTTTTCCATAACCTGCTCATGACAAGCCTTCATGGAAACGGTCAGAGCATGGACAAGCCAATCCATGGAGGAATCCACTGCCACCCCAAGCCGTACGGACGATTGCCAGTCAGACAGCTGATTCCATGGCACAGACAATGACTTGGGCTGCGGGAAAGAATCATGGTCCTGAAGCTTGGACGGCTCGGCCTCCAACATGGACGAGGAGTAAAAATCCGCAATCTTGGGCCTCGCCGGAACCGCTCCTAGTTGAGGACGACCGCGCTTGGAAGCCTCCTCAACCCTGGCCGCCGCTGAGTTTCTAACCCCTGGGGCCAACGGGAAACGTAAGACATCCCTAGGCACCTTAGGCTGATGGAGATCACGCTCCGTGAAAGACCGGGCGCGCTTCGCTGGCGGAGGAGAATCCGCATGAACATCCGGCCATTCCTCGCCAGTGATTCTGCGCACAAAGTCCAACTTGTCGGCCCAGGGCATATCGTAGGCATTCCCGGAGTCCTCGCCCTCCTGAGAAGCAACATCATCCTGACGCTGGCGCTTGGGACGAACGAGCCCTGACGGACCAGGCAACGGAACAATGCCCTCCTCTCGAGGTAGATACGGGACCTCGTCAGAATCCCCCACGGAAGAGGCCACGGACGGAGGCTGGACACGCTGGATGTCCGGAACCCTAGGAGACCTCTGAGGAAGAAGGTTCTCCAGACGGGCCAAGAAATCGTTCTTCATTGCCAGCATCTCCGCGTGAAACTCCCCACGGGAAAGGAAATGAGAGGAAACTCCCGGTATCGTGGACAACGGAGTCTTGAATGCCGTAGACACCGGCGAGCCAGAGGCAGAAGCCGAAACAGACGGTGGAGCTGGAGACGCCTGAGCTACCGAGTCCGACCGGGGAACAGAATCCGTGACGGACGAAACAGCCGGCTGGAGAGGGACAGGCGGGACCTCGCCCCCCTCGAAATCCTCTGCGACCTGTGGAAAATAAACCACATTAGAATCGAAAGTCACCAACTTCTTACGTAGCATAGACTGAGAAGTAGCAACACGACTCCTTGGTGCCATGCACACCGGAGGCCGGTTAACTAAAACCCGAGGAGATAACGGATACACGGGCGCATCCGGCACAGAGCTCCGAACAGGAGGCGGGCCACGGCATCCAAACCCCGCGGTAAAAATCCGAGGCGAAAGGAAGGCCGAAAACTGGCTCTCAGGAACCGAGGCCCGGCTCCCGGGAACCGAATCCCGGCTCCCGGGAGCCGAGACCCGGGTCCCGGGACCCGACCCTAGGTCCCTAGGAGCCGCAGCACGGCTCCCGGGAACCGGGACACAAGGCCCAGAAACCTTGGCAGGCGCAGGCCCCGCAGCCGTAGCCACGGACGCCTGCCCTCCGAGGGCCAAACCCGCGTGAACAGTGCGGCCCGGGGGGGCTTGCGACCCCCCGGCGCCGACGGTCCACAGTCCACAAATTGAGACGTTAACAGAGTTGAACTCACGGGTAGTGGACACCGTGAGACGCCTCTGAACGGAGCTCAATGCCGGATAACCGGGGTCAATGGGCATGTCTCGGCCCCTCGCCCGGGTCTCCAATGGCGGAACTGGGTAAGAGCTAACCGAAGCCAAGCACAAGGCTAGGCACGAAGAACTCGTGGTACTAAAGGCATAGTACTGGTTCCCGGGAACCGGCGGACCGGTTCCCGGGAACCGGGGATCGCTGAAAGACAATGACAAGTCAGAACTTACAGCAGAGATAAGACGAAGCAAAAGTACATCCTGCTCTTCCCGCTTCTGCGCGGCCTGCTTGTATCGAGACTTGCTGCTTGAACTAGCAGAGGGGCTGGGAGCGGGAGGGAGGGGCTTAGCCAACCTGTCCTGTTGCACCGCGCGAAGACCACGCAAGTAGTCAGACCAGTTATCTACCGACCATGACGCACACATCCCACAACAGGCCGTAGGTCGACACAGGGAGCGACACGCCCAACAATTATGGTGCAGCTCCCACTTCGGAAGAAACTGTTTACACCCGACGCACTTCATCTGGAAAATTCCAACATGAACAAAGCAACGGGCGATAATGGAGGAAGCTAACTATCCTATGAGGATTTTACCACCTCCTCACAAAAAACTAGACTAAAAGTACTCTAGACTACTGTAGCTGTACAATGTACGCTAAAATAGTGAAGAAAATCCGTAGGAAAACGATCGTAATCCAAGGAAACGATGATAAACTCCTAAAGAAAGCCTAGAAGTAAGATCCTTTGAACTGGCGCGAAAACCAGGGACAAAGGTAATGGCGGTTCCGGTGGAACAGTTTCGTCAAGAAATGTCTCAAAGTGACCACTGACTCAGTCCGGTTTCGTCAAGAAACCGTTATGAACGACTGAGATCTGAGGGGCATAGAACGACCAGTTTTAGAGAGTTTGCCATTAAAAAATTCTTAATGGCATGATTACCCTCTTATTTGAAAGCCAGGTAAGATTACCCAAAGTGTTTATTATAGAGGTCAAAGTGTGGACATAAATACTCACTTCCAAACTGATTCCTTGGATCACATCGAGAGGGTCAATGACATTTCCGAGTGACTTGCTCATTTTCCGACCATATTTGTCCCGGATCATCGCATGCAAGTAAATCTAGATTCATAGTGGGGAGAAAATGTCATGTTAGACTGAATTGTCTTTCAATCGCACCTTATCAAAAGCTTGAACTCGACTGAATATTTGGCTAATACTGAGTAATTTTTGAGTTATTATGAATAAATTGTGAGTAATTTTTAGTAAATTTTGAAAAACTAATTTTGTTGTGGTCACCTCTGTGAAGGGCAGTTCATCCATGAGCTGCAGCCCCATCATCACCATACGCGCCACCCAGAAGAACAGGATGTCATGGCCGGTCTCCAGCAGGGAGCCGGGGTAGAAGTACTTCAAGTCCTTAGTCTGTGGGGGGTTTCCAAGATGGCATAAATATTCGTTATGGATTTTAGTATTTATATTGAAATTCTTAAATTCTCGAATGCCTCGGAATGCGTTCAATGACTGTCTCAAGAGATTTATTTCATGTTGCATTCCAAACAAAAAAAGCCTATGATAGGAATTGTACGAAAATGACAATGGATAAATGAGGCTTTCTGAGGCAACATTTCAGAAATATGACAGCAAAACTTAAACATGTATGCATAGATATGATATATCAACAAAATAGTATGTAAATATGCATGCATACAAACCTCATCCGGCCACCCAAAGATTGAGAATGGGAAGAGACCTGATGAGAACCATGTGTCCAACACATCCTCATCTGCAACAGATCATGAATGTAATGAATATTACATACTATGTAATAGATGATATGTAACTGGATATTATCGGCAATTATATTACAAAAGCAGTCATCACAAATTCGAAAACCATCGTTATTGAAATGATACAGTTTACATGTACCAACATCCGTCCAAGATGAGACTAGTATTAGGCACCGAGTAAATATTCCGGATAGTATTTCGTTATTGTTTAATTAAATAACTTAGTAAATCAATGCTCCCTAAGTTCAGCTTTAATGAAACTAGACGTCAAGGCCTAAAGATGCCTAGGAGGCATTTCGGTGTTAGGACTAATTCGTAATATTTAAAACATATTTGCCACGGGTTCTATGACACACCAATTGATAGATATTGATGAAAATGAAAAATGTCGACTCAGCGAAAAAAATTTCGGGTCAAGGTCAAAGTTCATCCATCATACCCCCCCCCCCCTCCCCCCCAGGCATGTTTGCCTAGATCGACGAGTCCAAATATAACGTCCGTTTCGCTCGACGACACACCGTTTCTGAGATATCGAGGATAACGAAAAATGCAGACTGAGCAAAAAAATTTCGGGTCAAAATCAAAGTTCATCCATAATACATTTAAGACATCTTCGTCTAGGGCGACGAGTCCGAAAATAACATCCGTTTCGCTCTACGACACCCCGTTTTCCGAAATATCGACGAAAACGAAAAATGCCAACTTGGCAAAAAAATTTCGGGTCAAGGTCGAAGTTCATCCATAAAACCTACAAGACATGTTTGTCTAGGGCGACGAGTCCGAAAATAATGTCCGTTTCGCTCTACGACGCACCGTTTCCGAGATATCGACGAAAACGAAAAATGCCGACTCGGCAAAAAAATTTCGGGTCAAGGCCAAAGTTCATCCATAATACCTGATAGACATGTTTGTCTAGGGCGACGAGTCCGAAAATAACGTCCGTTTCGCTCTACGACGCACTGTTTCCGAAATATCGACGAAAACGAAAAATGCCGACTCGGCAAAAAAAATTTCGGGTCAAGGACAAAGTTCATCCATCATACCCCTTAGACATGTTTGTATAGGGCGAAGAGTCCGGAAATAACGTCCGTTTCGCTCTACGACGCACCGTTTCTGAGATATGCAGGAAGCCTCAAGGATGAATCGGCAAAAATTAATTTTGACCTCTAGGTCAAAAGTCATTTGATGGATTGATCCCAAAATCAATAGGGTTCTTCCCTGGTGGTATATGAACCTCCATGCAGAGTTCTGCATCTATTGCCTGAATATTTTTAGAGTTATCGTCCGGAAACCAAAAACCTTGATTTCATCCTCACGGACCTCGGAGCCGGCTCAAAAAGAATAGGGTTCTTCCACATATCATTTCTGACTAGTGGTGAAAATTTGATAAGGATCCATCACGGCAATCTAAAGTTATCATCTGGAAACCAAAAGGGCGGAAGAAAAAAAAAAAAAAAATTCTGCTAAAACCATTAAGGCATTCCTGCCGAAATGCCCTAATAATATTATTACTCGTCACTTTTTAAACCCAACATTTTTTTCAGGAGGCCAACAATCATTTAATCAGTCTATCAGCCTGAGTCACTCACCTTGTGTCAGACTGATTTTGTCGGGAGTGACGTTGAACTGTTTAGCCGCTTTCTCTACAGCCTCTTCGTGGGTTCGACCACTGACCCAGTATCTGTTGTCTAGTTGCTACACACAAAACAAATGTACAATACATACTTTCTCGAAAGACATTCAGAAGACATGCAAACATATGTTTTTTTTAAAGCTTTTTGAGACTACTGTTATAAATTTACATTATTAAGAGAGGGTCACGCAGATTGTAACTTTTTTTTTTGGGCTTTTTGAAACTAATGAATTATCATTATTAAGAGAGGGTCACATGGATTGTGATCGTTTTTAAAGCTGTGGATCTATTACTAAAGGACAAACCTCGCCCTCAGGCACGGAGGGGTCATCAACTTTGACGAAGTATGCTGGTATTCTGTGACCCCACCACAGTTGTCGTGAAATACACCAGTCTCTGCAGAAACGTAAAGTGACACCATGAAATTACATGCATAGCTCAAATGACGAAAGCGACTTGAATATCCCTAGATTTTGGCAGATGACATAGTGGGTTTCTCGACACTTTCCCATCAGATCACGAATCACTTGTATATTTTTCATGTTTATTCATTTCATATGTTCATTTCATATGTTTCACAATTTTTCATTTTGATGTTTTCAGAAAAACTCATTTGTAGTTATAAAATCTTGACACACCAGTTTGCAATCACATAAATGCACTAATGTGTATATACACCATGTTCACCTGTAAGCTTACCTGCAGTTATCAAGCCACTGGTACCACGTTTTCTCGAACATGTCCGGAATGATTTTCAACTTTCCCGTTCTCACAGCCTAGGGGCCCAAACCATAAAAACATTTCACAACCACATTTCACAATGGTACCTATATGTTGTAACTTACAATAGTTAAATGTAACTAGTCATATATATTATGTTTTTTTATTCAAAGGAAATCTCACTGACCTGTGTTGCTCGCTGGGCCATGTCAGTGCAGTTGACATACCACTGGGGTTTGAGCAATGGTTCAATGACGTCTTTCGATCGACTGAAAAGAAATACCGGTAGATCTTATGAAATCCGCATTTCGCTGTTCTTTTCGCTTTAATCATAGTGAGGTATTATGAATACATTGAAGATCACACTGGTGGATATAGCTATGTGTGAAAACTATCAAACACCCAAAATAACATAATCGTCATAATTATTCCACCTATTTTTCAGTACAAGATGTTAATCAAAGGTTGAGTATGAACGTTACTATGGTTACCTGCAAATAGGGACAACCATGGGATTATCCTTAGTTTCGCGGTACAGCCCTTTCTCCTTCAAGGCTTGCAGCACACTTTTTCTGGCTTCAAATCGTTTGATCCCCTGTAAACATGGCAAATGATGAAGAATATTGTTAGCATTGAAAATTTAGCAAAATTCATCTGCAAGGACATCTTCATAAGTTCTAGCATTTTCTCGATGAAGTGTCGCATTTTTTCAGTGCTGGGAAATTCAATAAACCCATACACAAGTGACCTTCATGACAGGTTTTGGCGAAATATTGTGCTCAAACTAGATGATTTGTTTGCAGAATACATACTGAGAACTGTCCGCAATGGTTCGTCATATTGCCATTGTCGTCAATAATTGTCAAGAACAACAAATCGTGACGTTTTCCGACCTCATAATCATTGTGGTCGTGGGCGGGTGTGATTTTCACAGCGCCTGTAAACACAACATAATGAAAATATTAACCAAATGGGCAACCAGCCAAAATTCTATAGGATTGCGCATGAAAGACACATCACTTGATTGCTTTTGATTTGCATGGGATCTATATTCAAGTTTGAAAAGTTTCCAGTTGTGTGGGCTTCCTGTAGAATATTAAAGATTCTTGTATTGCAGACAGCATTGTTCTAAATATTTATTCACGAAAATGTAAATGTCGAAATGATCTCAACATACATGTAATCCGCTAGTAGGCAAACATACCTGTTCCAAATTCCATTTCAACGAACTCGTCAGTAACAATCGGGAGTTTTCTGTCGAAGAACGGATGTAGGACGAATTTTCCGTGGAGATGTTTGTAGCGATCATCATCCGGATGAACAGCGACAGCCGTGTCACCGAGCATCGTCTCGATACGCGTTGTGGCGACGACGATTTCCTCATCTGATATTTATGTCAATACAAGTAATGACATTCAGTTGGCAATGGTACTGTAAAAACACTAATTTTGGCGGCTATTAAATTTGGCGGTTATGAGCCCCAAGTTATATGGCAGAGATTTAATTTGGCAGTTTCAAAACCACATGTATTCCTTAACATATATCTAGTTATTTTGGCGGACGTTTTAATTTGATGGTTTTTCCCTTACCACCAAATCCGCCATATAAATCGTCCGCCAAAATTAGTCGTTTTACAGTATACAGAGTAAGTTTAGGAATTAAAAATTTTAGGAAAGTTTAGGAATTCGGAAATTTCCTCAAAAATAAATTTTCAGTAGATTCTAACTCACCAGAGTCCTCAACTGGATATGCAAATGAGATCAGGACTCCGAATTCAACTTTGTCAGTGTATCCTGGAACAGGCAGAAACGTGCGCCCAGGAATTTCTTTCTTGTCGACCTGTTGCCAAGAAAATAAACTATTCTGTACACGGTGAAATCCAACTGGTGTTTGTGCGACATGGTCAACTTGTTAATATAGATGAAATAGATATGAACCACTGTCAAAATTGTCACAGCTTCTTTTCTTACTTCTATATCGGAGATGGCAGAGCGAAGCGAACAAGACCAGTTCACCAGCCGGGTGCTTCGGTAAATTATCCCAGATTCATGCATGCGTACGAAGGCTTCTGTCACAGCACGGCACAATTTCTACACAGGCAAAAAATATATCAAGGTTACTCAATAATGCAAAAATTGTACTTTTTGTGTGTTGCCTTGCCAATTAAATTTTGATATGATATACAAAGACTGGTATCATGTAAACAGAATACAGACTGGGTCCATGGTGAAGCATGCCCTGTCCCAGTCATAGGATGCACCCAGCCTCCGCAACTGATGATATATCTGATCTCCCTTCCTGGGAAATAAACAATAACACTTTTAAGTACATTTTGTGCCAGTGTATGGAATGTTTCTATATGGTGCAGGATCCTACACTAAATGTACACTACACACGTAGTATTTTAGAAGTAAACACGGATATATACCTCAATACATTAATACCTAATGCTGATGTCACATTGTCATCATCTAAACCATTTTTTAACCTGGCTATTGAAGAAAGATGGAGTTCATCTAACTGACACTTGGGTAAAACCATACAGTTACTACCACCCTGTGTTTTATCAGTTTATTTTGCCCTTCCAAACAATCTTTACGGCATAATCTTGCAACTGCTACTCACTCATTCTTCCACTTCCAGACGTGCTCAATAAACTTTTCCCGGCCGAGATCGTGCCGACTCAAGTTCTGTTCTTTCTTTAATTTCTTCTCGACGACGACCTGTGTGGCGATACCCGCGTGGTCACAGCCGGGGTTCCACAGGACAGTCTTCCCGTGCATGCGGTGCCTGGGCGGTGGTAAACGTGTACATGTAGAATCGATGTATGTGTATTAAGGATAAAGAGGAAGTCTCAACTTGATTCAAATCAGTATTTTTTGCATGCTTAACTCTATAACAAACATGCGTTTTCGTTAGTCATGAAACTCAGATGTGTTTGCAAAAGCCTATGTTCTAAAGAGATTTAGAGTCCTTTGAATGTCTTTGAAATGCCAGTAACCCTTCACTTTTATTGATTGTCAATGCAAAATTACCAATGTGTTTATTATAGAGGTATATAAATGTGAGTATAGAGTGATCAACAAGTATCTTTTCCAAAGCACATCAATACATTGTATACGATACTTGTGCAGCTGTTTTCACAATGATTGAGCACGCAGTGATTGGTTTGAAGATAAAATCAGGGTCATACCAACGAGTGATTGCATCCTCTACAGCGTTGGTGAGCGCATGACCGAGATGAAGTGATCCAGTGACATTAGGCGGAGGTATTACCATCATAAACTTCCCATTGGGATTCTCCGCATACATGTCCTCTTTCTGTCATTTACCGAAATTAATGCGATTCATGTAGATGATTATATATTATCAAGTTTGTTTTGAATTTTTGAAAGTTATAAATACAAAGTGCCAAAATTTGCCAAACTTATTCATTTTGTACATAAATATACTTATACCTGTTATACATTTAAAAAATTTCTTTTTGTACATGAATATATTAATTTATATAAAAAGATGGTACAATAGAAATCATAACTATGATGACTTGTGTTAGACACAACATGACTGAAATTCTACAACCACATCCCAGTGGTACCAAGCCTAAAGTTTCATATAAAACAGATATTTCAGTGATCTAAACGTACCTGATATTCCGGCTTGAAGAATCCACTCTGCTCCCACCACGGGTACCAGGCAGCCTCCACATACTGAGGGCTGTACGCATCCGGCATTGGGCATGTTGTATCTATGCTCAAATGAAAAGTCACAAGTTTCTTTGAGACTTTAAGAATGTGTTTTCCTCGAAATCGAACCATTATTGGTATTAGAAAACACTGGTGAAAAGGTCGAGTTGGACAATAACTCGCTTGACAGGAAGTATTTCATAATTACACTTTAGAAAGAGATTGCATAAATGATTTACTTTATTGTGGAACACTTCTTTATTTTCACATAACAGTATTCCTAATGTAACAAATGCATTCTCATGCAGGAAAAATGCAAACCTTTTCTTTGCCCTTCAGGTGTGTTGATATCATATGTGATAGCTTCCCTTTCTTTTGATTTCTTGTCTTTCTTTTTCTGAAAGAATAACCATACATGTTTTTTGATTACTTACTATAACAGAGTACATATCATCTGAAAATACAAGTACTGAACAATACATTTCAGATTTGTATGATTAATATACAGGTACTCATTCCAAAAAGCGAAGTCATTTACCTCATTAGTTTCTCCACTTTTCTTAGCCTTTTCTGCAGCTTCCTTGTTCTTTTTTGCTTCAAACTTCGCAAGTTTTTCAAGTTTCTTGGCTTCCTTTTTCAGTTGCGTAGCCGACTTCTTTACCTCCCCTTCCGCTCCATTCTCCATTTTTGTTGCTCCTCCGAAAACCTCCGCAGAAGAAGATTGTCGGCTGAACAAGGCAACAACTTCACTCAAAGTTTTCTTGCGTCCAGGGAACGTACTCCGCAATGACCCAAATGACCTAATATGGTTATACCACCGTCCTAAATGACACAAGTTCATATTCGGTTGTGTTTTGATTGCATCAAATACAATAGTGTCAGCTTTTGAAGGCTGAAAACCTTCAATATAACTGCGAGTACTGAGGTAATTGTTCAGCTGGTCATAATCTAAACTTGTGGAACCCATGATGCATGTTACAAGGTAGCAAATAACTGGCAGACTCTAGAACCTGGAAGAAAAATCAAATTTGTTTTAAAAATGAATCAACATTAGCTTGCAAGTCTATTGAAACTGAAACTAAAACAAATATTTAGGTAGCCCAAGGGCCGAAAAGGTTACCGGAGCAAAAAACAATGAGCCATGAAGTGTTTTTTTTTTATGGTAAAATGGCTGTTGTGACCTTATAAGGTCATCAAAAGTTAAATTGAAGGTCACCACTAAGTAAAGTTGTCGTATATGACTTCTGATTTGAATGTACTAACATTAAACCTCCTTCTTGAATCATCTCTTAGTATTTTTGTGCAAAAGTACTCCAGAAAGACTTTACCGTGAGGATAAAGATGCTGACGGGCGACAACGACAGAAGCAACACCATGCTAAATATTGTCAATAGGTCATAGGTGCAGTGCTGATCTGATCTTGGTGCAAAAGGATGCAAGCAAATAGTGACATGTACATCAATATATGTCATGTACCATTGAAAAATATCTGAAATCAACTGTTTTATTCTTATACTACGAATAAGCATCCACCACCATTTTCTATACTAGTAGTCATATCATCATGATCATGGCCAGCCGGCTGTGCAAAAACATACTAGATCTAGTACTAGTATATTATATACCATATATAAAGGGGAATTATCGTGAACTGTATAGCATGTATAGAGCTCTGTGCAAAATCAAATATATCTCGAGATGATTCATGGCATTGATTCAACGCTGGAATGTTTAATGAAATCTGAAGAACTAATTAGATCTAACTACATGATCAATTTATTGACAATTATGTAAACACGACAGCTCACAGGGTTCAATCTACAGAAGCCCATTGAGGTCAGATACTGTAAGGTGTGAAAATATATTTATCTGGCGGCCGCCACATAATTATTTTAATCATATATAAGCGGCCGACACTTAAATATATTTTCTTCAGAACACTAAATTGTGAGGACAAACACGATAATTAGTGGATATTTCATTGGATTTAGGAAGTATTGACATCATGAGCTGCTTCTGACCAAGAATGTGAGTACCATTCCTGATTTTTAGCCAGTAAGAGCAGACTCAAAGTTCCGACTTTTTTTTGTCGGGAATTCAGCAGAATTCTAATACGGGAGGCATTTCGTTTACGGGCCTCTGGCCCTCAGAGAAGACGATTTTGTTTGTCTACGGTAGACCCAGGTGCCGCCACCCTTGAGCGCAGAGCACTTCACGCTCGACTCGAGAGTAGCAGCACATTGGTCTAGGAGAGTCGGATGTCAGTGAGAGTGCTGAGTGAGAGTGACCAGGGGGTGACTGTCAGTGTCAGCAGTGTGAAGAGGTGTGATTTAGTCTTAGAATCTGGGCCTACTGTACCTTATAAAACACCGCAGCATTCACTGATGATCCAGGAATATCAAGTTATGACTATCGAAGCTGTGCAAGGGATGTTTTAAATTTCATCAATTATGATGCAACAAAAATAAATAGAAGGAAAACACAAGCCGCCACACGACATGTGCAGTGTGTTGCGTGCAATACACAACTTCCGACTCAAAGACCACGTGCAAGTCATGTGACCGGTTTCTAGAGGCGTTCCGAAAACAAATGTCAATTTTATTATTCATTGCCCGTCGTACAGTATGAACGCGCATATAAGACCATCACCTATGCCACCTATATCATGGCCATGGATTACCCCCCCCCCCCCCCGCCTTCACGACTATTTCTAGGTTTAGGTGTTCTGTAGAGATTTTAGCAAGACGAAAATATATATTCAAGAAGATATATTTAGGACAATGTGAAAGGTTCATTGAAAAACGAGAAGAAAATATTTGAAACACCGATAAATAGACATTTTCATATTCCAAGACCGAATCCATAAGACACATTTTACAAAATCAGTGTGAGTGGTCTAATCCGAGTGATACTAACAGGGCCGGATTAGGATGTAATGAGGCCCTAAGCCAAATTAGTAATGGGGGCCCTTTGTATATATGGTAGGGTATGTGACCGAGCGAAGCGAGAGAACCTTGCGATCTGGGGATTCGGGGGGTGCCGTAAGCCCCCGGAGAAAATTTTGCTGAATTGAAGTCTGTAGGAGCTTTCTGAGGTATACTTTAATACTTGAGTTGCAAGATACACAAAGACAAAAACAAACATTTAATGAATTTTATTAGGCATTTGAACTTCACATCAGTACACTTCGAGCTTTCTGATAGCTGAATGCATTGATTATGTCATCAAATTTAAGTTTACGCAGTTTATCTGGTTCAATGTATAAAATACTTAGTGAACACAGTCGTTCTTGTCCCATTGTCGTGCGTGTTTCACTTTTTATGCGTTTCAGACTGAAATTGAGCGTGTCTCCTTGTAGGCAGGACATTAATCTAGATATCTATTTCTCAACACAAGAAAGCCTGTTTTTCTATTATCACCATATGCCAGAGTTTTCCTAAATCTGTGGAGGCCGTGAAACTGAATGGGGGGGGGGGATAAAACTGCAGCTGCCCTGGAACTTTGGGGGCCCAGGGATTGTAGGGGCATGGAATTGCGTTGCGGGGCCCCAAAAATGCAGGGGCCCACACTAAATGCCCCGGAAGTGTGCGAGCCTTGGATTTGTCAGGACTAAAAAATGTGGCACCCAAAGAGTGCTGGGCCTGGGCCCCCAAGTTGGATCTTCACAGCTGGGAGCCCCAAACCTGCACACGTCCAGCCCAAACACCTGTGTATCCAGTATGGGCCCAGGCCCACTGCACGCAATGCATCGCGAAGCCCGGTTCGCAGCACGTTCGCGCAACAAGCGCGTGACTTTTGGGGCCTCATGGGGCCCCCAAAACTGTGGGGGCCCTAAGCCATGGCTTATTTGGCTTGATGGCTAATCCGGCCCTGGATACTAAAGTATCAAAGTCAAAGCCATGTGAACATCACGGAATGCAGGGAGGTTTTTACATGTATATCTGTTCCAATCAGGCATAGGTTATTTTAATTTTTTAATTGTTAATTGAATCATTAAATTAACTCAACTAATTTAATCTAAATAATTAAATTCCATTTTTGGGTTAATTTAATTCCTAAATAATTATTTTTAATTGATATAAATTAATGCAATTGAATCACAATTAAAAAGCAGTTCCCAGCATCAACTATACATTTGATAGTTCGCATTGTTAGCGTTGGCCAGACAAAATCTACCCCCCCCCCTCCCCCCCCCCCTCACATACACAATAAGGGCTTCCTTAATAAATGGACCCCCCCCCCCCTCCAAAAAAAACAAAGAAAAAACAAAAACAAAAAAACAAAAAAAAACAAAACAAAACAAAAGCCCATACTTTAGCCCATCTCGGTGATATAATCTTCTTAGAATCTCAAACCCGAATTCAAAGGCAGAAAAGTCATTGATCATAGACAATGTTTATTTGGCCAAGGTCGTCAGGCCAAATACCAGTACTAGCAGTCAGTGGTGTGGTTGTGTAATCTAGATCTGGACAGTATATTGAACTGACACGAGAGATCCTGTAGAGATATATGCTAGAGATTCTATCATAAAGCATCACACAAACATCTGCACCCTATAGAAAAAGATATATAATAGATATATAATAGAAGTTGCCGGAAAATCGGGTTCATCTCTTATAAGTTTACTACATATATCCGAAGTTCAGTTTGTGCAGATATGTAAATTCCCAAGACTTCAGCAAATATATATACGAGGGAACTTCCAGTAATGGAGAAAGTAATTGTTAATTTAATTAATTTAATATGTCATTTAATTGTAATGTAATTAATTAAATTGATGAAATGTGTTGAATGTAATTTTATTTAATTGCATCCTGTAATTAATTTAATTGAATTGCATGATTTATAGTTTAATTGTAATTCAATTAATTAAAAATCCAAGTTGATTGACCCATGCCTGGTTCCAATACTGGACAAAATTCTGTGCAGAACATCACGTCCAAGCGCTGTCGGTGAACATGGCTGTGTTATATCCATTTATATATATATATATCGTTTATTCATCATTGTTCAACATGATACTGAAAACTAGATGTAATAGGTACAAAAGAACAACAACACATCATACAATCATCACAGTGAATAAATTATGATGTACATATATTGGTGATCAAGTCATTAATTTCGTTCGCATTGAAAAAGGTATAGGTCTGATTCTCTTTAAGAGAGATCAAGTCTTGTATCAACGCCGCCTGGCTGGCACGAATGGGGTCAGGTTGACATCCATTAATATGAGAGAATATATCAGAACTAAATCGGTCTTTATCGAGTTCTGCTAGGAAGGTTAAGTAGTTTTCTTACACATTTCCTCCAGGCAACGAAAATCCTTTCCACATGACTATCAGTGAAATCCCATAGATTGGAACCATACAGTGACATACAAAAATTTTTGAACAGTTCATATCTCAGATCATGGGGTACATTATGGAAATGACCATATACCATATTAAACCGAATGCTGAACTCAGATATAACACTGTCAATCCTATCCCTGTTCACATTATCAGCAATCACATGACCTAGATGTGGGTGGCTTGACACGTATTCGATCACACCATTCATGAAAATTAGCTCATGTGATATATCCAATGGTTTCTTCGAATAAGCCAGAAGTTTACTTTTAGACGAATTAAACATTACATGGTATTCTGCACCATAATCAGCGCAAATGTCGATCATTTTCCGAATACCGGACAGTGTAGGAGCCAAGAGTGTTACATCATCAGCATAACCAAATGCACCAGTGAAATATTGTCCTATATGACAGCCAGATCCAGATAATCTGAGCGACAACAGTAATTCGTCAATATAAATATTAAATAGCAAAGGCGACAACACGCCCCCTTGCTTCACACCGTTAACTACAGAACAACTGTTAGTGACAACATTAGACCATTTAACACGTAATGTTCTGATTTGTGTATAGATTCAACAGGAACCTCACAGTTACTGGAAACATATTACGTTTGATTAATAACCAAAACAGTTTTATATAATGCACACGATCGAATGCTTTGCTTGCATCAAGCATTACTAAATACACATTGGAGCGATTATTTAAGTAATATTGTATCACTTCATTAACAACAGCTGTACATTGAGTTGTAGAGTGACCAGGTTTGAAACCGAACTGCAAGTCGGTCGTTTTATAAACTTGTCTATGTACACTATTTACAATGTACTGGTACAATACTGTTGTACAAAGATATTTAGTGGTCATTACTATTTTTGGTATGGACAAAAGCCTAAAGGCTGTAAAACTTCCTGGGATGCCACTTAATTGTGTAGGATCTTATACATCATGGTGACGCTGGCCTTTTTCCTTCGATGTGCTAGTGGTTCCCATCCGAGCTCAGTCAACATGAGGGTTATGCTGTCAGTGGGGTAGCCGTACACAGTCTTGGACACTACAAGTTTGGCTGCCTTTCTCTGCACTGCCTCGAGCTGGTTCTGCAGAATTGGTTGTAGGGTTGCAAACGGTTGAGCAGTTCTCTAACCTGGATTGTGTGAGTAACAGGTATGCTCTCTCTTTGGTGGATCGGGAGCATCCGTGAAGCTCCCTGCAGAGGAAGCCAAGGATCTGCTGTGACGAGCAGACAATGTTTGTGATGTGATTGTTCTACTTCATGTTCTTGGTGAATTCGACCCCCAACTCCGAGTTACTGCTGAGACGATGTGACTGTGAGTCTCTCCCCTTTCATGGTGTACTGGGTTTGGTAGGAGGATCTTTGTTGGGTCACAGTCAGGATGTTACATTTCGAGATGTTGAACTGTATATCTGCCACTTGTCTGCCCATAACAATGGTTTGTCCAGGTCTCGTTGCAGAACTTTCTGGTCTTCCGGCGTGTGTATGCTACGATACACCAGTGCACAGTCATCTGCAAAGAGCCTGATAGTGGATCAAATGTTTCCAGTGATGTTATTGATGAGGACAAAAACAGTATAGGCCTCAACACTGCTCCTTGTGGGACACCAGATAGAACGTGAGATGGATGAGACGCTGTGCCTTCATTATATATTAGAATCAAACGATTTTGACACTAAAGTGACATGAAGGAATCTCAAACATCAGGATATAGACCTTAGTAAAGGTAATATTCAAGGGATAAAAGTTACCCATAAAATTTTGTTTGGCTTGATGTCTAGATGTGACGTGACAGAAGTCCAGAGGGATCTCTCTTGATCTGAGACAGGAGACGTGAAACCGTGTTGTTTTCTTTAAATTTTCAATGAAAATTATTAACAAACATGAGCCGAGGGGCTAAGAAAGTTTGCCGGACAATATATGTTTTGCATTTTATATATTAGCCATTTTGTCCCATGGTCACTGGTCACTGGTCAAATACAAGGTTACAACAGTTTTTCAGCATTTACCTGGTATTACTTCCTATATGTTTTGATTGCTAGGATATTACTAGGCTGTAAATTTTCGATAATGAGAGATATAATAGTATTATTTACTTTCCTTTGATCTTGAAAATGGAGTCAAAGGTCGAAATAAAGGTCATCAGAATATTCGGCATATATCATATCCTGTATGTCCACAAATGATTGTCAAGTTTTAAAGTCTGTCATGAACGAGATATTACAGTCTGTAGCCATTTTGTCCTGTGACCTTGAAAATGAGGCCATAGGTCAATATCAAGTTCATGACAATATTGAGCGAACACAATTTCCTGTATGTTCACAATTGATTTCTAAGCTGTAAAGTCGATGATAAGCTAGATATTAGCCATTTTGTGCTCTGACATTGTAAATAAAATCAAAGATCAAGTTCAATTAATACGTCACGTTATTTTACGTGATATGACCTTTCTGGTGACATATGGTTTTCCCGCCAAATTTTTGGCTCAATTCGTAAAATTCTATATATTTGAACTCCTGCACCTTACACGGAAATTATCGGAAAATTATCACGTGTTTGAACATTATCATGACCCGTTCCCACGATCGATGATGAAATAAATATGCATATTTCTTAACCATTTTATTCCACTTAAAAGGGATGAAAAACGTATGTTTACGTGTTCGAGATCATGACCTTGACGAGAGAAAAATGCTTATTTCTTTGAAACTACATGACTAGTATAAGACCCTTCCATGGCGTTTGTGACTATATATGATGTGACATATGTTTTGTGCAGTTTTGGTTGTAACATCACAAAAATAATCTTGTTATCTTGGAATATGGGGTAAAAAAAACATGTTGTGGAACACAACATAGATCGGGGGCAAATTGACTATGAAACAATACCCCTTTATTATCATAAAGAGTGGATCAAGTGTAATAAATAAAATAATGAATTGTAACTATATTCTCAATAATATTTTGTATGGCGCCTCTGGAATCGAGCAAAATCAGCAAGAATGACCACGTGGCAATGTTTGCCACCAGCAGTAGAGGATTACCTACCTGATTACGTCATTTTACGACATGTATCAAACGAGACTTATAGGCCCTAATTATATTCAGCATATATATAATTTCCTATAAAATTATGTGCACATTTGATTCCTAAGCTGAGATTCGATAATAAGCGAGATATTAGCCATTTATTAGCCATTAGCTATGACCTTGAAAATGAGGTCAAAGGTGAAATTCAATGTCATAACAATATTCAGCATATATCATTTCCTATGTGTCAACAATTGATTAATAGTCTCTAATCTAAATATTAAGTGAAGAGGATTGAACATGGGAAAGTCCCATTGTAGACCCGTTGACAAAATGAAAATGGCTGCCGCACGCAGATCGATGATTCAAGCGCAAGAAAACTTATACACGTCACAGAGGTATATGAGGGGAATTTCTTGAAACAAAAATCTCAAACTGTCCGCCAAAGTCAGAAATTGAAAAAAAAATAAAAAAAATGCCCCCTTTTTAGAATATTTTTAGTGCAAAATTTCACAAAGATTTGACTGTGAACTTTAAGGATAAAAATGTGGATTGACTGACGACTGACGCAACGCTATGCTAATAGGTTATCAGACCATAGTCCGGTGACCTAAAAACTGCTGTTGGCCGTTTCAAATCCCTTCGAGACGTTTTTTTTTTGCAGCAATAGTAATACCACGTTATAATTTTGTATAAAATGTCAAATTGCATGCACATGGAGGCTATACATCAAGTCTGAAGGCGGAAATCAAAATACCATTTTGGTTCACATATAATGCCATGGTCCACTACTGAAATGAGGTCATGACCTTATATGCGCATCGACACGGTACCAAGGTCGTGAGAAAAATTTTCACTCCGTTTATGACATCCCAATATCAAACATGGCTGCGCCCAAGAAAAACGTACTTTGAGGTCTTCGTGCAGGTTTTTCGAAGGAAAACAATTGTTTAAACATGAATCGTGTACGCTTGTCGTTATTTACGCGCTCTCCAGTACATAGAACTATTTCAACCTCTAGAAGTAACGTACTTTCAAAACTACAAGCACCGAAATGGCGAAAAGTTGCACTGTTGACAACCGGCATCAGTTTGACAGCCGTATATCTGACTGGTTTGAGCAAAAGGACACAGAACGTGCTGTATGCAGATGGTGGCGGACCACCAAAATACAAACCAATCAGAAAGGTCCTACTTTTTGGTATTTATAAAATATGATACTACGTATGACATGCAACACTGTCTGAGCCTTACTTGTACATGTAAAATATATGGTCAATTAAAATTTCAGTTAAAATTATAGTCTAGAACTAGATTTAGGCCTATAAGACTTTAACATGATGATATCCTAAATATTTACATTATGATTTGTTCATGTATTTAATATGGCTATCGAAAATTGCTCACTGTATCGTACATATACTTTGTGACCCCTGTTTGATATTAAATACATGTACAATGAAATGAAGACTCACGGCAATTTCAATTTCTCATCATTATTACAGATTAGAAGTGATACAGACACTACGGGACTGAAACTAACACTCTTCCAATATCAGACTTGTCCCTTTTGTTGCAAAGTGCGAGCATATCTCGATTACCATGGATTCTCATATGATGTCATAGAAGTCAACTCCGTATGGCGAACACAAACAAAATGGACCAAGTACAAGAAAGTTCCGATACTGGTCTGCCACGGCATGGGCGAAGACGGCTACTTGGTATGTATTGGTGGTGTGTGCCAGTCATTTTGAGAAAATATCTCTGTATATTTCTAGGATTTTAGGTATTGAACATGTCAAATTACGTGGTATCAAAGTATCTGCTTTAATAATAGATGCCTTACTTTTTTTTCAGCAAATCAACGATTCATCAGTCATCATCAGCGCTCTGGAGACTTTCCTTGTTGACAAATCACAACCGCTCGACAAAATTCTCACTTACTACCCTTCGATAGAGAGCAAAAATCAAAGGGGCAAAACAGTTTTGGAATTCCCCAACAGATACTTCATCATGTACATGGACAAAGGGGTCGTTGGGAAAACCGCTGAGCAGGGAAAGTGAGTTGTTAAAGTACTGTACTTGATTATCAGGCAGTGTTGCATCTGTGTACATCGTAAGCATCCATTTATTATACAGAATACAGTTCAAGTATGTTCTACATCATTCTTAGTTTAAGGGAAATACAAACCCTGAGTCAAACCACTGGGGTAAATTGAGCCCATAGCATTTATGCTCTGTTATCGCTTATTCACTTACATTTATCCTTAGTATCTCAGAAGCATTCTTCATAGATTTTTATAAGTACAATTTTGGACCCACTGATGAAAGCGATGATAAATATAAAGCCTTAATCTGAAATCCTCCAATGCATCGCTAGGCCTTGACTTCTAATTGATTGACTCAATTTTCAGAGAGGAACGCAAGTGGCGATCGTGGGTGGACGACTGGTTTGTACATACGATATCTCCAAACATCTACCGGACTCCAAGCGAGGCACTGGCATCCTTCCAATACTTCTCCAGGGTCGGAGAATGGGAGAAAGTTTTCTCGACTCCGGAGCGACTGACTGTGATCTACATGGGAGCCATTGCTATGTACTTTGTGGGCAAAATGCTCAAGAGGAGGTAAAACATATGGTATTATTGAATACCATTGAAAATTTTTTATTCATACTAATATAATTATACTGTAAACCCCTTTAATTTCATGTCCATTTCAGTTTGTGTTTCCAACATATGGATTTGTTTGCAGCCGTTTAATTTTGCGTTTGCATTTCGAATCAATTTATATGGTTTGTGGAAGACAAAATTCGTGTCCAGAAATTTTGAGTTCCAAATAAAAAACGCGAATATTAATGGACATGAAATATTAAGGGGTTTACAGTAGATCTTTTACCGGTATAAAGATAATCATGATAATAGAATACTGTAAAATGTGATAATTTTCACTGCAAGATTTGAGCCTGGGAAGTTTCAGTTTGTTCAATGATACAAATACTATCAACATTCACCATACAGACACAAGCTCAAGGATGACGTGAGAGTTTCTCTGTACGACGCCTGCGATAAATGGGCAAGAGCCATCAGCGACAAACGCAAGTTTATGGGTGGCAAGGAACCCAATCTTGCAGATTTGGTGAGAACTGTATTGCTGAATGTTATTTATATGTCATCTGTAGTGCCAGTGCATAAATTTCAGAATTATTTCTCGAGCATCAAGTCTTAGCACACTATGATACTGACTATACATTACATTGCAGACTTTTGCGGCCACGTTCATGGACGTTATAGTCTTGTTTATACTCAGATTTTTGTCATTGCCAGATGCAACAATACGTCTGGCTTTACTCTTCATGCATTTTTTTCATCATTTTTACTTGCAGTCCATGTACGGAGTGTTGAGCGCTATAGAGGGCTGTGGCGCCTTTGACGAAATCCTTCAGAACACTACCATAGGTCCCTGGTATTACAATGTACAGAAACTAGTACAGTATCGTGGCGGAGAGGCGAAATGAATAGGCTACTTCTTTCTAGGTTAAATTGTATATAAGTGCATGACTGTATCAACGGAACAAAGCTCTACAGATACTATGGATTTCTGATCTTCCCTTCTATCTATGCTATTTAAACTTGGAGCATAATATTCGTCTTGATAATTTGATGGGAAATGAATGAGTTCATACTCGTTCACTATATTTCTGAAGATAGGAAAATGAGTAAAGATCTGTGACATTTATTGGTGACATTGGCGAGGGACACTGGTTGGACAGCAAAGAAAATTTATCTTCATGTATGGCTTGGGCGACAGAAGGATACACTTACATGGTCGACACTGACCACAGATCGTCTACTCTTTATTCAATTTATTTATTTATTTTTGCTATCATTTCTATAATTTTGCTGGTTCATCCTACGGCAAAACAGTATAAGGGATCCAAACATTACTCCAAACAGTTGCTGCATGTGAAACATTGTACAGTTGTCTTTGCTTAAACTGTTGTACTATTGTTGCTACAAATAAAACATTGTACAAAAGTAACCATTTTTGCTGTATATGTTGTACTATTAATGTGTCTTTGCTGTGTTTATTCTCTGAACAATGCTACATGAGCCAGTGAGATGCATTCAGCCTGGAGATATTTAAATTAAAGAAGTTTATTTTTAAAGAATATATACATACCGTACATAAAGGCACATCGTATGTTCCCATGCGATAATACCAGACAATTTTCACAAATCTTTTTTGAGGTGGCCAAAACCTCGACTTTGAGAACTCGTTCATTTGGGTCGAATTCGAGGTCACCAAAAGAAGCCCCTAGGTGACTTCCTATAATACATACCCGACTCTCGTCATGTGTTTCATTTCTATTGGCCAATATTTAAACACACTATACACAGAGTGCCCAATATTATATTAATTTTATTCGGAGCATCGCTTCATGAATCTGTGAAATGGACAAATTACTTTAATTAAATAACTGTTTTACCATCCAATCGCCAATATGTCCTGGACCATATCACTAGTTCAATCTTGAAAATGTTTTTATTCTTGAGCAAGTTCACTGGTACAAGTATGTATGACATTAATTTTGAAGTGTTTTCCCACAAATTAATTGACACTGTTTTTCTTTCAAAGAAATAAACAAATGTGCCGTTATATGTTTATATGTACTTTTTTTACTGCATAATGTACAAAATTCAACAAACAAATTTCAAAACATTCATAAGTCTTGTCTGCTATTCAAAATGTATTCAACAACAAGGTATTTTTTACTACCAATTCAATAACATTTTAATCATATGACTACATACATGTACATTAATATGCTGTATAGTTGCAGATATTGTGTCATGAAAAATAGTATATCCTAAACCACGAAAAGGATTCTGAAACTTATATCAAGCAAATGATGCAACACAGTCAAACTCTACAGACACCAAGGCATAATGATACCTTGGAGGCAACTGATTTGGAATCATTAACAAAATTGTATTCACAAGAAAGTCTTCATACAAATTAATCAGGAATGTTTGGGGAAATGCAAATCGTAAAGTGCTCATCAGTCTATGCTCACACACACAGTGGCAGCAAAATTATCACAATTTCAAAGTATTCACTACAGGTACGACGTATATACAATTAGTGGTGATCTGAATGATATGTGGGAAATGCTGCATTGTTACATGTGCTATTGTGATTACAAATTTGATCACTGACTAGCTGCACTGTGATCTCGATAACAATTGATCAAATTCTCTGGAGGTCAAGGCTTGATGATGCCCCAGAGGCATTGCGTTATAAAGCACCAAATCCTAGCATATGAGTACCAGTAGTCCCAAGAGATACTAAGTGAGATCGATGGTCCTGAATCGACGGATCAACCCTAAGATAAATTGGGTCATTCCTGATGGTACATGAATCAAAATATGACGTTTCTCAACTCTTTCCTGAACATTTTTTTCCTATTTTGATCCAATACATTCTATTAAATTTGGCCTGACCGTCTAGCCGAACCCCAAGGCCCCCTAAAACATCAACAGTGATAATTGCTCAAGATATGTTGGAGTTCTCGTCTAGAAATCATACATGTATGGTAGAAAAGAAGAAACAAATTCTGCTGAAACCATAAGCAAAATGCCGTACGAATTGTCTCTGCACATTGCTATGACTTTGGCACGATATGACTTTTTTTGGCATGATATGAATCCCTCAGTTTACTTTCTTGTCTTTGGCGATGAACTCGTTTATCCTGAAAGTAAAATGCAAAGACATCATAATATCATGAACATAGTGATGTGTGTTTCCATTTTGAATACTTTACGGAGTCCTTGATCATAACTCAGTTCGCATCATCTCTTCAGAAAAGTACAAGATATCAAGGCGGACAAGAGGGACTTCCTTAACCCGGCAACCCCTATCATTTATCCTTCATCACTGGGCCTGAAAACACCGTTGAAGTTTCATGAAATTGAAGGCTCAATGAAGTTTCGTGAAATGGATATAAGGATAGGTTTGTTAGATGATAAAGGATCCATTGACAAAACAATACATTACCATGGATTGGGAGGAGGCACAAGGGAAGAGGGTGTTAAAATCATATAGATCACAGACAAATGTTGGGAATCAATCACCATTGCAATGAGTAGAGACGTTAAGGTGACCTCTACAGTGTTCACAAGACAGTGCATGCAATACACGTAAGTTCCTGATTGAAGTTTATCTCTGATGTAGAGAGATGGTGCGATAATATCACATAATATTATAATACTACATTAACGCTACAACTGAAACACTAGATGTATAAGATACACTTTACCTGTCATATATCACAGCATGCACGCCATTCTTTTTCAGTGTTTCTATGACAACACTATCACTGTTCTCACTCCCCCAGCACATCATAACCAGGCCCAAGTCGTGCGCTCGCTTCACCAATGAAAAATCGTTCAAGATATATTCAGAGATTGGGTTCACTCCCTGAAAACAAAAAGACATTTCATTAGTAACGCTACTAACAATATTTGAGTGGATATTGTACATGTACTCAAGGTCATCTGAGATCAGATTCAAGGTCACCAAAAAGAGCCCCATATATATCGGTACGACTTTCTATAAGCTCTCAATTCACTGCATGCATCTAAGCTCAGACTTCATGTGTTTAGTGTCCAAAAACTACATGTGGTTCTTTGCAGATAAAATTCGTAATAATAAATCCCTTCCCTAAATTTTCCTTTCAAATTTGGGAAAGATTCATCCAGACTTTTATGATGATAATATGCAAGAGGATGGACGATAGACACAAAAAAATACCAGTAGATTATCGGACCATAATTCCTGTAACCTGAGGCGCTAAGGGAAAATTCAATATCACACAAACCAGGAAGCCCTCAGCAGCAGCGAACTTAAGCGCAATGGGCACGTCCCTCGTCCGCCGGTCGAGGAAAGCGTCATAGCGTTCAACCTCTCCCTGGGTCAGATACAGCACCGGGAAACGCCTCTGCTTCAGATTCAGTCTGACATACAGGGAACGAAAAATATGCTGATGAATGTATCAAACTAGACATAAAAGCCTATAGGCTTTGTGGCATCCCCCAATTTTTCTTTTCTTTTCTAATGGTGAAACTTGACTGTTATTATAATACATATACCAGGATTATTGAACACAGGTGGGAGTGTGAGTTCAAATTATAGCAGTTGCTCACTAGACAAATGTCCATCAGATATTTGTTTTAATCTCAATAGGTATTAAATGTACAGACATGACAGACATTCATAATACAAGCAAAAAGGAAATTATTCTGGGTTCTGACTAAGTAAAACAATGATAATTTGGTCACTGCATGTGAAATACAGCTAGAAAACAAAACAATGCATGTAGTTTCATCCAGATAAACACAGTGCTGTTTTAACTGAATACAATGAACAATTGACAGGCAACCAAGGCCCAGGCAGACCTTCAAAGCTGTTATCTTCAGTTTGGGTCATCATTATATAACCACCTATTGTTTTCTTTAGAAAGGGAAGGAGGGCATTGTTCCAACTTGTTGGTGTTAGTATAGTAAACTGGGGTGAAGGGACAGGAGAAGGGGGGGGGGGGAAGAGGGGCAGTGCATACAAGTCACTGATACATTGCTACATTCATATGCAGATTAGACTGGCTGACAGTGGAACCACCTATTGTTTTCTTTAGAAAGGGAAGGAGGGCATTGTTCCAACTTGTTGGTGTTAGTATAGTAAACTGGGGTGAGGGGACAGGAGAGGGGGGGGGGGGAAGAGGGGCAGTGCATACAAGTCACTGATACATTGCTACATTCATATGCAGATTAGACTGGCTGACAGTGGAGGTGGGGGAGGGAGGGGGGGGGGGGGGGGGGTATTGCCTTATCACAGGCTACAATGAACAATTGACAGGCAACCAAGGCCCAGGCAGACCTTCAAAGCTGTTATCTTCAGTTTGGGTCATCATTATATAACCACCTATTGTTTTCTTTAGAAAGGGAAGGAGGGCATTGTTCCAACTTGTTGGTGTTAGTATAGTAAACTGGGGTGAGGGGACAGGAGAGGGGGGGGGGGGGGGGAAGAGGGGCAGTGCATACAAGTCACTGATACATTGCTACATTCATATGCAGATTAGACTGGCTGACAGTGGAGGTGGGGGAGGCAGGGGGGGGAGTATCACAGGCATTACTGAGCAGGGCTCTCATATACTGCACTGGCTGAGAGGGCAGAGCCTAGACTCATGCTGGACATGCAGGCTGCAGTCAGTGAATACAGTAGCATGGCTCAGTCACAGTATTACATCTGCATGGGGGCAGGTGAGGGAAAAATTCCAAGTCCAAAAAAAAATACACCCAAAAAATTTTTTTCTCCTGGAAATTGCCTGAATCAAATTATGACATTGACAGGAATCGCCCGATTTTTTTTTCCAAAATGGCCGCCAGCGGCCATCTTGGATTTCGGATCTCGACGAAAAACAATAGGGGTTAGGAGCAAATTATTTCGGATGAGCTGTGAAAATTTCGGAAAGATAGATCAAGGCGTTCAAGAGTTATGATCCGGAAACCGAACGGCGGAAGAAAAAAAAAAAAAAAAAAAAAAAAAAAAGAAAAAAAAAAAAAAAACAGACAAAAACATAAGGCCTCCCGATTTTCAATCGGGATGCCTAATTAATGTACAATCTAAAGTATATTTAAGATACATGTTACATGTACATATATCACAGGGTCCTGAATGGATTGCTTTTTTATTTCTAGCAGAATGATGAGCCAAAATTAAATTTTATTAGCATAACTAGACACTTTCAAATTCCCAGTGGCTGACAACAATGTGGATGTATTCTCCTGATGCGCAATTACATTTTTATTAAATATTTATACATTCAACACCACGTCAGCATCTTACACCACTGTCAATGTCTAATGTTTCAGACCTGAACTGGATCTATTTCCACTGCATTCAGTAATATATTTAGTCAGTGAATTTATCCATCAGTACAAGCTCTAAACACGGTTATCAACATATTTACATGGAATTTCACTTACGCAATGCAGACATCTGGATTGAAGCAGGATAGTATGACCCTCCTTGACTCCACATTTGCGTGAATGGTCTCCAGGATGATGTCTAAGTATTGGTTGATGTCCATGGCCCAAGTCATCCCATCTTCCAAGCTTCCATTCTGTGGAATTTTAGTGGTTTTTATTTCCTGACAAGCTTAACTATTTGACAAGCCTAACAATCCTCAGCCTGTTCATATAAGTTAAATGTCTCGAAATAACATCACTACATGTACACAAAATCAGCAAGATTTTGAGAAAAGCGGAAAATGTATGAAATTGGCATTTTTATCATGACGAAAAAATATTCAAGGTAAAATGGTACATGTATGTACTTATTGGAAAATTTTTCACGCCCCCCCCCCCCCCAAAAAACCCTACAAACTAAAGATATTTAATATTTATGCACTTTGATCCCTTTGAGGATACAATAATGTTCCATACCCTGAGTAAGTTTGGGTATTTGATCTCCACGTTAAAACCAAGAGAGGGGTCGACTCTCTGGAAGACTTCGGTGAGGGTTGGAAACAGACGTTCACACTCGTCAGGTGTATCGCAGGGTACAACTGTTCAAGGAATTCCACACAAAATGTATCGCATTTGGTGAATGCAAATGATTTGTAGGTGAACATGTAATTTTTTGGGTATCATTTCGGCTCTGAATCTTCACTACATGTATATTTACCTCCTTCATTTGCGAGGGCAAATCCTGCCTGGATTGAAAACAACAGACAAGGTAAATATGCATTCACTCAAAAACATAATCCCATATACACATCATAGCAGCTGATTTGTAACTAGACGTTTTGTCACTAGGACTGACTGTATCTCCTTATCATGCCTCGTATTACAGCTTCATACATGTATATACTGGCACAGGATACTTGGGCTTGTTGTGAATGATACTCAAGGCAACGCTGATGCATTATGAGATCAGCTTCATGTAGAAATTCCTACTATACATGTATGTTGGAGTGAATCGATAAGAAGTATCGATTTTGAAGCAACGTGTGAAAATATTAGGTCACCTACATGCTCACATGAGTTAAGACCCTGTAGACAGCCAATCTTTTAGGCTGATATAAACATACTGGTGGCAACATACTAAACAGTACAAATTCAAAATCATTTGATGAAATGCAACTGGTTTCACAAGAAAGTGTCTACACAGACAGTCGACGAAATTTGACGATTGTGAATCCATATTATCCGCCACACTCTGTTTGCGGGATGAAGTCCAACAAGAATTTTATCTTTTTTTTCATATTCAAAATTAATGTCTAACTTACCATATTACGCAGTTCATCAAAAGTCAAGTCCTGAACATGAATATCTCTGTATGCGGCACTGGAATCCTGATAGAAAACAGATCGATCAGTCCAAAAACGGTTAATATTAAAATGAAATCCATGGTTTGAAATAACATAAAAGTATATAAGTATGGAAAGTGTTGTTTCGAGCATTCAGTATTATGGCTATTAATCCCCATAGAATATTGACATCCGTTAAAATCTCGATGAAAAGACTCACATCGGAATTTGGAAGACGGCAGACAAAGTCATGGAAGACGAGCGGAACTTTGTCTTTGGTGAGCTGAACATCAAATTCAACATAATCAGCACCCTAAAATTGGAAGCAAGAGTGATAATACTCCTTATTCATTTCAACATACACTTATGGAGCAGAACAATACACATATGGAGTTGTTTTTCAAACAAATTGACCCAAATGCTTGAAAGGTTTCCAGAGAAATGTACAGTATTATGCCTCAAAAGTTGTGGCAGCTAGACGGATACGAATAGACGACTAGATGAACACAAGTATTTGGCTGGACAAACGCACTGCCATGTGAAAAGGTCATGTCCATAACCGAAAAAATATTATGACAAAGGCTGATGTGCTTACGATTTTTGCTGCCTCATTGAAACTTTTCACTGTATTCTCGATAATGTGAGGAGCCCTGGAAAAAAAATAAAATATATGAAATTGGATTGGATATCAACTCAGTGCTAAACACACGCTTCATCATATAACTTACTGATTTTTAGAGCGACATTTGCCCATGCCCCTGTGTCCCATGTCCAAGGCCGTCTCCGGGTGGTCCCAGCTGGTTGAACCTCTCCAATCCTTCAACACAGAGTTGGGCTTCACCAGCAGGTATTCAGCTAAATGGGGCACAAAATATCAACAGTACACAATGGCTGAGAAGACATATTGGCTGATATTGACCAATAAATTGATACCCAAAATTGCAACTCGGCTAAGAACCACAACAATATCATGAATATGGGCCGTTACGGAAAAGAAATCCACTCAAGAAACTGACCTTTGACCTCCTGGCCTATATTATTGTTTGACAGTTGTAGGGGCAAGGTCACAATCCCATCACTTCTGTCAGAGAACATGGATGGCAAAATCCTGGCATGACCTTGAACTTTGTGGTCGTCATCGGCCGCCGCATTGGGGTCATATTGTAGCATAGTTACTTTGACACCCTGTTTGGAAAGAAGAATTGATTAATGGGTAATTTTTTTATGTGTATTTCAGCTAAAAATGTATTGTTATATATAGCGTATATGTATTTTTATCGCAGCGAAAAATCAGCCTACAGGCTTGGAAAGAAATGTGCGATGCTAAGCCAAAAGCTCTTTATTTCAGGCCAGGATGGATATGCAAACTGCAAATCCAACTTTTTACATATATTGCTACATATAATAGAATCCAAAGCAATTGAAAGAACAACATTATACTAGATTGAGGCACTAGGTTACTCACCATTGACATAGCTTGTGCACCGATAAGTCTTGTTCGGAAGACAACATACGAGTTATCGTATATAACTACACCATCCCGTCCCTGCTGTGTGAACGCTCCTGCCTCACTACAGAGGTCCTGTCAATTTAAATCCGCAATACTTATACCAACAATATGTATACATTCATATTATGAGTAATTTTTTTACACAAGTAAGAGGTTTTCTTGTTACCATGGCAACTGATTTCAACTGATTTTGACAACATGAATTCAAGGGATATTATATTTCATGTACTGTGAAGTACGAGCATAAAACTCAAGAATCCGTCAAACTTTGATAAAACAGTGTATTGTATACATACCACATACTGGAAGTCACCACTATCATTTTCAGCATCAGGAATTTCCTGGAAGGGAAGTAGAGATCTAGCTGTTGAATCATTTTGAATAAAAGAAATTCACAAAAGCGAGTTATTCCAACATACTAGTATAGAATGAGCTTGCGCTCCTTTTGAAAATTATACAGATCACAGAGGTAGAATGACATACATGTATGTGAAATCCAATTTATGCCTAAATTTGATTAAAAGTTGTTCTGAGAAAGTGAACTATACAATCCTAAATAGGGAGTTTTCGAGAATCCTTATTCAATACCTACCTTCCACGTCCAAGTGTGCACCAACCTGAGAGCAATCAAACTGCTGACAGCGAAGTCGACAAGGTGTGGATGCCAACGAGAAATGCAAGCGTAACTCGCACTCATCTTTCAAACTGTCTATTCTGCTGGCCATCTTTCTTTGAACTTTCGATCTAAGAAATATAAAATAGAATGAAAATTAAATCGTATGTAAGCTTACATGTACATCAAACCTGAAAATTTCTGAAAATGTGGATTGGATACGCATGCGCATTCAACCAGAGTAAGACCAATCAAACAAAGCTACGAATTGTAGAACTGTTTTGCTAATTCCAGAACTGTGATTCTGCTCATTCCGCTATTGGTGTTTAAAAGATTTGTAAATTCTGCAGTGACATTCCGAAGCCAACCGAACAAGGAAACAGTCTAGAATCAACAGAACGAAAACAAATGGGCAAAAAAAAAAAAAAAAAATCGGCAAACAAATGGGCCTTATATGCAACATGATCCAATGATCATGCTGGCCAGTGAGCATGTTGTCTTGTTGAGTAAACAGTTTATTGGGGGGTAACTTGAGCAGCCATGCTAGCCTAGGCTCAGCCCAAGCGACGCGAAGCCCAAGCTAGGGTAGGCTAGGCTGGGGGGTGGGCTGGATGGGTCCATGTCAAAACCCCTCCCGGTCAAAACCCCCCTGGTCAAAAGCCCCTTGGTTAAAACCCCCCAGGTCAAAACCCCCTTGAGCTTAACTAAAATATGGACAAAACCCCTCTTTTCTTGGTGATATAGCATGTATGTAATGAAGTGGGAGACTGTCACGATGTTGCCTGAGTGTTTTTGTACATATTATATATATGTTAATATTTGTATATTAAATAATTATATGATTGCTTATTTTTTATATGCAAACCATGACGAACACCTTTCATACTGACATGATAGCCATACATTGACAATCAATCAAGTAGAAAAAACGTTAATGGCAATTATGTGACAAATCCTCTAAGCAGACTAATCCTTCAGGCAAAATGGATATTTCTATAGGAAGTCCATGTACTTGCGGCAAAACCAACCAAGCAGAAGATGTCAGTTTGTTTTTATAATGACCACTACAAATGATGCAACACAGTTTAATATCTACTAAAAGAAGCCACCAACAGCACGTCTTGACCAAACATAGACCATTGTTGTACAACTGTGATGATTCTCAATAAAACATAATTAACGCTTGCATAATGTACATTGATTTTTCCATTTATTATTACATGTACACCAGAAGTAGGAAAAAGAGGGGTTTTGAACGGGAGGGGAGGGGTTTTGACCGTATCGCGGACTGGATGGGGGGGGGGGGGGCGGGTGTCATCATGATGAAATGGGTCTAGTAGATCTATAATACACTATGAAATACACTTTCCCTCATAGTCTTCATGTTTACCTGTATATTATTGCGGCGACTTCTATATTTTGTCAAATTTTGTTCAGCCTACAAAAGGCTACAACTTGTACAAGACTGTCAGGACTAGACTAGTGAGCGATAATACAAAGAGGGTATACATCGATGAAAAGGTAGAGATCCGGTGAGCTCAGTGGGAGACCAGGCTCGCTCGGGGGATCCACCATTTTCCAATTTTCAAATAAATCTGGATAGCTAATATAAGTTTTCACTGTAACAAACCCTTGCTTTGTTGTGAATGACATATAACGTGTAGATTTATACAAAATTTAAAATAATTAAAAAAAAACAAAAAAACAACAACAGTAAACCAAGCAAAACAACTAAAAGAATATCACTGTAAACGGCCTACTGAAACAAAAACAGTAAGGTGTATAAAAAAGAACTATTTTTCAAAGCTTGAAATGAAATATTAGTAGATCTAAGTCTTAGGTCAAACTGCTAAAATTCTTCCAGGGCTTGGCGAAGCTTCCCAGAAATTAGCCCTTACGGACCTCATGATGACGTTGGCGTCTGCTCCATGCATGCTCTGGGACCCCGGGTCAGGGACCCCTCTCACCCCCCCCCCCCCCTCCCCCTCTCCGAATTGTGGATTCATCCTGGACATAGATGTGAGCAACTCGGCGATCTTCTGTCACAGATCGTAGACAGACAAGAACGTAGCCTATACGGCGAGCTCTCTGCTGCTCGCAGGTAAACTCGTACTGCACCATCCCTGGCAATGTGAGCTCCTCGCAGTGGTGACTATGACCAAGCGCTTACGGCATTGCCTGTTGAGGAAACACTTTCGGTTGCGGACTGACCACAGTATGCTCCGATGATTGCTGAGCTACAGTGAATTTAAGCGTGTTGGCTTGCCAAACTCCAGGAGTGTGACATGTAAATGTTACGTTTGACACTCGCTACCTAGGGCGCAAGCACCCCACATTGCGGCATGGCCATGGCGGTAACTATGACCAGGCACTATAGTCCGCCGAACGGGTCCGGCCCGATACATAACAACAGACAGACAATGTCTCTTGTCTGTCTGTTCACCCCCTGTTCGCGGCACAGCGGTAAGTAAATTTTTGACGTTATCGGTTCTAAATTCTTGACGTGATGCGCAATATTCTTGACGTTATGTGCGAAATTCTTGACGATATACTTTTGTGTAGCCACAGAAAGGACAATTGATTACGTTTTAAAATGAAATAAACCTGATATGGAACAATTAATATCGTGATAGTTATGCGCACAGTACACAGATACTATATATATCTTGATATGTAGTCCAACTGTGGATTCAACTACCATTGTAAGTAATATACAATGGGCGTTCGATGGTTAACTCTAAATATTGTTCTCCAGCTCTTGAAAAGGCGCAAAAACCGATCAATAAGTATATGTAATGACTATTTGATTCATCAGTAGTTTGTACAATGATGTTACATACGGAAAAAGTGGTTATTAATAGGGAAACCTACGCATCCCCAATTCTGCACGGCGTTAAATTATTGACGTTATGATTACACAAGTTAATCAATCTTGACGTTATATCACAGAGAAGTTGACGATATTGGTTTTTATTGATTTAAAGAAAAAAATGTTTATAAAAGAAAGAAAAATGTAATAATAGTATTAAATGTATTATTGATAAGTATTTAATATATGTTGACGTTTAACCTGTTATAAGGCGTCATGGTGCTAGTATTCAATATATGTTGACGTTTAACCTGTTATAAAGCGTCATGGTGCTAAATAACAATCGTGTGCTCATTCCATGGCCTGGAAATCTATTATGTACGCAACAGAAATGTTTTTCCCAGCGTGAAGAAAATCCTTTAGGGTATATGTGATTGACCGATGGTCGTTGACATCACCCTATATGTATTTCTTTTTGTTTCCCGACTTTTCTGACGACTCTTTTAGATTCAGCATAGGCCTACATTGGTGTAGAAGTCTCGACATTGCAATAAAAGCCGAGACATTCCGGTGATCTCATCCAATATACTGCTAATATTAATGTCTTAAATTTGGTGGCAATTTAAGTGTTGTTTTAAATTAGTTTGCGGCTGGTATGCGACAATTTCTTTATGCATTCTCCTGCCAGCTATTTATTTCTGACCTCTCCAAGTATAATCAATTTGCGTTATATAAGTTATTAACTACGCCAACAAAGTTACCACTAGAAATGTGTTGTATTGCAGCGATGGACAGTGATACATTGGTTTTGAGCATGATTTTAGTAGGATGTTTTTTTTTTAAAAAACAGACTTGCCTACGGCTACGAAAGCTCAGGGCCAAAAACCAGTACTGGCAGTCAGGCAAAGATATGGCACGTCTAAGTAGACTTTGGGGGAGATAATTTGATTGAGGGTGTTCACAATTTGCCGTGTCATTTACTTTGATGTGACTGATCGTATGACGATCTATATGAACTGTATAAATATTGGTGTGGCGCTTTCGTATGGGAATAAACTGTGTAACCACGTTTTATGTTTTATATGACATCTTAAATGTGTCAGGATGTTTATTTCTTGCATTTTGTAATACGTCATAAGTATTTCCAATTTTGTTTTTAGATTTTTAGCATCGTATTTTATCTGCAAGGGGAAACCACTCTTTTATTCAATTTTACTACTTAATTAAATTGCAATCATGCGTCAAAAATAACGACAAAAATTTCTTACATGGCTTTCAATAACGTCAAGCATGACGAACTAACGTCAATAATACCGAACTTATCATTGTTGGTGGAAAACGACTGACAGGTATGTTTACTTTAACATCTGGGCTTTGAACCTTTCAATGCTTAATCATAAATGAGCTGCCAATATGCTAAAGCTGATTTCCAGTACATAGCGGATTCATTGCATGGAAATAAAATGCATTTAGTACATTCGGATAAGTGCAAGGCACGATCTTCAACTTTTTTTACATCTCGGAGCGTGATTGGGATGCCATAATGCTTCGTCTAACTCATAAATCGAATATATAGTCACCCTGTTACTAATTACCTGAACACAATTAGATAATTCAAGCTGAGATCGCGATAGAACAAAACATAAACAAAGATATCGTCAAGAATTTCGCACATAACGTCAAGAATATTGCGCATCACGTCAAGAATTTAGAACCGAGAACGTCAAAAATTTACTTACCGCTGTGCCGCGAACAGGGGGTGTTAGGGTAACTGATCATCTGGCATCCAGAAGACCATATACCAGTTGCAACAACTCTTTTAATAGCCGAGTTGCAACCTGCTGTGACAGCTGCCGGTTTAGATGGTTCATGTCGTTGGCACAGTACGATCTGTTGTGGCTTTGATGGGTACATGATCAGAAGCGTTCAGGATTCAATCAGAATTACAATACGTGTGATGACGTTGGAGGAGGCGTGTGTCATGACATAATCTGTCACACTGGCAGCTCTACTGTGTGGTCTGTATGTATGCTCACGAGGGTATGGAACTGCTATTGTCAGACCAAAACCTGTGTTCTGACGGTCTTGCCAGGTGTGGGTTGAGAGCAGATGGGGAAGATGGAGAGAAACTTTGCAGTTTCCAAAAATCACAGTGTGGACAATACCATGTTTGTCTAGCAGTTCCTCCACTTCACAGCAAACATCAGTATATTGAGCAACAGTGTTGACTTATCGATCACATTGTAATAATAATAATGATAATAATCAGATTTATTTAACGGCGGTCCATGATGATAGGCAATTCTGCCTGTCTTCCCCATCCCCCGTCGAGTGACAATTTTGAATTTGCAAAGCACATTCGAATGGATAAACCTTTGCAGTGCCAGGATGAAAACTCCACCTACTTTGTGCCGGTGACAGGGATCGAACCCACGAGCTTCGTTGCTTCAAGAGCCACCAGTCCAATCCACTCGGCCACAGAGGCGGTTGTATGAAAGCTTGAGGCACTTGAGGTGTATCATGACGAAACCACATCATCCGTAAGGTATGATAGTTACCAAGACATCAAGTGTGTCATTCCAGTACAGGGCTACTCCTCCATAGCCTCACTTCTGTTCGTGTGGGAGATTGGGTCATTCATGGCATATGTCTTGAAAAACCCACAAACCACATGTGTCTGCAAGTCACATGTGGTTTATAACCATGTGGTTTATAACCTTTGGGATTTTGAACCGGTGTAGCCAATGTTCCAGCACAATCATGCAGCTAAAATGTCACGTGATGTCATCCGATCTATGATGGCTGGAAAGTTTGAGTGTCATCCATGTACGTTGTAAGAACCCACCCTCAGTGTTCCAGTAGTTGTGGTGTTATTGACAGGTGCTACCAAACTCAAACTTACAATCTGCAAATCCACGTCATATATTATATAAAACAAGTACAATGGGGAAAAGTTTTATTGTTAGAGGACCAAAACTATGGCAAAATTTACCAAATATATACAAACAATTGAACAGTAAAACTGCGTTTAAAATGAAGCTAAAGAGGTACCTTATATGCAAATATGGTGAATAATTATATTTCATGGCTAGTCTCCACGGTCAGGTCAGATGGCATCTTGGATTCACGTTTTGAGGATGTACATTATCTTATATTGTCAACCACATAAATGAAGGGCTTATTGTTGGGGTTAACATCATTTTCAGGGTTTCATCGGAAACGGGATCAAGGGGTTAATTATGTAGTTGGGATATAAGGGGCAAGTGAATCATGGCCATTGTTTCGTCTGTCCAAATTTGGGCAGCTGTACAGCCAAGGCTTAAACAATGGCCAAGATTCACAACAATCTCTTCATGTGTGAAAATGTGTTTATCTTGGAATCACCCCAAACTCACTGTGTTCTACTATATGTATTATGTGTCTATTGAGAGAGGAGATGTATTGTTTGACTGAGTGAACGATTGTTGTGAATCTGAAATAAAATACTACTACTATACTACTACTACCTCCGAGACCGGTCGAGGTCCCTTGGTTATAAGGAGTGACAGTGGAGGTTGCTACCGCTACACGGGGTGTGAGAGTCAGCTGCATGTACAACCCCATAGAACTATTATCCAAGATGCATAAACTTGAAGTGGCTAATGCGACCATGAAACTAGACTTTCAAGTCAAATTTCATGAGCTGAAGCTTTAGTTTCAGTGCGGCATGGCCGACCAAACATATCTGCCCAGAGAGCTACAAAAAGGACTGGACCTTCAATCGACCATCAGGCCCCCCAGCTTCACCTGTTTGAACAGACGAAATAACACACACCAATACGCGGGTCTGTTTCTAATCAAAATATGCAGGCATGCCACCCAAGAAAAGAAAGGCAGCCACCTCCCCCTTATTTCTCCTGTTTGGCACTAAAAACATAAGTAAAAATGTGAATAATGATTCACATTTGAGTTTTTTGTATAACTTGTGTTTGAACTCTCTCATACCACATCATAATCTGCCTCAAACGATATGGATTGTCCAAAAAAGATGCATAAAACTACCGTCTCTAAAGACGGTCTCCAAATTTTTCTGGAAGGAAATACATGTACATGTATATATAAGAAACAGATGTGCTCAGGTGATGCATAACATCACCAACAGGATAAAACTTTGCCTCCAGGTTGAAGAGCAAAATGTGAAACATGTTTCCAAGTGGAAGGCATGTATATTCATCCATATGGGATACATTTTGTGAAACATTATTTTCAAAATTTTTGTGATAATATGATTTGACGTTTGACACCATAATGCATTTGCCAATTATGATGTGATCCGCAAATAAATGACGGCACACATAGGACATTTCGGTAAAGTTTTATTATGGATTACACTGTGCGATCGCAAGCACCATCTGGACTGTACGTTAGTTGTACTGTATAAACGTTCAATACGTTCATCAACCGCTGGGCACATTTCCACTATTTCTGTAGAGGTAAATCCTCGTTGCTCACACGTCAAATGAATAAGTAAGTTGCTCATTCGCTACTAATAATTTGGCAGCACTGGTCTACTGCACCCAGCGTATTTCGGCGTGCCACCGACCCAGGCCTAGCGTTGTTCAACGTATTTCTAACGTACATAATATAACGTCCAACGTACGCCTCACCTATGATATAAATGTTGTCATACGTCCAAAATTTTGTGCATGCTAAAAAACTTTCTTCGGCTAGTGCGTATTGTCATATATGTATGCTGTTATAATAACGTGTTTCCAAACAAGGTAATACATGTCATTTCTGTTATATCTCGGTCCGTTATGATTTTGATTATAACCGGAAACGGAACCAGTACGGTGGTTGAAGCCACGTGGAAAATAAAACGTTGAATTGCAGTGTCTAATAAAAATTCAATTTGCTATTAAGGTTGTTCGAAACACCCGGAAAGGTGTTTTTATTGAGTAAAAAGTTACATTTCTTGATAGCTAGATATGTGATGGTTACAAAAAGCAGAAAAAAATAGTAGGTCACCGTATGATATTTTTTGCTATGATGCATTTTGTTGACCACCTATCAGTCTTGAAAGTACCTCAGCAATAGCCACAATCCATTACATCATGACATGCAATCTAACTGCATATTTTTGCCTAAAACTATATATTTATAGGATTTTTCAGTACAGAACTGTTGTATATGCAACGGTTCATTAAACTGATGAAACAAAATTCGCTAGCACTGAGTTTGATATGTTTCGTGGCAAGAGTAAGAACATGTGTATATATTTCAGCACTGAAATTTTACAGAAAAAGAGTAACTTCTGATAATCCATACAACGTTGAGTATCACTGCTCGGTCAGTAATACAGTATTTTTTTCTAATTTTTTTACACATATTTCTTCAATGATATTTTGGGTTTGTAAAAATAATGTAAAAAATATACCTATCCAGGTTACTTTTCGCGATATAAGCGTTAAAACATGAAAAGTGTCATTTTATGGAAACAAAAAATCAATAATTTCATGAATTTGGAGTGCATACTATGTCAAATTATTCAAGTTTTTGTGAGAATGAATTGAAAAAAAAATCATATATTTCATATATTGTATGTTCTGACTTGACTCAGAAATGTATAAAAGGCTGGCATGGTAGATGTGATCATTAGCATGAACGGTATGGCTGCTAGAATGAACCACTAGATGTTGACTGGTCAATTGGCTCAGATGAGATTCTCTCCGGTCGCCAACTCAGTAGGCCTAATAGTTGAAATATCCCCATCAAATTTGACAAGTCAGTAGAACTTTAGGAATAAATTTCACCCAATTAGCTTGAGCAAGATGACCGCCACATTTGGCACAGGATTTTGCGATAACTTGTAGGCCTATACATACGGACAACGTCAGGATATAGCTTATTATTGTGGCGATTTTGCCCTAAGCACGCGGCAGGTGATTGTAAACATAAAAGCCATTTATGTGGCCTTTCTGTACTTGGCCTTGTTTTGACATGCTCCGTTCGAGCGTGCGTTGCCACGGCGACGTATTGTAATTTACGCTCCAGTAAACTATAACAATGGATCGATTTAACCTCGCGTGCGCCCTGCAGTTTCTGGTGTATTATATATACACTGGAGGCGACTCGTTCGAGGAGATTGTCCAAGATCGAGACTAGGACTAGAAAGGCAGCCTCCTCCCCCTTATTTCTCCTGTTTGGCACTAAAAACATAAGTAAAAATGTGAATAATGATTCACATTTGAGTTTTTTGTATAACTTGTGTTTGAACTCTCTCATACCACATCATAATCTGCCTCAAACGATATGGATTGTCCAAAAAAGATGCATAAAACTACCGTCTCTAAAGACGGTCTCCAAATTTTTCTGGAAGGAAATACATGTACATGTATATATAAGAAACAGATGTGCTCAGGTGATGCATAACATCACCAACAGGATAAAACTTTGCCTCCAGGTTGAAGAGCAAAATGTGAAACATGTTTCCAAGTGGAAGGCATGTATATTCATCCATATGGGATACATTTTGTGAAACATTATTTTCAAAATTTTTGTGATAATATGATTTGACGTTTGACACCATAATGCATTTGCCAATTATGATGTGATCCGCAAATAAATGACGGCACACATAGGACATTTCGGTAAAGTTTTATTATGGATTACACTGTGCGATCGCAAGCACCATCTGGACGCGATATAAGCGTTAAAACATGAAAAGTGTCATTTTATGGAAACAAAAAATCAATAATTTCATGAATTTGGAGTGCATACTATGTCAAATTATTCAAGTTTTTGTGAGAATGAATTGAAAAAAAAATCATATATTTCATATATTGTATGTTCTGACTTGACTCAGAAATGTATAAAAGGCTGGCATGGTAGATGTGATCATTAGCATGAACGGTATGGCTGCTAGAATGAACCACTAGATGTTGACTGGTCAATTGGCTCAGATGAGATTCTCTCCGGTCGCCAACTCAGTAGGCCTAATAGTTGAAATATCCCCATCAAATTTGACAAGTCAGTAGAACTTTAGGAATAAATTTCACCCAATTAGCTTGAGCAAGATGACCGCCACATTTGGCACAGGATTTTGCGATAACTTGTAGGCCTATACATACGGACAACGTCAGGATATAGCTTATTATTGTGGCGATTTTGCCCTAAGCACGCGGCAGGTGATTGTAAACATAAAAGCCATTTATGTGGCCTTTCTGTACTTGGCCTTGTTTTGACATGCTCCGTTCGAGCGTGCGTTGCCACGGCGACGTATTGTAATTTACGCTCCAGTAAACTATAACAATGGATCGATTTAACCTCGCGTGCGCCCTGCAGTTTCTGGTGTATTATATATACACTGGAGGCGACTCGTTCGAGGAGATTGTCCAAGATCGAGACTAGGACGCACACGAGGCTCGCCATGAGCTTTGTGTTCCCTGGGTCTGAGTAGTGGGCTCCTAGAGCCCTGGGGACGATTTCCGTGGGGAGGCCCGGGCTGGGAGAGACGAGTTGCTGACTCGGGGGCCTTCGGCCCTGTGGATCGCCAGCTCTCTCCCTTCCCGGGACATGTGACAGAGGCTCTGGCCAGCATGTCGGACTGTACGGGGTTCCGTCCCCGAGGCAGACCGCGGCTCGCCAGGCCCCGCCAGTTAACACCGTGGTGATGAACCAGTTTCTGAACGGTGTCCGTAGGCCTGGGAGTGTCGGGTGGGCTGTTACCTGGTTACCGTTAATGATGAAGTAGTTACCGTGTCCGCCGCGACCTCCGGTGAGCGGCCCTGCCGCGAGGATCCGGAATAGCGGATGCGCGTCCGCAAGGACTCGGATGAGAGAGGACTATCCTCGAGGATCCCGAAGAGCGGACGGTAGTCAATAACTTTACATTGGTGCCGTGACCAGGATCAGTCCGACAGTGTTCCATCGCAGCCTACCGTCACAGTGTTGTAGCCTCCTTAGTCCCTGGGGATCGCCCGCTCCTCAAGGACGTCTCGAAAAATGACAAGAGCGAAAGAGAAGGCCAAAGATAAGGCCGATGAATCCAAGGGGAGGGATAAGGGTGGAAATGTCGCGGACCACACCCGGTCGCGCGACAGCCCCCGTGAGACGTCTCCGGACGACTCCGGCGGCCGGAAGGAACGCGCGGAAACCTCCGTGGACAAGACCCCGTCCGCGGAGACGACTCCGGCGTCCCTGGCTCCGTCTTCGGACGTAGAGTCGGGCCCCGCGGGGCCGCAGCAGGAGTTGCCGTCAAGGCCGGACCTTGACGTGTTAGGCGCGGTGGGTGGAGCTGGCAACGGCTCTACGCCGCGCCCGCCCGTGCCCAGAACAGATCCGTGGCAAATGGCACCCTTCCCTAAGACGCCTTCTAGCGTCCGGAATCGAGCGCCAATGCATGCGGGTCCTTCTGGACGAGCGGACCAGTCATACCAGATGCCGCACCCGGCCGGGTGGGCTCCCTCGCGAGCCTCCGGCATAGGTTCTGGTCGGTCCGCACCGGGCAGTGTGGTGGATCAGCTCACCGACGCACTTGGCGAGCTGGCCCCCCCTCGGGCGCTATGACCGCGCCCGGTCGCCCCATCAGGGACGATCAGACCGGCGGAACCGCTCCCCTTCTCCGCTGTCACAAGGCAACTCGGGGCCTTTGACGGAGAGGGAGAGGTGGCTGATATCCGAGGCGCTTGTACTGTTCAAGCGGAATCAGCTGCATTCGAGCGTTGACCCGTCGGTCACCCTAAGTCCGGGGATGTCTGGGCCAGTAGCCCCTCCCCAAGTCCTGCCGAGTCCGCAGGCGCCAGTGGCCCCCGCAATGGGACCCGCGCCTGCCCCGCGGCTCGGAGGCACCACGTTGGCGACCGCGTCGACCGTTCCGACGGTTGGAGCGCAAGCCGCGTGGTCGACTTACCCTGGCACGTACAGTGTGTCGGACGGGCAGTGGCAACAGGCGGCTTCGGCCCCAAGCTTTGCCGCCCCTTCTGGAGCCTACCCAGTAGGTTCGATGGGAGCCCCGCCCGCACCTAGCCAGAGTGGGTTTTCAGCGGGAATGATCCCGGCGGCAAACGTGAGCTTCCCTGCTCCTATGTCCGCGGCGTCGATGTTTGCTCCGGCAGACTCCGCCGCAGGCGCGGGAAGCGCGCGGAACTTGCCGCAGTACACGGACGACCCCGGAGCCGGGACCGCACGTCGGGCGCGTAGCAAACGCGATGACGGGCCCGACCACTCTTCGTGGCGGAAACGGTTCAACGGGGATAACGCCGACTTGGAGGACTACTTGCTCCAGGTATGGCGTACCGCCGTGTACGAAGGATGGTCCCAGCCTGAGGCTGGACACGTCCTCGCGGGGAGCCTGGAAGGGAAAGCTCTCCGCGTGATGCCGTGTCTGCCGGTAGGAACAGTGACGTTCGGCGAGGTTGCTCGTCAACTTCGCCTGCTGTTCCCACCGACGACCAATCGGCGGCAGTCTGAACGAGAGTTCAAGGCGCGTATCCGCCAGCCGACTGAGTCCGTGACAGACTATGCGTACAGCTTACGCATACTCGGCCGGAGAGCCTTTCCGGACATGGACTCCAGACGGTTTGAGACGATGCTGATCGATCAGTTCATCGATGGCCAGCCTTACCACCTAGCGTACGGGCTGGCCACCCATGAAAAGCGATCGATGGAGGAGGCGATAGACTCCGCGCTTGCGCTTGAGATGGCTGTCCGTCCTAGACAGTTGCCTCCAGCCTCGGCTCCGGCCCCGGCTGTACCCGCGCAGGTGGCGACTCCTCCTCCGGTCAAGGCATCGCAGGTAACCCCGTGGCAGGACCCGGTCGTCCGGGAACCCGCCAGGGAACCTACCCAGCAGTGGGTTAGTGCGCCGGCACCCTCTACAGGGGCGCCCGCACATGCGGCACCGGTCGCCGCGCCGTGCTCGCCTTCGGACGAGTGCGACATAGAGGAATACGACCTCGGCGCCGCGCAGATGATTGCGCACTGCGCCGGGCTCGAAGCTCCGGGAGCCGCAGAATGTTGCGCGTTCACCTCCGGACCAGCTCAGAACCGTCCCTGCTACTTCTGCGGAAAGCAGGGACACTTTTGGCTGAAGTGTCCGGAGTTGTTGGAACGCCTGCGGTCGCGCGGATACCAGGGAGCTCTCCCTGGCCCGCAACGGAGGAATTCCTTCCGGTCTGGTCCTCCGGGACAGCAGAATCGGAACCCGCGGCAGGGAAACTAGATCCGGACGTGGTGGCGACCAACACTGCGTCCGGGGATAGTTGTTCGGTGGCAAACGATGCCGCCCCACCCGCTGATGAGCAGGACGGACCCCAAGTGGATATGACTTCTCCGGAAGTAGTCCTTGGAGACCAGTCTAGCTCCTCCGCGGCTGAGGCGGATGGCGAGGACTCCGTAGATGAGCCCAGCGCGTGCGAAAGGTATCGCCCGACCTGCGCGCTGGTGAGGGACCCCTGCTGGTACCTGCCCCTGTCCTTCGGACGGGAGCCGGTCCGGTTCCTCATAGACTCAGGCTCGGAGGTGACCCTCGTGGCCGCCGGAACGTTTAGGAAGGAGCCCGCACTCCGCAACCTTGAGTTGCGAGATCCCGGACCGTACAAGCTCTACGGAGCGGGAGACAACCGCATCCGTATCCATGGCATCATCGATCTGCCTATTACCCTTGGGGACAAGGTGTATCTGACAGAGGCGATCGTGGCGGATATCGGAGCGGCCGGGATAATTGGGATGAATTTCCTACGGGTCCACCGGGTGATTGCCAACTTTAGCGCTGGCGAGTTCCGGATGGGAGAGGACACACACTTCCTCTTCCGCTCGGGCCCGATGCATTCATTCCAGATGCGGACATCGCGCACTGTAGTAGTGCCGCCGATGAGTGAGATGATCATCGAGACGAGGCCGCGGCGTCCCCGCATGCCCCTCGATGGTCGTCCGTGTATAGTGCAACCCGTGAGCAGTTTCGCCGCAGGAACTGGGCTCGTGCTGGGTGGGGCCCTGGTCATGTCCAACCCCCGCGCGATGCCCATCCTCGTGGTGAATCCTACGGATGCTCCGATTGTACTGAAGCGCGGATGCATAGCAGCTACTGCTATTCCCGCGGCTTCGAGTCGTGTCATCCCCGACGATCCGGTCTGCCGCGCTGCGTGCGCGACGGCGGCCGCCGGAGATGATCCGTTCACCCTACCGGACCATTTGGAATCTCGGGTTCCGAAGGACCGGTTGGATGAAGAGCAGCGCCAAGCGCTCTGCAGACTGCTGCGGCAGTATGCGGATGTGTTCATGGGTCCTGATGGTGCGGTTGGCAAGACTGACGTCGCCAAGCACCGCATCGACCTCGTGGACGAGCGTCCTCTCAAGCAGCGTCTTCGTCGGGCAGCAATAGTGCACCAAGAGGTCATAGACCAGGAGGTGCAAAAGATGCTCGACTTGGACATCATCGAACCCAGTGACAGCCCTTGGGCCAGTCCGGTGGTTATGGTGAAGAAGAAGGACGGCTCGTGGAGGTTCTGCGTGGACTATCGGAAACTCAACGATGCCACGCGGAAGGACTCATATCCTCTCCCGCACATTGAGGATACCTTCGATGCCCTGGCCGGGTCGCACTATTTCTGTGCTCTGGATCTGGCCTCCGGGTATTGGCAGGTGGAGATGGAGGAGAGTGATCGGGCGAAGACTGCCTTCGTTACCAAGAACGGGCTCTACCAATTCAAGGTAATGCCGTTCGGGCTCTGTAACGCACCAGCGACGTTCGAGCGCCTCATGGAGATGGTACTCAAAGGGTTCCTCTGGAAGCGATGTATGGTCTACATCGACGATGTCGTCGTGTATGGCCGGTCGTTCGAGGAAACCCTCACCAACCTCCAGATGGTGCTCCATCGCATCCGCGGAGCAGGGCTTAAATTGAAGCCAAGTAAGTGTGAGCTATTCGCGCAGGAAATCCTGTACTTGGGCTTCATGGTAACGGGCACCGGAGTGAGACCAGACCCCGCAAAGGTGGCGGCCGTGCAGAAATGGCCTCCGCCATGTAACGTGGCGGACGTGAGGTCCTTCTTGGGCTTCGCGAGCTACCACCGCAGGTTTATTCGCGGCTTTGCGGAGATCGCGCGTCCCCTTACTATCCTCACGGAAAAGGGCGCCGATTTTGTTTGGTCCGCCGAGCAGGCTAACGCCTTCTCGGGACTCTGGCAGGCCTTGGTAGTGGCCTTGGTGCTGCGGCACCCTCGTCCGGACTGCGAGTTCATCTTGGACACCGACGCGAGTAACTTCGCGCTCGGCGGTGTCCTCTCGCAGATCGTGGACGGGCAAGAGCGGGTAGTAGCTTATGCGAGTGTGGCCTTGAGCCGCTCTCAAATGAACTACTGTACCACTCATCGCGAGTTGCTCGCGGTGGTTACGATGACCAAGCGTTTCCGGCACTATTTGTTGGGACGCCATTTCCGCTTGCGGACTGATCATAGTTCGCTGAGATGGCTCCTCAACTATAGTGAGGCCGATGGCTTGGTGGCGCGGTGGCTCGTCAAACTCCAAGAGTATGACATGCAGATAGAGCACCGCGCTGGTAAGTTGCACGGCAACGCGGACGGCCTGTCCCGTTGTCATAAGTGCAAGAATCCGGGTTGTGCAGGGATGGCACCATTCCAGCAAGCCGCGGATTCGTCCTCAGACTCGGAATTGGACGTTCCGGGGAGACCGCTGGCCGCCGCCCCCTCTAACAACACGGCGGCCGGAGCGTCTAGGGCTCATCTCCGCGCGCGGACCCGCCGATATCGGCGAGGGCGTCCCGCATATGAAGCGGAGGTGCGGCTCAGCTCCAGCGAGTCTTCCTCGAGTCCGGCGGTGTACTCCTCGTGGGTACCCTCGTCCTCTGGAGAGTCTGAGTATGAGCGGTCCTTGCCCCCTGTGGTGATGGCCGCTGCGGCGCAGCCGGACGCGACGGATGAGGAGCCTAATTACTTGGGTGGCTACTCTCCGGCGCAGATAGCTGCGGCGCAGAGAGCTGACAGAGCTCTGGCACCGGTAATCACAGCCCTTGAGGCCGGCCAGAAGCCCTCGAAGGATGAGCGAAAGACCTACAGGGAGGAGACCTTGTCTCTAGTATCTCAGTGGGAACGACTCTCCTTGAGGGATGGCCTCTTATACCGGCGCTATGAGCCACCGACCCCACTGCCTCCAATATGGCAGTTGGTGCTTCCGGCGGAGCTGCGGAAAGAAGTACTCCACCAGTTGCATGACCTCCGGGTGACCGGTCACTTGGGAATCCGGAGGACCGTCCATAGGCTACAACAGCGCTTTCATTGGCCTGGTAGCGGCTTGGACGTGCAACGGTGGTGCGCAGCCTGCCCTCGGTGTCAAGCTCGCAAAGGAGTCCCGACTCCTGGCCGCCACCCCTTAACCACGGTTAAGGCGGGCGCGCCGTTTGATCGGATAGCTCTGGATATACTGGATACCCACCGGGTCACCCCGCGCGGTTTCCGGTACATCCTGGTGATATCCGACTATTTTACCAAGTATACCGACGCCTACCCACTGCGCCGCCAGACTGCGGACGAGGTAGCTCGGTTATTGGTGAATAGATGGGTGGTGTACCATGGGGTACCTAAACAGGTACATTCGGATCAGGGCACGCAATTTGAGAGCAACCTGTTCCGGAACCTAGCACAGATGCTAGGGAGTACCAAGGTGCGGACCACCCCCTACAGGCCCCAGTCTGATGGCCAGGTCGAACGCTTTAATCGATCGGTCCTCAACATGCTGGCGGCCTTTGTAAATGATCGTGCGAATGATTGGGATGACCACCTCCCGTATGTCTTAATGGCGTACAGGTCGTCGGTCCACTCTTCGACCGGAGTTACTCCGCACGCGATGTTGTACGGCCGGGAGTTAAATTTGCCCGTGGATATTATGTATCCAACTGCGGCAGAGACCGGCGCGGTACCCCAGTGCGGTCCGGAATACGTGGAGTGGATTCGCCGCGCCCTGGCGAACGCCCATGATTTCGCGCGCGCGCGCCTGGACAAGTCTGCCCTCCGGCAGAAGCGAGGCTATGACGCCCATGCCAAGGGTAGGCCAGCTTTTGCGGAAGGCGACAAGGTGCGCTACTATTATCCGCCGCTTAAGCAAGGCAATAAATTTGCTAAGCCGTGGATAGGCCCGTTTACTGTACTGAAACAGGTGACAGATGTGGACTACCGGATCCGGAGGGATTCCGATCCGGACAGGGTTCTGGTTGTCCATATCGATAATCTGAAGAAGTACGAGGGCCCGCTTGTCATGGATCCGCTAATTCAAGATGCGGAACCGGATGACGCTCCCGTATGGGATCCGTCCGGTCAGCATCCGCGGACTCCGGACGAGCGTGTGCGCCGTATGGTGGGCCTCCCGGACCTCTCTGACCCGTCAGATGATGGACTGGGTGGCTATCAGCCAGATGACGGCGATCCGCAGGTACCCCCACTCCCTCCAGTACCTGCGGATGACGGGCGGCCACGCCGGAAACCACGTGCGCCAGCCCGGTATGGGTGGGAATAACCTTCCGCCCATGCGGATGCGTCTGCGGTGCCCGTCTGTCATAATACGGACGGGTTTTAGGTCGTTCCGTGAGAGTCCGCATGACTTACCTCCGCGGGTGGCTACTTTGTGGCCATCTTCGGAGTTGAGGTCCGCGGAGACTTTCATGTCGTAACGCCGCCGCTCCGCATCCGCCCTCCTGTAGTTTCTAGCGCCAGGGACGTGCGGATGGCCGGTCCGCACCTTGTGGACGGCTGTCCGGCGTAATCCGTACAACGGTTACGCTGGCCGGACGAATTTACTGATTCGGCCGGACGTCCCTGGTCCCGGGACAACCTCTTATATGGCCAGACTGAGGTTGGGATTTACGTCCGCTACGGGAGAAGCGTCTTCCCACGGATTTGGGGAACTGGCTCTGGACGCGGGGATAGTGTCCGCAGATGAGGACTGATGTCCGCGGTTCGTCCGCGTGACTCGTCCGGCGTCCGCGGCGCTTTAAGATGACGCACTTCGGTGTAGTTATCCCCCGTGAGCCACTACTGTAATTGCGGTTATGGTAGTTTAAGGTTTCTTACGGCAGGAAACCGACTATCCATTATGATAATGGAGCGGTTGTTAAGTCCGCGTGTGCGGACCAGCCGCGGCAGCGGGTGACGCTCGTTCTCGTCCGGATCGTACCTTACAATACGCGGTCCGGCCGGAATGACCGGAACCCCGGCCTCCTTCTAAGAAGGGGGTCGTATATTACATGCGCAACACTTGTGGTGGCTTCTAATTCCAATTTCATCTTCATTGGATAAGGGCAATACGCCGTACAATGGTAGACGTCCGGCCTGGACTCCGTCCGCGGGCAGCTCCGGACGTCCGCCGGCTATTGCTTTCACCATCTTTGGGCGCCTCTAGATTGGGCGCCGGTATGAAGGGTTCGCCCCCTAACCAGTGCGGTTATGGACCATGCCGGCTCCGCGTCTAAATCTATTGGCTCCGCGCTCCGGTAGTCGTTTGAGGAGGCTCTGGGCTGGACCGGGCACCGCTCCGCGGCCGGGCAGTACGTCGGGGTTGCTAGTGGGCGCTTTGCAAACGCCCATAGGGCGCCCGATTGTCTGTCCGGACGTCATGGGTATGTCCGATCGCCCTGTAAGCGTGCCAGCGGCTATGGGGAGTGATTTTGTTTATTTTCCATCTCATTTATTATTTATGGGAGGATTATAAGCCACAAGTGTGCGGCATGTCTCTGGAGAATTCTGTTCTTGCTCATTTACTGATACAAAGTGAGACAAGTATGTGAAATTTCCTTTCCGGTGCAAAAGAGAGTAAGAAATCGGGAGATTTCTGCTTTCGCTAGAGGGGTGTAAGAGATTGCGCTAATTTTGACAGTGACGGATTGCTGTGATATTTGAAAAGACTGGAGAATGACAATTTATTGTTGTTTTCGTCTGACATATTCGTACAAGCCACAAGTTAGTGGTTACTGTCAATTTTATGCCCAATTTCTACCTTGCTTTGGTGATTAGTTTCACGTCATTTACCGCCAGTGCGGAAGCTTTAGCTAATGACTGATTTTAATTACTGTAGTTATTTGCGAGGTCCCCCGGGATAGAAATTTATTTTCTACCCGTATACATGGTTTGATTTGGAGTCACCGGAGGGAAATGACTGCCTCCGCATGAGTTTTGTGGTGTTTGTATGTTGGTACGGCAGTGTGTCAGTATGACCGGGGACAGAGTTTTGCAGCGACACCGCGTGCATTGCTGCACGTGTAGTATAGCTGTCATTTGTTACATGTATATATATGTAAAAATGTCGTACCCGGATTATTTGTTAATCTCCAGATGTGTAGCACATGTGTTTTGTGCCATCCGCATTTCGTCCGCCGATGCGGCGCTGGATTCCGCGGGATCCGCGTGTCCGGTGTTCGAGATGCGGGTGATTTTGTCAGTTGTAAACTCCCCATGCGGGCCGTGCTGAAGATGTGCGGGCGGGCGGGCGGCTGCATGAAAGTGCAGACGTCCGTCCATCTGCGTGTCTGTACACAGGCCTGTGCGGGTTGCAGTATACAGATACTGGCAGTCGATGCGGCTTGCCGCGTTGGCTTTGATAGCTGTCTGCGACAGCTGTCCGCAGGTGTATGTGTGTCTGCTAGATGTACATATGTCATGCGGGCGTGCCGGAGTCGCTTCCGCGGCTCCGCCCTGCCTCAGACCCGCTCTGCGGATCTGAGGAGCCGGCCGGCAGGGCGGTCGGCAACATTTTAGAGGTACTATCACTTTTGATCACTCGGTGTGTCGTTTTACAAAATTTCTAAATTTAAAGTCTAACCTTAAAGATATTCCAAAGACTCGACACACCGTCCTTTTATAATGGATGACCTTTCAAGGTCATCACACGGTTTTGGACCACCTCGGTCAAAATTTTAGCTTGTTTATGAGGATTTATTCAAAATTGCAAAGCGCGTTATAGTTTACTCCATAAGTCCGGGGGTAGTTCCCCATTCTTCCAAAAGGGACTCTTAAAGTCCTAGTGTTTGCGCCGTGACTTCCGGGCGTTGCCATCGTGCCTTCTTCCGGCCCCCGCCATGCGAAGCCTTCGTCGGGTTTCGAGCATTTTGGGCGCGGGCGGAACATGTTGGGGACCAACATTGTAAGAAGGGGGTAATGTGGCGATTTTGCCCTAAGCACGCGGCAGGTGATTGTAAACATAAAAGCCATTTATGTGGCCTTTCTGTACTTGGCCTTGTTTTGACATGCTCCGTTCGAGCGTGCGTTGCCACGGCGACGTATTGTAATTTACGCTCCAGTAAACTATAACAATGGATCGATTTAACCTCGCGTGCGCCCTGCAGTTTCTGGTGTATTATATATACACTGGAGGCGACTCGTTCGAGGAGATTGTCCAAGATCGAGACTAGGACGCACACGAGGCTCGCCATGAGCTTTGTGTTCCCTGGGTCTGAGTAGTGGGCTCCTAGAGCCCTGGGGACGATTTCCGTGGGGAGGCCCGGGCTGGGAGAGACGAGTTGCTGACTCGGGGGCCTTCGGCCCTGTGGATCGCCAGCTCTCTCCCTTCCCGGGACATGTGACAGAGGCTCTGGCCAGCATGTCGGACTGTACGGGGTTCCGTCCCCGAGGCAGACCGCGGCTCGCCAGGCCCCGCCAGTTAACACCGTGGTGATGAACCAGTTTCTGAACGGTGTCCGTAGGCCTGGGAGTGTCGGGTGGGCTGTTACCTGGTTACCGTTAATGATGAAGTAGTTACCGTGTCCGCCGCGACCTCCGGTGAGCGGCCCTGCCGCGAGGATCCGGAATAGCGGATGCGCGTCCGCAAGGACTCGGATGAGAGAGGACTATCCTCGAGGATCCCGAAGAGCGGACGGTAGTCAATAACTTTACATTATATATAAATGGCTGATAACGGATTTGACTGAGAGGGTAGCGCTGATCTGGGCGCGGGGAATTTTGGAGATTATTTCGTCTATAGGTCTATTTCATGCATCTCGATGAATTTTGGCAGAAAATCGCCTAACATAGTGTAAATTTCTGGGCAGATAAGCTGCGGAAACAAAAAAGTTAGCCCCATTCGGCTTACATAGCGGAACGGGTATGGTAGACGAAACGTGTCAAAAATGACAACTGTAACGAAAACGGAGCCCCGCGAAATCGAGCCTGGTGGGCTGTAAATTTTGCGGCCCAATGAAGCTGAGCTCTTCTTATGATGTATTCCTCTTAAAGAGTGAACGTTTGGTATATTCAGGCTATATAATGGACAGGCTATAGAGGAATTGATGTATGTCAATGGAATGTTGCTTAGTGGAACTGGGAATGCATATGCGTGTTTGGACAAACTTAGGGGCGCATAGGACAAACTATTATAAGAGAGTGTGTAACGACCTCTGGACATTTTGTGGTGAACTTTGAAGTTCTAAGAGATTGGAATTGTGAAGAAAACACTCCACAGGGGCACAAAATGCAGGATTCGGCGGATGGGAGGATGTGGTAAGAAACGGAAGAAACCCGTTTTATTGGTCTTACACAGATATCATATACAAAGTAATGAGCGCCACTTGCGCCAGCAACTCCCCCCCCCCCCCACCCCTCAAATTTGCTCTTGCATTCGTTGTATCTTTTGTCCTTGGTCCACTCAAGTCAAGTAGCAACAAATTCCATGTGTTATGCCATGATACTAGTACATTCATGCTTATTAGCCCTACGAGATCTGCAATACCATGAATAGTCTTTCAAAATATTATTATCGCTAAGCTTGAGTTGTATTGAAAATTATGCCATGATCCACAGAAGTGTTGTCAATTTATTTAACAGTGTTTTGAATAATTTTACGATCTGTTTGATTATGTTAATCAGAAGATTTGGAAATTGTTAGGTCTACTAGTTTTGTTGTGCAAACGTTTACTCATATACATATTAAAACTATGTAACGAATGGATGTTCTAGTATAGTATTATCTTCTTAACCGAGGCTGGCCCACTGAAAGATACTAGACATATGCTGTGATGCTTCCAGTACTTTGTGTGTTCAAGTCGAGACTCCGCCGTACTGATTACAGACCGCCGGATTTTCCAGTACTCCCAATGCACGGCAACATTCATACCCCGCCGATCCCTATTTCACCCCGCCGTTACATTCGCTGTTTATGACACGTTTGGTTAACCATAGACGGGCCACATTGATGACGCGTTCGGTGTATCGAACAACCTTAAATGAAGTCCAAAACTGTTACATTGGCGACGAGGATGAAGCTAAATATTCATGGATCCAACTTCCGGAAACAGATATAATTGACAAATTTGTGTGTGCAGGTGACCAGTCGAACATTGGCCCCAACTGGAAGCGCTGGTTGGTTGAGCAGTATGCTGATAGCTAGGGACAATGATGCCAACAGACAACGGCGACGTGCTCTCCTGTTGCACACAGCAGGACCAGAAGTTCTAGACGTCTTCCCTACACTCGCAAACACAGGTGGAGCAAAAGACTATGACTAAGCCGTGACTGTGTTTAATGCTTCATACCCAAAGTAAACACTGCACATGTGTTCAAACAAACATTGCCTGCCGCTGGTGAAACTGTTCAACAATACGTGGTCCTTCTACGACTTGCTGTGAAGGACTGTGGGTATGGGGATGATGAGCGTATGTGGGTAATGGGTATGGGGATGAAAGCGCTCTCACAATGGCTGCACCAGTAAAGTTATCAGTAATATATCATAAATATCTCGAATGATATGCAACCAAACCTTCTCAGTTTTTGCATGGGACTTTTTGAAAGTACATGAATAAAGTGCGCTATATTACTGAGGATAGATGTCACCCGGATCTACCAATACTCCACACTGTCATTGGATAGCATTGTGTTAAGTGAACCATGACCATGTCTGTTATTAAACACATAGCCAGTGGCACCCGCCAATCACGGAAGCCAGTTACCAAGACTCTCTGTTCAGCTGAGATCAGTGGGAGGGTTACTGGCCTGGGTCCTGCCAATAATCCACAGAGCTATGGAGGCAGGCGTGGAGGTTGCATGAGAAGGAGAACCATTAAGGTGAGGATAACAAGACCAAGTGCACTTTCCCAAATAAATAAACAACAAAGATGCCATGCTGGTGTAAACAATAACAATCTCCTGGCAGCGAAACTTGTTGACGTGCTTCCAAAGCCTGAAAATCACTCTTGCAATGGACGAATCAAGCTAGGACTAAATGCAAGATCCATTTCCAACAAAACTAGCCTATTGAATGAGTATATTTTGGATAAAAAGGTGGACATCCTAGCCCTTACTGAAACATGGTTGAAGGATGTAAATGACCCGATCATCAATAGCCTCTGTCCAGCCGGCTACACTTTCATAGGGGCGCCACGCCCACAATGCAAGGGACTCCGGGGCTGTGGAGTTGGATTTGTCTTGAGATCGGGCATTTCAAGCTTGACCACGCAGGAAAATTATTATCAATCCTTTGAGACCATAGGAATAGCACTGAATGGGATTCGTCCCTCACAGTTTCTCTTTTGTACCGACCACCACCATCTGTGAAAAAAAACATAGTCCTGAACAGTTTCTACATGAGATTCATGACTTCCTCTCGCATCTTTGTGTCTCTGTACCTGGTGAGTTCTGCGTGCTGGGTGATTTCAACACCCATGTCGATTGTGGTGCAGATGCATGTGTGCGTCGATTCAGTGATATCCTGGAGACACTTGACTTGATCCAACATATCTCTATGCTGACTCATCAAGCAGGTCATATCCTCGACCTGGTCATCACCAGGAAGGACCAAGTCTGTCCCAAAGTGAGCCTTGTGGATGTCAAAAACATTCACATGTCGGATCATTGCCTGATAACTTGTGATATCAACATGCTCAAACCCCACCCTCTAGTGCGCCACGTCACCGCCCTAGCCTTAAAAAGGTTCCCATATCATCATTTGCCAACACCATCCAGCACAAGCTCAGTGAAAGGGTTGTCGACGCCCTTGGCCTGGATGATCTACTGGGCTCATATAACCGTACTGTTGGCAAAGTCATGGATGACTTTGCACCAGAACGGACTATGAAGCTCAAGGGGGAATCGAGTAAGCCATGGTACAACGATGAGATACATGGACTGCAGCAGAAACGGCGCCTTTTGGACTGGCAGTACAAGAAAACAGGTCTTGAGGTTCACAAACAAATGTTTGACCAACAGTGTAAAGACGTTGTCAAGTTCATTGACAAGTGTAAGTCAGACTACTACATTCGGGAGTTCCAAGCTGCTTCATGTAAGGTGACTTAATCTTCTGGATGACCTATTAGTTGTACCGTCTGACATCACATACCCTCCTGCTCGGGATGGCGATGAACTTGTGGAACTCTTTGTCAATTATTTTGACGATAAGGTTATGAAAATCAGAGCTGGATGAACAGTGTGATCAACCACCTGAGCACACACCTATAAATGCGAGGACCAGAATGACGCATTTCAGAGAACAGACAACTGCAGACATTATAAAGGTAATCAGGTCCAGTCCTTCCAAATCATTCTCACTCGATAAGCTACCAACATGGCTGCTGAAATAGCAGGAGGTTTACATGGCCCTGTTACCCATCTTAACAGCAATCATAGACAGGTCCTTCACCGAGGCTGTGGTACCATTAGAGGTTAAAGTCAGCCAGGTTATGTCCATCCTAAAGAAGAAGGGGTTGGACGGCAAGACCTTGAAGTACTACAGACCTGTTACCAAGCTATCATTTGTCAGCAAAGTGCTGGAGAGAGTTGTCGTCAAACAGCTAACTGGCTTCCTGTCTTCTCACAGACTCCCGGATCAGCTCCAGTCAGCTCATTGGGCCGGTCACAGCACTGAAACTGCACTTCTCAAAATCAAGTCTGATGTTTGCCTAGCTCTGGACCAAGGTGGCGATGTTCTGATGGTATTACTGGACCTAAGCTCAGAATTTGACACCATCGATCACAGCATCCTCCTCAACAGACTCTGGTGCAGTGTTGGTGTCGATGGTGCCGCCTTGGCATGGATAGATAGTTACCTCGCTGACCAGAAGCAGTGTGTTCGGATTGGAGAAAGCACATCCAAACTGGTTCCTCTGTCGATTGGCGTACCACGTGGTCCATCCTAGGGCCCCTGCTTTTCCTGCTCTATGTTCTCCCGATAAAGGATATCATCAGTAGGTTTGATGTGAGCCACCATGGTTATGCTGATGATACTCAGCTATACTGTCGGCTCCCACTTCGAGATGAATGCAGGCTGTCACAGACTCTGCAGGAGATGAATAGTTGCTTGCAAGAGGTGCACTATGGATGCTCCAGAACGAGCTTCGACTGAATGACGAGAAGACAGAATGCATACTAATCAAATCTGATCGTGCTCCTAGTGCTCAGATAAGCATTCTGGTTGGTGGAACCGTCATCCGACCAGTGAAAACGGTCAAAAACCTTGGAGCCTTTCTGGACAGCTCCATGGGGATGGACAGCCAGATCTCGGCTGTGTCACGCAGCACATACTTCCATCTCTGAAGGATTTCCAAGGTCAAACACCATCTCGACCGTCAAATTGGTGAGAAAGTGATCCAGTCGACTGTGACCACCAGACTGGAATACCACAATGGCCTGCTCACTGGCGCAACTGATGGATCCATCAATCGATTACAAATTGCACAGAACATTGTAGCAAGACTCGTCATAAAGACGATGTGCAGGGAGCACATAACTCCAGTGCTACAGGAACTCCATTGGCTGCCTGAGCGACAAAGGATTGAGTTTAAAGTCCTTACGCACGTCTATCATGCTTTACAAGTAGCAAGTACCTACGTACATCAAGCATATGTTCACGATCTATCAACCGAACCGTGAGCTCCGATCTTCCACTGACCCGTGGAAGTTAATGTCCCTCGAACGCGAAAAAGATGTGGAACCATGTCATTCCCAGTACGAGGTGCTAAGCTTTGGAATACCCTGCCATTGACACTAAGACAACCCATGAGTGCAAGAACTTTTAAACAAAATCTCAAGGCACATCTTTTCAGACAATATTATTCAACTTGAATTATTTATCATTTCTATGGTTTTAATAATCACTTATAACTATTTCTTCTTTTTTAAAATTTATTTATCAGTATGTTATTCGTAAAACGTGTGTATATACATATATTTTTATATATAATGTTGTTGTATCTACATTAGAAACGAATGTATATTTAGCGCATTACAAATGAATAAATTATTATTATTACAATATCGATGGGGAGACATACCCCATAAATGGGGTATGTCATGCCATCTTAGTAACACCACAAATGTATCTAGATTCATTCCTATGGGCCTGGGTGTCCTAGTAGGGCTGGTGGTCGGGGTTTGGGACGGCGTGAAGCTAAAATGGAATACTGGCTTTTCCTTATTAAACTATGGTTTAACAAGTAAATGCGAGTCGCACTTACCCCATGGGGTAAGTACGACCAAAGTCGGACATACCCCTATCGATATTGTTATTATTATTATTATTATTATGAGCAAAACCAAATACGAGACCAAGTGCTGTTCCATTGCCCCTCTGAGAATATGTGAAGGAAATTACTGGAAACTCAAGGTGATCTAACTCTTGAACAAACATTAAACATTCCCCAAGATTTTGAAACTGTGGAGTCACGTATATCTGCAAGGAACATCGAAACCCCAACAGTCAACAAGGTCATGGAGAAATATATTCCACAGAAACCAAAACCACATAAACATGAGTAAAGTATGAAAAACAGACTCTAGACAAAGGAGAGGACCAAAGTGCTACAGGTGTGGCTACTCGGGACACTATGGCAGGGATGCAAGCTGTCTGGCCTAAGAACCAACTTGTTCCAATTGTGGGAACCAAGAAAATTTGCATCACAGTGCAAAACAAAAGAAACACGTGGAGTACATCAAGTGATGGACTCTAACAGTGACTATGCATTCAGCAACTCGGGGGGGGGGGGGAACTTAAAAAGTTGGCGACATCGACCTGGACATGATGACAGACTCAGGTGCATTAGTAAATGTTGTCGATAAACAGGTGTGGTCTGATTTGAAGGAAAAAGGAATCACGTGCACATCGACAGCTGGTGCCAAGCGAGAACTGTTCACATATGCATCTGAGGATCCACTTGATGTGTTGGGAACTTTTCAAGCACTGACTAGAGGTGACATCAGAGGTGAATATAATGAAGGAATACCCTGAGGTATTCCAGGGAATTGGGAAGCTACGTGACCGGCAAGTGAAACTACACATCGATCACAACAGGACACCAATTTCACCAGCTCAGACAGAAAGTCGAAAGCAAGAGACAAGAACTGTTATCTTGTGACATCATTGAGAAAGTAGATGGGCCCACACCATGGGTCAACCCTTATGTCATCTCCCCAAAGAAAAATGATGACATTCGCCTGTGCGTTGACATCTACCAGCTGTAAATGAAGTACTCCATGAAATGAACGGCTTGAAAGTGTACAGCAAACGAGATCTTCGAATGGGGTACCACCAGTTTGAACTCGCCCCTGAATCCTGGGAAATTACAACGCACGCCTGTTTCTATACAAGCGCCTACTATTCAGAGTTAAACCAGCAGCTGAACAATATCAATATGAAATCCACTGCCTTGGCTGGAAAAGAAGGTGTCACAAACATATCAGACGACATAATAGTAGTCCATGGGCCAGATGATGCGACACACAACAAGAGACTGTGCCAAGTGATGGAACGTCTCAAGAGGTGTAATCTGACACTAAATGCTGAAAAATGTCAGTACAACTTGGACAAGCTGGTCTTCATGGGCATCCTGCTATCCAAGAATGACATTGGCCCAACAGAGGGAGGGATCTCAGCCATACGGGAGGCGAGACAACCAGCAAACCAGTCTGAACTGAGAAGTTTCTTGGGTCTCGCAAACTTCAGTGCCATTTTCATGCCAAACTTTGCAACTATGACAGAACCGCTTTGCAAGCTGACACAATACAAGGTTTCAATTCGGACTGGAGCAAATCGAAGCATTCAGAAAATTGAAGCTGGCCATGGCAGATGCGAGGACCTCAAAAACGCACACACTCAAGTGATGTCAGATGTAAGCCCAGTGGGACTCGAGGCTGTTTTGACACAGCAACAAGCAGATGGTCCAGCTATTGTGAGCTATGCAACCTGGAGCCTCACAGATTGTGAACGCCACTACTCGCAGAATGAAAAAGAGACCTTGGCTCTAGTGTGGGCTTGTGAGAAGTTTCACTGCTACATCTATGGCATTAAATTTGATCTAGTAACTGACCACAAACCACTCGAAGTCATCTATAACCTGAAGTCAAAGCCCTGTGCGCGCATTGAAAGATGGATGCTGAGGCTACAACCATACAGTGTCAAGTTAGTTCACATTCCAGGCCCGCAGAACATTGCCGATCCACTGTCAAGATTGCTGCCAGATCAACGTAAAAACAGCAAACCGAAAACACAGGGTAGCAAAGCAGAGGCCTATGTGAGATTTGTCGCAACCACACCAAGAGCACTGACAACCAATGAGATCGAATCTGCATCCGCCGAGGATAATGAGCTAGAAAACTGTGTAAAACAATGCGACCCCACGAAATGTGACAAACAGTTCATGCCAATCTTCAATGAATTCTGCATGATTGGAAAAATAGTGCTGCGGAGCACTTGCATAGTCGTGCCAACAAAACTGAGGCCACGAGTACTAGCCTTGGCACATGAAGGGCATGTTGGAGTGATAAACACCAACACCGCAAGTCTGGTGGCCTGGTATCGACGAAGCTGTCGAAAGACACTCTAGAGCTTGCCACGGCTGTCAACTAGTATCACGAGGTGACCCGCCTGAGCCAGTCAAGCCCACTGAGCTTCCCCCTGGACCCTGGCAAGACCTGGCAGTTGACCTCATGGGACTTTTTCCGTCAGGTCACTCAATACATGTACTAGTTGTGGTGGACTACTTTAGTCGATATTACGAGATCGATGTGCTGAAGTCTACAACAACAGCCAAGGTAATATGGAGCATAGAGAAAATATTCAGCAGACATGGACTACCTGTCACGCTGAAAAGCGAAAATGGCCCTCAGTTCATATCAGAGCAACTCAGAGACTTCTGCACTACACATGGAATTGAACACTTTCGAGTAACCGCCCGATGGGCCTAGGCAAATGGTGAAGTGGAGCAACAGAATCAGTTGATACTCAAGCGCATCTAGATCGCCCAGGCCGAACACAAAAACTGGGAACAAGAACTGACCAGGTATCTACTAGTGTATCGTGCTTTCCCCACATGCTACACCTGGGAAAAGTCCAGCTGAACTGTTGTTCGGCAGAAAGATACGCACAAAAATGCCTGACATCAATCAAAAGCCACTTCACATGGACTAAGAAGTCAGAGACCTTGATGCAGAAAACAAGGACAAGGCAAAAATGCTGCAAGCATTACAAAACCTTCAACCTTCAAAGTCTTCCTCCGACATAACAAGCTGACCACAGCCATCAACAGTACACCTCACACGGTAGTCAGCAAACCGGGCAACAGTCTGATTCTTGAGGCACCGTCTGGCGCACAGTACTCGCGCAACACTGCTCATGTCAGACGCTTCGAACGAGATGAGTTGCCGGACACACTGGAGGATATACCCATGGCACCAATGGGAAACGGAAATGGGCAGGACCTTAATCAGGATATACCTGCTGCACCACCTGGAAATGGAAATAACGAGGACATCAGCCACATCACCCCTACACCAGTGACTGTGGAGAGACCTCGCAGACAGAAATCTGTGCCGGGCAAATTCAAGGACTTTGTCATGAACTAATATATGTGGACATATTGCTAGATGCCAAATGTGGACATTTAGTTGTGTTTGGAAAATTGAAATATAAGATTTATGTATTTTTTTTAGATCTGGTAATGGAGGTAGGTATCTATCTATTACCACCAATAGTCAGATTTTGATGATGCCAATAACAACCCTAATATACAACATTTTGCAATAGAAACAAAACCCGACCAAATAGTTTATCCAAAGACACACTGGCGTCATCAGGGGCAGACAGTGTGTTAAATGTATTCATATCTGTAAGCTGTTATCATAACGTGTTTCCAAAAAATGTATTACATGTATGAGATACCGTGTTTCGGTCATTTCTGTTATATTTCGGTCCGTTATGACTTTGATGTATAATAGGAAATGGAACCAGTTCTGTGGTTGAAGCCATGTGGAAAATGAAAATAAAACGTTGAATCGCAGTGTCTAATAAAAATTCAATTTGCTATTAGAAATGAAGTCCAGAACTGCTACACGAATGTCAGCATATGGCTATGTGCTGTAAACTAATATCACGTCCCATATCCTGTCCCACGTATCCATAATGTGATTCATCATATACCAACATGTTCAAAAAAATTGTGTGACAGCAACATAAGCTAATTTGTGACAGGAACCTCATCATCAAAAGAACGTTTAAAACGCCGTTCATACGTTACGAATTAGATAGTCACACATTGGAAACAGACAGAAAACGCCAAATAAACACTGGTATACGTTCTAATAAGTTATGCACACGATAATGATAAGTCAGATAAGATGCAAGTGATAGGTAATGATAGGTGCAAGTCGTTATACATACTGCTAACCTAATTTATTACACAAAACATGGACATGCACACGAGTGTATTTGGCCAAAATATGATGAACGCTACGGATACGTTACTATCGTACACCAATGTGTGACAGCACCATAAAACAAGTGCCCTTCACCATTTACGAAAATTACTAATTATCAGAGTATCTAATCCAACATGGCGGCCAATTGTAATTTAGCGACGATTGGCCCAACAAGCGTTAGTCAAATAAGCTTGATCCAACGTCGGCAGAAGTACGTGGCCCAAAGTTGGTAAGACGTCACCTTGTTGTTATCTGAGTGTGGCACTGTGGCTTTCTTTGAAGTTGGTCAAACGTTGGGTCAGAATGGAAAATCAGCAGTGAATCCACAATTTGTTGGAAGTTTGTCTTTATTCACGGATGAAATGCGTGATCATTTCTTGAGGTATAATAATTGCACACATTTTTTAGCCAACATAGGGCCGATGAGCAAACGTGGGATCAATGTCAGTTGATGACGTTGGACCAACATAACACATACGCATTGGTTGAGCGTTGGTCCAACGTTGGGTCTTGGTTTCCAAGGTCAACATTGGGCCCTTGATTTTGAAGAGTTAGACATGGGCTCAGCGTCAGATGATGACGTTGAACCAACATAGCACAGAGGTTGGTTAGACGTTGGCCCAATGCATGTATATTGTCTGGATGTACACCAACTCTTATCAGATGTACACTAGAAACATCTATATATCCCAAATATCTGTTCCTGATGACGCCAGTGTGTCTTTCGATACATAAATCGGTCGGGTTTCGTTTCCATTGCAAAAAATTGCATTTCATGTTCACTGTTGGCATCATCAAAATCTGGCTGTATTTGGGGTTGATAGTGTCATTCAGTTGACACCTGCTGAGGAGTAAACATGTGGAAGGTGTCTGGTGGACTGATGTACTGATCAGGATGGGCAGATTCAAATTTGATTTTGATGAGATATACACCATTTGCAATGCCCGGGTGACACAGTCTCGTACTAACACGTTTATTTTCCCTTTTCAAGATACAATTCGCTGGGATCTTCTTAGCACCAGACTTTTTTGTTTGTTTTCACTCCATATAACGTTGAAGCAAAAGTCACTCAGTGTGTTAGGGTCACCACGATCAAGATATGATTGTATGTTTTTGATTGTTAAAACAAGAATGAATCGAGATATGATTGTATGCTTTCGATTGTCGAGACAAAAATTTATCAGTCAATCAGCATTCAATTTTGTTCAATTTTGGTTGCCAGGGCGAGAATGATTCGAAATATATGTGTATGCTTGTGATTGTCAATACAACAATAAAATCAACAAAGAAATTGATTGTCAAAACAAGAAAAATTATGATTCTTTGTTCTTATAGGTTACCAGACCTTTGGTCTGATAACCTATTGGCATGGTGTTGTGGCTGTTGTCCGTCGCAAAGATCTTGAAAGCTTAAAATCGAATTGTTGTGAAATTTTGCACTAAAATACTTCAAACATTTGGAGAGAGGTATTTTTATAGTTATTTTATTTTCGCATTATTTTCAAAGTGATGGCATCATCGTTTTGTTGAAATTTTCCCTCGGCACCATAAGCGGCCAGAGCATCATAACCTGATGTTTCAGTAATTTCCATCCTCTGCAAAAAGGAGAGTTTCGAACATGTATTATCAGCACTAATTATCAACCGTAAGATACTATACATGACATTGACATTCACAATTCACCTCTGAGACTGAAGACACGGATCTCCCTAAAGCCGTTGTTCTCCACTGAGCATGTGGCCGTGATGGTGACCTTGACATATGATGTCAACACGTAAGGGTCAAGGTCAAACTGCTGCCAGTACTGACCCTCACAGTCCATGGGATCCAGTCCAGAGAAACACTCCAGTTCAATCTAGATTCAAAGTTATGTTCCAATATTCCACATCAAATACATCATACGTGTAGACACCAGAGAACTACTTTGTTTGTTTAGAACACATGATTTGGTATTCGTATACTTTCAAGCAAGTTCGTGCGGTTTCTTTGCGGTTACTTGCTTAAGAGGGTAGTATTATAGTTAACCCCAAAGTGTATCAATCTAACAAGTTTACTAGTTCCATCCAATGATTACGGAGCCTCTGAGAGGACATGGAAAAAATATTTTCAGCACATTGTTATTGCGTTCCCTCGCAATATTATTGCGTTCCCTCGCAATAATCGTTCCCTCGCAATATTATCGCGTTCCCTCGCGATCTTAATGCGTTCTTTTGCATTCCAGATCGCGTTCCCTCGCGATCTTCTCAGAAGTCATTGGCGTCAGCACAATGCGAGGGAACACGATCCAGAATGCGAGGGAACACGATCCGGATTGCGAGGGAACGCGATAATATTGCGAGGGAACGCAATAATATTGCGAGGGAACGCAATAATATTGCGAGGGAACGCAATAACCATATGTCAAAAAATATTTCTTCCATGTCCTTTCAGCGGCTCCGTAATCGATAAACAATTGTGGATATGTTTGTTAGTCGACGACAACTCGACGTATTAGTTATCATTGCATATCATCGATGCCTCGCTGATACTTAATACTAGTATCCATGACTTGGTTACCTCCTGGGTGCTGGTGTCACTGAACTCCAGCATGAGAAAGTTGTTCTGTGTTGCCTGGCTGCATCTCTGCAGGAAGCCGACAGCCATGACGGTCCTGGTCCGGTTCAGGTTGACTTGGATCCAGGCCCCGGCGCCTTCCCCATCCGAGGCCCACTCGTTCCCGAGTCCGGGCGCCTCCACGCCGTCTATAGCGTTGTGGCAGCCGAAGTCCTCGGTATGGTAGGCACTGGAAGCCGAGCACCAAACTCCGAGGGCCAAGGCAGCGTTTATCAGTGGCACTAGCAGTGGGAGAAGTAGGTCAATCTGATAAGGGTCGGTGGACTTTACTGAATTGTAATGAACGAATTTTCTAGCTTAACACATCTCACACATGGTATAGTTTGAATTGATTGTATAATCGTTTTTGTTTTTTCCTCAAGCAATGTTGGTAATGCTATGAATTGGTAGGTTGATTGATTAGTGATTAATCAGTGAAGTGAAATGTAATTGAACGAATCCATTTTAGTACATATTTAAATCACGTTAGAAGAATTCATGATGTAATGATGTCAAACATTCTACCGTCATTGCCATAGACCATGACACCCCGGAAGCCCACATAATCATCAGCAGCTGGATTACAAACATCGGTGACTTCAATATTCAGGTAATTGGAGACAGTGGGAATCAAGTCAAACTGCTGCAAGAATTTGTCATCGTGAGTGTCCGTACCGAGGCACATCAGATTCACCTGCCCGGAACAAAATTCGCTTGATTTGCCGCAGTACTTATAGATCCATAATACTACATTATGTACATGTGAATTATCTCCAACAATGTATTCAATATATGACTAGTATGTATCGAATAGTCTAGTTGTAGTGAGATTTGTTTGATTATCAAACAAGGGCCCATGGGGCGCCGTACTCACCGAAGATGGGTACATATGGGTACATTATGTCAGGCTCGAGCATGTATTAATGTACCCATTATGACGTGATGCAGCCTATCATAATGTACCCTTATGCAAGCTTACAGAAATACAAATTACAAAATAGGACCAAGTTTCCTGTAGCATACCGGCTAAATGTGAATACCAAATAATCATCCTAGGGACAAAATTTATTTTTCATACACCTGAGGCAGTTTTTTTCCGTGTTCATGCGCTGGGAATGACTCTATTCTCTGATTTTTTAAACTCGTTTACACCGTTTTTTGCCTTTAGTTCAGTCAAGTTACTTCGAGCGAACTATTCATCTGAATATTGCATATCTGTGGTACAAACGGCATTTAATTTACACAATCCTGCCTTCCGGAACGCTATCTGTTTCTTCCAAAACACAAAAGTTTTATTTAAGCGAGGATTTGCTCGAACCATGGGCGCCGACATATTGCTTGGTTCTCGACAACTGATGACGGAATCCAAATGGACAAGTTCAAACTAGACGCTTCCGGTCGCCTACGACCGCTTGGGTGTATCCCCCGTAGCCCTATCATCCCTGTTGCCCCAAATATATCGCTGATGTACATTGTGAGTGTGAAACCTTTCAAGCTTATTGAAGGTCAAATTCAAGATCACCACTAAAATCACTGCATTCGAATTTCCATTTCGACATGTTCGAAAAAAATAACGAAATTACAGCCAGATAAAAGTTTTCACCTAAAGCTATATTTCAACTCAGAATATTTGACAAACTTGGTTCGCAACTAAGTTGCGAGATGACTAAATTGGAGCCAGATCGAACTTTTCACTGTAAGTTATATTTCAACTCATACTATGTGCCAAACAACTCATACTATGTTCCAAGTTGAAATTCAAAGTAAAAGTTGACCAAAACTACATTTCAAGATGACGAAATTGGAGCCAGATCAACTTTTCACCATAATTTAAATTTTAATTCATAATATGTGCCAAACTTGGTTTCAAGCTGAAATTCAAGTAAAAGTTTACCAAAACTGCATTTTAAGATGACGAAATTGGAGCCAGATCGATCTTTTCACCATAAATTATATTTTAATTCATAATATGTGCCAAACTTGGTTCCAAGTTGAAATTCGAAGTAAAAATTGACTTTACTGGTAAAAATAATGTTAACTTGTCCGGTTACACCCATGAAATCTCTACTGGACAAAACTTTTAAATTGTTGAGTTCAATAATAAATGTTTCTTGTCTTAACTATTTTTCTTGAGGTCAATAATAGACTAGTAAAAATGATGTTAACTTATTCGGCTACAGCCATGAAATCTCTACTGCACAGAAGCTTTACCTTGTTGAGCCCAATAATAAATGTTTCTTGTCTTAACTATTTTTATTGTGGCCAATGATAGACTTAACTAGTAAAAATAATGTTAACTTATTCGGTTACACCTGTGAAGTCTCTACTGGACAAAACCTTTACCTTGTTGAGCTCAATAATAAATGTTTCTCGTCTTAACTATTTTTATTGTGGTCAATAATAGACTTAACTAGTAAAACCAATGTTAACTTATTCAGTAATATTGTTCTTTTTTCACCAAAAACATCAGTTCTGTATTCTGAACAAGAATCCAGTGCAATTTGCTTTCATAGTACAGGTTATTGGAGTGATCACACATGTCAAAGTAGGTATTTTAATTGTCGTAATAAGTTAACCTCTCAAACTTATTAATATTTATTCGATCATTCTGAAAAACAATAGGTTTCGTCTGATGGTCTTTCTCATTGAGCCTGTGCAATTTCATCATCATTCATTAAAAACTCCCATCCGTAGTGCGTTCACAACCCATGTGTGTTAAACAGGCTAATTTGAGCACAAAATGTTACGCCAATCGGCTATTTTGGTTGCTATGGCAACCAAAATCGATAGGTGTCCAGATCTCACCATAAGACATGTCCATATAAAATATTATCGAAATCGGTTCATATTTGCAACCTGCAGCGCGTTCACAAGAAAGTGTCTGCGGATGCGGACGCGGCGGCGGCGGCGGCGCGACGATCGTAAATCCATAGTATCCGCCGAACTTTGTTCGGGGGATACAATTAGTAATAATAGGGGGATTGGGTTGTCAGTTGTCGTCAAGGTGCCTGCACGTGCGAGTCATTTCGAATCAGTTTACCTGCGTGGGCGGTCGCGAATCCTAACCCTCGCCCCTATGCAAATTATCCCAACAGAATCGCCCATCACGTGCCAAAGGAAAACAATATTTGTTGACATGCAAACGACAGGATTTCAGGGAAAATTTATCATTGCAGTAGATTGCTAACTCTCACAATTCTATGAGCAGAAGTCTGAAAGTTTGCAGAAAAATGCCGTTTGATCTACAGGTGAAGTATGTCAAGTTACAATACGATACCATCAAACATCGCAAAATATCGGCAAAAATCGGTGTAAACGATTTAGAAAAATCAGAGTATAGTATCTAGATCTGATTCCATATGATCATGTTTTGGGCAGTTGGTTGTAATGCCACAAATACTCCTTTGAGCGTTTCATAATCCTTGAATCCAGTGTAGAAATTTATCATATCAGGATCCGAAGATCTTGCCCGCCTCTTTGTTCAATAAACTCAGCAATGTTTTCTCAGCTGACCTGCATCAGTCGTGACTGACAAGTTACCTACACAATATTTCAGTCAATGAAATGCATGGTGTTGTTAATAACATTTTATTGTACTCTAGATCCAAATTTCTTCCTTTCAATCATCAAATTATATTATAATCTGATATTACCAATAACATAGTATAGTATCGCTTTGTAACCGGAAAACAGCAGCCACCGTATCTCGCCTACTTATTCGGCACGCTTCAAATACTTGGAACAAGTTCGTTCGGTAGATGCGTTGCTATGCAACATCGTAAACATGCACACGATCTGAGAAACCCGCGCATGCTATTGGCTGACTTCGTAATTTGCATAATTTATGTACATACAAAGTTCTGCTATGTCATGGTAAACCCGCAAATTATATGCTATTGGCTAACTGTGTAATTTGCATAATTTATGTACATACAAAATATTGATGTGTCATCCAGCACTCGGTAAATCAATACGGTGGTGAATCAATCTTGACAGATTGTGAGACAAAACCGAACACATTTATTTGAATAATATGTCTATGATTTGGCCGCAAATTTGTGGTTGCCCGTCGGGCGAATGCTTGTATTTTCTCACTTGCCCTCACCCAATTATTACTCGCCCTGGGAGGTCGGGAGGTCCTTAGTGTGGAGCCCTACTTTCGCCCATCTCAGAACCCACGTCTATCATCTCCCTCCCTCCGATCTTAGATACATGTTGGCGACTGGCGTTGTGTGCGGAATTTGTCCGACTCGACAATTAAATTTGCAACTAAGTCAACATGGATGCACGAAGAAATTCCAAAGTTGGCATATCGATAGAGGGAGCAGAAAGGGCCAGAACGTGCCCCAAATGGAAAAATTAGGCCAAGGGCCGAAGATAGGTTACCGGACAGTGTTTAATATTTTAGATGTTAGCCAGGTCACTGGTTGAATTCAAGGTCAAGAGAATATTCAGCATATATAACATTAAGCATATATCATGTCCACAGTTGATTGCTAAGCTGTAAATTCAATAATCAAAGAGATATTAGCAATTTTGTGCTGTGGCCTTGAAACTGAAGGGGCAAAGGTCAAATTCAAGGTCATCAAAATATTCAGTGTACATTGTATATCATTTTCTATATCATGTCCACAATTGATTCCCAAGCCATACAGTCAATAGCGGAGCAAGATATGAGCCAGTTTGTCCTTGGACCTTGAAAATGAGGTCAGAGGTCAAATTCAAGGTCCGAGAATATTCAGCATATATCATTTCCTACATGTCCACAATTGATTCCTAAGCTGTAAAATCGATAATAAGTGAGATATTAGACATTTTGTCCTGTGACCTTGAAAATGAGGTCAAAGGTCAAATTCAAGGTCATGACAATAATCTGCATATATCATTTCCTATATGTTCATAACTGATTCCTAAGCTGTAAAGTCGATAACAAGCGAGATATTAGCCATTTTGTCCTATGACCTTGAAAATGCGGTCAAAGGTCAAATTCAAGGTCATCAGAATATTCAGCATATATCATTTCCTATATGTCCACAATTGATTCCTAAGCTGTAGAGTCGATAATAAGTGAGATATTAGCCATTTTGTCCTGTGACCTTGAAAATGAGGTCAAAGGTCAACTTCAAGGTCATGACAATAATCTGCATATATCATTTCCTATATGTTCATAACTGATTCCTAAGCTGTAAAGTCGATAACAAGCGAGATATTAGCCATTTGTCCTATGACCTTGAAAATGGGGTCAAAGGTCAAATTCAAGGTCATCAGAATATTCAGCATATATCATTTCCTATATGTCCACAATTGATTGCTAAGCTGTAGAGTCGATAATAAGTGAGATATCAGCCATTTTAAGCTCTGACCTTGAATTGAGGTCAGAGGTCAAATTCAAGGTCACGAGGATATTCAGCATATATCATTTCCTATATGCCCACAATTGATTCCTAGTCTCTAATCTCAATATTAAGTGAGATATTAGGCATAATGTGTCCCATTATAAAGCATAGGAGAATTTAACATGGGAAAGTCCCATTTGGGCCGAGTTTGGGCCAAAATGGCCCTTTTCGAGCAATTCAAGCGCAACGAAATTTATAGACATCATAGGGGTACATATGAGGAGTGTTATGTATCAAAAAGAAAAAAAGTTACTGAACAGATTTTGAGAAAATGGCCACCAAAGTCCAAAATCAGGCATTTTTCGTCGAAAACGGCCGCCATTTTGAAAAAAATGCGAAAATCAAAAAACTAAAAAATACATCCTTCTTGAATTATTTTTAAGTATTTTTGTGCAAAATTTCAGAAGAATTCGCCCTTAAACAAAAAAAGATAAAAATGTGGACGACGACGACGACGACGACGACGACGACGGACGACGACGGACGACGGACGACAGACGACGGACGCAACGCCATGCCAATAGGTTATCGGACCATAGGTCCGGTAACCTAAAAATCCGTCCCCATACAACAAAACGTGCCATGTTTGTGACATACATACATCCAAACATACACACACGGTCGATCCCATATACTCACCTTCGATGAGTAAAAAAGGGAAGAAAAAGTATTATTAGTTCTAAAATCAAAACAATGCCTGTGAAAATATTCTTACAAAAACGAATTATATTGCCATCAGTGACCAAACAGTTTCACTCTTCCTAATGTGCTATCATTTTCAATGAAACATATAGCTGCATATAATGAAGATGTCACAGAGCCATCGAGTGCCCATCGATACCAACCGCAGTGGTTTTGAGATCGCTTGTCTCCAGTGTAAGGATGGAAGACGACTTATTGTGGTTCACTAGGTCATACAATACAAGATTGTGAATCCTGAAGTAGTCGGTGAATATGATCTTCATCCAAGCTCCGACCCGTTCATAGTCGCTAGACCACACAGGACGCTCAAGTACAGAAGTCCCTGATATACTGGAGTAGCAAGTCTCCTCAGGGGTACGGTTACTGGAGGCAGCACAGTCTGCACCACAGTCACTGAGAGCGACATTCGTCAATGGCTCTGGAAATATCACTTCTTTAAAAACTCATTTCCATTTGAAAATATACATTGATCAGAAGGCTAACAATTCAAAACATCATGAAAATTAACTTCTGCTGTACAGTGAACACCATGCCTGATAAATCTCACCAGTGAGGCATTGCTCGCCAACATAGTACGGCGCACAGCGGCACTTGTATGAGTCAGGACCCGTCTCCACACAAGTACCTCCGTTCACACACGGAAAACTGGAGCATACTTGCTCTGGAGTTGAAATATAAGCAAAATTATTTCAAATAAGCAAACATCAAAAGGAAAAAGGAACATAATCAAAACGTTATTTGTTGTCAAAATCAATTTGCGAAATAACCTTTCTGTGAACCAACGTCTTGTTTCCTCTCGTGGGTCTTCTGGTTTGGCACCCAGTGCATACAAGGGAAACACATATATTATTAACGCACACGATGACGAGCTTTGATGATGGGTAAGTATTGAAGACTTATGAATGTGCAATGAACATCACTACCCACATATTATATTAAATTTATATTAAGTGACATGACCATTTGTATTTACCTGTGGAGTAGCTTTTATGCTGTGTACTGATGTCAAGCAGATGATTATGATAAAAAATTGCAAAGTGAATCTTATGACATTCATGTTGGATCACTTTGAGAAGTGCTGGCCTGCAGGTATGACTTTGAAATGAAAGGCAAGATACATAAAAGTAAGCTCATGATAATGCACTGTGTCGTATATCCAATATAGAAATGTATTTCTATGATGATACATTTTGATCGGCCGGCCCTTTGATGATAACGTTATTTATACTAGATTACAAAACGTTTTTCCCCCTTAGAATTAACAATGATCAACTAATAGGCAGATAATATATAAACACTTGACTAAGACAGAGCACCCTCGAGACTTGCCCGTTTTTGCGACAACGCCTCATTTGTGATAACCGAGATAAACTACCAATAATTCGCTTTTCTTGTTTGTTTTCTGTTGCTGTTTTTTTATATCATTGTCATTGGTGTTGTTCACGAAGATACACACATTGTCAATATCTGGTTGGTACATTGCAAATTATAGCAGCAATCTTTACTGTGGTAGAAATCCAATCTTAAATCATGAAGGAAAGTGTAATTTGTGTATTTTATTGCTTGTCTGTTCATTACAATATGCATGAAATTAATTTTTTTGTTTTGCAGAAAATGAAGATACCTATCGGACTTCTACATTTGCTTGTTATAGACGTTGCCCTGTCGACTGTACGGTGCAAGGACGATACACATCCACACAAAGTAAATTGTATATTTTCACGATATATAGCTCGTATATAGCTTGAGCACCCCATGTTCGCGGCACAGCGATAAGTAATTTTTTGACGTTTTCGGTTCTAAATTCTTGACGTTAAGTGGGAAATTCTTCACGTTATACGGGAAATTCTTAACGATATCCTTGTTTATGTTCTGTTCTGTCGCGATCTCAGTATAAATTATCCAAATTCGCTCAGGCAATTAGTAGAAGAGTGAGTATATATTAGATTTATGAGTTAGACGAAGCATTATTGCATCCTGATCACGCACTGAGATATCAAAAAAGTTGAAGATCGTCTCTTGCACGTATTCGAATGTACTATATGGATTCCCTCTCCATGTTATGAATCAGCTATGTACTGAAAATAGGCTTTAGCATATTGGCAATTCAATAATGAGTAGGCATTGAAAGGTTCAAAGCCCAGATTTTAAATTAAACATCACTGTCCTTCGTTTTCCACCAACAATGTTTGGAAACATTTATGGAAACATTTATGACGTGATACAACATTTAAGAAATAAACACCCTGACATGACATTCAGCATTCTATATAGGGAAGAGAAATCAACTACTTGTAAGTCGCTCAATTTAAACAAAATTCCATATCCTGCCAGACTGCCAGCACTGGTCATTGGCCTGAGCTATCGTAGCCGTCGGCAATTCTGTTAAGAAAAGCATCCTACTAAATTCATGCTCCATAAGTCGCCAGAGAGCCATGAACCTACCTTTCATTTAACCATCCCACATTGCTAATATCCCCCATACATCAATATAGGTACAGACAAAGTGTCCTTTATATTCTTAACACTTCCCACAATCTCGTCAGGGCTCACCCTCTCCCGCAGGTATACAAGAAAACAACCTATCAGTGAGATGCATAACCCAAATTTGTACTCACTTTGAATAGTCACAATCAAGTAGCAGTTTTGATGAACATGTGCATTACAATGAACACATGTGGATGTCTGACAGTTCCTTACAACATTGTACAATAGGACCATTGTTTTATATACAAAATTCCATAGGTGGGCTGATACAAAATAGTAATAATGGTTAGGCCTATATAACAACTGATTAGCTCAATGACCTTTTATGTTTTTATGTACCAGTAACCGAAAGCACGGCTCTAAGCATTTGTCTGGAATGCTTCTGCAACAAAACACATTTCTAGTTGTATCTTGTTAGCATAGTTAGGAAAGGTCAGAAATAAATAAAAGGAAAATAGGTAATTGAACTGGCGCATACCAGCCTCAAATTAATTTAAAACAGCGCTGAATTATGTAGGGTTCAGCGACCCCACGATAAAGAGGTATACCCCATTCCTGGATTGTCACCGAATGTCTTATCAATCCGCCCACACTGCAGCATCATAACCGTGGTGTCACTACTCGCGCACACCACGTCACAACGCTACAATTATGTCACCCAATTGATGCAATATTAGCGGTATTTTTGTATCAGTTTACCGGAAAAACATTTTTTTTGCGTACATAATAGATGTCCTGGCCAGGGAATGAGCACACGGTTGTTATGTAACACCATGACGCTTCATAACAGGTTAAACGCGAACATATATTAAATACTCATCAATAATACAGTTTAGTACTATAAATAAATTATTCTTTCTTTTATAAAGATGCCTTTTCTTTAAATCAATAAAAATCAATATCTGTGATGTAACTTCAAGCGTGAGGAACTTGTGTTATCATTACGTCAATAATTTAGCGCCGTGCAAAAATGGGGATGCGTAGGTTTTCTGTAATAATAACCACTTTTTGTGCATGTAACATCATTGTACAAATTACTGATGGGTCAAATAATCATTACAAATACTTTTTGACCGTTTTTGTACCTTTTTAAGCACTGGGGAATAATATTTAGAGTTAACCATCGAACATCCATTGTACTTACAATGGTGCTTGAATACACATTTGGACTACATATCAAGATATATATAACATCTGCGCATGTGCACAGAACTATCATGATATTAATTGTTCCATATCAGCTTTATCTCATGATCAAACGTACTCATTGGTCCTTTCTGTTGCTCAATATTCATTTGATCAATTCCAGGTATCACGTTTTCTGTCAGAAAGTGAGGTGGATCATCCAGAGATTAGTAAGTTTTTTCTCTGTGGAATCATCATCTAAATTGGCACGAGACTTTTCCATGATTCTTCTGGCGAATTGCCTCACAAGCCTCCAAATCTGTGTGAACGTTCTAAACACACTGCTGGATTGGAAGACATTCGTACTTGCTACTTCGATTGCCATGAAAATTATGATGTTCTATGTGGACATCAAGACACAATGTTCATGATTGATCTATCCACAGGGCAAGTGTGTGACAGCTCCCCATGTATGAATGGAGGTTCTTGTGTGGAGATTGGAGCCGAAACGTACAAGTGCAAATGTACACCTTACTTTGTTGGCAGCCACTGTACAATAGGTAAGTATTCCAAAGTTACATCTTACCATGCCTGCCGCCACAGTACAGTAGGTGAGAGTATTGCAAGTGTACAATTTTTACTATGCTGCAGCCAATGTAGTTTGCGTAATACTACAGATGCACAACTTCCTATCATAATGCTGGCACTCATTGTACAGTACGTATGCATTTTGGGTACATTGTGCCATGATAACACAACCATATAGACTATATAGTACCATGATAACTCAATTATATAGATTTACTTTGCACATGTGTAGCCGGATCTTGGAATGGTCTTATTTCTCACTTCCAGAACCACTGAAGGATGTAGTGCTCAGCAGCTGTGGTGCCACCTGTGATGAGTCAAGTGCACTGACTCCCGATCAAGATTGTTACTCGATAATTGATGGAAGTCACCCCCATGAAGAGCCGCCCAATTGGGCAACAGATGATGAAGGTGTCGGGGCCTGGATCAGAGTAGATTTTACAGATTACTTCCGGATCCACACCGTGTCCGTCTTCAGTAGACTACAGCACGATCGCGCTACTTCTCTCCTGATATTGGAGACTAGTGACAGCAAGTTTTCTCAGGTAAATATTCACATGTATAATCTGTGCTTGTCACACACCTATTTCACGTCTTTTTTGACTCCATGACAAAGTTTGACCTTGAGCACAACGTTCGGTCGGGTTGTGTCTGTTCTAAGGTTTTGTTTTTCATCTACAAGTTTTCTATCAACATAATCGGAATCCAGTACTAGCGATTACAGAATGATACAAAAATATGTACATTGATACTTGATGAAATAAACAAAAATACGACCACGGTTGTAGTGCTTCGCCATCACAGAGTTATGTGGACAAAGTCAGTCTATATACCCAGTACACTCTGTTATCATGTACGAGAAGTCGGTACACAGAATCTAGGCATTAAATAGGCATTCGGAAAAATCTGAAAGTTCAGTTTCATTTTTGTGTATTCGTCTTTTAAACTTCTGGATTAAGAAGTATTTTCAGCAAACTCAACCTAATATTGCATTCAATCTAAGGGCACAAACGGGGATGGCTACAATTGTATGTAATTTAGATCAGCATTTCCATTATTTCTTTATTCTCTAGCAATTTATGAAACGTACTTCCGAGGTACACACTTTTTTCGCTTCAATTTTGGAATGAAGTTTCGAGAATAGCGACAAATTCACCCTTTCTGTATTTATCAGCTTGACTTGGCGTGCTTAGCAGAACAAGGTCAAGGTCAACATATATACCAAGAATTCAACCTTATTCCAACTGTGACATCTTACATCAACCTAGAAATAGCGGAGATCTGTGATCCTGCATCAACTGACTTTCACGGACTGCGTGGGCTCAAAGTCTATGGCAATGACGGTAAAGTTATATTCCGTGGCTTAGGATGATAATGGTCAATTATATTCCATGGATCGTAAATCATGGTAACAACTGAAAAAGGTATATCACACAGCCTGGTGGCTTTCCGTTGAAATGTTCCTTACATTAGGTATGTCAGTAAAGAAATCTTCATATTGTTTTCGTGATCATTTTCCCCTATAATGATTTACAATGACTAATTCAAACTTGAACACAAATATCAGTGAGTCAATTCTATGGACTACTGAAATATATTGTGTACTGAATGAACAGATATTGCTCTATGTCATTGGTGATCGACCATGTATCATTTGCATCATTAATTCACACTCGCAGATGGTTCATTGGAAGATTCAAGGCGAAGTATCCAAGTAATGTATTCAAGTTCAACCATTTCTTCCTTCCATGAAGTTCCCTTAATGAACGCGGCCTCGGTGGAAGCACAAGCCAACTGTACGGCTTCCAGTGAGTACCACTCTGATTTCACCTGCATGAATGCTCTGGACGGTGTGGAGGAGCCTGGGCCAGGTAATGAGTGGATGAGCAGTGGTGAGGGTGTCGGCGCCTGGATCCAAGTCAACCTCAACACACAGCGCACTGTCATGGCCGTGGCCTTCCTACAGAGATGTGGCCAGAACTCCCAGAACAGCAACCTCACCCTCGAGTTCAGCGATGCTTCATCACAGCAGGTATTATAACGTATTGTAGATCCTGAGTGATTGGTCTTATTGAAGTACTCAATATATGATAATGGTTACGTTGTGTTTCTCTACGGTAAGACGTCCGAAACTCCCCAATATGGAATTATATCCATCTCCCACTTTCTTATTTTGAATCCTGAAAGAATGCACTTGCGTCTGTCAACAACCACACGTTTGGGACAAATCTTAACAGTTGATTCTGCTTTCTATGGACCCGTAGATTGGGCTGGAGTGTTTCACCACGGGCGAGGATCCCATGGACTGTGAGGGTCAGTACTGGCAACAGTTTGACCTTGACCCTTACGTGGTGACGTCATATGTCAAGGTCACAATCACGGCCACGTGTGCGACGGAGAACAACGGCTTCAGAGAGATTCATGTCTTTAGTCTTAGAGGTATGTTTGAAATTGTTGGCACTACCTGTTTGAGGCATGTATATCATAACGCATATGTAGTGTGTCTGACTGTCTCTGGTGTATGACATGGCTGATTTTTTTACAATCGCACATGTACAATGTAATTGTGAATAAGGCATATGAGGATTTCAATTGTTGGATAATCTAGCATTGTTTGTTCACAAACCCTAAATAACCTCACGTTATGTTGATGTCAATTCATCACAAAGTAGTTAATTTTAGTGATTTTGGAGATTATTTGAGGTAGTATGTCTCCAATTCCAGTACACTGTAGTCCCTGGAGTGAACACGTTACCTGTATGTTCACAATATTATCTTTGTTCTTGCAGCGGAAGGCAACTATTAACACGTGTTGGGTCGTGGACAACCATAATCTGACGACGTGATTCATCCTTACATTATCAAATATCGCTGCCGATCACACTGAATAAAAACATCTAATGTAATTTTAAAATAAGAATTGTCCATTACATAAGCAGCATTATGATGAGGTCAACGAATTATTAGTTATTACCAAATTAAAATAGGAGCACATGACACTTGAGCTGTATAGTCATGTACAGTTCATACATCAAATGATTCATGGAATGGAATTGAAATAAAAATGAATAATGGAATAAAAAACATGTAGGAGAATTGTTGGGAGCAGAGTTGTTCAACTTACGGTGAACCAAAACTTTAAAAAAAATATCGCTGACAAGCCTTGGATAGGTCTGGTGGGTCTTGAAGCAATGAAGGTGGTATGTGATGTGGGTTCGAATCCGGTCACTGGCATAAATCAGTTGGAGTTTTCAATCCTGACAACTCAAAGGTTTCTAAATCGAATGTGCTTTCCAAGTTGTGACTCGACTGGGGATGGGGATAATAAAGGTCCCTCGTTAAATAAATCAGATCATTATAGGCCCAGATTGCCACCACAAATGAGAGCTTGATATTCTTTGAAACATAAAATGAAGACAACAAAACATTACAGTAGCGATGTCTTCTAAACGCTGGTACGCTGGTATACTGGTACACGCATTGTGAAGCTTATTGAGGCATACACGAAATGAGCAGTATTGTCATTTCGTCGAGTATGCACCTTGCAATGCTTGTACCAGCATACCAGTGTACCAGCGTTTAGAAGACATCGTTACAGTAGAACTATTCTCACATCAGGTCTGAAGATGCGTCTGGAATTTCGACTGAAAACTTTTTTCTACAGCTAATGACTCAAAACAATTACCAAACATTCAATGCATCTTTGATTTTTTTTTTTCATTATTGTCCATGCCTGGGGTGGCAAAATTGAACAAACACCTTATATACAAAAACTCTACTTAGAATGTCTTTGTTGTTTTGTCAACCCAGCTCAGTATACATGATTTGTATTATATAATCTAGTGTTAAACAATAGATTAGTAAAATGGTGTGAATTTAATGAGAAATTACATGATGCTCAGGGTGCGTATCGGAAGGGACGGTCTACGGTGGATCAAATGTGTGCTTTATATGCCATAATTTATTAATACTTACGTAAACTAGCTGGGTGTGTTTATGCAGCGTTTATTGATTTTTCTCGAGCATTTGACAGCATCCCTCACTCGGTGTTATGGTACCGGCTTTTCAGGAAAGGAATTCATGGGAAAATAATCACTGTATTAAGATCAATGTATAATCAGTTGCGGTCCTGTGTGAAATTACCACACGGTATCACAGAATGTTTTTCGTGTACAGTTGGAACTCGCCAGGGATGTATGCTTAGTCCTTTTCTTTTCGCTTTGTACATTGATGAGTTTGTTAGGAAGTGTCAGGATTTTCAATGTCCAAGTATATTCGTTGACACCGATTTCCCTGATGTGCATATGTTAATGTATGCGGACGATATTTGTATTGTTAACGACACTGTAGGGAGGTTACAAATTCAATTGAACACTTTGAGTTATTTTTGTGAAGAAAGCGGGTTGAAAGTCAATCTCTCCAAAACCAATGTGGTGGTTTTCAGAAATGGGGGATACTTAAGGTATAACGAACGTTTCTATCTTAATGGAGAATTAATAGAATGTGTGAATCATTACAAATATTTGGGAGTCGTTTTTTCTTCGAAACTGAGTTGGTCACCTGCAGTTAAAACATTATCATCTCAAACACAGAAAGCGGTTTTTCAACTTAAACGTTTTAAAAAATCATGTAGCGGAAGTCCAATTAAATTAGACATGGATCTATTTGATAAAATGGTTCGACCCATTTTGCTGTATGGGTCTGAAATTTGGGGTACTAGGAATCGGGAGTCAATAGAAATTGTTCATTTGAATGGGACTCAAGTTTGATTTTATTTTGTTATGTGAAACGTTTCTCTACGATAAAAACAAAAAACTCTGTCAAATTCAAGGTTACAATCTGATCAGCAAGGAAAGGGAAGCAAATACACGAGGAGGCGTAGCTATCTACATAAACACTGATATTGTATTTAAACATCGATCTGATTTAGAATTGCATATTGATTCGGAATTTGAGTATCTTGTGATACAAGCTACCAAGGATCAGAACACACTTTTGGTTGGGGAGGTTTACCGAGTTCCCAATACGAATGAAATACAATCCGTGCAACGATATGAAACAATCATCGGTAATATGGCTAAATGCAACAAGGATATGATAGTAGGAACTGACCAAAATTTCGATTTCATTAAAATTAATTGCCATCAAAATACTTCCGACTTGTTAGAATCAATTATATCGCTTGGGTTGCTCCCTACTGTAACACAAGCCACAAGGGTTACACATACTACAGCTACGCTGATTGACAATTTTTAGGAAGAGGAGCAGAGCTCTTCCTCTATTTCTTCCTCTATGATGTTTTTTTTTTTTTGATTTTGGAGAATTTTCCTTTGTTTACATTTCTGAAAGTCCGACTTGGAGCCAGAGCAGACCATTCAATTGTGTCTAATTAGGAGGGCCTGGGGCCAGATGGAAGGAATATGACACCCGTGTACCCAAGTATGGTTACTGTAATAAGTTATAAGCAATAATAGCCACAGGAGACGTGTGTTCCGACCGTTTATTTTTTGTGTGTGTCACCGTTTCATCACCCATCACCACTCCCGTTTTGATCTTCTCTGAAACAGGGCTTTCTTGTATCAGATGCACTCAAAATTTTGCATAAACATTCCACACTACATAGAAAGTACATAAGCTATTGCAAAAATGGAAAACGGCTTGATACGGCAACATAATAATTGACAACTTGTGGCAAGTGCTGGTATGTCCAGTAGGCCAAATGCAAATAAGCGTGGCCCCCCTAGTGGTTGTTCGCGAGGCAGCCAGCCACACTCGACCCGCTTCATCCCCGTCCCCCCCCCCTCCCATCCTCGTGAAGACGTCGGACTACGACCCAATCGTGATAAATGAAAGCTGGCCCGCACCCGGGTAAAAATCAGGTCTGATGAATGATCCGATGAGTTTTCTCGAATGAATATATCGCTAAACTATCTGCACGATCGCGATCGGCGATTACTGATGCATTTCAGAAACATGATCCACCTCGAGAGATCATATATGCCGATGACAACAAGTTCACTTTCTTCACGATGACTCCCCCTCTGCCACCTGAACATCGCTGTTCGTTGGGTGAGGGTGCCTCATAGCCTAATGAATATTTAATGAGATGACATCGCGAGATACTGCAGCACTTAATACAAAAATAAATCAATTGATCTTAGCTTATCAACCATCTTTTAAAATCGATGATTTGTTGGTTGAGTCATGTTTCAAGCACTCGATTATTTTGTGCATGATAGGTAACTAGTTATTAGGTTACTAGAATCATACACAAATGATCAAAGCAAAAATCGCCAGTCGAGTTTGTAATGCAGCAATCACATCATCACGTTTATCACAAAATTGACAGTTCTCATCATAATGAACCGCACAACTTTCCTGTAGGGGCCTACTGCATGCTGCAAGAGTGCCATCTGTTGAATGTCACGTATGATCAGATAGGCCTGTGATTGCTACACCATTAGTTTTGGTTGCATGGGAATCGTGATGTGGCATTCTGAGCTGTGTACTTTGGACATATAACATGTCTACTGATGGAGATAGAAAATAAACCGATGGGTAAATACTAATTAGGTCTATTATTGACCACAGTAAATTTAGTTAAAACATAAAACATTTATTTTTGGGCACAATAAGGTAAAGGTTGTGTCCACTACATATTTCATGACTGTAACCGAATAGGTTAACATTAACTTTCCTAGTTGTGTCTATTGGGGCCTATTGACCACAATAAAAAGTAGTTAGGACATGAAACATTGACTATTAGGTTCAAGATAAAGGTTCTGGTAAATATAAATTTGATGCTTGTAGTGGTTGTCATATTATGAAAATAAGTTAACATCGATTTTTGCTAGTTGAATCTATTAATAGTTCGGGGGGGTGGGGGGGATTTATTTTTTTTTTGGGGGGGGGGGGGGGTGATAGGGCTACGGGAGATACACTCCAGCAGTCGTCAGCGACTGGAGAACATCTAGTTTGGAAGATGGGAGCAGATGGAATCAGTACCTTAATAATGGTATCAATCAATTTTATATTAGGCCAAATCAACAATGATTGGCCAGTTGGTACAATATCATGGGCTACAGTTACAATATGGCCACAACATATTTGTACCGAATAGGATACAGTATTCGAGGGTTTTGAACTAGTTCTGTGCAAACATTTTCAAAGCTCTTCCTTTGAGGCCAGTGGCCCTTGTTATATTAATGCCAACTCGTCATACAACAAGGTCAAGACGGGGATATTAGTGACGGATATTTCTGATCATTTACCTATAGTGTTGCAGCTGAATAGACCAGAATCGATCCACAATTCGAAAACAACTCCTCTAGAATTTCATTCACGTAAATTTGATGATGCGGTGATGCGCAGAATATCAAGTGAATTATCTTATTCCAATTGGTTAATATATCAAAATATGAATATTGATGATGCATTCGACCATTTTGCCGAAACTATTAATTCAGTCATTGAAAGGTATGCGCCACTAAGAAAACATCGAATTACTGCTAAACAAATCATTAAAAAATCTTGGATAACCCCTGGTATTAGGAAATCAGCGAACACATTGAATATGTTGTATAAAAAACAAATGAGTAAACCAAAAACACACACGAGTCATATTAAATATTTATCGTATAAACGTGAGTACAACAAAATCAAACGAGTTAGTAAAAGTACTTCACCGAATTTTTAAGTAAACATGAAAATGATGTACGAAAAACATGGAAAACTCTAAACAGCATTCTTGGGAGACAAAACGACAAGTCTTCAATATGTAATACTTTTGTCCATGAGGGGGGATATACAGAGGACCCTAAAACAAGATCAGATGGTTTTTGTAAATATTTTAGTGAGATTGGAGAAAAATTTGCAAATGCAATACCCGTTGCCGAAAAAAAATTTGACGCATATCTCCCTCAAGTTCAACAACAGAATTCCTTTTACATTTCGCCTACTGATCCAGATGAAATAGAACGAATTATTACCCATCTTTAAACCAAAAAAAGCTCTGGTCATGATAATATCAGTTCCAATTTTATGAAACAAATAAAATATGTAATAAAATACCCTATTAGTATCCTAACAAACAAGTCCATAGAAGCTGGTTACTTCCCTGCATCCTTGAAATTAGCCAAAGTGGTTCCGATTTATAAGAATAAAGATCCAGAGCAATATACTAACTACAGACCAGTTTCTTTACTGCCGTGCATTTCTAAAGTTATTGAAAAAGTAATACATAAACGATTATATCACTTTATGAATAGTCGAGGCATATTTTACGATTGTCAGTATGGATTTCGTCCAAACTATTCTACAATAGACGCTGTTACTGAACTGAGCTCGGAGTTGCTCGAGTCGTTAGATAACAAAAAACATGTTGTAACCGTTTTTTTTAGACCTCTCAAAGGCTCTTGACACTATAAATCACGAAATATTATTACATAAACTATATTATTATGGGGTACGGGGTAAGGCTTTAGACTGGTTTAGGAGTTATTTAACAAATAGAAAACAGTATGTTTCTTTCAAGTCAGTATCTTCCTCAGTTGAAGATGTCATCTACGGGGTTCCACAAGGATCAGTATTAGGGCCTCTTCTATTCATTTTATATACGAATGATTTACCAAGCTCGTTAAACAATTCTAAATGTATATTATTTGCTGACGACACCACGATATATTGCGCATCCGGAAAATTAAGTGAAGCAGTTGAGAAAATCAACCTCGATTTAAAAAATTTAACAGATTGGTTTCGAGCAAATAAATTGTCGTTAAATGTAAATAAAACAAACTATATGATATTCAACAAAACTAAAAATCCAACTTCGAAACACTCTATCAGGATAGGTGACGTTGACATTAGTGCAGTGGATGAAACCAAATTTTTGGGTATGATTATTGACAATAAGTTGACATGGGGAAATCACATAAATTATTGTAGAAAAAAAATGGCTAGTGGTCTCTTTGCAATTAATTCATTAAAACACTCATGATTAAGTCCATATTTGAAGTCAATTTACTACACATTAGTACATCCGTATATAAATTATGGTGTTTTACTGTGGGGGTCCACGTTTAAAACTCTGACGAAAAAACTCCAAATAGCCCAAAACAAAGCAGTCCGAGCCATAACATTATCGGACTACAACAGTCCAACGGAACCTCTTTATAAACAACTTAACATACCCCGAATTCAGGACTTATTCCATATCCAGTTGGGTAAACTCATGTACAAAAATGCACGTAACATTTTGTCTGCACCGCTCTCTAATTTTTTTTAACATAATGCCAGTTTTCATGAGTACAGCACGAGAAATCGAGATCATCCACATATTTCTAGCCGAAACTCTCAATTTGTTCTGCGTACACATCTACAAAAATATTTGCAAGGTCCTGGCAATGTACGAACGTAAATTGTATATTATGTTATGTTTTGCTAATTCCACAGTTGATGTTGGCCGCTATTTGGCCGCTATTAGGGACATCCGGAGTTCCACGTTTAAACGCACGTTTATTTATTCGTGCCTCCGTACGACTAAATCCACGTTTATGAAAGGGAGCCTTATTATTTCATTGCCCAGGTGAATACCGGGTACTCGCCATGTATACTATGGCAAAACCAAACAAGACAAACTGCTTCGCGTATTTTTATCGAAATAAAAAAAATCCGGAGTGTCTAAAATTAGGTGAGGAGGCCTGAAAAGATTATTGAAGAACTATACCATGTATACCATGTTTTCCAACCAAAATTGACTCCCCATTTGGGTGTGCCAGTATTTAAGCTTTTTCTTGAAGTATACCAGGAGTTTACTCCATACAACTGAAACTAAGAAGGAAAAAGTTTCAACAATTTATTGATCCCCAAAATTGTTTTATTTGACTTGAAATGGCCCCAAACAGATACTAGTAGTGATTTGATTTCGAACTGAAATATATTTCTATCAATTAGTTAGAAAATCAGAATGGACGCCATGTGCAGACCAGCGATTGAAGAGCAACAAAAAAATATGTACACTTCGCAAGAGTACTTATGAGAGTCCAATACATAAAGTAGGGAAAAGTTGTCTGACAGATTTCGATGAAATGGCCTCCAAGTTCTAGAATTTGGCATTTCTCAACGAAAATGACCACAATTTTTGAGAACAAATTTAGAAATCAAATTCTAAAAAAAACTGTTAATTTATTTCTTTCCCAAATTTTTAGGAAGATTCGCCCATAAACTCTGAAGATAAAAATGTGGATGGGCCTCAATGAATGGAGGGACGGTCAGACGGACGACGGATGCAACGCCAATAGGTTATCAGACCATATAGGGCGTGTAGCTTAAGAGGCAGCAGAAACAACAAATTGATGAAATGGAAGAAAACTAAAAATTGACAAAATGTTTGAGTATATGTCACCGTCTTTCTTATATACATAATCTGACAATGATGAGTGACATGTACGTTTTACATAATTGAATAAGTATGAGTATCGTCAGATTGATCAGATTTTGGGACAACGCGAGCAAAATCACGATATTTATTTCACGATGAGCATTAAGGAAGCAATATTTCAATAATATGGTGACACTGAAAAAAAAAGTGCAGCTGGGATTACATAAATGTTAAAACTTGGGTTGCCCGGTTAGCTCAGTTCGTATGTGGGCTGACTTCTCATCAATGCAGTCGGTTTGGGCATGGGTTCAATCCCCGGCCTCGGCAGTATGTGAGGTGGTATGTTGTCGCCAAACCGGGCAAGTGGGTTTTCACAAGTTTCTCTGGTTTCCTCCCATGATAATGACCACACTTACGCCAAGATCCGAGCCAACAAGAGATGTTAATATAAGCACATGCTTGTTCGTCAATTGTTGTAAAATGAGTAATGTTTAAAAATGTTAAATCTTCCCAAAGTATACATGCAATGACTTATTGTACACAACTGTAGAGATACACATCTTTGGCATATACATTCACGGATAGGGTTATTCTGATGTATATTTTGCACACCACATGTAACGAATGCTGTTGAGGACACCTCACTATGTGAATGTGAAAATGAACGCCCCCCTATACGTGAATTTAATCGTACATATGCACGAATAAATATACGTGGGTTTAAACGTGAAACTCCGGATGTCCCTATTGGCCGCTATCACATATAACCAACGACTATCTATAAATGTTCAAGTGAATATATTGATATATTCTGCGCCATACCAGTTGATATATATATATGCGCAGTTTTCATCTTAAAGGTTTATTATGTAGTGTATTATTTAGTCGGTGTGGGTACGGTATTTTTTGGCGGGGAAGGCTTGTGCGCGGCGGCAACACGATATGACTATGCTACTGATTTTAGGCTACGATGACTGATTGGCGTGACCTTCCGTCCATGTCAGTCGGATTGATTTTATAGAATTTGCGGATATCGTGCACACATTTTGCATATTAATAAATGAGTCATTTCCGATAACCTTTCTTAGTCCTCTGGCAATTTTTATTATTATTATTTATATATTATTTGTTTTTTTGATGTCTGGATGTGTGTGTGTGTATATCAGTATATTAGTTATAAATATTTTTCTGGGGTGCACGATCTATCACTGTTGAAAGTTGGGTATGTATTGTTCATTATTATAACATGGTAGAACAGACATGTTTGTCTACGGTGCATACCTCCACTGAATACACTATTGTTCTTATATATATATCACCCTGTACTCTATGTATTTCAGTTGGAAAATAAATTACTTACTTACTTACTTACTTACTTGAAATTTTGTAAATATATTCTTTCTGTATCTGAAAATACATCTAATGTTGCCGTACTAGGAGAGCTTGGTCGTACACCCCTATCTGTCAGATATACTTACAGATGTATCAAATTTTGGTTACACATTGTTCATGATGATCAAGCTAGACTTCGATCATCGTTTTACAATATGTTAAACCGAAGATATCTCAGGATAAAAACTGGGCCACAGAAGTGAAGTCTATATTGTATCGGTTTGGTTTCTGTGACGTTTGGTTGAATCAGGGTGTGGGCAATACTGACATATTTCTGAGTGTATTCAAACAACGATTATCTGATAATGCTGGTCAAATTTGGTATTCCGACGTGTCTGCAAATCATAAACTGAATCTGTATTCCATGTATAAAACTGCCTCAGATTATGAATTGTATTTGTCAATAGATTTGTACTGGAAGCATAGGGTGTCACTTTCTAGATTTCGTTGTTCTAATCACAAATTAGCCATTGGGCGTGGTAGATATATAAGCCAGGACAGACAGGAGCGTTGGGTATCGTAAAGATCGCGGTTTGGAAGTTGTTGAAGATGAAATTCATTTTCTCATAGTGTGTCCACTCTTCGATGAGATATGTGGATATTATATTGGAAATTATATTGTGCGAAATCTTAATGTAATCGAAAATTTTGTTAGAATATTGTCATCAAAAAATCACAAAAGCATCAAAGATTTAGCGGCTTACATTTACAATGCATTAACTTGTCATCGTGAATTTTATAATCTGTAAACGGGATCTGTTAGCATTTTGCTTCGCTCATACTTGCACTTTCTTGTAAATGCACATGGGCCCGAGGCCTTTGGTGAAATAAAGTATCAATCAATAATATGACATTGTGCTCATATATTTATTTTAATGTGCACAAAATGGATTCCTAAATGAAAGAATCGAACTCAAATTAAATTTATGTACTCAGAGGTGAGATATTGTTGTAAGTTTGGTGCTATACTACTGTGAGAAAATGACGAGAGTCGCTGAACTCTTGATACAGCATGCCGTTGCTTTCACGGTGCCAGCACATAGAGACCTTATTAATGTGGATGGCAAGCAATTTCTTTAGCTCCGTGTATTGCCACTGCGGATGATATAGAACATCCCAATTCCAACATCAAATTAACACTGAATATTGAAGTAGAACTGATAACAATCAGTAGGTTATCGACCTATGATAAATAATCTAACCATCATAGTAAAGAAACTGCACCCTAACACGCTGTCTGTTTCATATGTAAGTCGTATAATGCTTGATGGTGTTTAACGTTCTGGATCTCTATAATCATCGGCATTTTAAATTTGGCAAATGGAGCAGCCTTGTGGGTATGTATAGATCACATACACCAATTTCCAGCGAATTTCATTCTCCAATTGCAGAGTTATAGACCAAATGAATTATACTCGTCATCGGTCGATAAGGCAATGAATGCTGATTGATAGGCAACATAAATCATAATATTAATTTCCATGCACAGTGTCCAAATTATGCTGACGTACCTTATAGCCTAACAACTCGCCCGATCGAAGGTTCCCATGATTGTCATGCAAAGTCTCGTGGAATAACAGTTGTTCTGCTGTTGGATTCGCACAGAGGTACTGGAATACGAAACAATAATACAATGTGAACAGAAAGCATATTGCAATCCAAAGTTGAGAGACATTGAAATGGTTGGAAGGAACATAATCAACATACCCTGTAAGTATTAAGGCCAGTTTTGTTATTGTCAGAATATTGGGCGAAAAGTACCAAATGACACATTCATTTTATCTCAATTATGTTAAATTTCGATTGATATTGATACTTCTCAAGGTTGATATTCATTCCTATAGACATATATTTCGAAGGTGATCGGATTGGGGATTTCAGGGGCTGTGGGAGGGGTTGGTAGGCTAAAGGGAAACATACAACGCCTTTTCCTGAGGTAGGCTAACCCCTCCCCCCTGGGTGAGTTACATCGGAAATCATCAATCCATAAATAGTCAATCCAACTTCGGGGTCGGGGCATGATAAATTTGCATGGTTCTGGTATCCCAAATCTGATGCAATGATACCTGATCAGGCAATGATCAGGGCTCATAAACTACGGACCCGCATAGTCTGTGACGAATGATCGAGCTTTCAATACTCTCTATCAACAGACTTCGTGTGGCTGGTGCTGACTGGATGGGTAGTCCCTGAAGACATCCAAAGATGTCGTGGAGAAAGTCCTCGAGATGCTACTCTGGAACTTATTGACACATTCAACGAAACTGGAACAAACACAACGTACCACGTGTACATAGCACATAACCAGCTCACGTGGTGCCAAAGTTACCAGGCCTGTAAAGGTCGAGGCCAGCTCCTGCTGACTATAGAGAGTAGAGAGATCCAACAGGTCATGAAGACCAGGCTGGCAGGCCTAAGGAACTCGGGGAGAACATGGCTGGGATCTAGACGGAAGGACTACGGTGGAGGTTGGACGTGGGTGAACGAGAGTCTCACTGATTGTCAGCAATATGTCTGTAGTCATCTAACAGGTTTGGAATATATTCATTTGATACATGTTTTGACAAGTCCCTCCGTGTGGATATAGGAAAGTTATTGTTTGAAACATTCGATACTTGTACTTGTCATGACGATGGAACATTTCAAATTAGTACTGAATTTGTGTGCATTGCAATCCAATGATTCCTCACTGATTAACATATTCTCTAAAAGTAGAGTTACTATGTTCAGTAATGTAATGAGCATTTCACCCAGATTTTTTCATTAGACTCACCGAAAACAATATATAATAATATCATTGATAGTAATAAAATATATCCATTAAAACTTCAGAGATGACCGACTCATTATAGGCCTACAAAAGATAAATGTGTATCATTGAATTCCGAACGTATATAGAGTTAGTATCTAATCGATCCTGCGAGAGGTTAGCTGTTATCAGCAACAAAGACTCACCCCAAATAAGCCTACAGAAAAAGCGCCTTGTTTTCTATTGTATCCTCGCTGAGAATCAAATACTGTCAGGAACTCCACATGGTGAACATCCAAGTAGTCCAGTTGCCAGACAACGAACCTAGAAATTGTTGAAACAGCAAGGTTTTTTCATTGATTTGCATTCATACGTGTCTCCAGGAGATTTTGAGCTTTGTTGGCACTGCGCCAACTTTGGGGAAATTTTTTTATTCGTTAATTAGCATACTAACCGCCAGATATGGAAAATTAGCATAACCAAAATATAACTTTTTTATTAATAGGCCTAAAATCAAGTGTGGTAGCACTTTTGTACACAAGTCTGACCCAAGGAATACATTTCTGGTGATTTTTTTGTGATCCAAGGTCAAGGTCACCGTATAAGATCGAGGTCAAGGTCAGTTTTCACACAAAATTGTCAAAATTCCCGGTTTTAGGGGATATGGACATCCATCCACACCAGTGTTTTTTTTTATTTTTTCACTGCTGTGTGTAGTTCGCATTGTTGGAGTTGTACAAGAAAACTTAATATCCAACTTATCATCTCCCAGCTTGCCGCGATTATCCTACAGGACAAATCCATTATTATGTTCATGCTCATCCACACTGTTCACCACAGCCTTATCTTTTTTGTGTGAACAATTTATAACAATCGTCACCTGCAGAAAAAATATGTGGTTCAGCTCAGTTCTGATGGTGACAACCGCAGCTGGTATCCTAGCAGGCCTTGTCCTTTGCTCAGTAGCCGCAACTGATGGCCCCCATCAACAGTGGTGGTCCAATGTAGGTATCAATCTATTACCACAAATACAGTAGATTTTGATGATGACAATAACAAACGTAAAATTCAACATTTTGCAATAGAAACAAAGCCCGACCAAATAGTTTATCCAAACACACACTGACGTCATCAGGGGCAGACAGTGTGTTAAATGTAGTTGTTTCTACTGTACACCTGATGGAATTAAGTGGGCCTCTTCTCATACAATGTCATCTGTCATTTCCGAATTATATTCCATATTCATATAACTATATTCTTTGAACGCATTTTGTCAGCTGCCGACTATAGCAGCATATGGAGATCAGCACAGCACCCCATGAAGAGACAAGTTGTCATATGTCCGTGGTTGAGAGACTTGTATCATTGAAGTATCAATCCGTTACCCATATGACACCTGCAAAAAAACTGCTGTTCAACAACAGCTTCTGTTGCACTGTCCTCATCTAGCATGCATGGGCACAAACAGCTGGGAGCAGAGCCTCTCTCCCAAGTTGGCATAATTATGTGATGTTGGCATCGATGTGACGTTGGCATCGAGTCCGTTTCTACTTCTTCATCGGAACAGCAACTCTGTAGATGACATCACACACGTCCAATAACTAGAAGCACTGAAATATCAGTGTAGTCGCTGAGAACTCTGACCACCTGACAGAGAGAATCAACGGCTTGAGACTGTTTCATCATGCAAGAAGATGCCCAGCTTTGGAGAAAGGTGACTCTCATAACTGTTCGACGTTACAGGTGAGGATAATGCAACAGAAGCAACATCGGACCAGTTAGGGAGCACGTTTTTGCAGTGCTGTATTGACAACCGATCGATACCTCAACAAATAAAAAAATTGTGATAATTTGTATGTCAAGAGAAGGGGAAGCCGATAAGGGTTGTGTCACTAACTCGGCCAGACAAGAACTTGTACCTTCATAGGCGTCCTACTTCTCTATGCTGCTATGCTAGGCACTTGAAATTGTGTCATCTGGATGTCAGCATAAAAGATTATATTTGGGTAATGGAAGATGATATTTCATCTCGTTGTATCAACAGAGGCCCATATGGACCATAATGTTAAGAACATGCACATATTGCATATATGTACAGTGAACCGGTTCGTGATGTTCGCTTTTACGTTGTCCCTAAAAGAGAAGATGATAGTGAACAGTGAGGATGAGCAATCGATCAAGCAGTAATGGACATGAACTTATGAGTACACAATATAGTCAGATTCTATCATTTGTGCGCACCAAATAATGACAAGAATCATAGCAGACTACGAACAGCAACTCTGTAGATCACATCAAGGCCACCTGTCAAGCCAACGTCACGTTGAAGGCTATTTGAATATTGGTCAACGATATATTGTACATCAGTAACTAATGAACCATCTTGAAGTTATTCAAAACGCATTCATGTAGTAGTGTTACATAAACACAGAAGTTAATCAGTGAAATCAAGAAATGCAAAAGAATAGCCCTATCCCCTTAAACCAGAAGATTTGACAATTCTGTGTGAAAACTGACCTTGATCATGATCTTATGTGGTCACATTGACCTTGGATCACAAAACTTTCACCAGAAATGAATTCCTTGGGTCAGGCTTGTATAGAAAAGTGCTATCACACTTGATTCTAGGCCTATTATTAAAAAAGTTATATTTTGATTGTACTAATTATCCATATTTGGCGGTTAGTATGCTAATTAACGAATAAAAAAATTTCCCCAAAGTTGGCCCAGTGCCAACAAAGCTCATAATCTCCTGGAGACATATATGAATGCATATCAATAAAAAAACCTTGCTGTTTCAACAATTTCTAGGTTCACTGTGGAAGGGATACAACCCGCAACTCGACTAAAGATAATGTTTCTCTATGTACTCTCTATTTTCAGCAAGAAACCCTTATTCTAACGTCTTCACTAAACCTGGCAATGCGCCGGAAATTATATCGAACGGAAATACATCTGATATATACGCCGGATGTACTGGTGCTAAAGGAAGTAATTATATCAAATTAATATACATCAATTTTAACCTCAACCTGAGTCAAGAGTCATGACTTAATATTTTGTATATATCAAAAGTCGGATAAAATATTCTTATAACTCGGTTTCAGGGTACAGTGCCAGTGATGACGTCGCTGCGACGTGGTATGATGCTCAGTCTAAGTGCAGTACCAGAGACGGCAGACTCCGGACCGTGGAGGAGTATATCAGTGACTCGGACTCCCGCACATATTGGTTGGGGTTATTCTACAAACCTTGGATCTGGATCGGTAAACACATGTCCGCATCTATTTAGAAGTGTACATCATCAGGGAGTATATGTTCCTAATCTTTTCAGACTTCAACTACATGTATATCCGATGATTTCCCCAATCGTTGTTTTTTTCACCCTGTGTTGAATGTTATTCCAAATTTCCTGTTTGTTACGAAATTTTCTCAGTGATCTTCCTGATTGATGTGGCTGTTGAGAAAATAGACTATTAATATACAATTATATACTGGTGTTAAACGAGTGTTTTCATGGTTGTGTAAAGAGATTTGAACCATATTTTATGGTACTCTCTGGCCTATTTCATGCTTCTTCGTAGTAATTTAGTGTCTATTTCATGATGATGACCTGCAGGCGACAGTGAGCAGGAAGACCGTCCAGTAGTCTACTTTAGAAGCAATCTGACGTCCGCACGTCAAGATGACAAGAAATGCTTGAGCCTCAATCTGACCGACATGTCGTGGCATGCCGAGACTTGTGAGCGACCAACAGCTCTGGTTATTTGTCAAGGTAGAATCATTTTCTTGAACGCAGCACATATTCTGATCTCTGTGTATTTTGTTCTGGAGTGCTATTCATGGAGCCTTCTTAAATTCTTGTCGTATGTAAAATGTACGAAGGCTTTTTCTGCATATACGAAGGCGAATATGCCCTGTTCATACAGCTTTCGTACAGCGCTCGCAACATGTACGCTCTTCGTTACTGTCCGAACGCTCTTAAGCCTGGTTTACAAGATGCTCAAACTACTCGAAACCTTTCCTTCAAACTACTTTAAGCTTTGGAATTTGACGCCACATTCGATTGTGTGAACCGATACTTCAAATTACATGCACGTCAAACTACTTCAATCTCCTCCAGAATGTTTGATCCAAGTAAGTCAACTACTTCAAGCGGGTGTCCATATCTGAAGGAACAGCAGAAATTAACGTAAAATGAAAATTTTGATGTAGTTTGAAGTAGTTTGAGTGAAAATTTTGACCACGTAAACCGGAATTCGAAAGAGTTTGAAGTAGTTTGAATGTAGAATGTAGGTTTGCTACCTATTTAGGCCATTGCTGTTTAATTCCCTGCTTCTCGTCCCCGCGCGTCTACCTTTTTACGGAAAAAAAACAAACAAGAAAAATATGTAATATTATGGAAAGAAAAGCGATTTCTGACGCACAAAATTCAATACAGCACAACTTATCCTACTGACGAATGTCTATACAATATGTATCCAGAGTTTTGCGCAGACTAGTATTTTAAATTAACAATTCACATTACAAATAAGGTTCTGAGATTCCATATGGAACTATGATATATTGTAGATGATCAAAGACGTAGGTTCCTTATCTCAACATCGTTTGCATTCAGAGAATCATTGCAAATATCTCTGTAGACAAGCGGTGGAGCGATAATTTCGAATAGGCATAGTTGATAATTTTATTCGATTGTCGATCAATTTCGAACGGTCCTTACGGTTGGTGGAAAGTATAATTGTCTGGTGTTTATATCATATGCATTCATATTTACCATTTCGGTGATACGTTATGTAGCCTAGAAATCCAGGTGATACACGTCAGATTTCGTAGAACTGTTTTAAATATTATTTTAGTGAATAGCATCATACATGCCATTATTATGTATTGTCGTTATTGTATCCCCTGAACGAAGGTCGGCGGATACTATGGATTTGCAATCGTCGCGCCGCCGCCGGTGCGTCCTCCGCAGACACTTCCTTGTGAGCGCTCTACAGGTCACATTTCTAGTCCGATTTTGATAATTTTTCATATGAACATATGCTATGGTAAGGGCGCAACACCTGTCGGTTTTCGTTGCCATAGCAACCAAAATGGCCGATTGGGGACACATTTTAAGATGAAATCAGCCCATTCACACATGGCTTGTGAGCGCTCTAGTGGTGGCTATTTTATAGGAATCGCCGCGATATTGAAGAGGAATGTTGGACGATGCTCATACACGAAACCTATTGTTTCTCACATATTGAATAATAATAATTAGTTAAATACTTAACTTATGACAACAATGTGAATATCCAGTTTGAGGTTTGAGATGATTCCATTTCCTTGTAATTTGAAAAAAAATCTTACTGAAAGTGTGCATACATGTCGAGCTGATGACTTTGTGCAAAATAGAATGCTATTATTGAATGAGTTAACATGAATTTCACTAGTTACGTATATTATTGCCCACAATAAAAATAGTTGAGGTGAGAAACATTTATTATTGAACTAAACAAGGCAAAGTTTTTGTCCAATAGATTTGATAGCTGTAGTAATAACATTAATTAGTTAACATTGCTAACTTATTACAACAGGTAAGACATATTCGTTATCACTGAATGTGGATACAGAAATCAGGGTTGCCAATATCTCACTTAATATTGAGATTAGGAATCAATTGGGCTTGCCACAACAGGCTACATTGCCATAACTGATGTATAATGTGTTTTGTAGTTCTTATGATGTGATGCATGATGGGCGGATTCGTCTGGTAGGACCACTTCCTGGTAATTACGATGCCCATCGTGACCATGCCACCGCGCGGGCAGCTTGCGCCCTAGGTAGCGGGCGTCAAACGTTACCATCAATGTTATGTATCTGAAAGAAAATTAAAACTTTTATTAGCGCTTCAATTATTGGACATTAGAAAAATGAATCCATTTTGTGGTACGCAGAGCCACAGAGCAGAGTTCATGGTATGATTCTCAAAGGGTGGTTTTCACACGTAATAACAGGGAAATCAGCAGGAAATATGTTGATATAGTCTATTGAATCACTCTTCCGTGTTGGAATATAGCTGCTGTATATTCATGAATGGTGGAGCTGGGATTATCCGTTGCACTCGTCTTCTTACACACTGATATTCACAATATGTTCTGTAATTTAGTCCTATATATCCGTCTTCTATATTCACTATGATTGTCTTGATAATTTCATCGGAGTGTCCATTACTCGCTAGGATGTCAAACTCACAACTAACCAAAGGGGCAAGCGTGGTGTCTGGAATTTCCCGCCTGAACTCACGTTGTTGTGTGTGATCGGTTGATAATGACGTAATGTCTTGATCTGTGGGCATGATTTAGGTGGATGTTAGCTGCTTGGCATAGGCCAAAAAAAGTATTATGGTTCTGGTTATTGAGGTCCCCAGAAAAGTGATGCGACGACGTGATTGTCTTGAAATTGGCTGTTGATAAGTGATCTGGTTGAATTTGCCCTGTTCGGCCAGCCATACACCAAGTTTTGCAATGTCAAAGACACTCGAGACCATTTTACTTGATCATTTTCTCCCAAAAATCGGTGTACGGGTGTCAATTTACTAAAAAAGAAAAATTCAACTCTCAAAAAGTGATGCGCATGATTTTTTTTTATATATCATGATTTGGAAATATAGTATCATATAAAAAACTGTCTGCTTCTCAGCAACATATTTCCAAGCTCCGAGAACCTCAGAATCCACCACAAAGCATAAATATATAGGGAGGCTTCTGAGGTCCTAGGCTGGCCCCAGACCTGTTGGCTTGGTCAGTCTACCCAACTGCGCCCCCTCTCTTCGGAAATTCTGTATCCACCCCTGAGTATCCTCCGTGCTTATGATAGTGTAAAAATTCTAACTGTAATGGTGATGCGTCCTGGACAAAATAATTGTGTTTGAGTGATGCACGTTCACTGTTCCTGTTAAGACACCGACAGCTGTGTCAGCTTGGAAATAATTCACAAATTCCACGGTAGTTTAATACTGTCACGTTGCAAAATATAAACGTTGGTGTGAATTCACTGTGCAATGATCGGTTTCATACTTTCAGTTGTGCGATCACTGCTGCTATGGTATTTACTATTTAGTAGTCAGTTAATAATCTGTGAGCCTTTGAATATTGTAGGGTCATTGTTGAAACTGTTATCTGTTGAATATTATCACGTTATACGTGCTAATGTAAAATCCCATGAAACTTTATTCAATACTTCTACTGGTATGTTTTTACCAACGCACCTGTCACATCCATATAAGAGCGACTTCGGACATGTACGGCAGGTCGGAATTGGTGTAAATGTACGGACGGAATCTACGAACGGCTCCAAGTACGATCGCTTTATGAATAGGATTTATTAACGTAAATTCTTTTATGCACAACTTTTCCCTTCGCATCCTTCACGAAGGCTTTATAAATAACACTCCAGATTGTGAAACACCAACCTCATTACGCATATAATGCATCATTTTGTTGACTTCCTTATGTCTATATTCATTACAGCATAACTGATGTTTCTTAGCGTAGATTTTGTTTACTCTTACTCTTTATTTTTAAAGTTAACGCATGGAAGTTGGAATTGGACTTGAACTGTTGTTCTGTTTCTATCATGAATGAAGTCATTGTTCCTCAGATAATTAAATGTCTTGAATATTTCAGGTGATGTAAATTCCACAAATACCAGTGAGTCGATATGCACGGTTCATCATTGGACAGTCACTTAGAATCACTTATTTAAGTTGTCATATTTAAGTTGTCATACTTAAATATTATTATTTTTTCCCCATATATCCCCTTTTGAAGTGTACTATTATTAGTTTCGCTGCTTTTGGAGTGTCGTTTGTGCAAAAATCAAATCACTATCTGTTTAGAGCCACTTTCAGCCACAGAAATAATTTGTCCCATCAAAAATTATACTGGAGTTATTTTTTGAAAATTTTCATCTAATTTTTTCTTCATAATGAGAGCCTGATGGAGTGAACTTATATAAATAATTCAAGAAGATAGAAACACGAATATTGGCACATTCAAATCATATAGTTTTCAGTTTTTCAGTAGTGACCTTGAATTTGACCTATAATGATCATGAAATGTCAAAACAGCAATTTTGTATTCTCCTGTTGCCTTTCGTAGCCCTTTGCTAATTTTATGTACAAAGTTGCCGTGGTGCCGGAAGAACATCAGGTGCTCCAAATCAGGGATATCCTCCTTATTGCTGCGGGAGGTAGTATACTGTGTGCAGTTGCCATGATAACAAGGTAAGATTGCGGGAGGGTGGAGGAAATGGCTATTAGGAACACTGTACACATGGGAAAAGTCTAATGGAGAATATCATTAATTCCTGCCTGTTACACTGTTGTATGTATGTGAAACAGCATCGTGTTTCAATATTGTAATTCTGAATATTTTTCTGATATATTCATATGGTTTATGAAGGTGTGCACGAAAACGCCAGACGAAAAAAGACACAATTGCAAGGAAGCAACGAAAGATGTCACAAAAACCAGGCACATTGCAGCCAGACATATGTGGGACAACAAGAACAATGGTCCTGGACTCAAGCATTACTGGAACTTTACCAGGGGACGATGTCCAGGAACGACCTTGCTCAGGATTGATGTATGAAGATCTGGATGAGACAAATTTAGCACGCAATTCACTCCTTCGTGTGGGGCCATCTCTACCGGAGCGTGATGATACGTATGACCAAGCTTTCGAAGATACAAGACCAGTATTCTCCAGGAAAATTTCAGTTTCTAAGGGTGGACAAACCATGATGACAGTAAACGATTCAAGAGAAGTGATGCCAGGCATGCTTGCTGAGACCCAAACAGTAGAGTACCTATGCACAAGTGAGAATGCAAGACCAACAACCGTTACCAATGTTATCATACATGAGAAAGAACAGGAAAGCAAGATATACATTAACATGCAGGAACAAGCGGTTGCCCAAGATTATCTGGAAATGGGGGCTCCAACAAATGTTTCAGATGTCATTGAACAAGAGGGATAAGAACCAGAGAATATATTTTCAATGAAAGCAAATATAAGGAAAAAAAATTGTTTGACAACAAACATGAAAATAGGCTGACACATAGCATGTCAAATACAGATGAAACTGTTTTGATGGATACCGAGGATGAAACTACGTGTCAAACACAACAAATATCGAAAACCAAACTGTTTTAATGGATGATGAGGCGAAAGTGACATGTAACGAGACATACCTCACAACAGTTTGAGAGACTTGGGATAAGTCTGCCATGATGAGTGTTTGACAACAAAGGGCACAATTGGCAAGGGCAGTGTGCTCCGAGTAACTCTCTTGATTCATTCTGAGTCGATGGAACAGTCGCATGTCAGAAAAGGCCACTGACCACGATCGTTATGCCTGGGGAATACATAGTTGTAAAGTACATGTATATCATTATGTGTATGTACAGACACACAGATTTAATGTAAATTTCAATAATACCCAGGTTCACTGTAAACTGTACAGTAGTAATTCGCGCCATGATGTGCTTGTAAATATCTACACATAACACCATATTCATTGCTATTCTGGTCTAGTTAAATCCTTGTATAACAGAACGAAGTAATAGCACCAGTTTACATTGGTATTTGAAAACCTCATGTGTTTCGCTGATGGATAAAATATGTATGTCTGAATACAGGTTACGTATTGTATCAAATGTTTTTGTGTATCCAGATATACATTGTATTATATAATACCTAACGTATTGAAGAGCATCAGATAAATAATATATTTTTGCCTGGTTGAGTACATATCGGGGTGTTTCACCTTGCCAACCAATATAGGCAGTCAATTTGAAATAGTTGGAGTACATGCCAGAGCATAGTGGAAGACAGGTGTCTCCTTGTAGTGTGTAAGTTGACTCCTGTGTGCAACACTGGGAAATGTGAAAGAGTCGGAAGTCATTATATATTGCGAAAATACAGTCATTATACTATATCACATTGATAGTTTGTCTTCCTGTATATGCTCATTTTGTTAACTGGATTGATTATCAATGTCATCATTGTCAACTTCAATGTCACCAATAGGTGTGCTGCATGTCGTTTACTTGTACAAACATAAGCTCTACATGTATCTACAAACATTCTGTCTGTAGATGCCAATTTATACATTTCTGGTGAGGATTGATCTCGTGATTTAGCCTTCAATGTGGTGGGTCAAGTTTAATCTCATCAAATGTTGTGCTATGACTAAGTGAACATTATACAAATAATTTTTACAATAAATTGTGGGTCCCTCAGAGCGTTGTTGTATGTATGTTGGAAAAAAGGAGCCATTTTGGTGAGAACTCATTGAAAAAGCCTAATAAATAATTGCTGCTAGCCACACATGTATATAAATTTATCTACTGTAGTTTACATGTAGAGTAATGTATAATCTATAATTTTCAAGTATTCCATGTATATATATTATATAATATACAGATGTATGTATATGTATGTTATATATGCATACCAGTTGTTATATACAAATTGTTAATCATCACATTCGGATCTGGTAATATAATAATGCTTTAACTTTATTGTTTTAAGCTTGATGAAAAGTCACTACATAAAGGTTTCCAAGAAAAAATATCTGTGAGTTTAACACTTGTGTATTCCTTGTAAAATGGGCATCACAACTTGACTGGTTCCAGGGAGGGGAGGGCGACATTACAGTTCCCCCGTCATCAAATTTGAGATTAATGCCTCTTATTTATGACACTATTATTTCAAAGAATAAACCTATAATTCATTATCTAATTATTGACTTGTTTAATCACATATTGGTCATTCCGAATCATGTGATACAGTGTTAAGAGGAATTATTATTGACACTAATTTTGACAACTTGTACACTGTGCTTCCGCTTTTGGGGAATACTTGATACATGATGCACGAGTCACACTAATAAAATGCTTACTTTATATCTTGAAAATTGCTTTTGCTAGGTACTCAATCATATTACAGATCTAGCTGTAAAATTACTGTAATATTAGTTCGTGAACGTAATTCCATATTAATCAATGTAAACAATGCTAAATATGCACACCACGGTGGCTAGGCGTTACACGTTATTCAGGGAGTGCCGCGTAAAATCATGAGTATTACGCGTTATTCGTGAGGAAATGACAGCCTCTGGTTGACCCCTAGCAGGAAATACATACAATTTCGCTAATTTTACCGTTTTGAAATGTCGGATTTGGGTTTGCACGGAACATTACACATTCACGGTTGTTGTTGAGAGTTTAAATTAAATAAATAAGCCAGCATAGCGATACCTTCGGCTGCACAATATCTGTCAATTTCGCTTCGACAGCCACTCTCCTCGGTTTGGGGGTTGAAAAATGTTATATATCAGCATTATTGTAGATAAAATGAGGGGTCTATGATATTGTAACGGTTTTGGGGCGTACCCAAAAGTTTCCCCTAGGTAATTCTATTAGTGTTTTGTGATATGATGGTTAAATAACCGTTTATTAAAATGTATATGTGTTCAAAGGTTCATTCGGTTCCGTATTGATAATATTTAAAAGGTTTTCCGTCTCGGAACTTGGTATATTTGTGATGTTGGTAAAGCCGGAGACGGAACCGGAACCGGAGACGGAGTCGGAACAATGGAGTACAAAAACGTAATGACGTTATTTCCGGAAGGTCATGTGATCAGCCTCGTTTTCGGTTTAAAAGGTGACGTGTCAGCCACTGTTTGGTTCACCGGAAAAGAAAGTAATACGGAGAAAAGGGAGATAAGACCACAGTCGGTTAAGACCAAGTTGTAACGACGTCTTAGGGTGATCCAAGAACCCAGATCACCAAGGAAGGAGACGGAGACGGAGGTGGAATTCAACGGAGCAACTACGGAGGCGGTACCGGACGGAGCAGTTGCAGAGACGGGAACGACGAAGCAGTTGCAGAGGCGGTACCGGACGACGGAGTAGCAGAAGCAGTACCTGACGGAGCGGTTGCGGTAACCGGAAGTGAGAACACTCCCGAGATTCTCCATTTCAGTTGCAGTCGCAGGTTGCGGTGAGGCGGAGCCAACCGGAGCAGTTTGCAGTGAGGCAGAACCTGGCAGAGCGGTTGCAGTATTCGGAAACGGCAACGTTCCCGGATTCTCTATTCCAGGTGCAGTCGCAGTTGCAGTAAGGCGGAAAACGACGGAGCTGTTGCAGTAAAGCGGTATCCCAACGGAGCAGTTGCAGTACCCGGAGACGGAAACGCCTCCGGATTCTTACTTTACAAGAGCAGTTGCAGATTGGCAGTCGGACATCGGTTAAGAGGTCCATTCCAGACCACGCTACCAACCTTCAGAGACTTCTAGCCGGAGTTCAACCATACAGCAGTAGCAGTTTCCCGGAGTTTTACCGTTTCAGCTCCGGTTAAATAACAACTCACCCACCTCCCTAGAAAACCGGTTTATCAAGACGTCACAGAAGGGTGAAGAACCCGTTACAATATTGATAGTATGGGCTTCACATGTGCCTGCCTTCAAAATGTTTCACAATGGTCGCAAGCGCCACGAATCTAGGTTGAATGTGTCATTTGTTTATTCGCTATACTTTACGCGATTTGCGTGAGGTCATTACGCGTATGTGCATGAGTAAATATTTTGATGAGGTTGAGATATTTCTTTTTTTTAATGCGAATTTCTATCCAGTTTTACTGCTCAATTGATGAGATAAATTCAAGTTCAAGAGATAATGTTTTCACTTGGTGAGCTTTGTGTAAAAGACACGAAAAGATCTTAGTATTGTCAATTTCAGATTTATGAAGATTGGGAGGAACATATGGAGGATAATGATAAATGAAAAGTATCGTCAGTACTTGGAACATGTGCAGCCTCAAATCATACTTCAAAAATATCTATGTATGAATTGCCACCTCTACCATCCCCGACAACGCTCATATGTTTCCTCATGCTGTATAAAACGCGTGTGTGGATTTTCTCCCTCAGGCTGATACGCGTAAACCATAAAAAGCTTCTCATTTAATAAAATACTCGATAAAACAACTGGTTGCATGGTGTAACAATAAAGAAAGATTTCTGTGAGCATTCTATGATTTACCCACATGCACTTTGTTGGTTTCAATTGATAGCCGATGATACTTCACAAACGAGTCGCAAGCGTGCGGGTGTTGTCACGAACTGTGTGTCCATTTTCGTAAATATAACGATGTATGCAAGTAATTAATAGTATCATACGTGATGTTTGCTCATTGGGATGTTTCGTGGAAACAAAATTATAGGAAGAAATTGAACTTTTTCACGACCTCACATCATTCGAAGTGGGGACCTATGTCGTTTCCTGTGCAGTTTCCTCACGAATAACGCATAATACTCACGATTTACGCGTCATTTACAACACTCACCCCGATCAGATGTTTCTTGTAATGGGTTGTGGAGTAGGTCTTGGTTTCTGTGCTGTTCGGAGAATTGGACAACTACTGCTTTGTGAAAAAAAAACGGATGCCGTCAGTGTCTGAGGGACATTTGAAATGGTTCGAAAGAACTTAACCAAAATTCTCTGTAAGTATAATAGCGATTGTGGTTAATGTCAAAATAGATGTCAAAAAAATTATCTGAATTTTTGATTGATATTAGATGCTCTTATGCATTTAGGCGTCCATTTCATAGATGAAGGGGCGGGGGTTTTTTTGGGACTCAAGCTCTCCATATGAAAAAAATGATATCCAAATTTCATATCTCTACCAGAATATTCAACAATTGGACATGTTTACAAAGATATATAACGCTCCTTTTATAACCTACAATCTCACAAAATTTGTGATGAGTGCTTGTCTTTTCACATTTGCTCTGTCAAAAGACTTGGTGTGGCTTGTGCTGACTGGACGAGTAGTCAGTGAAACCATTGAAATATGTCGTGGAAAAAGCCCTCGAGATGCTACTCTGGAACTTTTTGATAAGTTCAACGAAACTGGAACAAACACAATGTACAACGTGTACAAAGCACATGACCCCCTCACGTGGTGTCAAAGTTACCAGGCCTGTATAAGTCAAGGCCAGCGCCTGCTGACTATAGAGCGTCAAGAGATCCAGCATTTCCTGGGGACTAGGCTGGCAGGCCCGAGGAACTCGGGGAAAGCATGGCTGGGATCTAGACGGAAGGACTATGGTGAAGGATGGACGTGGGTGAACGAGAGTCTCACCGATTGTCAACAACATATCTGTAGACAGCTGACAGGTTTGAAATCCATTCATTTGATAACTTTTGAAAAGTCCATTCGTGTGGCTATAGAATATTTCTATATAATATTATTTGAAACATTCAATACTTGAATTCTATATGTCGCATTAGCGTCCAGCCATATTTTTATCTTTAAAGTTTACGGGTTATCTTTTTTGAAATTTTGCACAAAAATGTCTAAAAATATTTTGAAAAGGGGGTATTTTTTGTTTTTTGAATTTCGCATTTTTTTTTGAAGTGGCGGCCATTTTTAACGCCATTTTCTCAAAAACTGTTCAGACAGTTTTGAAATCTTTGCTTCAATACCTCTGTGGTGTGTATAAGTTTCGGAGCCTTTTTCATTTTCTGCTCGTCGCAGCCTTTTTCATTTTCTCGACTGGTCCCAAGTGGGACTTTCCCATGTTAAATCCTCCTATGCTTTATATTGGCACACATCATGCCTAATATCTCACTCAATATTGAGATTAGAGACTAGGAACCAATTGTGGACACATAGGAAAAGACATATGGTGATAATGGTCATGACCTTGAATTTGACTTTTGACCTCGTTTTCCAGGTCATAGCACAAAATGGCTAATATCTTGTTTATTGTCGACCTAATATCAATTTGTGAATCTAGTGCTGAATCTTGAGCTTGTGAATCAATTGCTGACATATAGGAAATGATAAATGCTGAATATTGTCATGACCTTGAATTTGACCTTTGACCTCATTTTCAAGGTCAGAGTACAAAATGTCTCGCTTATTATCGATTTTACAGCTTAAGACCCAATAGTGAGCTTAAATGAAATGATAATTTATATGCTGAATATTCTCATGACATTGAACTTGACCTTTGAACTTATTTTCAAGGTCAGAGCACATGACATCGCTTATAGGGCACCGAAGTCTCGTTCCACATGTGTCCAAAAATTACACATTCATGACGCAATTATGTACTTCCGGGGACAAGGCTTGCCACGTTGTCACTTTTGCTGATTTAGCTTGAATTCACAAATACCGTACAACAAAATTTTCGGAGATATATTCCTAGCTCATTCTTGAATGTAATGAAAGTACTCCGAGTTATTTACTTACACAATTTACACAAAATCAGGTGTATTTTTCAAACTGAAAATGCGCCCTGTTCAAGTCATGTTTGAGAGTGCATTTCTGAGGCACAAATTCGATTATAACACAAATATTTGTTATTTTAAACTTGAAATAGGACAAAATATGTCTCTCCTCTTGTGTAGTTCCTCGAAACACGAAAAGAAAATATATGTTCGACTCAATTTAAAAGCCTTGGAACATTTTCCGCCGTAAAGATCGCGGCTCAAATGCCCAGAAACATGGATTATTCAAGCTCTTCAATCGGTAGGAAATATTCGAGGAATAATACATTCATCGATCTGATAGCGGTTGTAATGTGTCAATAATGGTAATATAAAATTCCGATGAATTTCCGTTGATTTACGTTGATATTATTTGGAACTGAACAATTACAATATTCACAATTTTTCAGAAAATTTGGTGGGGAAGTTGTGTGTCTCCAAAATGACGAAATAACGCAAAAGAACGTGACGTTTTAAATATGACTCCTGTGCCCTATTACCTATATAGGAAATGATGTATACCAAATACTCTGAAGAACTTGAATTTGACCATTGACCTCATTATCAAGGTCAAAGCACAAATTGATTATTATTTTGCTTATTATCATGAGTGCATTGCTATTGGTTATTATGAACGTAGAGCAATTGATACGCTGAATATTGTCATGATCTTGAACTTGACCTCATTTTCAAGGCCAGAACTCAGAATGGCTAATAACCCCGCTTATTGTTGACTTTACAGCTCTGGAATCAATTGTGAACGCATAGGAAATGATATATGCTGAATATTGTCATGACCTTGAACTTGACCTTTGATTTATTTTCAAGGTCAGAGCACAAAAGGACAAATATCTAGTTTATTATCGATTTTACGGTTAGGTAATAGATTGTGTACATATAGGAAATGATATAAGCCGAATATTCTCATGTCCTTGAACTTGACCTTCGATCTTATTTTCAAGGTCGAAGCACAAAATAACTAATCTCCTTTGTTATCAACTTTATGCCTCAGGAATCAATTGTGACCTCATGAAATAATATATAGTGAATATTGTTGTGACCTTGAATTTGACCTTTTACCTCATTTCTCCTTCATAATGGGAGCTGTATGGAGTAAACTCCTATAACATTTCAAGATAGATATTAAATAATGGCAGTATCAAATGAGAAATCATCTATTGTACATTTATTGGTGACCATAAATTTAACTTTTAATGACCTTGAGAGGTCAATGCGGCAATTTTGATGAAAAAAGTTTTAGTTTAACACTAAATATTTCTCCGGTAATTTATCCAGCTCTTGGGTTAATTTTTAATTAGTCTCATCATAAACAATCAGATAATGTCATTTAGTTATAAAGTATATATCCATTGAAAGCTCAGAAATAACCGACACATTTTGGGCCTACTTAAGATAAATATGTGTAGCATCAAATGTCGAACGTATGTAGAGTTAGTATCTAATCAATCCTGCGAGAAGTTAGCTGTTTATCATCAACCACTCACCCCCAATAGGAATACATAAAAAATTCCTTATTTTCTATCTCACCCTCATTGTGAATGAAAATACTCACATGAACTCAGCATGGTGAACATCAAGGACATTTTTACTTACCTTCTGTACAGTTATGTACTGTAGTTATGTACCTCTGTACAGTTATGGGTTTCTTTTCAGCAAGTAACCCATATTCGAACGTCTTCCTGAAACCTGGCAATGCGGCGCAAATTATATCGAACGAAAATTTGCCCATTGTATACACCGGATGTACTGGTGCTGAAGGAGGTAATTTATATGAACTATAGATCAATATCAAACCTTGTCCTGATCAAAATTCATGACAAAATATTTTTTTGTAACTCTGTTCAGGGTCCAATAACATCGATGACATCAGTACGACGTGGTATGATGCGCAGTCTAAGTGCAGTGACGGAGGCGGCAGACTCCGGACCATGGATGAGTATGTCAGCGACTCGGACTCCCACACATATTGGTTGGGGTTATTCTACAAGCCGTGGATCTGGATCGGTAAACACTCATTTATCCTCATTTATCTAGAAGCGCACATCATAAATAAGTGTTTGTTCATTTCAGACTAACCTGCATAGATATCAAATGATATTAATCAATCGTTGTTTTTTTTTCACTTCAAAAACCAGTGCTGAATGTATCCCAGTTGCTGTAATTAATGAAAATAACACAAAAGTATATTTTTTCAATGATCTTCCTGAATGAAGTGGCTGTTGGGAAAATAGGCGTTTATATGGAAAAATTATATACAGTCATTCAGGTAGATGCGTGATACCCTAAATGTTTTTTTTTCTATTTTTTCATTCTCGTAGGGCCTTGAAAATGAGGTCAAAGGTCGATTTCAAGGTCATGGCAAAGTTCAGCATACATCATTTTTTACGTGTAAAGTCGATATTAAGTGAGATATTAGTCATTTTGTCATATGACCTTGAAATTTAGGTCAGAGACCAGTGTGATACCAAACACCAAACAATCCGCAAGACTAAACTCAAAATCCAGGGACAAAATTAAATAATCGGTGTAATTATGTTAGTTATGTCAAATTCAATGTCACAAGAATAATCTGTATATATCATTTCCTATATGTTCATAATTGATTCCTTAACTGTAAAATCGATAATAAGCGAGATATATTCATTATGTCATGTGACCTTGAAAATTAGGTCAAAGGTCAAACTCAAGGCCACGATAATATTAAGAATTTATCATTTCCTATATGTTGACATTTGATTCCTAAGCTGTAAAAACGATAATAAGCGAGATATTAGCCATTTTGTCCTGTGACCTTGAAAATGAGGACAAAGGTCAAAGTCAAGGTCATGAGATTATTCAGCATATATCATTGTCTATATGTCCACAATTGATTCCTAATCTCTAATCTCAATATTAATTGAGATATTTGAAAAAATGTTCCCCATTATGAAGCATAGAGAAATTACCATGGGAAAGTCCCATTTGGGCTGATTTCGAGCCCAAACTAGCGCATTTCGATGCGTCAATAAAAGAAGTTACTGAACAGATTTTGAGAAAACTGTCAAAGTCCAAAAATTGTCTAAAATGGCCGTCATTCTGAAAAAAATAGGTCAAAGATCAAATTCAAGGTCGCAAGAATATTCAGCATATATTATTTCCTATATGTCAACAATTATAATGATCTATATTCTATAATTTCAATATTAAGTGAGATATTTGGAAAAATGTGTCCCATGATAAAGCATAGGAGATTTCAACATGGGAAAGTCCCATTTTGGCCGAGTTTGGGCCAAAATGGCCCACTTTGATCGATTCAAGGGCAACGAAACTTATACACTTCACAGGGGTACATATGAGCAGCGTTATGCATCAATAAGAAAAAGTTATTGAACAGGTTTTGAGAAAATAACCGTCAAAGTCCGAAATGGCCGTCATTCTGAAAAAAAAATAGGTGAAAGATCAAATTCAAGGTCGCAAGAATATTGAGCATATATTATTTTCTGTATGTCCACTATTATAATAATCTATATTCTATGATCTCAATATTAGGTGAAATATTTGGGAAAAAAATGTGTCCCATTATAGAGCATAGGAGAAATTTAACATGGGAAAGTCCCATTCAGGCCCAGTTTGGATCAATAAGAAAAAGTTTTGAGAAAATGACTGCCTAAATTAAAAAAATGGCCAGTTTCCGTCAAAAATGGCTGCCTTTTTGTGAGAAAAAATGCTAAAATAAAAAAAAATAAAAAAATAACTCAATCTTGAAATATTTGTAGGCATTCTTGTGCAAAATTTCAGAAAGATTTGACTGTAAACGTCAAAGATAAAAAAATTGACGGACGGTGGACACAACGCCATGGCAATAGGTTATCTGACCATAGGTCCGGTAACGTAAAATAGGGCCCTCTATGAAACATGCTCTATGATGTGACCTGCAGGTGACACCGAGCACGAAGACCGTCCAGTAATCTATTTCGAAAGCAACCTGCCATCTGCACGCGACGATGACAAGGCATGTCTGAGTCTCAACCTGACCGACATGTCATGGCATGCAGAGATTTGTGAGCGATCAACACCTCTAGTTATCTGTGAAGGTAAATTATTCCTTGAACACAGCCCATCTCATGATCTGTGTGTGTTTGTTCTGATTGCTCACTGAAATACCAACCCCATACCCATATAAAGTATCATCATTATGTCTACATTTATCAGAGCATAACTGAAGTTTCTTAGGTTAAGCGTCGATTTTTGTTACTCTTACTCCTTATTCTTTAAGTTAATGCATGGATGGTGGAATTGGACTTGACTGTTATTATCATGAATGAAGTCATTGTTTCCCAGATAATTCAATGTCTTGGTTTTTTCAGGCGATGTAAATTCCACAAATACCAGTAGGTCGATATGCATGGTTCATTATTGGACATTAATTAAGATTCACTTATTCAAGTTGTATTCAAAGTCTTACATTCAAAGGTACATATATATAAAAACATGCGAATGTGTTCTCCGCAAAAAGATATCGGTCGAGTTTAGTCTGGCGGATGGAATCAGGATGCATGAGTCCGAAGAACGAGTAGCTACGAGTGTATTCTGTGTTCATCCACCAGACCAAACGAGACCGATATTTTTTTGCGGAAAACATACGAGCGTGGTTTTTATTTTATCACACACAACTGTTCAGACATAATGCTAGATCTTCACGTAATCCGCAGTAAAAATGTAGTTTTGGCCCGATGTGGCTCAGCGAGTAATACAGAACAATTTGAAGTAGGGTGATACAGAAAAAGATATCACACTTTTTTGAGTATTGTTGCATTATACTTAATATTGTGTGATAAAAGTTGATAAATGAGTGAGTGTTTTGATCATGACGTAAACGGGAGAGAATACCCTTGACCATACATAAAATTATTTCAAAAATATTCTTGTCAAAAACAATGACTCTCCCGGTTATTTTCTTGAAATCTGTTGAGCAGCCCCCCCCCCCCCCTCCTTAATTTCGCCGGTCTGCACATGGCACTCATTTTGATTTCGTGGCGAGTCAGCAAAGCAAACAAATTTGGACCGAAATCAAGTCCCCATATGTCCCCTTGTGATGTGTACTAGAACATTGCTTTTGAAGTGTCGGTCTAAGCAGAAATCAAATCACTAGCTGTTTTGAGCATTATCCAGCAACAGAAATAAATTGGTAAAAAAATTGTCCCAACAAAAAAATTATTTTTGTTTTTTTTTATATAAAAATTCGTCTAATTTTGTCTTCATAATGAGAGCTTGGTGGAGTAAACTTATAGAATTCTTCAAGAAAAACACACACGAATATTGGCTAATTAAAATGGGAAACCATAAATGGTGGTTTCAGTGGTGACCTTGAATTTGACCTGCTATGATCTTTGAAGATCAAAACAGCAACTACGTATTCTCCGGTAGCCTTTCCTAGCCCTGGGCTAATTTTATGTACAAAGTTGCTGTGGAGCTGAACAGACATCTGGTGCTCCAAATCAGGGTTATCCTCCTTATTGCTGCCGGAAGTAGTATACTGTGTGTACTTGCCATGATAACGAGGTAAGATTGGGGTAGGCTGGGGGAAATGAATATTATGAACACTGTACACTTGGGCAAAGTTTGAAGGACACTATTATTATTAATTCTAGTCTGTTACACTGTTGTATGCTTGTGAAGCAGCATGGTGTTTTAAAATTGCATATCGTACACATTTTCAATATTTTTTCCGATATATTCATATGGTTTCTGAAGGTGTGCCCGGAAGTGCCAGACGAAAAAATACACAATTGCAAGGAAGGAACAAAAGATGTCACACAAGCCAGGCACATTGCAGCCAGACACATGTGGGACAACAAGAACAATGGTCCTGGACTCAATCATTACTGGAACTTTACCAGGGGACGATGTCCAGGAACGACCTTGCTCAGGATTGATGTATGGAGACCTGGATGAGACAAAATTAGCACGCAATTCACTCCTTCGTGTGGGGCCATCTCTACCGGAGCGTGATGATACGTATGACCAAGCTTTCGAAGATACAAGACCAGTATTCTCCAGGAAATTTCAGTTTCAAACGGTGGACAAACAATGATGACAGTAAATGATTCAAGAGAAGTGATGCCAGGCATGCTTGCTGAGACCCAAACAGTAGAGTACCTATGCACAAGTGAGAATGCAAGACCAACAACCGTTACCAATGTAATCATACATGAGGAAGAACAGGAAAGCAAGATATACATTAACATGCAGGAACAAGCGGTTGGCCATAATTACCTGGAATAGAGGGCTTCAACAAATTCTTCAGATGTCATTAAACAAGAGAGATAAGAACCAGGAAGTATCTCTGAAAACAACCATTTTCAATGAGAGCAAATACAAGGAAAAAACTTCCTTTGACAACAGACATGAAAACAGGCTGACACATAGCATGTCATACACAGACTAAACTGTTTTAATGAATACCGAGGATGACACGACGTGTCAAACACAACAAATATTGAAGAACAAACTGTTTTAATGGATGACGAGTCGAAAGTGACATGTAACGAGACATACATCACAACGTTTGAGAGACTTAGGATAAGTCTGCCATGATGAGTATCTGACAACAAAGGGCACAAGTGTCAATAATAGTGTGCTCCAAGTAACTCACTTAATTCCTTCTCAGTCGTTGGAACTGTTAGGTCGGAAAAAGACACTGCCCACGAACGTTATGCTTGGGGAATACATACTTGTAAAGTGGTGTATATATCATTATGTGCATGTACAGACAAACAGAGACGTTTTAGTGTAAATTTCAATAATAACCAGGTTCACTGTAAATTTTACAGTAGTAAATTGCGCCATGATATGTTTGCAAATATCTACACATAACACCATTCTCATTGCTGTTCTGGTCAAGTAAAATCCTTGCATCCCAGAACGAAGTAATATTACCAGTTTACAACGCTATTTGAAAGCCTCATGTTTTTCGCTGATAGATGAATGTGTATGTCTGAATACAGCTTACGTATTATATCAAATTATATGTATCCAGATATACATTAAATTATGTATACATTAAATTATACACGTAGTGTAGACCGTCAGATAAATTAAATAATTTTGCCAGGTTGAGTACATATAGGTGTGTTTCACCTTGCCGATCAATATAGGCAGTCAAGGTAGAATGGTTGGAGTATATACCGGAGCGTCTGGAAATGTATTAGAAGACAGGTGTCACCTTGCAGTGTGTACCTTGACTCCTGTGTGGGACATCGGGAAATGTAAAGGAGTCCGAAGTCATCATTTACTGTGAAGATAGAGTCAATGTACTATCTTCACATTGATAGTTTGTCTCCCTGTATATGGGCATTCTGTTACCAGGATTGTTTATGTGATAAAACTGATGAACAACTCATCTGATTTTTGTGATCGACCATTTGTGAGCTTTAGAATTGAAGAATATAACACTGAAATATACCTTTTGTAATGATATTTTCCAATATTTTTGCTTTTTATGCAAAAATTATATTTCTTCCCCATTTTGTCATTGAAATTCATTTTCATTTTCCTGTTTTTGAATAGTGTTAGGATACCAAATAAATTAGCCCCAGGGCAAAGATAGGGTATAGGACAATTTTGGTTTGCAGATGATATACGACCTTGAGACTTGTCAATCATTGTCATCATTGTGAACTTCAACGTCACTATTAGGTGTGGTGCATATGAATTTCTTTATGTTCATAATACAAATATACAAAGATACCAATTTACACATTTCAGTTGAGGATCGACCTCGAGATTTAGCCTTCAAGGTCGTGGAGTCAACTTCTAGGTCACCAAAAGATGTGCCATTTATGACTTCCTTCGTTTGGTGTTTGGTATCACACTTGTCTTTTCCTATGTGCTCATGATACGAACATAAATCTAGGAGCATTTTGTCTGTTGAGGCCAATGGATTAGTTCACAGAATTTTCCCGCCATGAGCTAATCTTCGGAAATCTTTAGTTTCAAATGGACCAATCATAGCTGCGCGCGTTGCCCCAGGCAACAAGTGTAACCACATACGGAAAAACCCAAAGTGTATGTAAACACATGCGGAACTCAGTAGACTCACGAATGTGGTTATAAATTTTGCGCGTGATATTTGTCGGCTGAAAAGTGCAATGTCGTGCGATTATTTTCAATAAACTCTAAAATAATATCTAAAAAGCTCAGTAGCCTTTTGGCTTGTGATTAGGTACTTTTGTACTTGTCATATGTCTATTCATTTCCTATTCATTCATTTCATTGGTTTTTTTCGGATTTCTAAAGTATTTTCATTGGTTGTTGGGCAATTGTATACTAATTCCATCAGGTGTACAGTAGAAACAACTACGTTTAGCACACTGTCTGCCCCTGATGACGCCAGTGTGTCTTTTAATAAACTGTTTGGTCGGGCTTTGTTTCTATTGCAAAATGTATTTTACGTTTGTTGTTGGAATCATCAAAATTTGGCTATATTGGTGGTAGTAGATGGATGAACGTGGAATCAATACCCAGTATTAATTATTCCGAGCAAACAAAACAGGGTCCGTTTTCCAATCTTTAGATATTTACATCTAAACTTGAGATATAACAAAATAAAGACGTGTAGACTGTCTATTTGTGGTTAACACAGTCATAACGGCTGAGCGTTTGAAAGGTGTGGTGGATACTCGATCCAGATGATATCGAACTGATTACCATTGTTGACACTTTTGCTTCAAAATCTGCGCGCAGCAATCATTAGTCGGCTGTCTAATCTTTTCGGGAACGCTCGGTAGAATTTGGCGAGAAATTCTATGAACTAGTCCATTTACACATTTCAGGTCAGGCGTCTGGGGTTTTGATTGAAAATTGTTTTCTACAAATAATCACCCGTGACAGCTATATACACCTACAATGCGAATGTCGTTGAGTAGACACTGTCCTTGGCCTTGGAAAATTCATATTCCAAGGCCAATTCCATAGACGAATTTTACAAAATCAGTTTGAGCGGTCAAATCCGAGTGATAATAAGGTATCAAAGTCAAAGCCATGTAAACATCACAGACACTCAGCCAGCTGAGTGTGAGATCAGGTGCTCCAGAAGAGTGAGCATTTCCTGCCCCGCATGCGACAACCATCCTAAGGGTGAGATGATGTATTCCATCACATGTGTGACAGGCTTGGCGTAACCTTCAATCAGATCATGGTGACGACCATAAAACTTCTTGAATGTCGACTTCAGTGTGGGCATTACATACACCTGTTTTAGCAGTTCGGACATCAGAACGTGTACTCTGAGTATAAATTAAGTAATAATTGAATTGAATCATAACAGGAAAATTGATTATAGGAAAATCAATGACGTCACGTTTGTCATATAATTGTGTACATAATTACCTAATGAATGAAAAGATTTTTCATCAAAAATGGAAAGTGAATTATAACACAGGAACAAACACAATACTTAACCATCAGCGCGCCACGCTGATCTATATTTGGCTGGTAACACTAGTTGGATGTTACTTTGCATTCCATAAGGGCTCCTTACTGGCGCGTTTTGATGTTGAGCACACAGAAATACCGACGAACATACTTTTGTATGACACTGCTCGCAAAATGAAATGTGGGTTCCTCAGAGCGTTGTTGTATGTATATTGGGAAAATGAACGATTTTGGTGATGCCCCTATTCCACACCGACCACGAATCCCTTGTCCCATTCGTGACGCTCTACGATTCTGTTACGACACAGGTACGATAGCATTATGATTATTCGTGGGATTCTGCTGGAGTAACGGAAAATATTGCCAAGAATCAACTCCAATTTTCAAGAATCAATTACGAATACTGCAAGAACGTTAGGAATAATTTAAGATGTGTACTCATGGGATTCGTGACAGTATTCGTATCCAATTCGTGGTCTAGCCACGAATTCACGAACCACGAATGACTTAAGAATAACTACGAATGTCTACGAATCTATAACGATTCAGTTACGAAGCCTAAGAAGCCCAAGAATGAACTACGAATTGGTTACGAATTAACTACGATATTTTGGAATCAGGAGATCGTGTCCAAAATTTTGAACAGCTCAAAACTTTGGCTACGAATTCCCGATCGCTCAAGAATTGCAAGAACGGACTACGAATAAATACGAATCAGTTGAGAAATTCACGAACTGTTTACGATTCAACTACGCATTCCAAAAATTTTCAAATCGTAGCGATTCGTGGGCTTCTTGGTCGGTGTGGAATAGGGGCATAACAACTCATCGAAAAGGGTCAGTATACCATTGTTGCTGGCCACCCAATTATATAATTATATAATAATGCAATTTCCTTCACTGTATTTTTTTTGTACAGTAATGTATACTCTATATCGTCCGAGTATTACATGTAGGTTATATAACATATAAATAGCTGTAAGTGTATGTATGTGTGCATTATGTATGTATTATCATGATTATGTATACATATCAGTTGTTAATCACCACATCCAGATTTTGGAATAAAAAAGTGCTTCAACTTTATTGTTTTAAGCTTGATGAAAATCACTACATTTTTTAAGGTCTTCAAGATAAATATCCATGAGTTTAACTTTTGTATCCCTTGTGTATCCCTTGTCTTATGGGAATCACTACCCGACTGGGCCCGGGAAGGGGGGGGGGGGGACATTAAAGTTTACCTATCATCAAATTTGAGATAAATGCCTCTCATTTGTAGCACTACTGTTTCAAAGAATATACTTATAATTCATTAACTATTTAGTATTTATTCAGTTTCCAATCACACATTAGTATCTGATACATGTGATAAAGTGTTAGACTCATACCAGTAATATTAACGCCAATTTTGACAAATTGTACACGGTACTTCCGCTTTTGTGGAATAATTGATGCACGATGCACGAGTCACACTAATATGACGTTTAATAGGTATCCCGATCACGAGGACGATTCGTCAAAATTGAATTTGCTGGGCATTTAATCATATTACAGATCTGGCTCAAATTGTGTGATTAGTTCGTGAATGTTATTCCATTTAATGAATGTATATAATGCTAATTATGCACAAGTCCTTTATAACACTCACCCCGATCAGATATGTCTTGCAATGTGTTGTATTGGAACACCTAATGTGCTCTTGGATTTGTACGAAGGCACTGGAGCATTAAACGCTACTACAATGTGATCGGAAAACGGATGCCAATCAGCGTTTGAGAGACATTGAAATGGTTGGAAAGAACTCAACCAAAATAGTCTGTAAGTATACTATCGAATGTGGTTATTATCGAAAATTGCTTCCTGGGCGATAACACATTTATTTGATCTCCATTATCTGAAGCTTTTGATATTGGACACTATCGTGCATCTAGGCATCCATATCAAAGTTGATGGGGGCGGGAGTTTTGGGGGTTATGGGTTCTACTTATGAAAAATGGTGATATTCAAATTTCATTTCATCAACAATTGGACATGTGCACAAAGATGTACAACGCTCTTGACAAAGTCAGATAGCTGTGGTGAAAAAACCAGGGGAAATCACCAGTTGTCGGTGATTTAATCGGAGTGGTACCATAAACATGCAAAGTTTTTATATTCCCAATCTGAATGACCCACTTTATGATATACGGTCCCACAAAATCCGTGATGAATGCCTGAGCTTTCACTACGCTCTGTCAACAGACTTCGTGTGGCTTGTGCTAACTGGATGGGTAGTCCCTGAAGACATCGAAGGATGTCGCAGAGAAATTCGTAGAGAGGCTGCTCTGGAACTTACTGACACATTCAACGAAACTGGAACAAACACAAAGTACCACGTGTACATAGCACATGCCCCCCTCACGTGGTGCCAAAGTTACCTGGCCTGTAAAGGTCAAAGTCAGCGCCTGCTAACTATACAGAGTCGAGAGATCCAGCAGTTCCTGGGAACTAAACTGGCAGACGTAAGGAACTCGGGCAAAGCATGGCTGGGATCTAGACGGAAGGACTACGGTGGAGGTTGGACGTGGGTGAACGAGAGTCTCACTGATTGTCAGCAACATGTCTGTTGGAGTCTGGCAGGTTTGGAATCCATTCATTTGATACATTTTGACAAGCCCATACTTGGGGATATAGGAAAATTTCGAATTAGTACTGAACTAAGGCATTTCGGCATTTCCATTGCAATCCAATGATTTATCACTGATTTACATATCCTTAAAAAATTGAGTTACTATGTTTCCATTAAAGTAATGAGCATTTCACCAAAAAAAATTCATTAGTCTCATCGTAAACAAAATTTGATAATATCATTGATAGCAATAAAGTATATTCATTGAAAATTCAAAAATAACCGACGCATTATGGGCCTACCTAAGATAAATGTGTGGCATCAAATATCAAACGTATGTAGAGTTAGTATCTAATCGATCTTGCCAGAAGTTCGTTGTTTATTAACAACGGCTCACCCAAATAGGCATACATGAAAAGTGCCTTGTTTTCTATCGTACCCTAGTGATAATCGAAATACTGACAGTGATTCAACATAGTGAACACATAGGGATATTGTTTCTGTATATATTCACTATTTTTCAGCAAGAAACCCGTATTCTAACGTCTTCACAAAAACCGGCAATGCGACGGGAATTATATGGAACGGACATACGTCTGATATATACACCGGATGTACTGGTGCTAAAGGAAGTAACTAAACCAAATATACTTCAATTTTAACCTTATCCTGAATCAAGAGTCATGACCTAATATCGTGTATATATCAATAGTCGGATAAAATATTTCTATAACTCTGTTTCAGGGTATAGTGCCAGTGATGAAATCGCTGCGACATGGTATGATGCTCAGTCTACGTGCAGTACCAGCGGCGGCAGACTCCGGACCATGGATGAGTATGTCAGCGATTCGCACTCCCGCACATATTGGTTGGGGTTATTCTACAAACCTTGGATCTGGATCGGTAAACATATGTCCCCATTTATTTAGAAGTGTATATCATCAAGTAGTATCTGTTACTAATCTTTTTCAGACTTCACTTACAACTGAGACCTCTGACCTCAGTTTCAAGGTCAAAGAACAAAATGGCTAATATCTCGCTTATTATCGACTTTACAGCTTAGAAATCAATTGTGGACATATAAGAAATGATATATACCGAATATTCTGATGACCTTGAATTTGACCTTTGACCTCATTTTCAAGGTCACAGGACAAAATGGCTAATATCTCACTTCTTATCGACTTTACAGCTTAGGAATCAATTATGAACATATAGGAAATGATATATGCAGATTATTGTCATGACCTTGAATTTGACCTTCGACCTCATTTTCAAGGTCACGGGACAAAATGGCTAATATCTGACTTATTGTCGATTTTACAGCTTAGTGATCAATTGTGGACATGTAGGAAATGATATATGCTGAATATTCACGTGACCTTGAATTTGACCTTTGACCTCATTTTCAAGGTCACGGGACAGAATGGCTAATATCTCGCTTATTATCGACTTTACAGCTTAGGAATCAAATATGGACATACAGGAAAGGATATACGCTGAATATTCTGATGACCTCAATTTTGACCTTTGACCTAATTTTCAAGCTCATAGCACAAAATTGCTAATATCTCGCTTATTATCAACTTTACGGCTTAGGAATCAATTGTGAACATATAGGAAATGATATATGCTGAATATTCACGTGACCTTGAATTTGACCTTTGACCTCATTTTCAAGGTCACGGGGCAAAATGGCTAATATCTCGATTATTATCGACTTTACAGCTTAGGAATCAATTGTGAACATATAGGAAATGATATATGCTGAATATTCTCGTGACCTTGAATTTCACCTTTGACCTCATTTTCAAGGTCACAGGACAAAATGGCCAATATCTTGCTTATTAGCCACTTTGCAGCTTAGGAATCAATTGTGAACATATAGGAAATGATATATGCTGAATATTCTAGTGACCTTGAATTTGACCCTTGACCTAAATTTCAAGGTTAGTCATTTTATTTTCAAGGTCAGAATACAAAATGGCTTATATCTCGCTTATTATCAAATTTACAGCTTAGGGGTCCATAGTGAACATATAGGAAATGATGTATGCTGAATATTTTGGTGATCTAGAATTTGACCTTTGATCTCATTTTCAAGGTCAGAGAACAAAATGGCTAATATGTCGCTTATTATCATCTTTACATCTGCCCCTGATGACGCCAGTGTGTCTTTGGATAAACTATTTGGTCGGGTTCTAATGCAAAATGTTGTATTTTACCTTTCTTATTGGCATCATCAAAATTTGATTGTATTGGTGGTAATAGATTGATACTTACATTTGTACCACTGAGTTGGTGTCACTGCTGGCGGACGTTAAATCTGTCCCCGAGGATACCATCAACTCAGTAGCCTTCGGGCTTGTGATTGGGTACTTTTGTACTTGTCATGTATCTATTCCATGGGGTTAGATTCGGATTTCTAAATTATTTTCATAGGTTGTTGGGCAGTTGTATACTAATTCCATCTGGTGTACAGTAGAAACAACTACATTTAACACATTGTCTGCCCCTGAAGACGCCAGTGTGTCTTTGGATAAACTATTTGGTCGGGCTTTGTTTGTTTCTATTGCAAAATGTAGTATTTTACGTTTCTTATTGGCATCATCAAAATCTGATTGTATTGGTGGTAATAGATTGATACTTACATTTACAGCATAGGAATCAATTGCGAATATAGAGGAATGATATATACTGAATATTTTCATAACCTTGAACTTGAACTTTGACCTCATTTTCAAGGTCACATCACAGAATGGCTAATGTCTCACTTATTATCGACTTTACAGCTTAGGAATTTATTGTGGACATACTAGAAGTGATATATTTGTTGAAAATTTCATGACCTTGAATTTATCAGTGACTTTATTTTCAAGGTCACTGGACAAAAGGCTAATATCTAAAATGTATATTGTCCGGTAACCTTTCTTAGCCCTTGGGCTAATTTTTTTTCACCTCGAAAAAAGGTGCTGAATTTTTTTCCAATTTCCTGCAAATTACGAAAACTACACAAAAGTATATATTTTCTCAATGATCTTCCTGGTTGATGTGGCTGATGGGAAATAAATAAATTATAATGATTATAAACTATATACAAGTGTCAAACGACTGTTTTCATGGGCGTGATGAGGGATTTGATCCATATTTTACGGTACTGTCTAGTCTATTTCACGCCTCTTTGTTGTAATTTAGTGTCTATTTCGTGATGTTGACCTGCAGGCGACAGTGAACCCGAAGACCGCCCAGTAGTCTACTTTAAAAGCAACCTGGCCTCCGCATTCGACGATGACAAGGCATGCTTGAATCTCAACCTGACCAACATGTCATGGCATGCGGAGATTTGTGAGCAAACAACAGCTCTGGTTATCTGTCAAGGTAAAATCATTCTTTGAACACAGCTTATCTCCTGATCTTTGTTTGTTTGTTCTGATTGTTCACTGGAATAGCAACTCAAATTCCATATAAAATGTATCATTATATGGTTTCCATAAGTATATATTTATTACAGCATAACTGAGATTTCCTAAATTCATGTAGGGTGGAAGGGTGGACTGTTGTTTTATTGCTATCATGGATGAAGTCATTGTTCCCCAGATAGTTCAATCTTTTGTTTATTTCAGGCGATGGAAACGCCACAAATACCAGTAGGTCGATATGCATGGTTCATTATTGGACAAACACTCAGAATCACTTATTAAAGTTGTATTCATTCAAAGGTGCATACAAATTGAGACTGATCTTTATTATTATAAATAAGGTTGGAGTCATGAGGGAGACGGAAGTAAAGGTATGCGTGAATGTCTTGATCATGGTATATTCGGAAAAAAATACCATTGATCAGACATCAAATTATTTACATCATCAAGAAACACTCCTGAATCTGGTATTTCGAAAAGTATTAGCACTAGCATAATGCATAAACCAGATCTTGATAACGCGAACAACAAACCTAAAATATAACATATTATAAATGAAGACAAACTCGTCCAAATACTTACAGCCAAAGCCGCGCCTCCGGAGACACTTCCTTGTGAGCGCTCTACAGGTCACATTTCTAGTCCGATTTTGATAATTTTTCAAATGAACATATGCTATGGTAAGGGCGCAACACCTGTCGGTTTTCGTTGCCATAGCAACCAAAATGGCCGATTGGGGACACATTTTATGATGAAATCAGCCCATTCACACATGGCTTGTGAGCGCTCTAGTGGTGGCAATTTTATAGGAATAGCCGCGATATTGAAGGAAAAGTTGGACAATGCTCATACACGAAACCTATTGTTTCTCACATATTGAATAATAATAATTAGTTAAATACTTAACTTATGACAACAATGTGAATATCCAGTTTGAGATGATTCCATTTCATTGTAATTTGAAAAAAAATCTTACTGAAAGTGTGCATACATGTCGAGCTGATGACTTTGTGCAAAATAGAATGCTATTATTGAATGAGTTAACATGAATTTCACTAGTTAAGTATATTACTGCCCACAATAAAAATAGTTGAGGTGAGAAACATTTATTATTGAACTAAACAAGGCAAAGCTTTTGTCCAATAGATTTGATAGCTGTAGTAATAACATTAATTAGTTAACATTGCTAACTTATTACAACAGGTAAGACATATTCGTTATCACTGAATGTGGATACAGAAATCAGGGTTGCCAATATCTCACTTAATATTGAGATTAGGAATCAATTGTGGACATATATAAAATGATATATGCCGAATATTCTCGTGACATGGATTTTGAACTTTGGCCTAATTTTCAAGGTCACGGGACAAAATGGCTAATATCTCGCTTGTTATCGACTTTACAGCTTTGGAAACAATCGTGAACATATAGGAAATGATATTTGCTGAATATTGTCGTGACCTTGAATTTGAACTTTCACCTAATTTCCAAGGTCATAAGACAAAATGGCTAATATCTCACTTATTGTCGACTTTACAGCTCAGGGATCAAGTATACACATATAGGGAATGATGCATGCCGGATAGTTTGATGACCTTTAATTTCACCTTCGACCTTATATTCAAGGTCATAAAAAATTGCTATTTTACCTATTATGTTATTCAATTTATAGCTTAGCAATCAATTGTGGACAGATGGGGGATGACATACGTGTTTGTTGGATATTCTCATGACGTTGCATTTGACCAGTGTGACCTTATTTTCAAGGTCACGGGACAAAATGGCTAATATCTAAAATAGAAAACATATTTTGTCCGATAACATGTCTTAGCTTTTGGGCTAATTTTTATTGCTGAATTATTTCGAGGGTAATGTAATAAAGAGGGAGAGAGGAGTGGAGCGAGGTATTATAACCTTTTCCTTATGGTGATTTCGCCCAAAGATTGCGATAGGAGTTGATACTATTTTTGTTTTGGCCGCTTCTATTCGAAGCTTGTGCATTGCCGTCCTTCTCTCGATCCAATATACTGAAAGAATGGTCTTACGTCATCCCTTGCCCTCGTGTGATGGCAGTACAACTACTGCTGGCAGTACAAATACTGCTAGCCCGACTTGCTTGTTCTGAGTTGTCTCAGAGCTAGCAAGGCGAGAGGACGACGGAGGGTCGGATTTGTGGTCTCTCGCCCTGGGATGGTGTGACACAACCTCTGGCAGACCGTCGGTTTTGTAGGTCTTGTGATGTATGATGGCCGAATTCGTGTGGTAGGACTGTTACCTGGTAATCACGATGCCTGTTGTGACCATGCCATTGCGCAGGGTGCTTGCTCCCTAGGTAGCAGGCGTCAAACGTTACATCATCAATGTTAAATTAAAACTTTTATAATTTAGTGCTTCAAGGATCGGACATTCAAAAATTGAATACATTTTGTGGTACACAGAGCAACAGAGTTCATGGTATGATGCTCAAAGGGTGGTCTTCACACGTAATGACAGGGAAATTAGCAGGAAATATGTTGATATAGTCTATTGAATCACTCTCCCATGTTGGAATATAGCTACTGTATATTCATGAATGGCGGGGCTGGGATTATCTGTTGCACTCGTCTTCTTACACACCAATAATCACAATATCTTCTGTAACTTAATCCATTTTATCTGTCCTCTCTATTCACTATGGTTATCTTAAAATTTCATCGGAGTATCCATTACTCGCTATGATGTCAAACTCACAACTAACCAAAGGGGCAAGCGTGGTGTCTGGAATTTTCCGCCTAAAGACGCGGTGTTGTGACTTATCGGTTGATAATGACGTGATGTCATGATCCGTACGCATGATGTAGGTGAATGTTAGCTGCTTGGAATAGACCCAAAAAAGTATCATGGTTCTGGTTATTGAGGTTCCCGTAAAAGTGATGCGAAGACGTGATTTCCTTTTTTGCTAAAATTTGCGGCCGATGACTGATCCGGTCAAATAGGGCCCATTTGGTCAACCATTTTCCCCTAAAATTTGCTGTAGATAAGCGATCTGGTTGAATTTGCCCTGTTTGGCCAGCCATACACTAAGTTTTGTAATGTCAAAGACACTCGAGACTATTTTACTTGATCATTATCTCCCAAAAATCGGTGTTTTTTTGAAAAAAAATTAGTGTTGCACGGGGTAAAACTGACACGCGTGCCTAACCAGAACCATAATACTTTTTTTTGCCATAGTACATGTACATATATATAAAGGCACTAGGGTTTGTGGTGTGTGTGTATTGATCATGTATGTATGGCACGTGCACGTTTAACATAGTCCGCTAAACAGTGAGGTAACGGAGAGTCAAAATTTAAAGGTCATTTCTTGAATATTATCTCTTCAAAATGACATTATTTTATAGAGTAAATGATCAGCATCCTAATACTGAAAAGAAAATAGTTTCTTCTACATATTCAATCAAAATCACACATATTTACTTAGAATGACATAAATTCTGGCATTTTTGCAAATTTTTTTGTCCATATTCACATCTTGCTTCATGTTTTCCGTGCGAATGGATACGGTGACCCCCTATTTTCTTTTCAGTTTTAGGATGCTGAACAGTTACTCTCTAAAATATGTTGATACAGGTAATCATTTTAGAAAACCTTTTGACCCCCTTCCCTCACTGTTTGGAGTGGACTACCTTAAGGGGGGTGGGGAGTTACGGGCCGACACAGTCATTCTACAATATGACAATAGAAAATCATCACATTAGTTTGTTGGCTATTATGCAGTGATTCTTCTTTCACTTTTGATGAGCATTTTAAATGCGTTATGATTTGAAAATATAGTATCATATAAAAATTGTCTGCTTCTCAGCAACATATTTCCAAGCTCCGAGAGCCTCAGAATCCACCACAAAGCGTACATATATTGGGCGGGCTTCTGATGTCCTGGGCCGGCCCCAGACCTGTTGGCTAGGTCAGTCTACCCATCCGCGCCCCTCTCTCTGGAAATTCTGTATCCACCCCTGAGTATACTCCGTGCTTATGATAGTGTCACAGTTCTACCTGTAATGGTGATGCGCCAATGGACACAATAATTGTGTTCGAGTGATGCGCGTTCACTGTTCCTGTTGAGACACTGAATGCTGTGTCAGCTTGGAAATAATACACAAATTCCAGTGGTTTAATATTGTCACATTGCAAAAATATAAACGTTGATGTGAATTCACTGTGCAATCGGTTTCATACTTTCAGGTGCGCGATCACTGCTGCTAAGATATTAATTACTTGGTATTCAATTATCAATCTGTCAGCCTATGAATATTGTGAGATGTCATTGTCGAAACTGTTATCTTGTTGAATATTATCACGTTACACGTGCTAATGTAAAATCCCATAAAACTTCATTCATTTATACTTTTAGAGGGTACGATTTTACGAATGCACTGTCGCATCCATATACGAGCGACTTCGGACATGTACGACAGGTCGGACCTGGCGTAAATGTACGCACGCAATCTATGAACGGCTCCAAGTGCGTTCGCTTTATGAATAGGATTTATTTACGCGAATTCTTTTACGCACAACTTTTCCCTTCGTGTCCTTTACGAAGTCTTTATGAATAGCCCTCCAGATTGTTCAGTGAAACACCAACCTCATTACGCATATAATGTATTATTTTGTTGACTTCCTTATGTCTATATTCACAATAGCATAACTGAAGTTTCTTAGCGTCGATTTTGTTCACCCTTACTCTTTATTTTTTTTAAAGTTAACGCATGGAACTTGGAATTGGACTTGAACTGTTTTTATCATGGTTGAAGTCATTGTTTCCCAGATAATTCAATGTCTTGAATATTTCAGGCAATGTGAATTCCACAAATACCAGTAGGTCGATATGCTCGGTTCATTATTGGACAATCACTTAGAATCACTTATTTAAGTTGTCATATTTAAGCTGTCATACTGAAATATCGTTATTTAATTCCCCATATGTCTCCTTGTGATATGTACTATTATTAGTTTCGCTGCTTTGGGAGTGCCGGTCTGTGCAAAAATCAAATCACTATCTGTTTAGAGCCATTTTCAGCCATGAAATAATTTGTCCCATCAAAAATTATTCTGGAGTAATTTTTGGAAAATTTTCATCTAATTTTTTCTTCATAATGAGAGCCTGATGGAGTGAACTTATATAATTATTCAAGAAGATAGAAACACGAATATTGGCACATTCAAATCATATAGTTTTCAGTTTTTCAGTAGTGACCTTGAATTTGACCTATAATGATCATGAAATGTCAAAACAGCAATTTTGTATTCTCCTGTTGCCTTTCGTAGCCCTTTGCTAATTTTATGTACAAAGTTGCTGTGGTGCCGGAGAAACATCAGGTGCTCCAAATCAGGGATATCCTCCTTATTGCTGCGGGAGGTAGTATACTGTGTGCAGTTGCCATGATAACAAGGTAAAATTGAGGGAGGGGTGGAGGAAATAGCTATTATGAAAACTGTACACATGGAAAAAGTCATGTGTACTCATTAATTCCTGCCTGTTACACTGTTGTATGCATGTGATTTGTAAAGCATCGTATTTCAATATTGTATTTCTCAATATTTTCCTGATATATTCAAATGGTTTCTGAAGGTGTACACGGGATTGCCAGACGAAAAAATACACAAGTGCAAGGAACAAACAAAAGATGTCACATGAACCAGGCACACTGCAGCCAGACTCGTGTGGGACAACAAGAACAACGGTCCTGGACTCAAGCATTACTGGAACTTTACCAGGGGACGATGTCCAGTCACGACCTTGCTCAGGATTGATGTATGAAGACCTGGATGGTACAAAATTAGCACGCAATTCACTCCTCCGTGTGGGGCCATCTCTACCAGAGCTTGATGATACGTATGACCAAGCTTTCGAAGATACAAGACCAGTATTTCTCCAGGAAATTTTCAGTTTCAAAGGGTGGACAAACCATGATGACAGTGAATGATTCAAGAGAAGTGATGTCAGGCATGCTTGCTGAGACTCAAACAGTAGAGTACCTATGCACAAGTGAGAATGCAAGACCAACAACCGTTACCAATGTAATCATACATGAGGAAGTACAGGAAAGCAAGATATACATTAACATACAGGAACAAGCGGTTACCCATGATTACCTGGAAATGCGGTCTTCAACAAATGGTTCAGATGTCATTGAATGAGAGGGATAAGAATCAGAAAATATCTCTGAACAAAACCATTTTCAATGAAAACAAATCTAAGGTACATGTATACATGAAAGTAAATAAAAGTACATGTATATACCATTATGTGCATCTACAGACAAACAGAGACGTTTTAGTGTAAATTTCAATAATATCCAGGTTCACTGTAAATTGTACAGTAGTAAATCGCGCCATGATGTGTTTGTAAATATCTTCACATAACACCATTTCTATTGTACTATTCTGGTCAAGTAAAATCATTGTATCCTAGAACGAAGTGATAGTACCAGTTTACATCACTTTTTGAAAGCTTCATGTGTTTCGCTGATAGATAAAATGTGTCTCTCTGAATACAGCTTAGCTATTGTATCAAATTATATGTATCCAGATATACATATTGGAGAGCATCAGATAAACTAAATGTTTTGGCCTGGTTTAGTACATATAGGTGTGTTTCACCTTACCAACAAATATAGGCAGTCAAGGTAAAATAGTTGGAGTATATGCCGGAGCGTCTGGAAATGTAGTAGAAGACAGGTGTCACTTGCAGTGTGTAAGTTGATTCCTGTGTGCGACACCGGGAAATGTAAAAGAGTCGGAAGTCATTATATATTGCAAAGTTACAGTCGATGTACTATATCACATAGTAGTCTCCCTGTATATGGGCCATTTTGTTGACTGGATTGATTATACGATAAAACTGATGAACGAGTCATTTGATTTTGTGAAAGATTAAGTGTGAGCTTCAGTATTGAAGAATATATCACTGAAAAACTGATTTGTCGAAGTATGAAAACTTTCAATGATATTTTTTCAATAGTTTGGGTTTTTATGCAAAACTTCTATTTTTCCCATTTTGCTATTGAACTTTTAACTACAGTTATATAATCCTGTTTTTTGATAGTTTTTGGAAAAAATAAAAACATTTTACCAAAAAATAGCCAAAGACCTAAGATTACAGGAAATCTTGGTTTTAAGCATTGCAGGTGATAGATGACTTTAAGACTTCATCATTGTCATCTTGAATGTCACTGATATGTGTGCTGCATGTCTTTTTACTTGTTCATAATAAAGACGTGAGCTCTGCATGTATCTACCAGCATTTTGTCTGTAGATGGCACTTTTCATTGCCCATGAGGATTGACCTCGAGAATTAGCCTTCAAGGTGGTAGGTCAAGTTTAATGTCATCAAATGATGTGCTATGACTAAGAGAACATTATACAAATAATTTGAACAATAAATTGTGGGCTCCTCAACAATTATCGCTAACCACACATGTATATAATGTTTTCTACTGTAGTTTATTTGTGGAGTGATGTATAATCTATAATTTTCGAGTATTTCATGTATCATGAGTATATATGTTATATAACATATATATTGTATGTGTGTGTATGTTATGCAAAACAGTTGTTATATAACCATTGTTGATAATAACATTTAGATCTGGTAATATAATAATGCTGCAACTCTGTTGTTTTAAGCTTGATGAAAAGTCACTCCATTTTGAAGGTTTCCAAGAAAAATATCCATGAGCTTAACCCTTGTATCCCTTGTATTATTGGCAGCCCAACTTGACTGGGCCCCGTTGGGGGGGGGGGGGTGTAGGGGTGGGGGTGCGACATTAAAGTTCACCCATCCTCAAATTTGAGATGAATGCCTCCCATTTGTAACACTACTGTTTCAAAGAATATACTTCTAATATAATAATATACTTCTTCTGCCGAAATGCCTTTATGGTTTTGTCAGAATTCTTTTTCTTCTTTTTATCTTTTCAGTTTTTTAATCGTTTTCGTGCAATAACTCGAGAACGCCTTGACGGATCGACTTGAAATTTTTACCACTGTTCAGACATATTATATAGATGTGCTGTATAGTTTTGAAGCCGGATCCAAGGTCCGTGATGATGTAATTGAGGTCATTTTTGGACTTCGTTTCGGCGCGATAACTGTAAAACCTTGCATAGATGTTCATATATGAACAGGGAAGAAATGTAGCGATTTTGGGGTCATATCGTCAAGCGACGTATGACCTAGAGGTTGAAAGAGTTTTCGCCAAGTCATCCATGAGGCTTCTTGTATGTCTCGGAAACGGTGCATCGTAGAGCGAAACGGTCATTTTCTTTGGACTCGTCGCCCTAGACAAACATGTCTAAGGGGTATTATGGATGACCTTTGACCTTGAAGTTTTTTTCGCCGGGTCAGCATTTTTCGTTCTCATCGATATCTCAGAAACGGTGGGTCGTAGAGTGAAACGGAGGTTAATTTTGAACTCTTCGTCTTAGACAAACATGTCCTAGGGGTATTTTATTTGAACTTTGACCTTGACCAGAATTATTTTTGCTGAGTTGACAAAATTTGACTTGAAATATTTTGCTGAGTCGACATTTTACATTTTCGTCAATATCTTGGAAATGGTGTGTCATAAAGCCCGTGGCAAATATCTTATAAATATTATAAATTGGTTATTAGTCTTAAGACCGAAATGCCTACAAGGCATCTTTAGGCCTTGACATCTAGTTCATTATCTAATTATTTAGTTGTTTAATTAGTCTATCTGAAACATGTGATTAAGTGTTATGAGTTATCCCAGTAACATTGACATCAATTTCGACAACTTTTACACTGTACTTCCACTCTTGGGAAATAGTTGATGCATGCGGCATGAGTTACACTAATATAACGTTTAATAGATTATTATTCCGATCACGAGGACAATCCATCAAAATTTCATTTGCTAGGCACTTAATAATAATCGAGATGTACCTCAATTTGTGATATTAGTTCGTGAACGTCATCCCATTGAATCAATGTGAATAATGCTAATTACGCACAAGTCCTTTATAACACTGGCCCGTATCAGATGTGTCTTGTTGTAATGTGTTGTTGAGTAATAGTTATTGTGCTGTTGGATTGGAAACAAACGGATGCCACTTGGGTTTGAGAGACATTGAAATGGTTGGAAAGAACTCAACCAAAATACTCAGTAAGTATTGTGGTGAGTGTGGTCAGTGTCGAAATAGGCTTCCTTGGCAAAGACTTCAAACAACACGTTAATTTGATCTCAATTATCTGTTAAGTTTTTATTAAGTTTTGATTGATATTAGATGCTCTTGTGCATCTAGGCGTCCATTTCAAAGGTGATGGGGCAGGAGTTTCAGGGGGGGGGGGGGGGGGGTTATGGGCTCTCCTCATGAAAACGACGTTATTAAAACTTAATATCTCTTCGGAAACATTCAACAATTGGACATGTTTACAAAGATATAAAACGCTCTTTCCAAAGGTAAACCGGTTTGGTGAAAATCAGTTCTTGTTCATATAATAATAGTTTTTCGCACACTGTTGATGTGGTGTTATAAACTCACATGGTTTTTGTCTTCCAAATCTGAAGCAACGGTCCCTTTATAACCAACGGTCTCATCAAATTTGTGATGACTGCCCGAGCTTTCACTACACTCTGTCGACAGGCTTCGTGTGGCTTGTGCTGACTGGACGAGTAGTCCCTGAAGAAATCGAAAACTGTCCACGACAAAATCCCCCAGATATTAGTCTAAAGTTCAATGACACGTTCATCGAAACTGGAACAAACACAACGTACCACGTGTACATAGCACGTGACCTGCTCCCGTGGTGTCAAAGTTACCAAGCCTGTAAAGGTCAAGGTCAGCGCTTGCTAACTATAGAGCGTCCAGAGATTCAGCAGTTCCTGAGGACCAGACTGGCAGGCCTGAGGAACTCGGGGAAAGCATGGCTGGGATCTAGACGGAGGGATTATGGTGGAGGATGGACGTGGGTGAACGAGAGTCTCACTGATTGTCAGCAACATGTCTGTGGGAATCTGACAGGTTTGAAATTGATTCATTTGATATGGGAAAGTTCTCCATATTGATTGGAACATAAAATACTTGTACCTGTCATGACGATGGAAGATTTCGATCTAGTACTGGATTTGTATGCATTGCAATCCAATGATTTATCACTGATTTATTTATCCTTTGAAAGTAGAGTTACTATTTTCAGTAATGCAATGAGCATTTCCGCCACATTATTTCATTAGTCTCATCGTAAACAGCATATGATAATATTAATGATAGTAATAAAGTATATTCGTTGGAATTTCATAAATAACCGACGCATTATGGGCCTATCCAAGACAAATGTGTAGCATTAAAAGTCAAACGTATGTAGAGTTAGTATCTTATGGATCCTGCGAGAAGTTAGCTGTTCATCAACAATGACTAACAATAAATAGGCGTACGTAAAAAGTGCCTTGTTTGCTATTGTACCCTATCATAATACTGACAGTAACTCAACATAGTGAACATCAAGGATAATAATTCTGTATAACGTTACTCACTATTTTTCAGCAAGAAACCCGTACTCCAACGTCTTCATGAAACCAGGCAACGCGACGGGATCTATATCGAACGGAAATACGTCTAATATATATGCTGGATGTACTGGTGCTAAAGGAAGTGATCAAATCAAATACACATAAATTTTAGCTTTACCCTGGATCAAGAGTAGTGACGTAATATTTTGTATATGTCAAGAGTCAGATAAAATATTTTGTATAACTCGGTTTCAGGGTACAGTGCCAGTGATGTCATCGCTGCGACGTGGTATGATGCTCAGTCTAAGTGCAGTACCAGAGACGACAGACTCCGGACCGTGGATGAGTTTGTCAGCGACTCGGATTCTCGCACATATTGGTTGGGGTTATTCTACAAGCCTTGGATCTGGATCGGTAAACATATGTTCGCATCTGTTTAGAAGTGTACATCATCAGGGAGTATCTGTTCCTAATCTTTACAGACTTCAGCTACATTTATACCCGATGATTCTCCCAATCGTTGTTTTTTTCACCTCGAAAAACCGAGCTGAATGTTATTCCAAATTTCCTGTAAGCTACGAAATTTTCTCAGTGATCATCCTGATTGATGTGCATGTTGAGAAAATAGACGTTTAGTATTGAAAAATTATATACTGGTGTCAATCGAGTGTCTTCATGGTCGTGTTGAGGCATTCGAGCCATATTTTATGCCACTGTCTGGTCTATTTCATGCTTCTGTAGTAATTTACTGTCTATTTCATGACCTGCAGGCGACACTGAGCAGGAAGACCGACCAGTAGTCTACTTTAGAAACAATCTGACCTCCGCACGGGAAGATGACAAGAAATGCCTGAGTCTCAACCTGACCGACATGTCGTGGCATGCAGAGACTTGTGAGCGACCAACAGCTCTGGTTATCTGTCAAGGTAGAATAATTTTTTGACGCAGCCCATTTCCTGATCTATGTGTTTTGTTTTGATTGTTCACTGAAATAGCAACTCAAATTCCATATAAAATATATCATTAAATGGTTTCCATAGGTCTCCATTTATTATAGCATAACCGAGGTTTCCTAACGTGGGATTTGTTACTCTTAATTAAAGACGTTAATGCATGTGAGGTGGAATTGGGGACTGTTTTTGTTGCTGTCCGTCATTGTTCCCCAGATAAGTATTGTTTTGTTCATTTCAGGCGATGGAAATTCCACAAATACCAGTAGGTCGATATGCATGATTCGTCATCGGACAATCACGTAGATTCATTTATTTACATGATTTAGGTTGTAATCAAAGCCTTACATTTAAAGGTGCATATCAACTCGGACTATTCTTTATTGTTATAAACAAGGTTGGAGTCATGATGGAGACGGAGGTGAAGGAATGCGTGAGTGTCTTGATCATGGTATAAGAGGAAAAAACACCCTTGACCATACATCAAATTATTTCCTCTTCAGTAAAAACTCCTAAATCTTGTAGTGCAAAAAGTGTTAGCACTAGCACAAACCAGATCTTGATAACGCCAACAGTAAACCTAAAATACAACGTATTTTAAAGGAAAACAAACTCTACCAAATGTTTACAGCCAAAGCCGCACCAGTTGGTGTCATCAGGAGTAGACCGTGTGTTGAATATACTAACATGAATCATTCCTACTGTAGGCTACACTGGATGTAATTGATATACAAATGTCCAACAGCATATTGAAATGATTCAAAAACTGGAAATTGGAAACAAATCCCGATTAATAGGTGGATTAGCATCCCTCATCAGTGCAAATAATACTGAATTAGGTCGAACTGTATATGAATATATTCCTCGTGAAAATTCGGAATGGTGATTCAGATAATGTTCTGAAGTTCGTCATGCCAGCATATGTAGATAATGGTTTGGTCAGATGGTTTAATGTAGGCAGCTGATACATGTATAATCGGTACTTGGTATAATCGGAGAATATATAATATAGAAATAGTAGAGTAATAAGTAAACATGACATTCACTTGCATTAGTGTTTCGTGATATCACATATCATCCAACAATGAATATTATCAAATAACCACTTAGGCAGTGTCTTTGGCGAAACAAAAACTCAACTATTATACTATACCATAATGTTGTTATTCTAGATACGTTCTTTTGTGTAAGTTCTTTTGTAGACCGACGCCAAGCCTCGACAGCGATCACATGAAACAATAATGTCCAATAAACCTACGAATAATAAAATTATTTTCCTCAAATAACCAAGATAATTTCTCAATAATGATCACTGGCACGTGAATAATAATATTGTGTTGTAATAGTTCGCATTTTATCAAATGTTAAAGTGATGTTGTTGATAGTTCAATGCAAACGTGATGCAATTATCATCAATCATTCGGAATTTCACTGTTGAATTTAATTAGACCAATAGATTATATTCGGCCTATTAACTCATAATAGTGATGAATATATATATCAGACATTACTTACTACTGTAAATTGTGATACATCATCATTCTACCCTGTCAGATGTGGGACTGAAAGTGGGCCTTGCTTTGTGTGTGATCTGCGTTTCTGTTGCTGCACTGTGAGTAAGCCCGTTATACCTAATATAATATTCCACTCTACGATGGTAATTACTAGTTATTATTCTTAATGACAACCGATTTCGATGACAACCAGGAAGGACATATATCATTACCCAGAGCCATTGGGATTTTGCCAGATCTATTCATAATTCCTACTTTCGTGAACCATTTCCCTTTATTGTAATCATGCACAGTAAATCTTATTTTCGACGATAGTCTTGAATATATGCATGTATTGAATACATTTATTCATTATCTCCAGGCTGGTTCTTCTACAGAAGAAAGGCTATATGAAGATTAGCGATGGTATTCTTCCTGGTGAATATTAACAATTTATCATGTACTTTCAGTTGTTCAAACATATTCAAGGAACACGTGCTCATTAATAAAGCTCATTTGAAAGAAATACAACAAATGTAGACTTATTTTAGAGTCAATATAGGGAATTTGCTGGGCCGGACCATGTGACTGTCCTATTATCTTTCAATATCTCTCTCTATTTCCCTCACAGGAAGTATAGCACGTCAATATCATAACCCCTCACGCCCTGCCCCGCCACCGAACAATGAACCCGACTCCAGCTACTCGAACGTTGTATGTGGATCAGGGGTGTGTAACCGTGGAATCTTAAAGGGCACGCCAACCATTATTCACTATCCAAAATGCAGAAAATGTGTTCTTGGTAGGTGTTTTCATCAATCTGTATTATGTTATACAGCCACCGATGACGCCAAGACTGAATGCAGCCAGGCCGAGTTTGCCGAGCAGCGCCCCTCCCACCTCCCGGTCCCGCATGACCTATCACAAGTCACGATCTATGCCAAGGTCAAGGCCACTACAACAGATCAGCCAACCAGTGAATAGCGTCAACTACTCACTGGAGTGCAATACTGTGGCAGAGTATTCGCTCGAGAATGCTTCAGGAGCTCAACCACTGGAAGGCGCTTGCTCAAATACACCCTTGGAATCCGATGATTGTGTCATGATGTTTGACAACACGATGTACGACGACTCAGGATTGTGGGGCACCAGTGAGGCTGCCGCGTCCATGGAAGAACGGGCTCCGAAAATGAAGCCGAAAATCGCGAAAAAACCGCGAAAAAAGAAGGGGAAATCCCCTGATGGAGATGTATCGGCGCCAGTGTCTGACAAACGGGAGGAGAGGCGCAACGGCACCGAGCATTATGTGAGACCAGAGGGCGACCTCTACGCGGCAGTTGACAAGTCGAAGCCAGAGTAACCCAGCTGTGCCGCATCGCGATACGATGTCCAAATATTGGACACAGAACGAAGAAAATGTACACGTTCATGCTTTTTGTTTGTATAATCTTTGAATAAACGTTGGCATGAATATTGTCCTACTATAAACAGATATTTGCTTCAACACGAAGTTCTTACATACAGACTTCATGTTACACGAGAATGTGTTATGATATTATTTTAGATTTGAGTGAGCTTTTGGGTGAGGCCGCATGAATAAAATATTGAATGGACAGCAGTATTCAGATCCTCAATATGTAAATTGATCCTATTCGTTATTAGAGTTCGTGTTCTCATCAATGAACGATCTGTGAACATTATCACAGTCGCTTAGTGTTCAGTATCTTCCTTTTCTCTCAAGCTCAGTGGATAAAATATATGTTGAGTGGTGACACTACAGGGCATTGTTTCTCTTTTTAGTTGTGGGTAATTATGATTATAGCCACATGTATTAGGAGCTTCAGCACATTGCACTGGATTCAGCTGCATCGCGAAACATTATTACCACACATTTGCATTCTTGATTCTGACGTCGAACCGATACATTATCGACATAGGCAACACACTTCAATAGGCTCGAATAACATAGACCGAAGCACAAATATGAGTGTCTCCTGACTGGGACCATACCATTTGGCTGTGAACGGCCGAAGTGTGAAAGTTTGAAGTCTGGATAGCCACACAGATACGATACGAGACAATCAGAGATTGCATACCCTCGCCCCTTCAGATTCAGTTACTAAAATCAAAGCTGATGACCCTTAAGCTACAGTCCCATATAGGTGCCGGTGGAGCAAGGTGCATCCCGGAGGAAAACCGAGGTTGAACGGCCTCTGCACTGTGTTGACGCCGTGTTGACGTCAGGACGAGTCGCGATGTGACGAGATGTTCCGGGATTGAAAATGGTGCACTGTAGGTGACCGTCAGTCGAGCCCGGAGGTTTTGGACTGTCAAAAACATCCGGGAGGCACCGGCTCTGTGCCTCTACCTGGCATGCACCGTGTGAACGCCGTGATGGCGACGTGATGAAACGTAGCGGCGCCTGTGAGTTTCGGTTGACGCCGTGGTGGACCTGGGTCCCATAGATATTACATTACCAATATTGGATATTGGATAATCAAACTGAAAACAAGTGGTATTTAATTCAGAAACGACTTCAGAGATAGAATCTGGTCGGAGTAGAAGTTTTATAATTTTTGGCACATGAATATAGAGTGAATCGTGTGAACTAATGTGGTTTTTAAAGCATGTTGATATCTTCATTCCTTCCAAAGTTATGATGATTTATTCAAATTATTTCCAGCTAAATTTAACACCTAATTAAGTATTATAATGAGTGTTCATGATGTCGCACCAGTATAACTATTTTAATTACTTACATGTTGGATGCTAAATCTGGATTTGATATACTATCACAAAATATATTGTTATGTGGCGTCGCAATGAAAAATATACCGTAAATATGTGGAGTTGAACATCGCCATAGCAATCATCCCTTTTAACCTGCCCATAGCAATGTCGTTGCTAGGGACCTTTATTAATAACTAAAAAGATAAAAAAAATTATAAATTATCTAAAAGGATAAATTATTTCATCTTTTACATGAAAGACATACCCATTATTGTTTGTTTGGACCAAAAATTATCATATTCATGAAGTTTGGGCCCATAGCAACCACCGTAACGGTTGCTAAGGCAGTATTTCGGACGTCCCCTTGGTGAAGTAATCAGGTAATTAAATTCTGATTATTCTTAATGACAAATGTGACGAAATAGTTATTAATAGGGCGATGGCTCCTTTGCGTAATTTACGTTTTAGTCGCTAGTGGCGCTTGTGTACTAGCCGGCAACAGTTCACAACTGCTCTGAAGAAAAAAAACATAGCTGGGATAGATACTAGTACATGAAGATCCTGGCTAACGATACTAGTATTATAATTTTCGCATACTGGCATACTGCACATCTGATGAAAATATTTTTTTAAAAAGCGCTTAAACTAATTGATTAAACGAGGCCATTTAATTATTGAACGGCTGTTTTGAAGCTGATATAATATTATTACGGCCGAGTAGCAGGGGCGGATCCAGGATTTTTGAATAGGGGGGGGGGGGGTGCTCTTCTTAAATGTACGTAATCTTGAAATAGTGTGAGCGAGCGTAGCGTGCGAAGCCTTATGCGGTCTGGGGGTTTGGGAGGCACCGTAAGCCCGGAATTTAGTGTCTCTGAGATGGTTTCTAAGGTGTATTTACAACTATACCTTATGAAATCACAAAGTAGATTTTCACTTTAGGAGTCTGTTTTTGTTGTGAATGGAGGATACATCACTGACTAGCGAGTGAAGCCTTATGCGGTGACGTCTGGGGGTTATTTTTTTTAATTTAGTGTCTCTGAGATGGTTTCTAAGGTGAATTTTACAACTGCACCTTGTGAAATCAATAAGTAGAATTTTACTTTAGAAGTCTGCTTAGTTCTGTTGTAAATGAAGATTTAGATTTTCAAAGAAAGGAAGGTCTAATAGTCCTACCATTCCAAGGCTGTTCTAAGGTTCTTATGCACCAGACATGGTGATGGTCAATCGTTTAATTATAAAGATAAGATATAATTATCTTCCAAGTTATGCCGACATGCAGAATTATATCCAGAGTTATAAAGAACCCTGCCTGTAACAAATAAATAAAATAAAAAATATCCCCTGTGTATATTCAATGACGGTTTCAGTATGAAGTCAAGTGTGTCGGACTAGATTTTTTATTGGAGGGGTGGGGGGGGGGGGGGGGGTGGCAAGCTGGTTAGAGGAGTCAAGCGACCGAGCGAAGTGAGGTGGATACATGAGATAGGTGGTAGCTTCCACGGCGTGGGGTCTGGGGCCCGCTCAAGGGCCCCAGAAGCCAGAGCTTTTTTCATGTTCTGTGGTTGATTCTGAGCTCTCTCTGGCTCTGATTGAGTATTTTTCATTCCACACATGCATGTAAATGTTGCTGGTATTTAAATTTCTTTATCCCAAAACTACTTGTTGTCACTTTACATTGTCATATAACTTGAAGAACTCATGATTAATGAGACACTCAATTGCATAATTATTGACCAACGAATGTTAGGCCTATGTAACGCTGTAATGCACCTTAACATATTTCTGAGTCACGGATTTTTTTGTTGAAAATATATTGTGGGGCTCTACCCCCCTCCCTCCGCCCCCCCTCCCCCCCCCCCCCCGGTCAAAAATATCAAACGAGGAAAATTACACTCATATTTCGTTACATAGGTGCATACCCACATTTTCTATAGCTTTTTGCTCTCTCTTTTTTCTTTTCTTCTTGCTCTCTCTTTTTTCCTTTCTTTTTCTCTTTTTTTCACGGCCCCATAGGGGGGGTGCGCGCCGGGTGCACACCCCCCCTGAATCCGCCAGTGAGTAGTGCTACGACACGAACATGAGTGTATCGATATATCAACCAAGCTTGTACAATCACAGTGGGGAACCTGAGCGAAAATCCTGGGAGTGAGCGATAATCCTCGCAGTCATTCAGATGAACGTCGGATGAAATCCGTCAATACACAGCTTCGTTATCACATGATTGTGTGTATTTGTGGAGTGTTTGGTGCAAACGTGGTCTACAAACATGTTTCAGAACAATATAAATGTGTGCTGCGGTGACAGTAATCCACAAATGTATGCCGTATGCAGTTGATAATCATCAAACAATACGCACAACAACTCTGGTGTATGCACAGGTTGGGTGCTAACTCGAAAATCGGCTGTGGCTGAAAATGGATAAACATGAAAGATGCATGTTATATGCGATCGCTCTGTGCGCCTGTACTGCAATTCAAACACATCCTCCATATCTGTGCACATGTGTCGTTGTCTAAAGTGAAGGAATAATGACAGAAAATACTTAATTTCGTGATTTCCCATTCTGCAACGATCATCCTTGGAACTATAATTATGCATCGTTTATCCACGGAGTAAAATCCAGTCTTCATTTGTTTTATGACGCGGCCGTTTGCGTGTGTCCATTCGCGCGCAGAATAATGAAATATTAGTGCATGTAGCACAAAAAACCCGACTAGTATAGATGCACATCTACTCGTTTTCAATGCATTTTGATGCAGCCATTCGATTGTTTGACACCTGTTTCCCTTGAAATTTCCTTTCTGGATGCAGTATGTCAACATTGCTCCCGGTAACTGATATCTCATGTAACACATGACCATTGCAAATCATACTTGATTGTCTATAAGCTACAGCTATTAAGAGTTCAGGACTGATACACATCGAGGCTAGTGCACCCCTGGGATAAACGCAGGGCGTGCCGACAAAACGCGGTACTATTAACATACTATAGCCATAAGATTGGAACGAACTGTTCCCCGATGTGACCAATAGGCCTACATTCACACATCCATTCTGCATACATTATGAACAACTTACAACGATGATCGAATCTTTTTAGTTTGTTTTCCATCGCGCATCGCTGTTGTCCTAGGCTTTTGTTTACAAAAAAACTCCGAAGTTCATCTGAATCGAATTGGAGGATTGTCGCTCACTCCGAGGATTATCGTTCAGGTTACCCGTCGTGCTATTACCACATCCCAATATGCCAATGATAAAAAGCCCCAACATCAAACATGTTTGAAATAGAACAAAGCCCGAACGAACGTTCATCTAAAGCCACACTGGCGGCATAATGGGCAGACGATGTGCAAATATATACTACACCAGATGTAGGCTAACCCCTTTCACAACATCCCTCTGCACGTATACTGTGAGTGGTTTCCCAACTTTTAAACCATATTTTATATAGTGAAACTTAACCAATATGACATGCACATCATCTTCTCATCCCATTTGTTAATAAAATATAAAGTAAACTTCAATAAATCAGATATCTCTTCTATATGAACCTACTGTAGGCCTATGTTTTGATATGTATCTGGTCCTTCTGTGCGAAGAATCCAAAAATCTACTGGGGACTGAGCTTACTATGTCAATGAACACCATGAAAAGCCAGTAAATCTCCCAAACACGCATCCGTGCTCCGTGAAAAATCGCTCCCAGAGCGATCCGTCACGGACAAGGACACGCTCACGCAACGGTGGTATGGATGCCATAAATGCTTTTCTCTATGAGACGGATTTTTCACTGACACGTACGCGAACACGGACGATTAGTCAAATTCTGGTTCCGCCCATGAATTGTGTACTAGTTCATAAAATTCCAGACCTAAGATTCAAGTAGGCCTACAGGTAGTCAATAGATTTGAACATTTTGAGCGATGTGCATTATCCGTTTCCACACTACAGCGACGTATAGCAATGAGTGAAAGTTATGGTTAAACCCCCCCCCCCCTATTGAGCCCCCATCAGTTTATAGTGCTATTGGTAATAAGATTTAATTATTATGCTTTCATATAACAGTTTGGAATGGGTTTATCCATATGTATGCCCAAAGAATTTAATCCATGCCGTGTCGTCCTCAAGTTGACGAGTAACCGTATTATTCACAGTAATAGCCAACTGACACCGACGTAGGCGACGTTATCAGGTTATATGAGCTGCAAATTACAAGTCATCTATAGGCGTTACAGGTAAATTTTCTTCCATATATGGGGCTTTTTTATTTTAATATAGGGACCGGGTTATAGTATAGGGAAGCCGTCGGTCTACCAGCCGACCGTTTCTCGAAGCTGACGCAAATTTTGAATCTGTGCTGGGTTCTGCGACCGGTCGCAGATAGAATCTGCGTGCGTTTCCCGACGGCCACGCAAACCCCACGCTGAGCCAGCGCGTACTGGCAAAATCTGCGAGGGGTCGCAAGTCATTCCTCACTTGCAAATGAATATATTTACCATAGAAACGTAAAATATGGTAGGGGAGGGCTATACAGACCTACTCCTTGGGCATTCTATGTGTGTAGGCTTACCAGTCTTCTGAAACAAACACAGGGTAGATATAGGCCTAATCAGTACATTTTTCGACTCCTGTGGCAGAAAGTGATATCACATATATTTATGAAAGTAAAAATGTTATGACTAATCATTATCATTAGGCCTACTGGTCAGTCAATCACCCTTGACAATTTAATTCCTATTTCATGCAAACAGCCCTTGTAGGCTACACCATACGATCGCCCAATTGTGCAGATCCAACAAACGCGCCTATAGATCTATATAATGACACAGTAACTAAGGCCCCTACAATCTTAGTTATATCGATTGACTTTGTGAAAATAAACCAGGTCAATATAGATCTAATATATATGTAATATAGGAATATATATATATAAAATAGCCAATAATGCCTTTGTGTCCTAGTTTATTTTGAACAAATGGATGTATCTAAGCTATAGTCCCTTACCCTATTTGCCAATATCTGCCCTATTGGCCTACTATATGGTGTACCAGGGCAGTCATTATTGCATCACGTGTTTCAGCGGGATAAAATTTTGAGACTTGGGAAAATGATATTCATTACAAACTTGGAACCGATTATTGAAACCGAATAAACATTATTCAAACTTGGAATATTGAATCTATGTATATATTATTTCAACTGGGAAGAAATTATTACAACCGGTATAGAAAGTATAAAATTATAGGAATCAGTGATGAATATTTTTATTTAACTAATTCATTCTTGGGAATTCCAATTCATTTGAAAAACTGAAAGCACAAAGGACCGATACGATTGGGACAGGACATATTCGCGTGGGGTTAAGGGCCCGCCCAGGGCCCCAGAAGCTAGCGGCTACTGTACTCTGTGATGGGTTCTCTTCATATTTTGGGACCCTGATTATATCATCTGAACCATATGTTTTGTCCACAACATAAACATGAAGTCGGTCAAGCAAAATATTTCATAGTATACGGCTCGACCGTGTTAAGTTGTTTGTATAGATATAACCATTGTAGATTATCATTGCAGATAGACTGTTGTAAATCCCTGGTTACCACAGTTTTTACCATAATAAAATAATTTAGCTTTGATGACACACACTATAATTCAGCCAATGTTATTAATACTTAAGGAAAACCTAAACCGGAAATATTAACTGATTCCCTGAGCACAGCTAAGGGAAATCGCCATACGTTTTTTCACGACGGATGGCAGCGATATTTTCGCTGCCACATTATTTCCCAAAAGGATCCTCTAAACGATCGACACAGTTTTAATTATGTTCAAATCTTCACTGTGTCGCCTTATTTCTTCCAATATGTGTCATTTACAGACTTAGAAATCAAACAAAAGTACTCAAATACTGGAGATAACCCGTGGGAAGTGTGATATTTCAGCGGCGACCGCTGTGTCTGTTGACTGTTTAGAAGTATTTGTCCGACCACGCGATCGGATTAACCAATCAGGGACAGGGCGCATAAATGCTGCAAAAAGGCATAAGTCACACAAGAAATGTTTCATCAATATCCATTTGTATATTGATTGGTTTGTATGTGTTTATTTGACAATATTACTGAATTATTGGAGTGCAACTTCACAGGGCTCTGTCTGGAGATAGGGTCAGGGATATGTCAGACCCTTTATTTTATCGGTTCACTGATCAATTCAACTAATTTTAAATGATTTGATAAAAGTGACTATTGAGTTCTCGTCTTCAGGGTTCATAAACAAGGGCTTTAACGGTGTGCCGTTACACTAAACAATCTCACGAGTTATTTTCCACTTATTCCATCATTTTATAATAGCGCCACAGTACTTACTAAAAAGCTTAGCAGTTTTCACCGTTTCATTAATCCAATCAGAAGAGCCTGATATAATAAATATATTTACGATAATTTTTTCCTAAGAAATTTACTGGAAGCACGTGCTTCCAGTGCTTCTATCTGAAGGCGCGCCTGAACTTATTCCCGATTGTTATTATATGTGTACAGCTTTACTAAGCTATGTATTTAAAACTGAATAGGCCTAACAGTAAGAAAGTACCATATATGCCTAGCATGCCTAACATGACCCCAGGTCTTTATATTCTTGCTTGAGGGATTGTTGTGCCCCATACTCCCTTACATATACTCACAAACGCTTAAAACACCGTGGCAGACGTCAGAACTATGTAGTGTGGTTCAGATCACTGCTCAGAGATAGATTTTCAGCTGTAAGCCTTTCAAAATGTCTCTTGAAACAAGGTATATGTTAGGCAGCATGGTGCTGCAAAAAAGAAAAGAATATCTGACTGTATGGTATTTAATATTAAATACAGGTATTTAACTTTGAGTACACATATTTAATATTGAGTACGTGTATTTATTATTGAATACACATATTTAATATTATATATTCGTATTTAACTACGCTTATTTAATATTAAGTAGGTGTTTTTAATATTGAGTACGCATATTTATTATTAAGTAAGCGTATTTAAACATTAGGTACGCGTATTTAATATTAAGTATTGTGTATTACATCCTTCTGGGAAGTATCGTAAATGAATGAAGAAAAAAAAGAATAGAACTATGGCATATATCAGCCACCGTAGTGAACCTCTTTATTTTTCGCGTCCATCAACATTCGCGATTTTCGCATTTTTATTAGAAACGCGGAATTTCTGAACGCAATATTTTATTCACGACATATATAATTGATTCGCATTTACAAATTTAAACTGCTGCAAACAAGTGGACAGAATGATAAAAAGGGTGGGAATAAAGCACCCTAGTGTACATGCTTATTCCTTATTGATGATAAAATCTGTGATATTCGATCTTTGTTACGAACACGTGTACATGCCGAGCCTGGTGACATTACATTCAAATATGTATACGATGATGGTGAGCGGTTTGGTGTTGTTCATTTCTCACATACATTCTAATGTCATCATTAGATATAAAAAGTGATATTGGCAGAAAAACTTTTTCTTTTTCTAAGTCAATTACACATAGGCCCTATGCCTGTGGTCTCATAAAAATAGGTTAAAAGACAAACTATGATTGATCAGATGGATAAATCGAGCATATGACAGTACTAGAAGCAGCTAGTAGCAGCCGAAATAACAAAAATGCCAGTACAATTCACATCTGCGCTGGGTTCGATAGCTCTGCGTGCAGTCCTTTCCACACGCAAGAAATTCTGCGCCTGCGAGGACTCGCATATTCAGCGTGCGTGTCGAGAAACGGATTTTTCCCTCTGCGTCGGGTCAGCGACCGCTCGCAATGATCTGCGACCGCTCGCAAGGGTTGCGTTTGCTTCGAGAAACGGGCCCCAGATTTCATAACGTTCTTATTTAGGCCGGCTAGTACAGTCACGCCATCTGGCGAAAAACGTCATTTGACGTTGCCATCGCCCTATACTCAAAATGCAAATAAAAGGTCAAATATCACGTATTATATGTTACTAATTATCTTACAGTGCTGGTGTGACGTCATGAATACTCATTATAATACTTAATTAGGTGTCAATTTTGGCGAGGAAAGTTGAGATATCGGCATGTGTAAAAACTGCCTTGATCCATGCGTTGCACATACATGCCAAAATTAAGACAATTTCCGTTATGACTGTACCCCCACTTCAACTTTAACACTAGCACTTTGTATTTTAAAAAAACAGTGGCACTATTATCCCCATTTACCAGTAAATAACTACGGCATACGCACATGCGAAACTTGCGTAATTCAATAACGCCAAGGTAGGGTACATGGGGGGGGGGGGGGAGCTAATATTGTTATGTAGGTACTAATACCGAGAGGAAACAGACCCGCAGTTTTCTTTTACGGGAATATAATGTTGAGGTTTTTCTACTACCGCAAAATGCGAATAATAATTTCAAATCAGTTACTATATGGACCTTCATATTGACATTCTTATTTTCCTAATCATTTGGGAATACTTTCTTCCAATTCGTAATACCAATTCGTAATACAATGAAAAAAAACTTTACCAGGCGTTCAAATATTCAGTATGAATATAACCAAAGACATGATCTGTATTTAATTACAACACAAAATCAAGGCCATGAAACGCCTGGGCTCTACCGGGGCTCAGTCGTGATACAACGGCATTCACCGTGTGGACATCATGGTACTACCGGCTACAACCGTGTTGCTCCGGCATTGGCCGGGATGCAACGTGCTTGTCACCGTGAAATGCCGTGTTGGCGCCGGCATGGTCCGGGATACTAAATGGTGCTCCGGGATGACCTCCGGGGTACATCTGCATTCGCCGTGTTGACATCGTGTTGGTGACGGCTACCACCGGGGCTACACCTTAATTTGCCGTGATGTGCCGTCCTACCGTCGGCTTCAATACACACCGGGGTGAAACGGGATGATTTTTGTGAAAAAGACATGCCGGTCAATGCCGGAGCACCCCGATCTTGGAGGTCCACCTGCCGTGCTTCACCGTGTATTGTCACAGTACACCGGCCTCATATGGGACTGGGGCTTTACATTGTCAACCTTGGGCAATAAAAGGGAATTTGGATTGTACGACCATCGATCATATAGGAAACGATGTGGAATTGACTATCGAAAAATACAAAATTAATGAGGGAAATGAACACTGAATATAAGCAGAGCTATTGCGACTTTTCGATTTTGACCTTTCTGTGACCTTGACCTTGTCGCTCAATATTGTGCTGTAAAATTTCGCAATTTTTTTTTCTATTATCAAGACACGTCTCCTGAACGAAAACGGTTCAAAAAGATTGAAAATGGGTCCGAAACATGTCATGGTCTTGAATCTCAGAACACCCAAGGTCATAAAAATGTGACCACCAATTTTTCGAAATTGGGCGATAATGAAGAGTTTTCGTCGTACTACTATCGGCCGTACACCATACGATCGGGAATATGTCAGAGATAAACACAAAAATAATTGGAAAAATTAATATTAAATAGAACCGGAGTTATAGACAATTATGTGATTTTCACTTTTTCCGTTGCCATGGCAACGTGTTCCATCCGATCATGACAAAATTTGTGGGGAACCGAGCCATTACCATAGCGCCTCAGTCCTATAAATTTCAGATTGATTTGATCGTGCGTCGTCGAGTTAGGAGCGCAGGCATGCACTGAAAATTCGCTGTAAATAAATTACCAATTAATGTCGTGACCCCCAGTTTTTCGATGGAGCAGTTGCCATATTATATGCATGGCTTTGTTGATGTCAACATATTCTACATTATATAGAACTCAGTGATCTTTAATGTAAAAAATTACAATGGCAATATTGCACACTAGAGCATAACATCTGATTCACAGCTGCTAGACAGACGTCTTGTGACGAATTTGTATATTTGTTATTATGGGTATTATATATAACATGTGTCATTTGAAGACAAGAACTAATGACTTTATTAACTAATAGAAACGTACATGTAATCAGAGATATCAACCCAGTACGGCCGATTCAGTGTTTGTGGTGTACAAACTCTAACAAAGATATATTATTGGTAGGGAAAAGGTCTATGCAAGTTTTAATGCAAATGTCGTTCATGTTGATGTTAAAGCTTCTGCCTTCGAATGTATGCAATACTATTTTCAAAAAAAAGGTATGCTCAATGATTTTGACGAATACAATTGTCCGAGATCTCTTTTCATCTGTTTCAATACACATTTTGTACCGGTGTTATATATAAACAAAGTGTATCCATCAAACCCGAATGTAAACAAATGTCCAAATCACGCTTAAAGGTCCACATCCAGTACATTTTCCAGTTCGTATGTGCATATATAGTGTAGTTATGACAAAATAATTAGTGATATACCATGATATACGTTGAATTGTCAGTCCATTTTGCACTTCTATGCTTTGTTTACATCTTCGTGTGATGGATACAATTCCTCCATTTACGTGAGAACCACCTGTTCAAATGAGCAAAACTAGTTAAAAACTAGTTATAGTCATTACATTTGATGTGAGTATGTCTCATTCAGTTAATTTAGCATGTTTATTATGAAATATAGTTTTGAAAAAATAATGACTGGTTTCGAAGGCAGCTGTTTTAAAGCCAAAATTGTAACCTATCTAGCCCTTGGGCTATTTTTTTCCATGGAGCCAATTTATCGATGTACGTATCAATTTATTACCACCAATACAGCTCGATTTTGATGATGCCAATAGCAAACGTAAAATACAACATTATGCAATAGAAACAAAACCTTACCAAATAATTTATCCAAAGACACACTGGCGTCATCAGGGACAGACAGTGTGTGAAATGTAATTGTTTCTACTGTACACCTGATGGAATTATTATACAACTGCCCAACAACAAATTCATTTATCCGAAACAAACCCTTGGAATAAATGTATGACAAGTACACAAGTACCACATCACAAGCCAAAATGCTACTGAGTTCATATTAGCCTCGGGGACAGATTTAAAGCTGTAAATATGCTATAAATAGGTGAACGACCGTGTAAAAAAAATAGTTTGATAACACCCACGATTTTCCGCCATGAATAAACTGAAAGAAAAACCACAGAACCATGCGTTGTTTGTTTTGATCCGCATGTATGTAGGTCTATGCACTGGAGCGAGACATACCGCACCCGACAGGAACCAGAGGCAGAGGCAGTCGGCTGTATCCACGGTGGCTAGGCGTTATGCGTTATTCAGGGAGTGTCGCGTAAAATCGTGAGTATTACGCGTTTTTCGTGAGGAAATTGCACAGGAAACGACATAGGTCCCCACTTCAAATGAGGTGAGTTCGTGAAAAAGTTAAATTTCTTCCTAAAATTTTGTTTCCACGGAACATCCCAATGAGCAAACATCACGTATGATACTATGAATTACTGCATAGATTGTTATATTTACAAAAATGGACACACAGTTCGTGACAACATCCGCACGCTTGCGACTCGTTTGTGAAATATCATCGGCTATCAATTGAAACCAAAAAGTGCATGTTGGTAAATCATAGAATGCTCCGGAAATCTTTCTTTATTGTTACATCATGCAACGAGTTGTTTTAATAGAGTATTTTATGAAATGAGAAGCTTTTTGTGGTTTACGCGTATCAGCCTGAGGGAGAAAATCTACACACGCGTTACAGCATGAGGAATGGTAGACACCCTGCAACATATCTTAAGGCGGTGACTGACCTAGTTCTTTTGTCTAGGGGTCAGGTCATGTTATTGTCACCGACTTGTGCTCAGATTTTCTGGAAGGAAGATCAACACACGGTAAGAAAAATGCAATTTCTGCAACATAACGCATATATATGATAACTGAGGGGGATGATACGATGTCCGAGATACTACTACAAACTTATGTATCTCACAAATATTTGTAGGGGCTGAAATTCCCCAGAAATAAGGTTTCTTCCATCAATGTGTGACGTTTGGTAATGACTTGTTTTCGGTGTGGCCCAAAAAACCTGGTTTCTCTGATCGTATAGACTTTATGTAACTCCCGCTCGTTGTGATTCGAGAGCCGTCACTAAATTGGTGTCCCTCAACGCTGGTGTATCATCACTCCGTAGCTTACCGGCTTCACTTAGGCAAGAAGCAACTCAGATGTAAATAAATTGAAGATTTATATACATCAAATCAACTTACAATTGTATGGCTGGTCACCCACGTGACGTACAAATATGAAGTTCAGACATGGAGCACTGTATGATCACATTTCAAAAATAAATAGTGCACGAGGGCACAACTAAAAAGAGTTCTTAGCCGGCGGCGTCTCTCTGTCCCTTCCCGTTGAAGTTTCCCGTCCCGTTTAGTCGAATGGTTTCTCCAGGTAGTCGGTCTAATCCCGGTTGACTCTAAGGCCCTGAAGAAGGAGTCGTCCGCACGGAGTTCGTCGAGTCCCTTGGCTGTGGCGGTGACGATCTCCCCACGGTCGATGTCGCTATTGCAGTGCTCTCAGAGCGGCCGTCCGCTCTCCCTTATATAGCCAGGGTGGCTGCGCGCGCATCTTCGTCCGCGAACGTATCTTCCGCACTCTTCTCCACGTGGTGAAGACTGCGTCCGCGAAGGGTTCTTCCGCGAAGGCTGCTTCCGCGTACTCTTCCGCGAACGTGCTTCCGCGAAGGGTACTTCCGCCGCTGGTGCTTCCGCGATCGTGCTTCCGCGAACGGTGTCTTCGCAAGTGGACTTTGAAGGTCACGTGACCGTTCCTAACGAACGTTTTTAGCGCGGCAGTTGCATGTATTTTGTTACAACTCCACCCTTTCTGGAGATCAATGTCCCCGTTGATCCTTTCTCTCTCTTCTCTTCTCTTCTTCCTCCTTCTTCGTCTTTTCCTGCCTGTTTGTTGTTTACAGGGCTCTCTCCCTCCACTTCGCTGGCGATCCACCTCGATTTCAGACGTCTCCGCCAGCCTGTCCCGAGTGTCTGTGTATGCTCGGAGCTGTTCCCGGAGCAGCTTAGTCTCTCGGACGTGGGCCCGCAGCTCCTTCCGGTGGCTCTTCTCTCGTTGAGAGGCCTCCCCTCGCAGCTGCAGCACCTCGGCCTCGAGCTGTCTCTGCTCCTCCTTGGCTTGGAGCCGAGCCTCCGCCTGGGTCAGGTGGCGTCGTCCCATGGCTATAGTGGACGCCAGGTCCTCCAGGGCCTTCTCTCCGGCAGTGACCGCTCTGCCCAGGCCCTCCACATACGGTCGCAGTTGGTCCTCCTCCTCCGGAACGGGCTTGAGGTACCAACTCAGGTCTAGGGGCTTGTAGGTAGGGGCCGAGTCTCTGGGAACGGGGGGTCCGTCGTCCTCGGGGGTGGGGGCCTCCGGGGATTCCGCCTCTCTCCGCTCCTGCTGAGACTCCGGTTCCTCTTCGCTATTCGGGGGGTCGTCCTCGGGGTCTGGGGCGTCCTCTGACCTGGGGGCGTCCTCCCGGGGGCTTGATGGCGTGGAGCTGGTCGTCCCGCTGGCCGCAAAGCTGACAGTCTTCAGCTCAGGGGCAGACACAGTAGCCGGACCATCTCGGGGGTCGGACACGGGCGTGTCGGTTGCCGTCCTCCTTCGCCCTGGCTTGAGGGTGTTGCCGCTGGCATGCGACGTCTCATGCCGGTCTCTGTCGGCTCGGCGGGCGAATCGCTGGCTGCACATCTTGCAGAGGTGCCGCCCCTCCTTCTGCGTGTGTTTGGTCGCCACGTGTCGGCTAAAGTTGGATGCCGTCATGTGGATCCGGCAGGGGCTGCACCAGCGTCGCCCTCTCTCGGTAGACAACTTCCGGGCAGGGGACCGTCGACCTCCTCGGGGCTCCTCACGACGCTCCCGGCTCCTCGAGCGCTCCCGCTTCCGGTCAGGCTTGTCTGTCTTGGTAGGTGGGTCGCTCATCTTGTCGACTTCAAGGGGCAGAAAGTCAGCCAAGTCGAAATCTGGAACGTCCCCGAAATCTTCGTCTGCAAATGCGGGTATCTCAATGATCTGCAGAGTTGGTGTGTTCATGGTTGAAGTGATGACGGAATCGTAGGCCGGCCTGCTTATATAGAAAAGGCGCGGACCAGGGATCTGGGGGAAAAAGCATTGTCGTGGAACGAAATAACGTTTTTCGCTTGCTTCCGCGAACGGTTCTTCCGCGAACGCTGCTTCCGCGAACGTGCTTCCGCGAACGGTACTTCCGCGAATGCTGCTTCCGCGAACGCTGCTTCCGCGAACGCTGCTTCCGCGAACGGTTCTTCCGCGAACGCTCCCGTCGTCGTTTACATCGTTTGGACTGCATTCCCGCTGTTTTCCCGCTGTTTTCCCGCTGTTTTCCACTCGTTTTCCACTCATCACTGGGGGTCCGGACTGGGGTCACATCGTCCGGATTGGGTATCCAGGCGTCGGTTTCAGGGGTAAACCAGCACCTTTTTATATTGTCAATGTGGACATCTTTAATCTTGCCACCGGGTCGATCTTGTATGGACACCATCCATCCGAGATGAGACTTCACAACGAGATAAGGTCCCGTCCACCCTAGTTTTGGTCTAGCCTTTGGAGGGTACCAATACATCACCCAGGTGCCCACCGGAAAATGTCGAGCGGCTGATTTCACGTCATGATGGCGCTTTTGTCGCACCGTAGCCGTCTTCAGGCACTCTCGGGCAGTCTCATGAGCTTGTATGGTGGCTTCCTTCACCCATTCGATGTATTCGGACGCACACTCGGGGACTGGTCCTCCCAAATCGTCCAGTTTCGTCCGGTACCTCAGGTCTAATGGGGTGGTTGCCTCCTGTCCCATCATCATTCGAAATGGTGTACACCCGGTGCTTTCGTGTACTGATGTTCTATAAGTCGCCATCACGTAGGGCAGATGGTCGTCCCAGTCGTCATGGTTCTCGTCCACGACCATGACCAGAAGGTTCAGCAGGGTCCGGTTGAATCGCTCGACCATCCCGTCTGATTTGGCGTGATAAGGGGTCGTCCGAGTCTTCTCCCCTCCTAGGATCTTGATCATCTCAAGGAAAAGCTTACTCTCAAACTCTCGTCCCTGGTCGGTATGTATCTTGGCTGGCATTCCCAGGCGGCACACGAACTCAGTCACAAAGACGTCCGCCACCGTCTGAGCCTCATGGTTGGGTAGAGCGTAGGCCTCAGTCCACTTGGTGAAATAATCACCCACGACCAGTATATACCGGTTCCCAGAATTGGTGATCGTTCCAGGCTCCAAAATGTCCATGGCCACCCTTTCTAGCCGATCGCCTACCGGTAGATTTCCCATGGGGTGGTACTTGGGCCCCGGTCGCGGCTTTCTCCCACTACACTTCAGGCACTCCCGGCACCAACGCTCCACGTCCTTCGTCATACCCGGCCAGTACAATCTCGCTTTTAGTCGGTTGACTGTTTTGGTGACTCCCTGGTGGCTCATCAGCTTGCCGGTGCGGACCTCCTTCATGACGGCGCGTCTCAGGACCTGTGGAACGACCAGTTGATGGATTGGTGCGTTCTGGCAAGCCCCTTGGTACCGCCGGTACAGAAGCCCATCACATAGCTCCAGCTGGTCCCACTGTTGCCACAGAGTCTTCATTTGCTGACTTTTTGTTCTGACTTCGGGCCATGCAGGTCTCTCAGTGAAAATATTCTTCCACCCGAGGATGCCTCCAACTTCAGGGTCAGCTCGTTGAAGGGTCACTAGGTCCTCCTGGGAATAACCATTCAGGACCTCGGCCTCCGGGGCTCCCTCCATCGGATTCTGGCGTCCTCTCGTAGCCATAGCCCGCGTGACAGCTAGCATTTGTTTGTCTGGATCTCGGACCACAGGGTTGGGGCATGGGTCCAGGAAGGGCTCCTCTCGGCAGCGCATCCACACGTCGGCCATCGCGCCGATCGCTGCTCCGGCCACAACCTCCGGTCCCAAACCATGCAGTGCGAGGAGCATCATCAGGAGAAACCAAACCCAGACAGAGGGGCGGAGCTGATGCAGGGTTCTGCAGACGCTCCTGGCTCCTTCCTCCGTCTGTGGGGGGCTCCGGTCAGGCAGGCACCCTTCGGTCGGCTGGGTAGTCGTCCTCGGGTCCTCCTGGCAGCGCACCTCCCAGATCTGGAATATCCCGACTCCATCTCCGCAATAGTAGTCCTCTGTCCAGGGCTCCACAGGGACCTCCCGCAAGATGTTAACTTGAGGTCCTCCGGGGCTCCATCCTTCTCCGCTGATCGGTGGAAGCAGATCCTCGTCAGAGAGGTCCTCCAGGGGTAGGGGACACTCCTCCTGAGTCGGACAGGCCTCCTCTTCTCCTTCGGGTCTTGTGGTGTGGCGAGGGGCGGGACAATCCGGTCTCCGGCACTGTCGGCATCTGGACATCCCGTCTGCATTCCCGTGTTGTACTCCCGGTCGGACCTCACACCTGAAGGCGTAGCTGGCGATGCGAGCTGCCCATCTAGCGATCATTCCTTCCGCATCCCGAAAGTTCAGTAGCCACTTGAGAGAGGCGTGGTCGGTTCGTAGTAAGAATGCTCTCCCCCACAAGAAATGTCTGAAATGGTGTATAATACTGACGACGGCCAGGAGCTCCCGCTTGGTGGTGCAGTAATTCCGCTGGGTGTCCCTCAGGGTTCTGGAAGCATAGGCAATCACCCGCTCTCGTCCGTCCTGTACTTGGGATAAGACGCCTCCCACTCCGTAGCCGCTAGCATCAGTATCTAAAATAAATTCTTGGTCCATGTCAGGGTACACCAGCAGGGGGTGCTCGGTCAGGGGTTGACGCAGCGCCTCGAACGCCTGCTGATGAGCCTCGCTCCAATGGTAGTTGACTTCCTTCTTTAACAGGTGGTTGAGGGGTCCCGCTCGGGTGGCAAAGTCAGGGATGAATCTGCGGTAGTACCCCACGAACCCAAGGAAGCTCCTTAGTTCTGTCAAGGTGGTCGGAGGAACCATTTTCGTTACAGCTTCGACCTTGGCAGGGTCGCACTGGATGCCTCGGTCGGACACGACATGGCGCAGGAAGTTGACCTGTTGTCGAAACAGCTCACACTTGGCGGGTTTCAGCTTCAGCCCGGCAGCCTGCAGTCTCCGGAACACGTCCTCGAGGTTGTCCACGGCTTCTTGGAAAGTCTTTCCAAGACAGACGACATCGTCCAAATAAATTAGACAACGCTTCCATTGGAGTCCCCTCAGTGCCAGCTCCATTAGACGTTCAAAAGTAGCCGGGGCCGTCGCCAATCCAAACGGCATCACTTTGAATTGATAGAGTCCACTACGGGTAGTGAACGCCGTTTTCTCCTTGTCCCTGTCGTCCATCTCGACCTGCCAGTAACCACTAGCCAAGTCTAGCGTCGAAAAATATCGTCCTCCTGACAAGGTATCAAAACTCTCGTCGACTCGAGGCAGGGGGTACGCATCCTTCCGGGTGACATCATTTAGACGGCGGTAGTCGACACAAAATCTCAGTGCACCATCCTTCTTTTTCACTAGCACGATGGGAGACGACCATGGACTGTCGCTTGGCTCCACAACGTCAGCTTTCAACATCTTGTCGACCTCGTCCTCGATCAGCTCTTGTTGGTAGTACGGGGCTCTCCTCAGAGGCTGCTTGATCGGGGGGTGATCTCCCGTGTCGATGACGTGTTTCGCCAGGGACGTCCGGCCCAACCTCCCATCTGGTCCCATAAAGACCTGCTGGTGGCGTCGAAGGAGATCGCTGACGACCTCCACCTCCTTTTCCGTCAAGTCCGGATGCATTCCCTCCAGGAGCGGCTTTAGATGCTCCGGGCACTCTGGTGTCTTCGTCGACGATTCTGCGTGCATGGCGCGCACTCTGGTTTCGGGCTGCTCAGGCGTCCGGTTCCGCCACTTGGTGGAGTTTGGTGTAAGGGGCTCATGCTCCCTCCCGCTCTCCTCCCGGTACCACTGTTCCCTTTTAGGTTCATTCTGGGTTGTTTTCCCTCCATCGGGACGAAATCCTAGGTCGATCACGGCCTCTATTCCGTGAAGCTCAGCTAAGATGGTCCCCATCAGCACAGTGCAAGCTCTAGCGCCGGCGTTCAGAAGTACCACCGGTACCAGGCGTCCTCGGGGTCGTACCAGGGCTCGTCCCACTACGAGGGGGGCGTCCTCCAACGGCTCTCTTGCGGACTGCACGAGGCCGGCCTTCGGAACTCCTCCCTCACTTCCTGTCAGCTTGAGGTCCACCATCATCTCTGAAAAGGGTGGCAAGACGACCGTCTCCTCCGTCACCAGTGTGTAGACGGCGTCCTCGTGGCCCGAGCTCATCACTACGGTAGTGTCGCCCACCTGCCACTCGCCCTTACGCAGATCCAGCTGTCCCCCAATCTGTTGAAGTACATCAAGCCCCAACACTCCCGGGATCCCTAGTTTGGCTACCAGTACGTCTGCCGACACGAGTCGTGTGCCCAGTAGAAGTTGAACTGTCATCTCTCCTTGAACCTGTAAGTAGTCTCCGGTTGCTGCCCGTAACCTTATTCTCGTCTGCCTTATCATTGCTTTATGTTCGTCATCCATTTGGTCGAAGAGACACTCGTCCAGAATGGTGGAAGAGGCACCCGTGTCCACCAACATACGAGTCGCCTTCCCCATAACGTGGCACGCCGCATACCACGCCAATGTGCCTCGGGCACCGGCTGACAGCGACACCACCTGGCCATTTCTGTCAATCTTAAGAGAGCTGCCACTCTCCTCAGGGACGCCGCCCTGGATAAGTACTGAGTCGTCCACCCACAGTGATGCACCACCCTGGTCCTCTCTGTCAGTCTTAAAGGAATCACTCCCCTCGGAACCGCCGCTCCGGATAAGTAATGAGTCGTCCACCAGCAATAGCTGCTGCGCTGGCCCCTTGGTCATTCCGCTCCACCAGCCCTCCGTCTCCTCTTTCACGGCTGCTTGTGGTTCAGTTGCATGGGGGGTCCCTGCTGTTTCGCAGCCTCCAGCCTCAAGGTTGTAACCTGTTGGTTCTCCTTGCTGCTAGCAGAAACCTCGTTGATGTCTCCGTGGGTCCCCAGACGCTCCACGGCTCCATCGGTCTGCATTTCGTCGACGTCTCCGCGGGTCATTAGACGCTCCGCGGCTCCATCAGTTTGCTGTACATTGGCACTCCCGTCTGTGTTGACAGGCTTGCCCTCCAAATAGTCGAGAATTCGATCCTCGAGCTCCTCCTGCGCCCATCAAGTTACTTCGGATACACACCGGAAAAACCTATTAAAAATCTGTGAAACTAAGAATTCCCCCCTGGCAATGTGTTCTTCACGTCTTCGTCGAGCTTCTCGCCTGTGAAGCCGTGCACACACCTGCCAATGGCCCATACGGTTGGGGGCTGGTATGAGCCCTACTGGTTTTCCGACTCCTCGTCTGTCAAACTGTTCCGCTCACCAATCTCCTCGATTAGTCGACTCAAGCGCTCCTCCTTGGTCCGAGGAGGCGGCCGATCTGGACACTGGTACTTCCGATGACCCGGCTTCCCACAGTACCAACAGTCATCTGGTCCCGGCCTAGCGCTTGGTCCCTTGTTCTCAGCAGTGGCGGCCCTCGGCTTGATGGATAGCACCTGCTCACACAGCTCGATTAGTCGATCCAGCTTCCTGTCTTGGCTCTCAAAGAGCCCCTTGAAGTAGGGAAGTCTGGGTAGACCCGCTACGTTCGGCTGGTTGCTCTGCTGCCCACTGGTGGTAATCTCGCCTCCCTGCTGGTTCTTTAATAGCTGTAGGACCCGTCCTAGAGCTGGCTCGGAGTCCTCCGACTCTATGGACATCACCGGCTTCCCAGGCTTGGGTTTGACACATTTGTACTGGGTCACGAACGCTATGGCCTCCTCCATGGTCTTCATCTTTCTCATGAGCGCCATCACCTTCTCATGAGCGCCATGTCCCCATCTGGATGGCCCTTCCAGAAGTGGTCTAAGGCGATAGCCTCCTGAGCTGCGGAGTTCAGATCCGGATAACCACGGCCGGCCAGTCGCTGCAACTCATAGCCGTACTGCTGGGGTGTCTCTGCCTTCCTGCGGGTTCTCTGTCCCAAGGTCGCCTTGTAGGACTCCTCCTGACAGTCAGGGTCGAATCGTAGGGTCAGCTTGTCGGTCAGAACGTCGATGTCCCTCCGGTCTGCAGGACTCAGGCTGGTCAGCATTCGTCGCGCCTCTCCTGTCAAGCTCCCGGCTAAGTAGACGCCCTGTTCCCGCTTGCTCCATCCGTTGACCTCTGCGATGACGTCAAAGTGGGCCCGGTACACCGGCCACTCTATGGAAGTCCCATCGAACTTGTCAGGGGTCAGCATCTTCCGGTTCCTTCTGCCGTTCTGATTCCAGGCTGTGCTGTCCTCGGACGACGAGTCCTCCTGCCTCCGTCTCGGCCTAGGGCTTCGTCGGTGCAGCGGCAGTCCCCGCCTCGGTGGTCTCCTCCCCCGTCCTGGGTAACCATGGCTGCTGTCGGTCCCTCCATCAGATGAAGGCCCCTCATCGCCCGATGATGAGAAAGGGTGCTGTCTCCGGCCTCCCTGGGTGACTGAAATAGAAGCTGGATTTCTCCAGGAGGCTGGCTGTCTCGGTTGTCGACTGGGTGAAGACCTCTCTCTTCCGCGAACGCTGTCTTCCGCGAACCTTCCGCGAACACTGTCTTCCGCGAACCTTCCGCGAATGGACTCTTCCGCCAGCAGCCCCCGAAGAAGTTCTTCCGCGAACAGGCCTCTTCCGCGAACGCCGTCTTCCGCGAGTCTTCAGCGAACGGGCTCGTCCGCCAAGATGTCTCGGAGACGTCCCTCCACAAAAGATGCACGTCCGCGAACGCCATCTTCCGCGAGTCTTCCGCGAACCGGCTCATCCGCGAATGGTCTTCCCCGTCTACTCCGAAAAACTGGAAAGGAAGATTGGTCGCCTGGATCACTCCTTTCGTCGAGCCGCCGTCTGGGTGAAGACTCCTCTCTTCCGCGAACACTCTCTTCCGCGAGTCGTCCTCGTCCGCGAACGTGGTCGTCCGCGAAGGACCCTCCCCGGTCACAAGCGTCCTCGTCACCAAAGACTCCCCCTCGCCCACGAGCCCGTTCATCCACGAAGGATCCCCGGCTGCAAGCGTCCCTGTCGCCAAAGAATGCCTCTCGTCCGCGAATGTTCTCTTCCGCGAAAAGTCCTCTCCCTCTCGAGCTGCTCTCTTGGGTCGGAGCCCAAGTAACCCGTCCTCCAGTCACTCCCGTTTGTCGACTCGTCACACCAGACCGCTGCCCTGTTGCACCAGACTGCTGCTGGGACTGGTCCCAAAGCCGTCTCAATGCTGCATTCTCTGGAGGTGCCACACTTGGACTCTGCTCCGGTAGCTGTAGCCGATCCCTCCTCGTCCAGATTTCGCCGTCCTCCCCGTCCAGATTGACGTACTCCGGTCCCAGCACTCGTCGGAACTCGGGGCCCCTCCTAACGCTCTCAAGGTAGGTTGACCTCTCCCTGTCTCGATCGTGCTGCCACCCAGAGTCGTGTCTGAAAAGAAAACGGTTGTCGGGTGTCTGGCTCCGGGGTCTCTGTTGACTCGTCGACTGGCCCATGGAAGGTCTCGACCTCCCTGGTTGCTCCTCACTCGTCGAAACGTCCCGTCTACCCCTGGCTGTGAAGCTGCTCTCCGCGAACGGTCGTCTTCCGCGAACGTTGTCTTCCGCGAACGGTCGTCGGCCTCTTCCGCCAAGGTCGTCTTCCGCGAACGGTTGTCGTCCGCGAACGTCTTCCGCGAACGGTCGTCTTCCGCGAACGTCTTCCGCGAACGGTCGTCTTCCGCGAACGGTCGTCTTCCTCGTCCGCAAGTGAGGCCGTCCGCGAAGAGTCTTCCTCTTCACCTCCTGTCTTCCCTGGGGCAGTTTCGTCGTTTTCGCCGGACATGAGTGATGCTGAGGTTCGTTCCCTGGCAGTAGACCCTCGGGGATCCTGGTCACGTGCGCCAAGTTGTGACGTTTGGTAATGACTTGTTTTCGGTGTGGCCCAAAAAACCTGGTTTCTCTGATCGTATAGACTTTATGTAACTCCCGCTCATTGTGATTCGAGAGCTGTCACTAAATTGGTGTCCCCCAACGCTGGTGTATCATCACTCCGTAGCTTACCGGCTTCACTTAGGCAAGAAGCAACTCTGATGTAAATGATTGAAGATTTATATACATCAAATCAACTTACAATTGTATGGCTGGTCACCCACGTGACGTACAAATATGAAGTTCAGACATGGAGCACTGTATGGTCACATTTCAAAAATAAATAGTGCACGAGGGCACAACTAAAAAGAGTTCTTAGCCGGCGGCGTCTCTCTGTCCCTTCCCGTTGAAGTTTCCCGTCCCGTTTAGTCGAATGGTTTCTCCAGGTAGTCGGTCTAATCCCGGTTGACTCTAAGGCCCTGAAGAAGGAGTCGTCCGCACGGAGTTCGTCGAGTCCCTTGGCTGTGGCGGTGACGATCTCCCCACGGTCGATGTCGCTGTTGCAGTGCTCTCAGAGCGGCCGTCCGCTCTCCCTTATATAGCCAGGGTGGCTGCGCGCGCATCTTCGTCCGCGAACGTATCTTCCGCACTCTTCTCCACGTGGTGAAGACTGCGTCCGCGAACGGTTCTTCCGCGAAGGCTGCTTCCGCGTACTCTTCCGCGAACGTGCTTCCGCGAAGGGTACTTCCGCCGCTGGTGCTTCCGCGAACGGTTCTTCCGCGAACGGTGTCTTCGCAAGTGGACTTTGAAGGTCACGTGACCGTTCCTAACGAACGTTTTTAGCGCGGCAGTTGCATGTATTTTGTTACAAATGTTTACCTCAATTTTGACACGGTGATCACGTTCATGGTCATTTTCAATAATTCTGCACATTGTATTTCGATAATCTGTACACGGGAGTTAAGATAATCATCTCATGTTTGGCTGTCGAAACAAAATTGACAGATATTGTGCAGCCGAAGGTATCGCTACGCTGGCTTATTTATTTAATTTAAACTCTCAACAACAACCATGAATATGTGTAATGTTCCGTGCAAACCCAAATCCAACATTTCAAAACGGTAAAATTAGCGAAACTGTATGTATTTCCTGCTAGGGGTCAACCAGAGGCTGCCATTTCCTCACGAATAACGCGTAATACTCATGATTTTATGCGGCACTCCCTGAATAACGCGTAACGCCTAGCCACCGTGGTATCGGCCGAGTGGTATAAAACCATTTCTGCGGTATTTGTTGATGGTCATTTGACATGTTCCAGAGGAGGATCCAGAAAGTTAGATATTGGGCGCAAACAATTAAAGGGCCACTGTATGGGATTCGGCTTTTAGGGGATTACCATGATTTTTATCCCGACGCTTCTATTTATAGAACAAAACGTCAGATGACGTTTTTGGCCTAGGATCTCTGCCGAGCCGACCTGGGCTGATCTGACAATTGGCTCGGCAGATTCTGGGTCAAAAACGTAATCTGACCTTTTGTTCTAAAAATAGAAGCGTCGGGAGAAAAATCTTGGAAATCCCCCAAAAGCCGAATCCCATACAGTGGCCCTTTAAAATTGGGTCTGGGGGTAAGCCCCCCGAGAAAATTTTGCATTTTGTTGTTTTCTGAGAGCATTTGGGGTGGTTTCTGGAGACATTTCTGGGACTATTGGATGCCTATCTCGTGAACTAATCAGGATCGGGTACAGGATTCTTGTTTCCAGGTTGTGTGTGGCGTTGAATCACAACATGACCAAATATATACCCGTAGTCTATCGAAAATTTCATTTGGATGAATTATTATTATTGATCAACTATTATGGCAATAATATTGAAACGTATAATGAACAAGGAATTGAGGTGCAGAGAAACACAATTTTATTACACATGTTAGTCGGGTGCGTTGATAAGCAACATTATTCGTGGATGTTTACGAACATACATATCAACAACAGCTTTAAGATTGTTTAACAGTCAGGATCGATGCCTTATCAGCCGAATTCTGGAATGTTTTATTTGGGCTATATCTCTCAGCTTGCCAATAAATTTCGCTGAAAATTGTTCCGTAGGTTCTGAACATGACTACAAGACTTAATAATCATGCAGATCCTGAACGTTATACACCGCCGATTAAATGAAACTTACATAGGAAGCAGACAGCGTTTTAGGGGACAGCTTCTTGACCATGTGTTGACTATAGTTAGATTACTTATCATAGAACAAATACGTTACTGCCTGTTTTGGAGCTTACCTCGACACTAGGTGGTAAGTTGATGTTCAAAATAGCAGGTGTTCATCTTCTGCATGGAAAATACACTGAGCAAAAGAAATTGATTGTCAGTTGCATTAATAACGTATATACCGGGATTTTCCGTAATATGGCCCTGGGCGATCTTTCGGAAAATAGCCTCTCACCAAATAAAAATCAAATCCGAATTATGGCCCATGTGCGATCTTTCGGAAAAATCTTTTTTTCACCAATACATCGCCAAAATACTGAATATATGACGGATATATGTCTAGTTTTGAAATGCAGGCCTATACATCAGGCAACAGAGAAAGGAATCACACCACCAACAGAGACAAATTGTATATCGGTGCCTCAACGTGTAGAATATGGACATATACTATATGTACATATAGTAATGCCTGCACCTGTAGTTTATAGTATAGCTACTGTGTTTTACTTGAAACTTTCTGCAGTGCAAGTTGCGCCTCACATTGTGATTTTGACGTCGTTATTTCAAGCCAGTAGGTGTAACAGAATTAAACGCCACCATGGTCACTCCGTTGTGATTTTGACGCCTCTGTGACAGCTCTTTGATGTAAAAACTTGGCACATGTTTAATGGAATATTTGGATGTTCGATGAACCGTTTACATTTTCATCGACAATACGTTATATGATGAAAATCATATCACCAATTCTTTTTTTAAAATGAATCCGAGTTATCACCCATAGGCTATCTTTCGGGATTTTTTTCCCAAAAGATGGCCCACGGGCCATAAATCGGGTGGGCCATATTACGGAAAACCCCGGTATCTGTTGGCACTGAGTTGTCAAAAAATAAGCTATTGGTCTACAGCGGGCAAATAGGTATAAAAAAGAACATATGAAACATTTTGAAAAAGCGTGTAATGCCCTGTGCTGTCTTTCACTCCATTGTGGATTTTCAAGTTATTAACTCGCCCTAAACCACAAGTAATGAGATTATACTGGTGGAACCAACCCAGATCCGACTGTAGGCTAGCAGGCTGATTGTGTGACTATAGCCCGTGCAGTAGCATACATATTGCACAGTAGTAGGCCTATATGCGGCCGCCAAAGCTAATTTGAATATCTAAGCCGATGATCATGGTTAGGCGCCTACTATAGGCGGTTTAACATGTTTAATGAAATTAAATAACATCCACAGAGGTATGCCTAGAGCAATATATTTTAGTTATATCATCAGCTCTTTACCTTAGATATTATGTTTATATTATCTATATTAAATCTAGGGTCTATTTACTCTTGTTTCAATAAGTAATGCACACGATAATGATAAGTCAGGCAAGATGCAAGTTTAAGTTTTAGTTTATGTGACTTAGTATAGCGCTCAAAACTGCAGAATGCATTCTTTGGCGCTTTACAAGGAAATGCATGTGATGGGTGCAAGTTGTTATACATACGTCTGCTAACTTAATTTAATACACAAAACATGGAAATATACACGAGTGTATTCGGCCAAATTATGATGAACGCTATGGATAGGTTACTATCATACACAAATGTGTGACAAAACAAGTGCCCCTCATCAATTATGAAAATTACTAATTATCAGAGTATCAAATCCAACATGGCGGCCAATTGTAATTTAGCGACGATTGGCCCAACAAGCGTTAGTCAAATAAGCTTGATCCAACGTCGGCAGAAGTACGTGGCCCAAAGTTGGTAAGACGTCACCTTGTTGTTATCTGAGTGTGGCACTGTGGCTTTCTTTGAAGTTGGTCAAACGTTGGGTCAGAATGGAAAATCAGCAGTGAATCCACAATTTGTTGGAAGTTTGTCTTTATTCACGGATGAAATGCGTGATCATTTCTTGAGGTATAATAATTGCACACATTTTTTAGCCAACATAGGGCCGATGAGCAAACGTGGGATCAATGTCAGTTGATGACGTTGGACCAACATAACACATACGCATTGGTTGAGCGTTGGTCCAACGTTGGGTCTTGGTTTCCAAGGTCAACATTGGGCCCTTGATTTTGAAGAGTTAGACATGGGCTCAGCGTCAGATGATGACGTTGAACCAACATAGCACAGAGGTTGGTTAGACGTTGGCCCAATGCATGCATATTGTCTGGATGTACACCAACTCTTATCAGATGTACACTAGAAACATCTATATATCCCAAATATCTGTTCCTGATGACGCCAGTGTGTCTTTCGATACATAAATCGGTCGGGTTTCGTTTCCATTGCAAAAAATTGCATTTCATGTTCACTGTTGGCATCATCAAAATCTGGCTGTATTTGGGGTTGATAGTGTCATTCAGTTGACACCTGCTGAGGAGTAAACATGTGGAAGGTGTCTGGTGGACTGATGTACTGATCAGGATGGACAGATTCAAATTTGATTTTGATGAGATATACACCATTTGCAATGCCCGGGTGACACAGTCTCGTACTAACACGTTTATTTTCCCTTTTCAAGATACAATTCGCTGGGATCTTCTTAGCACCAGACTTTTTTGTCTGTTTTCACTCCATATAACGTTGAAGCAAAAGTCACTCAGTGTGTTAGGGTCACCACGATCAAGATATGATTGTATGTTTTTGATTGTTAAAACAAGAATGAATCGAGATATGATTGTATGCTTTCGATTGTCGAGACAAAAATTTATCAGTCAATCAGCATTCAATTTTGTTCAATTTTGGTTGCCAGGGCGGAAATGATTCGAAATATATGTGTATGCTTGTGATTGTCAATACAACAATGAAATCAACAAAGAAATTGATTGTCAAAACAAGAAAAATTATGATTCTTTGTTCTTATAGGTTACCAGACCTTTGGTCTGATAACCTATTGGCATGGTGTTGTGGCTGTTGTCCGTCGCAAAGATCTTGAAAGCTTAAAATCGAATTGTTGTGAAATTTTGCACTAAAATACTTCAAACATTTGGAGAGAGGTATTTTTATAGTTATTTTATTTTCGCATTATTTTCAAAGTGATGGCATCATCGTTTTGTTGAAATTTTCCCTCGGCACCATAAGCGATCAGAGCATCAAAACCTGATGTTTCAGTAATTTCCATCCTCTGCAAAAAGGAGAGTTTCGAACATGTATTATCAGCACTAATTATCAACCGTAAGATACTATACATGACATTGACATTCACAATTCACCTCTGAGACTGAAGACACGGATCTCCCTAAAGCCGTTGTTCTCCACTGAGCATGTGGCCGTGATGGTGACCTTGACATATGATGTCAACACGTAAGGGTCAAGGTCAAACTGCTGCCAGTACTGACCCTCACAGTCCATGGGATCCAGTCCAGAGAAACACTCCAGTTCAATCTAGATTCAAAGTTATGTTCCAATATTCCACATCAAATACATCATACGTGTAGACACCAGAGAACTCCTTTGTTTGTTTAGAACACATGATTTGGTATTCGTTTGTTCATGAACTTTCAAGCAAGTTCGTGCGGTTTCTTTGCGGTTACTTGCTTAAGAGGGTAGTATTATAGTTAACCCCAAAGTGTATCAATCTAACAAGTTTACTAGTTCCATCCAATGATTACGGAGCCTCTGAGAGGACATGGAAAAAATATTTTTAGCACATTGTTATTGCGTTCCCTCGCAATATTATTGCGTTCCCTCGCAATAATCGTTCCCTCGCAATAATATTGCGTTCCCTCGCAATATTATTGCGTTCCCTCGCGATCTTAATGCGTTCTTTTGCATTTCAGATCGCGTTCCCTTGCGATCTTCTCAGAAGTCATTGGCGTCAGCACAATGCGATGGAACACGATCCAGAATGCGAGGGAACGCGATCCGGATTGTGAGGGAACGCGATAATATTGCGAGGGAACGCAATAACCATATGTCAAAAAATATTTCTTCCATGTCCTTTCAGCGGCTCCGTAATCGATAAACAATTGGGGATATGTTTGTTAGTCGACGACAACTCGACGTATTAGTTATCATTGCATATCATCGATGCCTCGCTGATACTTAATACTAGTATCCATGACTTGGTTACCTCCTGTGTGCTGGTGTCACTGAACTCCAGCATGAGAAAGTTGTTCTGTGTTGCCTGGCTGCATCTCTGCAGGAAGCCGACAGCCATGACGGTCCTGGTCCGGTTCAGGTTGACTTGGATCCAGGCCCCGGCGCCTTCCCCATCCGAGGCCCACTCGTTCCCGAGTCCGGGCGCCTCCACGCCGTCTATAGCGTTGTGGCAGCCGAAGTCCTCGGTATGGTAGGCACTGGAAGCCGAGCACCAAACTCCGAGGGCCAAGGCAGCGTTTATCAGTGGCACTAGCAGTGGGAGAAGTAGGTCAATCTGATAAGGGTCGGTGGACTTTACTGAATTGTAATGAACGAATTTTCTAGCTTAACACATCTCACACATGGTATAGTTTGAATTGATTGTATAATCGTTTTTGTTTTTTCCTCAAGCAATGTTGGTAATGCTATGAATTGGTAGGTTGATTGATTAGTGATTAATCAGTGAAGTGAAATGTAATTGAACGAATCCATTTTAGTACATATTTAAATCACGTTAGAAGAATTCATGATGTAATGATGTCAAACATTCTACCGTCGTTGCCATAGACCATGACACCCCGGAAGCCCACAAAATCATCAGCAGCTGGATTACAAACATCGGTGACTTCAATATTCAGGTAATTGGAGACAGTGGGAATCAAGTCAAACTGCTGCAAGAATTTGTCATCGTGAGTGTCCGTACCGAGGCACATCAGATTCACCTGCCCGGAACAAAATTCGCTTGATTTGCCGCAGTACTTATAGATCCATAATACTACATTATGTACATGTGAATTATCTCCAACAATGTATTCAATATATGACTAGTATGAATCGAATAGTCTAGTTGTACTGAGATTTGTTTGATTATCAAAAATGGGAAGAAGAAACATGAATAAGTTTTACAATCAAAACAATGCCTGTGATAGAATTTTTACAAAAAAACATTATAATGTCATCAGTGACCAAACAGTTTGACTCCTCCTCATGTTTTATATATAAATCACTTTCAATGGAACATATACCTGCATATAATCAAGGGACACAAGGCTAAATAGTGTCTATTGATACAAACCTCAGTGGTTTTGAGATCGCTTGTCTCCAGTGTGAGAATGGAAGACGACTTATTGTGGTTTGCGCGGTCATACAATACAAGATTGTGAATCCTGAAGAAATCGGTGAATATGATCTTCATCCAAGCTCCCACACGTTCATAGTCGCTAGCCCACACAGGATCCTCAAGTACAGAAGTCCCTGATATACTGGAGTAGCAAGTCTCCTCAGGGGTACGGTTACTGGAGGCAGCACAGTCTGCACCACAGTCACTGAGAGCGACATTCGTCAATGGCTCTGGAAATATCACTTACTTGAACACATATACAAACCTTTGAAACATATATTCGTGTACCTATATCTTCCTGCATAGGGGTAGACTAACATCAAAACATCGTCAAGATGAACCTTCTCTCTAGAGTGTACACCATACATGATGAATCTCACCAGTGAGGCATTTCTCGCCAACATAGTATGGCGCACAGCTGCACTTGTACGAGTCAGGACCCGTCTCCACACAAGTACCTCCGTTCACACACGGAAAACTGGAGCATGCTTGTTCTAGAGGAAAAGACGTTACAAGCAATAACGCTCTAAGTGTTCCGTCTGCAAGAGACCATTTCATCAATATTGTATTTACTTGAAAATATACTTCTCAAATTCGAAAAATTAATAACCTTTTTGTGAATCAACGCCTTGATCCGTCCCATGGCTCTTCTGATTTGTCCAAGTGCATGCAAATGAAAACAGGTATATAAAAGATGACCAGCTTCATAGACGGAATAATTCTTGAGTATATACGATATACAGAAACACTCAATTATTTTTTTACCTGTGAAGTAGATTTTCTGCAGTGTCCTGATGTAATACAGAGAAGTATGACGACCAAACTCAAAGTTTTGTTGAAACTTCTGTCGTTCATCATGTTCATGTTGGATCGATGTAGGAACACTGGCTTGCAGGAATGATTTTGAAATGAAAGGCAATATTTATACCAATCAATTCATAAACGTACACACATATACGTGTCATACATATCAATTTTTGAGGCTTTACACTGCACTAACGTACAACAAATGACGTGTCAGTAGAAAAAATATATATGTTTCTATAGCATTGCATTTTGATCAGCCTGGCCCATTGATGATAACATTATGTATACTCAATTACAAAACGTTTTTTCCCCCTGAGAATTAACAATGACCAATTATTGAGTACGTATGATATAAACACTCGATTGAGATAGAGTACACTCCAGACCATTCTTGCAGCAACGTCCCAATTGTGCAACCCGAGATAAACTAATTCACCGCTGTTCTTTGTTCGCTGTTTTTTTTCATGTGCTCAATGTCATCGGTGTTGTTCACGTAGATACACACATGGTTATTATCTGGTTGGTACATTGAAAAGCATAGCAACAATCGTCAGCGTGGAAGCATATATACAGGAGTGCATTAACGTACATATGTTGGTCCGGAATTAAACCAAAAAGCAAGGTGTAATTTCTGCATTTTGTTGCTTGTCTGTTCACTAAACTATGCATATCATTATTTTCTGTTTTGCAGAAAATGAAGTTACCTATCGGACTTCTACCTTGGCTTGTTATAGTCGTTATTCTGTCGAATGTACAATGCAAGGACGGTACACATCCGCGCAAGGTAAGTTTGTATAGTTTTCACGTTATAAGCATGAGTGTTACAACTTAAAGTAGCTCAATATGTTTGTGCAAATCACCATAGATCATTGACAGCACATATTCCACAGTATCCAACAGTTTTAGAAAAGGCATCCAACAAAGTACGAATTTGTGGTCGCTCTGATAACTTTGCATTATCCAGCGACTATTGGTTAGGGATTCGTTTTGTTCATTCCCTTTTATAAGTGTCGTTTCCTGATATAGTTGTTTTATTCATTTGATCAAATCTAGGTGTCACATATTTTGTCAGAAAGTGAGGTGGATCACCCAGAGATTAGTAAGTTTCACTATGAATTCATCATCTAATTAGGCACGAGACTGTATCATGATTGTTATGTCGAAACTGTTTTTTTAATTCTCATGAGCCTCCAAACCTGTATGCACGTTCTAAACACGCTGCTGGATAAGAGGAAATTCGTAGTCGCTACTTCGATTGCCATGAAAATTATGTGGTTCCATGGAATCCAGACACAATGTTCATGATTGATCTACCCACAGAGCAAGTGTGTGACAGCTCCCCATGTATGAATGGAGGTTCTTGTGTGGAGATTGGACCCGACACGTACAAGTGCAAATGTACACCATATTTTGCCGGCAGCCACTGTGCAATAGGTAAGTATTACAAATGTACTTTGCTGAGCATCCATTGTACAAATAGCAAGAATTACATTCACCATACTATGGAGGCAACCACTTTAATGTGGGTAAGTATTACAAATTTATACCTCAATAAATGGGCAGCCACGGTACTCCATATGGCTAGCGTATTTTGGTACTAAAAAGATATTGTTCCTCATATGCAAGAAATCTGCTATGAAACTATTTTTGTAGTGAAATAAAGTAAGGGTCATATGCACACAGTTCTAGATAGTAGGTAAGTGTCACATGTAATGTTCATCCATCAGACACTTGTGTGGTGAGCACAAGTCATGTAATAGATTTTTATTGCATATGGGCAGCATGGTCGTCGTATGGTTGTAATTCCTTTGACATGTTAGCCATCTCATAATTTGCATAATATTTCTTTTTACCCCAGAACCGTTGAAGAATGTAGTGCTAAGCACCTGTGGTGCCACCTGTGACGAGTCAAGTGCACTAACTCCCGAATATGATTGTTACTCGATCATTGATGGAAGTCATCCTGATAATGAGCCCAGGTGGGCAACAGATTATGAAAATGTTGGGGCCTGGATCAGAGTGAATTTTACAGATTACTTCCGGATCCACACTGTGTCAGTCTTCAGTAGGACATTTCACGATCGTTCTTCTTCTCTTCTGACCCTGGAGACAAGTGACAGCAAAACTTCGCAGGTAGATATTTGCATAATATGTAAATGTTCTACATTATCATCCACCTATTTCATGTTTTTCATCTGAGTTCCTGTACCCCATGACGAAGTTGGACCTTGAGCAAACCGTTTAGTCGGGTTGTGTTTCTGTTCAAATGTTTTTGTGTGTTAAGTTTTCTATCAAAGTCAGTGTTCAGTACTAAAGATAATAGACTGACATAAGGAATGTAACATTGGCTCCGTACATTGGTACTTAATGGAATAGACAATAATACGACAGCGGTTACCTGTATTGTTTCAACATCACATGATTATGAGGAAAAAGTCATTTTATATCTCATATACTCAGATGTCAGATGTTTCAATTTACCGACAGCAAATCTTTTTTTATGGCGATAGCGTCAATTTCGACAAGGAAACTCGATCTTATATGGCATCCCAACTAAGTGCGAAAACGAAGACACCTAAATTCGTATTACAAACATATAACACATAATAACATACCTGAATTCATTAACTGAGAAAACAGTTCTTGATTTGTACAATAATATTGAGGAACGAACCTCTTCACATTAATATTTTATTTTTGGGGGTTGCAATTTTAAGAATTTACTCTTTCTGTGTTCATCAGCTTGACTTGGCGTGTTTAACAGAACAAGGCCAAGAACATATATACCAGGAATTCAACCTTGTTCCAACTGTGACATCTTACATCAGCCTAGAAATAGCGGAGATATGTAACCCTGCCTCAACTGACTATTATGGATTGCTCGGGCTCAGAGTATATGGCAATGACGGTGAAGTTATATTTTGTGAATTGATTTGTTAATTTCACATTATATTCCATGGATCATAAAAAACACAATAACAACCAAGTAAGGTATAATAAAGTTTTCTGCTTTTTGTTACTTTGGGGTACATGTCGGCTTGTCACATAGTGATTTATAATGACTAATTCAAATTGATCTAAATTCCAGTTGATCTAATCATATTGTAGACTACTCAAAGATACTGGGCACTGAACATATCTTTTATCATTGGTGATCGACCATGTATAGTTTGCACCATTGACTCATTGGCAGTTTCATTGGAAGATACGAGAAGAAATATCCATGTGACATATTCAATTATTCCTACCTCATCCTCCAATGAAGTTGCCCTGATGAACGCGGCCTCGGTGGAAGCAGGAGCCGACTGTATGGCTTCCAGTGAGTACCACTCTGATTTCACCTGCATGAATGCTCTGGATGGCGTGGAGGAGCCTGGGCCAGGTAACGAGTGGATCAGCAGTGGTGAAGGTGTCGGCGCCTGGATCCAAGTCAACCTCAACACGCAGCGCACTGTCATGGCCGTGGCCTTCCTACAGAGATGTGGCCAGAACTCCCAGAACAGCAACCTCACCCTCGAGTTCAGTGATGCTTCATCACAGCAGGTATTATAATGTCTTGTAGCTCCAGAGTGAGTAGTTGATTGTATCGATTGAACTTCATACTATATTTTAGGTCTTGATCGAAATACTTGAAATGCGAAAGTGGTTACGCTGTTCGAACTTCATACTATACATTGGGTCTTGATCGAAAAACTCAAAATGCGAAAGTGGTTACGCTGTTTTCACTCTATAATAGGACGTCCGTCACTCCACCATCTGGAATCATATCCACCTCCCGTAATCCTATTGTGAATCCTGATACAATGATTCACTTGCTTCATTCATTAACCACAGCTTTGGAACAATTTTTAACAAATGATTCTGCCCTCTATGCACCTGTAGATTGGGCTGGAGTGTTTCACCACAGGCGAGGATCCCATGGACTGTGAGGGCCAGTACTGGCAACAGTTTGACCTTGACCCTTACGTGGTGACGTCATACGTCAAGGTCACCATCACGGCCACGTGTGCGACGGAGAACAACGGCTTCAGAGAGATTCGTGTCTTCAGTCTTAGAGGTATGTTAGTGTTTCAGAATTTATCGTTTGTATAGACATTGGTATTTTTTTTCAACAATCGCACACGTACAATGTAGTTTTGAATAGGGCATATGAGGCTTTCAAGGGTATAATCTAGCATTGTTTGTTCACAAACCCAAAATGTCTCATACCTCAAATAATTTCCAATATCACTGTAATGAATTTTGTGATGATTTTACATCAACATTAGAGTATGGCTATTATATCTCAATTCTAAAACACTCTAGTAGTTGCAATGAATATTTCACTTGTATGTTTACAATATTTTCTTTTTTCTTGTAGCGGAAGGCAATTATTAGCACGTTTTGTGTCGTGAACCTATCACTACCAGCATGATTCAGCGTTACATTATCATCTATCGCTGTCGCTCTCACAGAAAAATAACATCCAATGTAATTTTAAAGGAGATTTGTTCACTAGATGAACAGCATTATGATAAAGTAAATGGATGTATTATTATCACTATTATAAAATGGAACACATGCCACCTGAACATTTTCTGTGATCATATGGCCATGTACAGTTCGTACATCAATTGGTTCAAGGAATGTAATTGAAATAAAAATATAAAAAATGCAGGGAAAATGTTGTGAGCAGAGTTGTTCAACTTTCAAAAACCACACCATTGAATACAATTATTTTTGGCAAGATAAGTGGTTGTCTCTAACAGTGAATTACATCAGATCTGAAGATGCGCGTAGGCTTCGTTTCTAACATTAATGCTTGTAAACAGCTATATAAACCTGCAATGCGTTGTATCCCAGATACTGTTGAGAACTCCCAATTATTGGCTGAGCATTATTACCATTATTACAATGAGTAACAACGACGTCAATTTTAGGCTGGTTGCACTCAATGGCCATTGTCGTGAGGCGGTCAGAGCTGCACTCAGCAGTCTCTAAAGATGTGATGTCGTGGTGCTTATGCAGCATCCATTAGGGGAGTCAATCAAAGGCGCGATATCATAACACACCCATAATATTTGGAATATCATAATTTTATGATAAATGTCTGGAATATCTTAGCGTATTCATAATTGGCTCGAGAATCAGAATGCACACATAAATGTTTAAAACATCATAACGGACTCATCAATTTCTAGAAAATTATTACGATTATTTTTATACGTTACGATATTTTTTTTTTCAAATTTATTTATTTATAATCATTATTCTCAATATATTTCACGAAATTAATTACATTTTTTCTGAATTTCAAATTCAATTCAATTCAGTATTTTTTTCAATTCAATTTTCATAGTTTTTGATTATCACGTATACGCTTCCATCTCGTGTCGTGTGTAACCTTCATGGTCCACTTCACTTTTATCAGAAATACATTATGTATTTCTGCTTTTATGGGAAGTACTTGTTCCACCAAGCCGTGAAGTATGAATATCGCCTCGGGGCAAAGTTCCAGCCGCCAAGCACATTTTCCCACTCTGACCAATACCCATAATTAGCACCAAAACGGAAAAATAATAATACCTATGACAGAAATCAGCCACCATAGAGAAAGAACCACAAGGAAGATATTTCTGACAGGAGTTTGAATGGACTAGTTCACAGAAATTCCCGCCAAATTTGCCGAACGCCCGACCAATCAGAGACTGGTCTCACTAACGGCGATAAACAACTGGGCAAACTGCGGTTGTATTGCGTTGTTTGAAGAAATTAATACAAGTTATTGCACGAACGTTCATACTCCTGCTAATAAATTAGTATTAGGGCGTGAATCTTGACTTTCTGACCGTGGAATGCATGATACACTGATATTTCCGTAAAACCACCCGGGCACGGGAACCCACATCGAAACCACCCGTGTTTGTTGATGTTGAATGTGGAGGGACCGGTTATTGTTTCAGTTTGTCATGGGACCACCGCAACGTTCAGATATTAAATTCGTCATTGGAGAATAGTGATGAACATGTGCACCGAACACTATTATTCATTATTATTCTACCATAGCAATGAGCTTAGTATTATCAATAACGCACACAATTGTCATATATACCTCGTAGACGATGGCTGCAAATGATGGACATACGTATATTACTTCACTGGAATGAATAAATAAATTGGTTCACCAACACGATTCCAATGACCTTCATATGCACGTATATAGATCTCATTTCGAATTGGGATATTATCACAGGGAGGAACCGTTTGTCTGATTCTATGTGCATTATTCTGATTCTATGGGCAACAAGAAAATGCAGCTAACTGCGAGAGTCGACATTAGAGCTCGAGCACATCATCAGCACCCTAGACAGCGGAATGTATCCTACTCGACGTTACTCCCCCCCCCCCAATAAAAATGCTACCATATCCTCCCCCACATGATTTTAATTCATTCCCGTATATTATGATGAAAGCATAGGCCTACTTCATTCATATTCCTAATAAGTAAACGAGAAGACCAGTATGAAATATAAAGCATTATCTGGAGGGTTCGCAAACCCAACACCTTGATTATAAAATACGTCAAATTATGGTGAATGTAGCCGTGGCATTACAGACGAATCGTTGTGTTCACTTCATAAGACCGAGGAATGCCACACGGCACACGCAAGCTTACATGTATGCATGCACGAATTGCTGCACAGGAGATTGTGTGCTCCAAAATACGCGTCATTGCGGCAAAATTTGCTTTGCATTCTGGGAACGTCAATTTCCATCGGCTCCGCCATTTTGACGTTTTCAAAACAATATCAGCATTTTGCGTAATTTTCTCAAACCTAACACATCGATTTATGCATTATACATGTGTGGAATATTCAAAGTTTGCCATCTATTCGAGAGATTTCATGCCAAGGATAAAGAAAATTCTCATTTGAAGTAGGTGTCTACACGTTTACATGCCAAAACGGGCGTCGATAGGTTGGCATGAAACCTCCATGAAAAAGTCAGCACATAGACATGTAGAGGGTTGGGGGCTTCGCCCCCAACGCTCTAATGTCAAAAAGTCTGATTCTATGAGCAAATTGTCTGATTCTATGGGCAAATAAGCAATTTAGCGGTGGGGGCACCAGTAAAACATGCTGGATCAACGACAAATTTCTCAACACAATTTGATGGCATATGTTCTGTTTACTCCATAAATCATTGCAGAATATGGATTATGTTCAGTTTCTAATGCAGTGTTCACCGTTGTTCATACATTTGTCGCACAAAAGTGGAACGGCCAGGTGGTGGAGCAGTTATCCATTATAAATCACCAACTGCAAAGCGTTTACACTAACCTGCCTGGGTATCTGGACAAAAATTAGTCCAGTTGACATTCTGATTGTTCCTAGATGTGAAATCAGCTACCTAATCGAACAAAATTGATCACAGAATAAAAAATGACAGAAACAAACCTGATTCTATGGGAACAAAACCTGATTCTATGGGTAGGTTTATTTGATAACCGTGGAACTATGGCTACGATCTGTCATCCATGTCATTGACCTTCTCCTAGAAACAGAACATAAAATCAAGCTTCAATACTATATTTGTTCAAGATCAGCATCGAGAAGCTCTTAGTTCCATGCTATAACAACACCCTATCCATAGAATCAGGTTTGTTTCTGTTATTTTTATTCTATGTCCAATTCTGTTGGATTACGTCCAACCAGGATCAAGATATCCTGGTAAGTAACTGGAAGCGCTTTGTCTTTGTTGATTTATGATGGCTGACTGCTCCACTGCCTAGCCGTTCCACTTTTGTGCGACAGATATATGAAGAGCGGTGAACACCACACAAGAAACTGAACATGAATCATATTTTGTAATGAATTAAGAAGTAAACAGAACATATGCCATCAGATTGTGTTGAGAAATTAGCCGTCGATCCAGCATGTTTTACAGATGCCCCGCAGCTTACTTGCTTATTTGCCCATAGAATCAGACAATTTGCTCATAGAATCAGACTTTTCGCCCATAGAATCAGGTAAATGCACATAGAATCAGACAAACGGTTCCTCCCTGTGATTATAATAACCTGAACAAGAAAACAACTCATATCAATGGGCCTAACTGGTAACAACACATTACCAGTATTTGTGATACCCCGGTAATCCCATTATGACAACTGGTCCATATTTACGAATGGCAGTATTACAGGCTAGCGAGTACACAAATGACAGCAGAGAACGCACCTTTTCTATCCGGAATATTAGAGAAGGGGTACATGTCACGAAATAAATCTTACATGGATTTTGTCCTTGCTCAGGTGGTCCTCAGCCCATCTGTGTGCGATAAACTTTGGGGAAATTTTTACATGTGGATCGGGGACCGGTCAGTGTGCTTCCATTAATCAGACCTACTGTCTGTAGATTATTTGTTCTGCATGTAATACCAGTATCCCGAATCAGTATGTACCCAGCAAAACACCTCTAAACCACAATAATCATGGTTAGAAAAACTAATTGGTCCCTCCCAGTTTTCTATCCTTGGAACCTCCATCAGCTGTTCATGGAAATGAGCCCCGCATATATACGTGAATTTGGAGTAACACGTGTTCGCAATCACGTATGGTAAAAATTCAATCATATTCGGTTGTTTCTTGCTCAAATACGTCGCCAAGGCGGTTTATGTGATTCACAGTTGAGGACAATGCACATTTTGTGGTTTCCCGCCATTTCTTTTCGCAAATGGTTATATCAGTAGTCGGAAGGAGATACCCGTATGTGAGACCAGCGATTCAGTGATCCGTTTGAATTACGGAAAAGTCCGAATATGCATGAGATGGTGGGAAAGTCTATGAATTGGTCCATTCTCTTGTGAGGATCTAGCTGACGTCGGTCAGGGTCAAACGATTAACTCATGGTTTTCATGAAATTCTTGCTGCCTACCTGAACAGTGTGCATGGAGTAATATGATGATATATTTGCACAACGTTTCATAGCAAAGTGTGCACGTTGCAACAAATGATTACTGGTAAAATGAACATGGATATAGTTCAGATTGTGAACTTTTTGTGTGCAATTTTAATGAATACAAAGTTGCAACATGCTTCAAATGTAAACAGTTACAGTAAAAGCTATAAAATGTGTAACAGGTCAAATCGTATCGGACACTTCATATTAATTTACTGTAGAATGTGATTCAGGTGTTAGTCCACTGGATGAGGTCAGATTCATGCATGGCATGAGTTGATACAACATTATAGTCATGTAGCCTGTGTATTCGAGGCTTAGAGCCATGGAGGCGGCTCCCGATAGACGAGCACCAGGGCGTATTGCTGGCCGGACTCGCTGATTGTCCAATGAGTAAACCCTGATTGAACCCCGGGCTGGCAAAGCGTGTGTGTACTGCCTGGGGGTTGGGCTATGTTCTCATATATGCAAACGTAAAGCCCCCCCCCCCCCCCCCTGAGTTGCCTCATATTGTTAGTCCCCAGGAGCAAGGGTCCCTATAACCAGGACGAAGACAGAAGCAGAGATTAGTCGCACTCTCCTTCATACTCCGGATCTCGGGTAGATATCAAAGTACATGCTGGGAAAACCAGGTAATATTGTCTACATATTAACATCAAGAATAGTAGACAAAACTGTTCTTGTTGATGCTAGTATGCAGCACTGTTTTTTATAGACAGCGTTTGAATGCAATTTCAGATGAACTCATTTGCTCTATCTGGTTCAATGGTATGGGCTGACCTCTTGAAACTATATGAATGGACACCAAAAGATAAGATTATCTGTATTGGTGAGAATATTCTTAGTTGCAGGCTACACCGCCTATTTCTAGAAAATTAGAATTCACATAAAACTGCATTGTTCAAAAGCAGGATTTCGTTCCATTGCCAGCGATATACTTCAACACATTGAAGTTTTTCATTGAAAATTTCATCAAAATCATTGAGCTATTTTTAAATAGTTCATCCAAAGATACACTGGCGTCATCAGGGGCAGACAGTGTGTTAAATGTAGTTGTTCCTACTGTACACCTGATGGAATTAGTATACAACTGCCCAACAACCTATGAAAACAGATATATGACAAGTACATGAATACCTAATCACAAGCAATTAGGCTACTGAGTTGATGGTATCATCGGGGATAGATTTACCGTCCGCCAGCAGTGACAACGACTCAGCGGTATGAATGTAAGTATTAATCTATTTCCACCAATACAGTCAGACTCTGATGATGCCAATAACAAACGTAAAATACATTTTGTAATGGAAACAAAGCCCAACCAAATAGAGCATCCAAAGACACACTGGCGTCATCAGGGGCAAACAGTGTGTTAAATGTAGTTATTTCTACTGTACACCTGATGGAATTAGTATACAACTGCCCAACAACCTATGAAAATAAAATAATTTAGACATCCGCTGTATTGGTGGTAATAGGTTGAAACTTATATTCAGTTGATATCACCCTCTGCTGTGGAGCAACCATGTGAAAGGTGTCTGGCGACCTGTTCTACTGAATGAGGATAGGCTCAGACTTCACTTTGACGAGATATATTTACCATTTACAATGCCTGAGTTACACAATCTCGTACCAGTACATGTATTATCCCTTTTTAAGATAAACTCACTGATATCCTCTTCGCACCAGACATTTTTCTCACTCGAAATGAACTTGAAGCAACAATTGCTCAGTCTGTTCTAGTTGTGATTAGGTTCGTCAAGACAAGGGTATTTCAAGATATAGTTGTATGTTTTTTTTATTGTTAAAACAATAATGAATCGAGATATGATTGCTTTCGATTGTCAATACAAGAATTAATCACATGTTATTGATTATCAAGACAAGAATCAATCAATATATGATTGTTTCATTTTGGCTGTCACGACAAGAATGGTTGGAAATATATTTGAATGTTTGGGATAAAAAAAATGTGACAGACGGAATAAATGGCATTAATTTAGTGCATGAGTAGTATTAGAGCACAGCATACCCTACTTGGGCCATGAATCCCATGACACAATGGTGGAGACTGAAGCTTATATGTAAATTCATATTCCTCTATGATATACCGTCCAAAATACTACCTTACTAGTACCTTCATATCCATCCATGATGAAGTTTCCAATATATACCTTCAAATGTATCTACGTCATTTAAGGTTACAGAGGAGTCCAAATATTTCCCAAATAAAATGACAATTTGTAAAACGATGGTCTCGGAGTACAATATTGTAAAATTTTATGAGCAGTCTGGATGTGCAGATGTTACCTATTCAGGGGTTCTTGAGTATAAGTCACATTTATGCAATCAAATTGCGATTCTTCGATCATTTATTTCTTTCACAAATTTATTTGTTAGCAAATCCACTAGGAGGGGTCTGCCCTCACTGCTGGTTCTGTTAGTGATTCGCTGGTCAAACAGCAACTAATTGTACAAAGATTGAGTATGAATCAGTGATCTTCATTCCATACAGTTTCTGACATTCATTCCATGTCAGTTCGTGCAATATATATGTTGACCTGGAAATTAGTCCAATATATTCCCTCATAATTTGAAACATCCACAAACAATTACTGAAACGTCTGTTTGTATATACTATTTGAGAATTATACAATTGCATTTCATCTATATTATGACTATCATTATCGTTTTTCTGATTAACTTTTCCCTTGGCACCATGAGCATCTGGAGCACTATTTACCGGTGTTCTAGTATCCATCCTCTGCAAAGAAGGAATTTTACCACCATGTAGTATCAGTAATACCCATCAACTATAAGATATGCTAAATGACAAGATATACAACTCCAGTGATATTCGCTATTCACCTCTGAGACTGAATACACGGATCTCCCTGAAGCCGTTGTTCTCCACTGAGCATGTGGCCGTGATGGTGACTTTGACATATGACGTCACCACATAAGGATCAAGATCAAACTGCTGCCAGTACTGACCCTCACAGTCCATGGGATCCACACCAGAGAAACACTCCAGTTCAATCTAGATTCAAGGTTATGTTCTAAGATTCCACATCAAATGTAACAAATGTGTAGACATCAGAGAACTCCTTTGTTTGTTATCAGAACACATGATTTGAAATCCATTTGGTCATGAACTTTCAAGCAAGTTGATGCGTGTTGCCGGATAGTTTATTTGCTTTTGATTACTTGCTTGGAGGGGCATCATAGATTACCCTATAGTGTATCAATTTGATATAAATTTACTAGTACCATCCAAGGATGAACAATTGGGGATATGTTTGTAAGTCGATGATAACATATTAGTTATCATTGCAAATCAGAGATGCCTCGCAAGTACTCAATACTAGTAGCCATGACTTGGTTACCTCCTGGGTGCTGGTGTCACTGAACTCCAGCATGAGAAAGTTGTTCTGTGTTGCCTGGCTGCATCTCTGCAGGAAGCCGACAGCCATGACGGTACTGGTCCGGTTCAGGTTGACTTGGATCCAGGCCCCGGCGCCTTCCCCATCCGAGGCCCACTCGTTCCCGAGTCCGGGCGCCTCCACGCCGTCTATAGCGTTGTGGCAGCCGAAGTCCTCGGTATGGTAGGCACTGGAAGCCGAGCACCAAACTCCGAGGGCCAAGGCAGCGTTTATCAGTGGCACTAGCAGTGGGAGAAGTAGGTCAATCTGATAAGGGTCGGTGGACTTTACTGAATTGTAATGAACGAATTTTCTAGCTTAACACATCTCACACATGGTATAGTTTGAATTGATTGTATAATCGTTTTTGTTTTTTCCTCAAGCAATGTTGGTAATGCTATGAATTGGTAGGTTGATTGATTAGTGATTAATCAGTGAAGTGAAATGTAATTGAACGAATCCATTTTAGTACATATTTAAATCACGTTAGAAGAATTCATGATGTAATGATGTCAAACATTCTACCGTCATTGCCATAGACCATGACACCCCGGAAGCCCACATAATCATCAGCAGCTGGATTACAAACATCGGTGACTTCAATATTCAGGTAATTGGAGACAGTGGGAATCAAGTCAAACTGCTGCAAGAATTTGTCATCGTGAGTGTCCGTACCGAGGCACATCAGATTCACCTGCCCGGAACAAAATTCGCTTGATTTGCCGCAGTACTTATAGATCCATAATACTACATTATGTACATGTGAATTATCTCCAACAATGTATTCAATATATGACTAGTATGTATCGAATAGTCTAGTTGTAGTGAGATTTGTTTGATTATCAAACAAGGGCCCATGGGGCGCCGTACTCACCGAAGATGGGTACATATGGGTACATTATGTCAGGCTCGAGCATGTATTAATGTACCCATTATGACGTGATGCAGCCTATCATAATGTACCCTTATGCAAGCTTACAGAAATACAAATTACAAAATAGGACCAAGTTTCCTGTAGCATACCGGCTAAATGTGAATACCAAATAATCATCCTAGGGACAAAATTTATTTTTCATACACCTGAGGCAGTTTTTTTCCGTGTTCATGCGCTGGGAATGACTCTATTCTCTGATTTTTTTAACTCGTTTACACCGTTTTTTGCCTTTAGTTCAGTCAAGTTACTTCGAGCGAACTATTCATCTGAATATTGCATATCTGTGGTACAAACGGCATTTAATTTACACAATCCTGCCTTCCGGAACGCTATCTGTTTCTTCCAAAACACAAAAGTTTTATTTAAGCGAGGATTTGCTCGAACCATGGGCGCCGACATATTGCTTGGTTCTCGACAACTGATGACGGAATCCAAATGGACAAGTTCAAACTAGACGCTTCCGGTCGCCTACGACCGCTTGGGTGTATCCCCCGTAGCCCTATCATCCCTGTTGCCCCAAATATATCGCTGATGTACATTGTGAGTGTGAAACCTTTCAAGCTTATTGAAGGTCAAATTCAAGATCACCACTAAAATCACTGCATTCGAATTTCCATTTCGACATGTTCGAAAAAAATAACGAAATTACAGCCAGATAAAAGTTTTCACCTAAAGCTGTATTTCAACTCAGAATATTTGACAAACTTGGTTCGCAACTAAGTTGTGAGATGACTAAATTGGAGCCAGATCGAACTTTTCACTGTAAGTTATATTTCAACTCATACTATGTGCCAAACAACTCATACTATGTTCCAAGTTGAAATTCAAAGTAAAAGTTGACCAAAGCTACATTTCAAGATGACGAAATTGGAGCCAGATCAACTTTTCACCATAATTTAAATTTTAATTCATAATATGTGCCAAACTTGGTTTCAAGCTGAAATTCAAGTAAAAGTTTACCAAAACTGCATTTTAAGATGACGAAATTGGAGCCAGATCGATCTTTTCACCATAAATTATATTTTAATTCATAATATGTGCCAAACTTGGTTCCAAGTTGAAATTCGAAGTAAAAATTGACTTTACTGGTAAAAATAATGTTAACTTATCCGGTTACACCCATGAAATCTCTACTGGACAAAACTTTTAAATTGTTGAGTTCAATAATAAATGTTTCTTGTCTTAACTATTTTTCTTGAGGTCAATAATAGACTAGTAAAAATGATGTTAACTTATTCGGCTACAGCCATGAAATCTCTACTGCACAGAAGCTTTACCTTGTTGAGCCCAATAATAAATGTTTCTTGTCTTAACTATTTTTATTGTGGCCAATAATAGACTTAACTAGTAAAAATAATGTTAACTTATTCGGTTACACCTGTGAAGTCTCTACTGGACAAAACCTTTACCTTGTTGAGCTCAATAATAAATGTTTCTCGTCTTAACTATTTTTATTGTGGTCAATAATAGACTTAACTAGTAAAACCAATGTTAACTTATTCAGTAATATTGTTCTTTTTTCACCAAAAACATCAGTTCTGTATTCTGAACAAGAATCCAGTGCAATTTGCTTTCATAGTACAGGTTATTGGAGTGATCACACATGTCAAAGTAGGTATTTTAATTGTCGTAATAAGTTAACCTCTCAAACTTATTAATATTTATTCGATCATTCTGAAAAACAATAGGTTTCGTCTGATGGTCTTTCTCATTGAGCCTGTGCAATTTCATCATCATTCATTAAAAACTCCCACCCGTAGTGCGTTCACAACCCATGTGTGTTAAACAGGCTAATTTGAGCACAAAATGTTACGCCAATCGGCTATTTTGGTTGCTATGGCAACCAAAATCGATAGGTGTCCAGATCTCACCATAAGACATGTCCATATAAAATATTATCAAAATCGGTTCATATTTGCAACCTGCAGCGCGTTCACAAGAAAGTGTCTGCGGATGCGGACGCGGCGGCGGCGGCGCGACGATCGTAAATCCATAGTATCCGCCGAACTTTGTTCGGGGGATACAATTAGTAATAATAGGGGGATCGGGTTGTCAGTTGTCGTCAAGGTGCCTGCACGTGCGAGTCATTTCGAATCAGTTTACCTGCGTGGGCGGTCCCGAATCCTAACCCTCGCCCCTATGCAAATTATCCCAACAGAATCGCCCATCACGTGCCAAAGGAAAACAATATTTGTTGACATGCAAACGACAGGATTTCAGGGAAAATTTATCATTGCAGTAGATTGCTAACTCTCACAATTCTATGAGCAGAAGTCTGAAAGTTTGCAGAAAAATGCCGTTTGATCTACAGGTGAAGTATGTCAAGTTACAATACGATACCATCAAACATCGCAAAAATATCGGCAAAAATCGGTGTAAACGATTTAGAAAAATCAGAGTATAGTATCTAGATCTGATTCCATATGATCATGTTTTGGGCAGTTGGTTGTAATGCCACAAATACTCCTTTGAGCGTTTCATAATCCTTGAATCCAGTGTAGAAATTTATCATATCAGGATCCGAAGATCTTGCCCGCCTCTTTGTTCAATAAACTCAGCAATGTTTTCTCAGCTGACCTGCATCAGTCGTGACTGACAAGTTACCTACACAATATTTCAGTCAATGAAATGCATGGTGTTGTTAATAACATGTTATTGTACTCTAGATCCAAATTTCTTCCTTTCAATCATCAAATTATATTATATTCTGATATTACCAATAACATAGTATAGTATCGCTTTGTAACCGGGAAACAGCAGCCACCGTATCTCGCCTACTTATTCGGCACGCTTCAAATACTTGGAACAAGTTCGTTCGGTAGATGCGTTGCTATGCAACATCGTAAACATGCACACGATCTGAGAAACCCGCGCATGCTATTGGCTGACTTCGTAATTTGCATAATTTATGTACATACAAAGTTCTGCTATGTCATGGTAAACCCGCAAATTATATGCTATTGGCTAACTGTGTAATTTGCATAATTTATGTACATACAAAATATTGATGTGTCATCCAGCACTCGGTAAATCAATACGGTGGTGAATCAATCTTGACAGATTGTGAGACAAAACCGAACACATTTATTTGAATAATATGTCTATGATTTGGCCGCAAATTTGTGGTTGCCCGTCGGGCGAATGCTTGTATTTTCTCACTTGCCCTCACCCAATTATTACTCGCCCTGGGAGGTCGGGAGGTCCTTAGTGTGGAGCCCTACTTTCGCCCATCTCAGAACCCACGTCTATCATCTCCCTCCCTCCGATCTTAGATACATGTTGGCGACTGGCGTTGTGTGCGGAATTTGTCCGACTCGACAATTAAATTTGCAACTAAGTCAACATGGATGCACGAAGAAATTCCAAAGTTGGCATATCGATAGAGGGAGCAGAAAGGGCCAGAACGTGCCCCAAATGGAAAAAATCTGCCCCATACAACAAAACGTGCCATGTTTGTGACATACATACATCCAAACATACACACACGGTCGATCCCATATACTCACCTTCGGTGAGTAAAAAAGGGAAGAAAAAGTATTATTAGTTCTAAAATCAAAACAATGCCTGTGAAAATATTCTTACAAAAACGAATTATATTGCCATCAGTGACCAAACAGTTTCACTCTTCCTAATGTGCTATCATTTTCAATGAAACATATAGCTACATATAATGAAGATGTCACAGAGCCATCGAGTGCCCATCGATACCAACCGCAGTGGTTTTGAGATCGCTTGTCTCCAGTGTAAGGATGGAAGACGACTTATTGTGGTTCACTAGGTCATACAATACAAGATTGTGAATCCTGAAGTAGTCGGTGAATATGATCTTCATCCAAGCTCCGACCCGTTCATAGTCGCTAGACCACACAGGACGCTCAAGTACAGAAGTCCCTGATATACTGGAGTAGCAAGTCTCCTCAGGGGTACGGTTACTGGAGGCAGCACAGTCTGCACCACAGTCACTGAGAGCGACATTCGTCAATGGCTCTGGAAATATCACTTCTTTAAAAACTCATTTCCATTTGAAAATATACATTGATCAGAAGGCTAACAATTCAAAACATCATGAAAATTAACTTCTGCTGTACAGTGAACACCATGCCTGATAAATCTCACCAGTGAGGCATTGCTCGCCAACATAGTACGGCGCACAGCGGCACTTGTATGAGTCAGGACCCGTCTCCACACAAGTACCTCCGTTCACACACGGAAAACTGGAGCATACTTGCTCTGGAGTTGAAATATAAGCAAAATTATTTCAAATAAGCAAACATCAAAAGGAAAAAGGAACATAATCAAAACGTTATTTGTTGTCAAAATCAATTTGCGAAATAACCTTTCTGTGAACCAACGTCTTGTTTCCTCTCGTGGGTCTTCTGGTTTGGCACCCAGTGCATACAAGGGAAACACATATATTATTAACGCACACGATGACGAGCTTTGATGATGGGTAAGTATTGAAGACTTATGAATGTGCAATGAACATCACTACCCACATATTATATTAAATTTATATTAAGTGACATGACCATTTGTATTTACCTGTGGAGTAGCTTTTATGCTGTGTACTGATGTCAAGCAGATGATTATGATAAAAAATTGCAAAGTGAATCTTATGACATTCATGTTGGATCACTTTGAGAAGTGCTGGCCTGCAGGTATGACTTTGAAATGAAAGGCAAGATACATAAAAGTAAGCTCATGATAATGCACTGTGTCGTATATCCAATATAGAAATGTATTTCTATGATGATACATTTTGATCGGCCGGCCCTTTGATGATAACGTTATTTATACTAGATTACAAAACGTTTTTCCCCCTTAGAATTAACAATGATCAACTAATAGGCAGATAATATATAAACACTTGACTAAGACAGAGCACCCTCGAGACTTGCCCGTTTTTGCGACAACGCCTCATTTGTGCTAACCGAGATAAACTACCAATAATTCGCTTTTCTTGTTTGTTTTCTGTTGCTGTTTTTTTATATCATTGTCATTGGTGTTGTTCACGAAGATACACACATTGTCAATATCTGGTTGGTACATTGCAAATTATAGCAGCAATCTTTACTGTGGTAGAAATCCAATCTTAAATCATGAAGGAAAGTGTAATTTGTGTATTTTATTGCTTGTCTGTTCATTACAATATGCATGAAATTAATTTTTTTGTTTTGCAGAAAATGAAGATACCTATCGGACTTCTACATTTGCTTGTTATAGACGTTGCCCTGTCGACTGTACGGTGCAAGGACGATACACATCCACACAAAGTAAATTGTATATTTTCACGATATATAGCTCGTATATAGCTTGAGCACCCCATGTTCGCGGCACAGCGATAAGTAATTTTTTGACGTTTTCGGTTCTAAATTCTTGACGTTAAGTGGGAAATTCTTGACGTTATACGGGAAATTCTTAACGATATCCTTGTTTATGTTCTGTTCTGTCGCGATCTCAGTATAAATTATCCAAATTCGCTCAGGCAATTAGTAGAAGAGTGAGTATATATTAGATTTATGAGTTAGACGAAGCATTATTGCATCCTGATCACGCACTGAGATATCAAAAAAGTTGAAGATCGTCTCTTGCACGTATTCGAATGTACTATATGGATTCCCTCTCCATGTTATGAATCAGCTATGTACTGAAAATAGGCTTTAGCATATTGGCAATTCAATAATGAGTAGGCATTGAAAGGTTCAAAGCCCAGATTTTAAATTAAACATCACTGTCCTTCGTTTTCCACCAACAATGTTTGGAAACATTTATGGAAACATTTATGACGTGATACAACATTTAAGAAATAAACACCCTGACATGACATTCAGCATTCTATATAGGGAAGAGAAATCAACTACTTGTAAGTCGCTCAATTTAAACAAAATTCCATATCCTGCCAGACTGCCAGCACTGGTCATTGGCCTGAGCTATCGTAGCCGTCGGCAATTCTGTTAAGAAAAGCATCCTACTAAATTCATGCTCCATAAGTCGCCAGAGAGCCATGAACCTACCTTTCATTTAACCATCCCACATTGCTAATATCCCCCATACATCAATATAGGTACAGACAAAGTGTCCTTTATATTCTTAACACTTCCCACAATCTCGTCAGGGCTCACCCTCTCCCGCAGGTATACAAGAAAACAACCTATCAGTGAGATGCATAACCCAAATTTGTACTCACTTTGAATAGTCACAATCAAGTAGCAGTTTTGATGAACATGTGCATTACAATGAACACATGTGGATGTCTGACAGTTCCTTACAACATTGTACAATAGGACCATTGTTTTATATACAAAATTCCATAGGTGGGCTGATACAAAATAGTAATAATGGTTAGGCCTATATAACAACTGATTAGCTCAATGACCTTTTATGTTTTTATGTACCAGTAACCGAAAGCACGGCTCTAAGCATTTGTCTGGAATGCTTCTGCAACAAAACACATTTCTAGTTGTATCTTGTTAGCATAGTTAGGAAAGGTCAGAAATAAATAAAAGGAGAATAGGTAATTGAACTGGCGCATACCAGCCTCAAATTAATTTAAAACAGCGCTGAATTATGTAGGGTTCAGCGACCCCACGATAAAGAGGTATACCCCATTCCTGGATTGTCACCGAATGTCTTATCAATCCGCCCACACTGCAGCATCATAACCGTGGTGTCACTACTCGCGCACACCACGTCACAACGCTACAATTATGTCACCCAATTGATGCAATATTAGCGGTATTTTTGTATCAGTTTACCGGAAAAACATTTTTTTTGCGTACATAATAGATGTCCTGGCCAGGGAATGAGCACACGGTTGTTATGTAACACCATGACGCTTCATAACAGGTTAAACGCGAACATATATTAAATACTCATCAATAATACAGTTTAGTACTATAAATAAATTATTCTTTCTTTTATAAAGATGCCTTTTCTTTAAATCAATAAAAATCAATATCTGTGATGTAACTTCAAGCGTGAGGAACTTGTGTTATCATTACGTCAATAATTTAGCGCCGTGCAAAAATGGGGATGCGTAGGTTTTCTCTAATAATAACCACTTTTTGTGCATGTAACATCATTGTACAAATTACTGATGGGTCAAATAATCATTACAAATACTTTTTGACCGTTTTTGTACCTTTTTAAGCACTGGGGAATAATATTTAGAGTTAACCATCGAACATCCATTGTACTTACAATGGTGCTTGAATACACATTTGGACTACATATCAAGATATATATAACATCTGCGCATGTGCACAGAACTATCATGATATTAATTGTTCCATATCAGCTTTATCTCATGATCAAACGTACTCATTGGTCCTTTCTGTTGCTCAATATTCATTTGATCAATTCCAGGTATCACGTTTTCTGTCAGAAAGTGAGGTGGATCATCCAGAGATTAGTAAGTTTTTTCTCTGTGGAATCATCATCTAAATTGGCACGAGACTTTTCCATGATTCTTCTGGCGAATTGCCTCACAAGCCTCCAAATCTGTGTGAACGTTCTAAACACACTGCTGGATTGGAAGACATTCGTACTTGCTACTTCGATTGCCATGAAAATTATGATGTTCTATGTGGACATCAAGACACAATGTTCATGATTGATCTATCCACAGGGCAAGTGTGTGACAGCTCCCCATGTATGAATGGAGGTTCTTGTGTGGAGATTGGAGCCGAAACGTACAAGTGCAAATGTACACCTTACTTTGTTGGCAGCCACTGTACAATAGGTAAGTATTCCAAAGTTACATCTTACCATGCCTGCCGCCACAGTACAGTAGGTGAGAGTATTGCAAGTGTACAATTTTTACTATGCTGCAGCCAATGTAGTTTGCGTAATACTACAGATGCACAACTTCCTATCATAATGCTGGCACTCATTGTACAGTACGTATGCATTTTGGGTACATTGTGCCATGATAACACAACCATATAGACTATATAGTACCATGATAACTCAATTATATAGATTTACTTTGCACATGTGTAGCCGGATCTTGGAATGGTCTTATTTCTCACTTCCAGAACCACTGAAGGATGTAGTGCTCAGCAGCTGTGGTGCCACCTGTGATGAGTCAAGTGCACTGACTCCCGATCAAGATTGTTACTCGATAATTGATGGAAGTCACCCCCATGAAGAGCCGCCCAATTGGGCAACAGATGATGAAGGTGTCGGGTCCTGGATCAGAGTAGATTTTACAGATTACTTCCGGATCCACACCGTGTCCGTCTTCAGTAGACTACAGCACGATCGCGCTACTTCTCTCCTGATATTGGAGACTAGTGACAGCAAGTTTTCTCAGGTAAATATTCACATGTATAATCTGTGCTTGTCACACACCTATTTCACGTCTTTTTTGACTCCATGACAAAGTTTGACCTTGAGCACAACGTTCGGTCGGGTTGTGTCTGTTCTAAGGTTTTGTTTTTCATCTACAAGTTTTCTATCAACATAATCGGAATCCAGTACTAGCGATTACAGAATGATACAAAAATATGTACATTGATACTTGATGAAATAAACAAAAATACGACCACGGTTGTAGTGCTTCGCCATCACAGAGTTATGTGGACAAAGTCAGTCTATATACCCAGTACACTCTGTTATCATGTACGAGAAGTCGGTACACAGAATCTAGGCATTAAATAGGCATTCGGAAAAATCTGAAAGTTCAGTTTCATTTTTGTGTATTCGTCTTTTAAACTTCTGGATTAAGAAGTATTTTCAGCAAACTCAACCTAATATTGCATTCAATCTAAGGGCACAAACGGGGATGGCTACAATTGTATGTAATTTAGATCAGCATTTCCATTATTTCTTTATTCTCTAGCAATTTATGAAACGTACTTCCGAGGTACACACTTTTTTCGCTTCAATTTTGGAATGAAGTTTCGAGAATAGCGACAAATTCACCCTTTCTGTATTTATCAGCTTGACTTGGCGTGTTTAGCAGAACAAGGTCAAGGTCAACATATATACCAAGAATTCAACCTTATTCCAACTGTGACATCTTACATCAACCTAGAAATAGCGGAGATCTGTGATCCTGCATCAACTGACTTTCACGGACTGCGTGGGCTCAAAGTCTATGGCAATGACGGTAAAGTTATATTCCGTGGCTTAGGATGATAATGGTCAATTATATTCCATGGATCGTAAATCATGGTAACAACTGAAAAAGGTATATCACACAGCCTGGTGGCTTTCCGTTGAAATGTTCCTTACATTAGGTATGTCAGTAAAGAAATCTTCATATTGTTTTCGTGATCATTTTCCCCTATAATGATTTACAATGACTAATTCAAACTTGAACACAAATATCAGTGAGTCAATTCTATGGACTACTGAAATATATTGTGTACTGAATGAACAGATATTGCTCTATGTCATTGGTGATCGACCATGTATCATTTGCATCATTAATTCACACTCGCAGATGGTTCATTGGAAGATTCAAGGCGAAGTATCCAAGTAATGTATTCAAGTTCAACCATTTCTTCCTTCTATGAAGTTCCCTTAATGAACGCGGCCTCGGTGGAAGCACAAGCCAACTGTACGGCTTCCAGTGAGTACCACTCTGATTTCACCTGCATGAATGCTCTGGACGGTGTGGAGGAGCCTGGGCCAGGTAATGAGTGGATGAGCAGTGGTGAGGGTGTCGGCGCCTGGATCCAAGTCAACCTCAACACACAGCGCACTGTCATGGCCGTGGCCTTCCTACAGAGATGTGGCCAGAACTCCCAGAACAGCAACCTCACCCTCGAGTTCAGCGATGCTTCATCACAGCAGGTATTATAACGTATTGTAGATCCTGAGTGATTGGTCTTATTGAAGTACTCAATATATGATAATGGTTACGTTGTGTTTCTCTACGGTAAGACGTCCGAAACTCCCCAATATGGAATTATATCCATCTCCCACTTTCTTATTTTGAATCCTGAAAGAATGCACTTGCGTCTGTCAACAACCACACGTTTGGGACAAATCTTAACAGTTGATTCTGCTTTCTATGGACCCGTAGATTGGGCTGGAGTGTTTCACCACGGGCGAGGATCCCATGGACTGTGAGGGTCAGTACTGGCAACAGTTTGACCTTGACCCTTACGTGGTGACGTCATATGTCAAGGTCACAATCACGGCCACGTGTGCGACGGAGAACAACGGCTTCAGAGAGATTCATGTCTTTAGTCTTAGAGGTATGTTTGAAATTGTTGGCACTACCTGTTTGAGGCATGTATATCATAACGCATATGTAGTGTGCCTGACTGTCTCTGGTGTATGACATGGCTGATTTTTTTACAATCGCACATGTACAATGTAATTGTGAATAAGGCATATGAGGATTTCAATTGTTGGATAATCTAGCATTGTTTGTTCACAAACCCTAAATAACCTCACGTTATGTTGATGTCAATTCATCACAAAGTAGTTAATTTTAGTGATTTTGGAGATTATTTGAGGTAGTATGTCTCCAATTCCAGTACACTGTAGTCCCTGGAGTGAACACGTTACCTGTATGTTCACAATATTATCTTTGTTCTTGCAGCGGAAGGCAACTATTAACACGTGTTGGGTCGTGGACAACCATAATCTGACGACGTGATTCATCCTTACATTATCAAATATCGCTGCCGATCACACTGAATAAAAACATCTAATGTAATTTTAAAATAAGAATTGTCCATTACATAAGCAGCATTATGATGAGGTCAACGAATTATTAGTTATTACCAAATTAAAATAGGAGCACATGACACTTGAGCTGTATAGTCATGTACAGTTCATACATCAAATGATTCATGGAATGGAATTGAAATAAAAATGAATAATGGAATAAAAAACATGTAGGAGAATTGTTGGGAGCAGAGTTGTTCAACTTACGGTGAACCAAAAAAAATATCGCTGACAAGCCTTGGATAGGTCTGGTGGGTCTTGAAGCAATGAAGGTGGTATGTGATGTGGGTTCGAATCCGGTCACTGGCATAAATCAGTTGGAGTTTTCAATCCTGACAACTCAAAGGTTTCTAAATCGAATGTGCTTTCCAAGTTGTGACTCGACTGGGGATGGGGATAATAAAGGTCCCTCGTTAAATAAATCAGATCATTATAGGCCCAGATTGCCACCACAAATGAGAGCTTGATATTCTTTGAAACATAAAATGAAGACAACAAAACATTACAGTAGCGATGTCTTCTAAACGCTGGTACGCTGGTATACTGGTACACGCATTGTGAAGCTTATTGAGGCATACACGAAATGAGCAGTATTGTCATTTCGTCGAGTATGCACCTTGCAATGCTTGTACCAGCATACCAGTGTACCAGCGTTTAGAAGACATCGTTACAGTAGAACTATTCTCACATCAGGTCTGAAGATGCGTCTGGAATTTCGACTGAAAACTTTTTTCTACAGCTAATGACTCAAAACAATTACCAAACATTCAATGCATCTTTGATTTTTTTTTTTCATTATTGTCCATGCCTGGGGTGGCAAAATTGAACAAACACCTTATATACAAAAACTCTACTTAGAATGTCTTGTTTTGTCAACCCAGCTCAGTATACATGATTTGTATTATATAATCTAGTGTTAAACAATAGATTAGTAAAATGGTGTGAATTTAATGAGAAATTACATGATGCTCAGGGTGCGTATCGGAAGGGACGGTCTACGGTGGATCAAATGTGTGCTTTATATGCCATAATTTATTAATACTTACGTAAACTAGCTGGGTGTGTTTATGCAGCGTTTATTGATTTTTCTCGAGCATTTGACAGCATCCCTCACTCGGTGTTATGGTACCGGCTTTTCAGGAAAGGAATTCATGGGAAAATAATCACTGTATTAAGATCAATGTATAATCAGTTGCGGTCCTGTGTGAAATTACCACACGGTATCACAGAATGTTTTTCGTGTACAGTTGGAACTCGCCAGGGATGTATGCTTAGTCCTTTTCTTTTCGCTTTGTACATTGATGAGTTTGTTAGGAAGTGTCAGGATTTTCAATGTCCAAGTATATTCGTTGACACCGATTTCCCTGATGTGCATATGTTAATGTATGCGGACGATATTTGTATTGTTAACGACACTGTAGGGAGGTTACAAATTCAATTGAACACTTTGAGTTATTTTTGTAAAGAAAGCGGGTTGAAAGTCAATCTCTCCAAAACCAATGTGGTGGTTTTCAGAAATGGGGGATACTTAAGGTATAACGAACGTTTCTATCTTAATGGAGAATTAATAGAATGTGTGAATCATTACAAATATTTGGGAGTCGTTTTTTCTTCGAAACTGAGTTGGTCACCTGCAGTTAAAACATTATCATCTCAAACACAGAAAGCGGTTTTTCAACTTAAACGTTTTAAAAAATCATGTAGCGGAAGTCCAATTAAATTAGACATGGATCTATTTGATAAAATGGTTCGACCCATTTTGCTGTATGGGTCTGAAATTTGGGGTACTAGGAATCGGGAGTCAATAGAAATTGTTCATTTGAATGGGGCTCAAGTTTGATTTTATTTTGTTATGTGAAACGTTTCTCTACGATAAAAACAAAAAACTCTGTCAAATTCAAGGTTACAATCTGATCAGCAAGGAAAGGGAAGCAAATACACGAGGAGGCGTAGCTATCTACATAAACACTGATATTGTATTTAAACATCGATCTGATTTAGAATTGCATATTGATTCGGAATTTGAGTATCTTGTGATACAAGCTACCAAGGATCAGAACACACTTTTGGTTGGGGAGGTTTACCGAGTTCCCAATACGAATGAAATACAATCCGTGCAACGATATGAAACAATCATCGGTAATATGGCTAAATGCAACAAGGATATGATAGTAGGAACTGACCAAAATTTCGATTTCATTAAAATTAATTGCCATCAAAATACTTCCGACTTGTTAGAATCAATTATATCGCTTGGGTTGCTCCCTACTGTAACACAAGCCACAAGGGTTACACATACTACAGCTACGCTGATTGACAATTTTTAGGAAGAGGAGCAGAGCTCTTCCTCTATTTCTTCCTCTATGATGTTTTTTTTTTTTTGATTTTGGAGAATTTTCCTTTGTTTACATTTCTGAAAGTCCGACTTGGAGCCAGAGCAGACCATTCAATTGTGTCTAATTAGGAGGGCCTGGGGCCAGATGGAAGGAATATGACACCCGTGTACCCAAGTATGGTTACTGTAATAAGTTATAAGCAATAATAGCCACAGGAGACGTGTGTTCCGACCGTTTATTTTTTGTGTGTGTCACCGTTTCATCACCCATCACCACTCCCGTTTTGATCTTCTCTGAAACAGGGCTTTCTTGTATCAGATGCACTCAAAATTTTGCATAAACATTCCACACTACATAGAAAGTACATAAGCTATTGCAAAAATGGAAAACGGCTTGATACGGCAACATAATAATTGACAACTTGTGGCAAGTGCTGGTATGTCCAGTAGGCCAAATGCAAATAAGCGTGGCCCCCCTAGTGGTTGTTCGCGAGGCAGCCAGCCACACTCGACCCGCTTCATCCCCGTCCCCCCCCCCCCCTCCCATCCTCGTGAAGACGTCGGACTACGACCCAATCGTGATAAATGAAAGCTGGCCCGCACCCGGGTAAAAATCAGGTCTGATGAATGATCCGATGAGTTTTCTCGAATGAATATATCGCTAAACTATCTGCACGATCGCGATCGGCGATTACTGATGCATTTCAGAAACATGATCCACCTCGAGAGATCATATATGCCGATGACAACAAGTTCACTTTCTTCACGATGACTCCCCCTCTGCCACCTGAACATCGCTGTTCGTTGGGTGAGCGTGCCTCATAGCCTAATGAATATTTAATGAGATGACATCGCGAGATACTGCAGCACTTAATACAAAAATAAATCAATTGATCATAGCTTATCAACCATCTTTTAAAATCGATGATTTGTTGGTTGAGTCATGTTTCAAGCACTCGATTATTTTGTGCATGATAGGTAACTAGTTATTAGGTTACTAGAATCATACACAAATGATCAAAGCAAAAATCGCCAGTCGAGTTTGTAATGCAGCAATCACATCATCACGTTTATCACAAAATTGACAGTTCTCATCATAATGAACCGCACAACTTTCCTGTAGGGGCCTACTGCATGCTGCAAGAGTGCCATCTGTTGAATGTCACGTATGATCAGATAGGCCTGTGATTGCTACACCATTATTTTTGGTTGCATGGGAATCGTGATGTGGCATTCTGAGCTGTGTACTTTGGACATATAACATGTCTACTGATGGAGATAGAAAATAAACCGATGGGTAAATACTAATTAGGTCTATTATTGACCACAGTAAATTTAGTTAAAACATAAAACATTTATTTTTGGGCACAATAAGGTGAAGGTTGTGTCCACTACATATTTCATGACTGTAACCGAATAGGTTAACATTAACTTTCCTAGTTGTGTCTATTGGGGCCTATTGACCACAATAAAAAGTAGTTAGGACATGAAACATTGACTATTAGGTTCAAGATAAAGGTTCTGGTAAATATAAATTTGATGCTTGTAGTGGTTGTCATATTATGAAAATAAGTTAACATCGATTTTTGCTAGTTGAATCTATTAATAGTTCGGGGGGGGGGGGGGGGGTTATTTTTTTTGGGGGGGGGGGGGGGGTGATAGGGCTACGGGAGATACACTCCAGCAGTCGTCAGCGACTGGAGAACATCTAGTTTGGAAGATGGGAGCAGATGGAATCAGTACCTTAATAATGGTATCAATCAATTTTATATTAGGCCAAATCAACAATGATTGGCCAGTTGGTACAATATCATGGGCTACAGTTACAATATGGCCACAACATAGATGTACCGAATAGGATACAGTATTCGAGGGTTTTGAACTAGTTCTGTGCAAACATTTTCAAAGCTCTTCCTTTGAGGCCAGTGGCCCTTGTTATATTAATGCCAACTCGTCATACAACAAGGTCAAGACGGGGATATTAGTGACGGATATTTCTGATCATTTACCTATAGTGTTGCAGCTGAATAGACCAGAATCGATCCACAATTCGAAAACAACTCCTCTAGAATTTCATTCACGTAAATTTGATGATGCGGTGATGCGCAGAATATCAAGCGAATTATCTTATTCCAATTGGTTAATATATCAAAATATGAATATTGATGATGCATTCGACCATTTTGCCGAAACTATTAATTCAGTCATTGAAAGGTATGCGCCACTAAGAAAACATCGAATTACTGCTAAACAAATCATTAAAAAATCTTGGATAACCCCTGGTATTAGGAAATCAGCGAACACATTGAATATGTTGTATAAAAAACAAATGAGTAAACCAAAAACACACACGAGTCATATTAAATATTTATCGTATAAACGTGAGTACAACAAAATCAAACGAGTTAGTAAAAAACAGTACTTCACCGAATTTTTAAGTAAACATGAAAATGATGTACGAAAAACATGGAAAACTCTAAACAGCATTCTTGGGAGACAAAACGACAAGTCTTCAATATGTAATACTTTTGTCCATGAGGGGGGATATACAGAGGACCCTAAAACAAGATCAGATGGTTTTTGTAAATATTTTAGTGAGATTGGAGAAAAATTTGCAAATGCAATACCCGTTGCCGAAAAAAAATTTGACGCATATCTCCCGCAAGTTCAACAACAGAATTCCTTTTACATTTCGCCTACTGATCCAGATGAAATAGAACGAATTATTACCCATCTTTAAACCAAAAAAAGCTCTGGTCATGATAATATCAGTTCCAATTTTATGAAACAAATAAAATATGTAATAAAATACCCTATTAGTATCCTAACAAACAAGTCCATAGAAGCTGGTTACTTCCCTGCATCCTTGAAATTAGCCAAAGTGGTTCCGATTTATAAGAATAAAGATCCAGAGCAATATACTAACTACAGACCAGTTTCTTTACTGCGTGCATTTCTAAAGTTATTGAAAAAGTAATACATAAACGATTATATCACTTTATGAATAGTCGAGGCATATTTTACGATTGTCAGTATGGATTTCGTCCAAACTATTCTACAATAGACGCTGTTACTGAACTGAGCTCGGAGTTGCTCGAGTCGTTAGATAACAAAAAACAAGTTGTAACCGTTTTTTTTAGACCTCTCAAAGGCTCTTGACACTATAAATCACGAAATATTATTACATAAACTATATTATTATGGGGTACGGGGTAAGGCTTTAGACTGGTTTAGGAGTTATTTAACAAATAGAAAACAGTATGTTTCTTTCAAGTCAGTATCTTCCTCAGTTGAAGATGTCATCTACGGGGTTCCACAAGGATCAGTATTAGGGCCTCTTCTATTCATTTTATATACGAATGATTTACCAAGCTCGTTAAACAATTCTAAATGTATATTATTTGCTGACGACACCACGATATATTGCGCATCCGGGAAATTAAGTGAAGCAGTTGAGAAAATCAACCTCGATTTAAAAAATTTAACAGATTGGTTTCGAGCAAATAAATTGTCGTTAAATGTAAATAAAACAAACTATATGATATTCAACAAAACTAAAAATCCAACTTCAAAACACTCTATCAGGATAGGTGACGTTGACATTAGTGCAGTGGATGAAACCAAATTTTTGGGTATGATTATTGACAATAAGTTGACATGGGGAAATCACATAAATTATTGTAGAAAAAAAATGGCTAGTGGTCTCTTTGCAATTAATTCATTAAAACACTCATGATTAAGTCCATATTTGAAGTCAATTTACTACACATTAGTACATCCGTATATAAATTATGGTGTTTTACTGTGGGGGTCCACGTTTAAAACTCTGACGAAAAAACTCCAAATAGCCCAAAACAAAGCAGTCCGAGCCATAACATTATCGGACTACAACAGTCCAACGGAACCTCTTTATAAACAACTTAACATACCCCGAATTCAGGACTTATTCCATATCCAGTTGGGTAAACTCATGTACAAAAATGCACGTAACATTTTGTCTGCACCGCTCTCTAATTTTTTTTAACATAATGCCAGTTTTCATGAGTACAGCACGAGAAATCGAGATCATCCACATATTTCTAGCCGAAACTCTCAATTTGTTCTGCGTACACATCTACATAAAGTCCCTGACTTATGGTATAAAATTCCTAATGATATCAAAAGAAGCAAAACTTTGGCTACATTCAATCGTAAATTACGAAAATATTTGCAAGGTCCTGGCAATGTACGAACGTAAATTGTATATTATGTTATGTTTTGCTAATTCCACAGTTGATGTTGGCCGCTATTTGGCCGCTATTACATATAACCAACGACTATCTATAAATGTTCAAGTGAATATATTGATATATTCTGCGCCATACCAGTTGATATATATATATGCGCAGTTTTCATCTTAAAGGTTTATTATGTAGTGTATTATTTAGTCGGTGTGGGTACGGTATTTTTTGGCGGGGAAGGCTTGTGCGCGGCGGCAACACGATATGACTATGCTACTGATTTTAGGCTACGATGACTGATCGGCGTGACCTTCCGTCCATGTCAGTCGGATTGATTTTATAGAATTTGCGGATATCGTGCACACATTTTGCATATTAATAAATGAGTCATTTCCGATAACCTTTCTTAGTCCTCTGGCAATTTTTATTATTATTATTTATATATTATTTGTTTTTTTGATGTCTGGATGTGTGTGTGTATATCAGTATATTAGTTATAAATATTTTTCTGGGGTGCACGATCTATCACTGTTGAAAGTTGGGTATGTATTGTTCATTATTATAACATGGTAGAACAGACATGTTTGTCTACGGTGCATACCTCCACTGAATACACTATTGTTCTTATATATATATCACCCTGTACTCTATGTATTTCAGTTGGAAAATAAATTACTTACTTACTTACTTACTTGAAATTTTGTAAATATATTCTTTCTGTATCTGAAAATACATCTAATGTTGCCGTACTAGGAGAGCTTGGTCGTACACCCCTATCTGTCAGATATACTTACAGATGTATCAAATTTTGGTTACACATTGTTCATGATGATCAAGCTAGACTTCGATCATCGTTATACAATATGTTAAACCGAAGATATCTCAGGATAAAAACTGGGCCACAGAAGTGAAGTCTATATTGTATCGGTTTGGTTTCTGTGACGTTTGGTTGAATCAGGGTGTGGGCAATACTGACATATTTCTAGTGTATTCAAACAACGATTATCTGATAATGCTGGTCAAATTTGGTATTCCGACGTGTCTGCAAATCATAAACTGAATCTGTATTCCATGTATAAAACTGCCTCAGATTATGAATTGTATTTGTCAATAGATTTGTACTGGAAGCATAGGGTGTCACTTTCTAGATTTCGTTGTTCTAATCACAAATTAGCCATTGAGCGTGGTAGATATAGAAGCCAGGACAGACAGGAGCGTTGGGTATCGTAAAGATCGCGGTTTGGAAGTTGTTGAAGATGAAATTCATTTTCTCATAGTGTGTCCACTCTTCGATGAGATATGTGGATATTATATTGGAAATTATATTGTGCGAAATCTTAATGTAATCGAAAATTTTGTTAGAATATTGTCATCAAAAAATCACAAAAGCATCAAAGATTTAGCGGCTTACATTTACAATGCATTAACTTGTCATCGTGAATTTTATAATCTGTAAACGGGATCTGTTAGCATTTTGCTTCGCTCATACTTGCACTTTCTTGTAAATGCACATGGGCCCGAGGCCTTTGGTGAAATAAAGTATCAATCAATAATATGACATTGTGCTCATATATTTATTTTAATGTGCACAAAATGGATTCCTAAATGAAAGAATCGAACTCAAATTAAATTTATGTACTCAGAGGTGAGATATTGTTGTAAGTTTGGTGCTATACTACAGTGAGAAAATGACGAGAGTCGCTGAACTCTTGATACAGCATGCCGTTGCTTTCACGGTGCCAGCACATAGAGACCTTATTAATGTGGATGGCAAGCAATTTCTTTAGCTCCGTGTATTGCCACTGCGGATGATATAGAACATCCCAATTCCAACATCAAATTAACACTGAATATTGAAGTAGAACTGATAACAATCAGTAGGTTATCGACCTATGATAAATAATCTAACCATCATAGTAAAGAAACTGCACCCTAACACGCTGTCTGTTTCATATGTAAGTCGTATAATGCTTGATGGTGTTTAACGTTCTGGATCTCTATAATCATCGGCATTTTAAATTTGGCAAATGGAGCAGCCTTGTGGGTATGTATAGATCACATACACCAATTTCCAGCGAATTTCATTCTCCAATTGCAGAGTTATAGACCAAATGAATTATACTCGTCATCGGCCGATAAGGCAATGAATGCTGATTGATAGGCAACATAAATCATAATATTAATTTCCATGCACAGTGTCCAAATTATGCTGACGTACCTTATAGCCTAACAACTCGCCCGATCGAAGGTTCCCATGATTGTCATGCAAAGTCTCGTGGAATAACAGTTGTTCTGCTGTTGGATTCGCACAGAGGTACTGGAATACGAAACAATAATACAATGTGAACAGAAAGCATATTGCAATCCAAAGTTGAGAGACATTGAAATGGTTGGAAGGAACATAATCAACATACTCTGTAAGTATTAAGGCCAGTTTTGTTATTGTCAGAATATTGGGCGAAAAGTACCAAATGACACATTCATTTTATCTCAATTATGTTAAATTTCGATTGATATTGATACTTCTCAAGGTTGATATTCATTCCTATAGACATATATTTCGAAGGTGATCGGATTGGGGATTTCAGGGGCTGTGGGAGGGGTTGGTAGGCTAAAGGGAAACATACAACGCCTTTTCCTGAGGTAGGCTAACCCCTCCCCCCTGGGTGAGTTACATCGGAAATCATCAATCCATAAATAGTCAATCCAACTTCGGGGTCGGGGCATGATAAATTTGCATGGTTCTGGTATCCCAAATCTGATGCAATGATACCTGATCAGGCAATGATCAGGGCTCATAAACTACGGACCCGCATAGTCTGTGACGAATGATCGAGCTTTCAATACTCTCTATCAACAGACTTCGTGTGGCTGGTGCTGACTGGATGGGTAGTCCCTGAAGACATCCAAAGATGTCGTGGAGAAAGTCCTCGAGATGCTACTCTGGAACTTATTGACACATTCAACGAAACTGGAACAAACACAACGTACCACGTGTACATAGCACATAACCAGCTCACGTGGTGCCAAAGTTACCAGGCCTGTAAAGGTCGAGGCCAGCTCCTGCTGACTATAGAGAGTAGAGAGATCCAACAGGTCATGAAGACCAGGCTGGCAGGCCTAAGGAACTCGGGGAGAACATGCCTGGGATCTAGACGGAAGGACTACGGTGGAGGTTGGACGTGGGTGAACGAGAGTCTCACTGATTGTCCGCAATATGTCTGTAGTCATCTAACAGGTTTGAAATATATTCATTTGATACATGTTTTGACAAGTCCCTCCGTGTGGATATAGGAAAGTTATTGTTTGAAACATTCGATACTTGTACTTGTCATGACGATGGAACATTTCAAATTAGTACTGAATTTGTGTGCATTGCAATCCAATGATTCCTCACTGATTAACATATCCTTTAAAAGTAGAGTTACTATGTTCAGTAATGTAATGAGCATTTAACCCAGATTTTTTCATTAGACTCACCGAAAACAATATATTATAATATCATTGATAGTAATAAAATATATCCATTAAAACTTCAGAGATGACCGACTCATTATAGGCCTGCACAAGATAAATGTGTATCATTGAATTCCGAACGGATATAGAGTTAGTATCTAATCGATCCTGCGAGAGGTTAGCTGTTATCAGCAACAAAGACTCACCCCAAAAAAGCCTACAGAAAAAGCGCCTTGTTTTCTATTGTATCCTCGCTGAGAATCAAATACTGTCAGGAACTCCACATGGTGAACATCCAAGATAATGTTTCTCTATGTACTCTCTATTTTCAGCAAGAAACCCGTATTCTAACGTCTTCACTAAACCTGGCAATGCGCCGGAAATTATATCGAACGGAAATACGTCTGATATATACACCGGATGTACTGGTGCTAATGGAAGTAATTATATCAAATTAATATACATCAATTTTAACCTCAACTTGAGTCAAGAGTCATGACTTAATATTTTGTATATATCAAAAGTCGGATAAAATATTCTTATAACTCGGTTTCAGGGTACAGTGCCAGTGATGACTTCGCTGCGACGTGGTATGATGCTCAGTCTAAGTGCAGTACCAGAGACGGCAGACTCCGGACCGTGGAGGAGTATATCAGTGACTCGGACTCCCGCACATATTGGTAGGGGTTATTCTACAAACCTTGGATCTGGATCGGTAAACACATGCCCGCATCTATTTAGAAGTGTACATCATCAGCGAGTATATGTTCCTAATCTTTTCAGACTTCAACTACATGTATATCCGATGATTTCCCCAATCGTTGTTTTTTTCACCCTGTGTTGAATGTTATTCCAAATTTCCTGTTTGTTACGAAATTTTCTCAGTGATCTTCCTGATTGATGTGGCTGTTGAGAAAATAGACGACTATTAATATACAATTATATACTGGTGTTAAACGAGTGTTTTCATGGTTGTGTAAAGAGATTTGAACCATATTTTATGGTACTCTCTGGCCTATTTCATGCTTCTTCGTAGTAATTTAGTGTCTATTTCATGATGATGACCTGCAGGCGACAGTGAGCAGGAAGACCGTCCAGTAGTCTACTTTAGAAGCAATCTGACTTCCGCACGTCAAGATTACAAGAAATGCTTGAGCCTCAATCTGACCGACATGTTGTGGCATGCCGAGACTTGTGAGCGACCAACAGCTCTGGTTATCTGTCAAGGTAGAATCATTTTCTTGAACGCAGCACATATTCTGATCTCTGTGTCTTTTGTTCTGGAGTGCTATTCATGAAGCCTTCTTAAATTCTTGTCGTATGTAAAATGTACGAAGGCTTTTTCTGCATATACGAAGGCAAATATGCCCTGTTCATAAAACTTTCGTACAGAGCTCGCAACATGTACGCTCTTCGTAAATGTCTGAACGCTCTTAAGCCTGGTTCACAAGATGCTCAAACTACTCGAAACCTTTACTTCAAACTACTTCAAACTTTGGAATTTGACGCCACGTTCGATTGTGTGAACCGATACGTCAAATTACATGAAGTCAAACTACTTCAATCTCCTCCAGAAAGTTTGATCCAGGTAACTCAAACTACTTTGTAGAATGTAGGTTTACTACCTATTTAGGCCATTGCTGTTTAATTCCCTGCTTCTCATCTCCGTGCGTCTACCTTTTTACGGAGAAGAACAAACAAGAAAAATATGTAATACTATGGAAAGAAAAGCGATTTCTGACGCACAAAATTCAATACAGCACAACTTATCCTACTGACGAATGTCTATACAATATGTATCCAGAGTTTTGCGCAGACTAGTATTTTAAATTAACAATTCACATTACAAATAAGGTTCTGAGATTCCATGTGGAACTATGATATATTGTAGATGATCAAAGACGTAGGTTCCTTATCTCAACATCGTTTGCATTCAGAGAATCATTGCAAATATCTCGGTAGACAAGCGAGGAACGATAATTTCGAATAGGCATAGTTGATAATTTTGATCGATTGTCGATAAATTTGGAGATCAATTTCGAACGGTCCTTACTTTAAAGTAGGTGAAAAGTATAATTGTCTGCTGTTTATATCATATGCATTCATATTTACAAGTTCGGTGATACGATATGTAGCCTAGAAATCCGTGTGATACACGTCAGAATTCTTAGAACTGTTTTAAATATTATTTTTTGATTAGTGAATAGCATTATACATGCCATTATTATGTATTGTCGTTATTGTATTCCCTGAATGAAGGTCGGTGGAAACTATGGATTTGCGATCGTCGCGCCGCCGCTTTTTTGTGAGCGCTCTACAGGTCACATTTCTAGTCCAATTTTGATAATTTTTCATAAGAACATATATGCCATGGTAAGGGTGCGACACCTATCGATTTTCGTTGCCATAGCAACCAAAATGGCCGATTGGGGACACATTTTATGATGAAATCAGCCCATTCACACATGGCTTGTGAGCGCTCTAGTGGTGGCAATTTTATAGGAATCGCCGCGATATTGGAGAGGAATGTTGGACAATGCTCATGCACGAAACCTATTGTTTCTCACATATTGAATAATAATAATTAGTTAGATACTCAACTTATGACAACAATGTGAATATCCGGTTTGAGGTTTGAGGTGATTCCATTTCATTGTAATTTTTAAAAAACTTACTGAAAGTGTGCATACATGTCGAGCTGATGACTTTGTGCAAAATAGAATACTATTTTTGAATGAGTTAACATGAATTTCACTAGTTAAGTATATCATTGCCCACAATAAAAAATAGTTAAGGTGAGAAACATTTATTATTGAACTAAACAAGGCAAAGCTTTTGTCCAATAGATTTGATAGCTGTAGTAATAGCATTAATTAGTTAACATTGTTAACTTATTACAACAGGTGAGACATATTCGTTATCACCGAATGTGGATACAGAAATCAGGGTTGCCAATATCTCACTTAATATTGAGATTAGGAATCAATTGTGGACATATATAAAATATATGCTGAATATATGCTGAATATTCTCGTGACATTGAATTTGAACTTTGGCCTAATTTTCAAGGTCACAGGACAAAATGGCTAATATCTCGCTTGTTATCGACTTTACAGCTTTGTTATCAATCGTGAACATATGGTATATGATATTTGCTGAATATTGTCGTGACCTTTAATTTGAACTTTCAGCTAATTTCCAAGGTCATATGACAAAATGGCTAATATCTCACTTATTGTCGACTTTACAGCTCAGTATACACATATAGGGAATGATGAATGCCGGATATTTTGATAACCTTCAATTTCACCTTCGACCTTATATTCAAGATCATAAAAAAATGCTATTTCACCTACTATGGTATTCAATTTATAGCTTAGCAATCAATTGTGGGGAATGACATACGTGTTTGCTGGATATTCTCATGACGTTGCATTCGACCAGTGTGACCTTATTTTCAAGGTCATGGGACAAAATGGCTAATATCTAAAATAGAAAACATATTTTGTCCGGTAATATGTCTTAGCTTTTGGGCTAATTTTTATTGCTGAATTATTTCGGGGGTAATGAAATAAAGAGGGAGAGAGGAGTGGGGCGAGGTATTATAACCTTTTCCTCGTGGTGATTTCGCCCAAAGATTGCGATAGGAGTTGATACTATTCTTGTTTTGACCGCTTCTATTCGAAGCTCGGGACCCGGGGGCAATTTCCAATTGGGGGCCCAGAAGGGAGGCGGCTTTGATCCGGGAGCACACACTCCCATGGATTTGTGGTCTCTCGCCCTGGGAAGGTGCGACACAGCCTCTGGCAGACCGTCGGCATGTCTGGGGTTCTATCCCCACGGCAGTGCCGTCGTTTAGCTGACCAGCAACACGCCCACGTTTGCGGGTCCTGGGCGCCACGCCCATGGCATTCCGGGCTTGCCACAACAGGATACATTGCCATAACTGATGTATAATGTATTTTGAAGTACTTATGATGTGATGCATGATGGGCGGATTCGTCTGGTAGGACTGCTTCCTGGTAATTACGATGCCCATCGTGACCATGCCATCGCGCGGGTTGCTTGCGCCCTAGTTAGCGGGCGTCAAACGTTACATCATCAATGTTATGTATCTGAAAGAAAATTAAAACTTTTATTAGCGCTTAAAGGATCGGACATTAGAAAAATGAATCCATTTTGTGGTACGCAGAGCCACAGAGTAGAGTTCATGGTATGATGCTCAAAGGGTGGTTTTCACACGTAATAACAGGGAAATCAGGGAAATCAGGAAATATGTTGATATAGTCTATTGAATCACTCTTCCGTGTTGGAATATAGCTGCTGTATATTCATGAATGGTGGAGCTGGGATTATCCGTTGCACTCGTCTTCTTACACACCGATATTCACAATATCTTCTGTAATTTAGTCCTATATATCCGTCTTCTATATTCACTATGATTGTCTTGATAATTTCATCGGAGTGTCCATTACTCGCTAGGATGTCTAACTCACAACTAACCAAAGGGGTAAGAGTGGTGTCTGGAATTTCCCGCCTGAACTCACGTTGTTGTGTGTGATCGGTTGATAATGACGTAATGTCTTGATCTGTGGGCATGATTTAGGTGGATGTTAGCTGCTTGGCATAGGCCAAAAAAAGTATTATGGTTCTGGTTATTGAGGTCCCCAGAAAAGTGATGCGACGACGTGATTGTCTTGAAATTGGCTGTTGATAAGTGATCTGGTTGAATTTGCCCTGTTTGGCCAGCCATACACCAAGTTTTGCAATGTCAAAGACACTCGAGACCATTTTACTTGATAATTTTCTCCCAAAAATCGGTGTACGGGTGTCAATTTACTAAAAAAGAAAAATTCAACTCTCAAAAAGTGATGCGCATGATTTTTTTTTATATATCATGATTTGGAAATATAGTATCATATAAAAAACTGTCTGCTTCTCAGCAACATATTTCCAAGCTCCGAGAACCTCAGAATCCACCACAAAGCATAAATATATAGGGAGGCTTCTGAGGTCCTAGGCTGGCCCCAGACCTGTTGGCTTGGTCAGTCTACCCAACTGCGCCCCCTCTCTTCGGAAATTCTGTATCCACCCCTGAGTATCCTCCGTGCTTATGATAGTGTAAAAATTCTAACTGTAATGGTGATGCGTCCTGGACAAAATAATTGTGTTTGAGTGATGCACGTTCACTGTTCCTGTTAAGACACCGACAGCTGTGTCAGCTTGGAAATAATTCACAAATTCCACGGTAGTTTAATACTGTCACGTTGCAAAATATAAACGTTGGTGTGAATTCACTGTGCAATGATCGGTTTCATACTTTCAGTTGTGCGATCACTGCTGCTATGGTATTTACTATTTAGTAGTCAGTTAATAATCTGTGAGCCTTTGAATATTGTAGGGTCATTGTTGAAACTGTTATCTTGTTGAATATTATCACGTTATACGTGCTAATGTAAAATCCCATGAAACTTTATTCAATACTTCTACTGGTATGTTTTTACCAACGCACCTGTCACATCCATATAAGAGCGACTTCGGACATGTACGGCAGGTCGGAATTGGTGTAAATGTACGGACGGAATCTACGAACGGCTCCAAGTACGATCGCTTTATGAATAGGATTTATTAACGTAAATTCTTTTATGCACAACTTTTCCCTTCGCATCCTTCACGAAGGCTTTATAAATAACACTCCAGATTGTGAAACACCAACCTCATTACGCATATAATGCATCATTTTGTTGACTTCCTTATGTCTATATTCATTACAGCATAACTGATGTTTCTTAGCGTAGATTTTGTTTACTCTTACTCTTTATTTTTAAAGTTAACGCATGGAAGTTGGAATTGGACTTGAACTGTTGTTCTGTTTCTATCATGAATGAAGTCATTGTTCCTCAGATAATTAAATGTCTTGAATATTTCAGGTGATGTAAATTCCACAAATACCAGTGAGTCGATATGCACGGTTCATCATTGGACAGTCACTTAGAATCACTTATTTAAGTTGTCATATTTAAGTTGTCATACTTAAATATCATTATTTTTTCCCCATATATCCCCTTTTGAAGTGTACTATTATTAGTTTCGCTGCTGTTGGAGTGTCGTTTGTGCAAAAATCAAATCACTATCTGTTTAGAGCCACTTTCAGCCACAGAAATAATTTGTCCCATCAAAAATTATACTGGAGTTATTTTTTGAAAATTTTCATCTAATTTTTTCTTCATAATGAGAGCCTGATGGAGTGAACTTATATAAATAATTCAAGAAGATAGAAACACGAATATTGGCACATTCAAATCATATAGTTTTCAGTTTTTCAGTAGTGACCTTGAATTTGACCTATAATGATCATGAAATGTCAAAACAGCAATTTTGTATTCTCCTGTTGCCTTTCGTAGCCCTTTGCTAATTTTATGTACAAAGTTGCCGTGGTGCCGGAAGAACATCAGGTGCTCCAAATCAGGGATATCCTCCTTATTGCTGCGGGAGGTAGTATACTGTGTGCAGTTGCCATGATAACAAGGTAAGATTGCGGGAGGGTGGAGGAAATGGCTATTAGGAACACTGTACACATGGGAAAAGTCTAATGGAGAATATCATTAATTCCTGCCTGTTACACTGTTGTTTTGGAGAGTATAAAAAATGCACTGGCACAAGATAATTGTAAGAGTAACACATAACATAAAACAGTAAAAGCAATGAAAATTCAATGAGCGACATTGAACAATTTTGTTGGATTATTTAAGTTTGCTTCTGACTAAAAGTTCTTTAAGATTTTGATGCTTCTTGTAAGCTGTTGCTATTTTAATATCACCATCAGTATTTTTGTTGAGTTGTTTCATATGTTTTTTAACAATTTGGGCCGAAAGAGCACCTGTTTTTGAGAAGGGTACTATATACACCAGGTCGAATTTATTTTTACTTTTGTTCAAAGGGTCATACTTTGTAAATTTTTGAACGTTGAGGCCATGAGGTTCGAAAGTGCCTAGAGTGTCAATCCAACAATATTCCCTTTCAAGTCGCCATTGTTTGTTTAAAAGTTCATCACCAAGATCGGAAACCTGTTCAATTGGTAAAAGAGAAAAACATTCAATGGAAAATTCAGTTTTGCTGTGAAATTTAGATAGATGACTGTATAATGCATTTTCCTCATTGCAGCTAGTTATTGCAGCACGGTGACTATTGTTTCTGAATTTGAGTGATTTACCGGTTTCACCTACATATTGTTTTTCGCAAAGCTTACAAGTGTATAGATAAATTATATTTTCTGAGTTGCAATCCAAAGCTGAGTTGATTGAGTAGGTTTGTTCAAAAACTGATCCCGAGAAATTTTGACAATTTGGAACTAAATGACATGTCTGACATTGTCTAGAATTACAAGGTTTTGAGCCAGACGAGCTGGAAGTGGGCAATTGAAAATCAGCACCTAGTCTTTCCTCACTGTTCAAAATTCTCAATGTTTCATTCTTGATTTTGCGAAGCCAACGTTTTGAATAGTTACGTTTCGAAAGTGCCTTGAATAATATTTGACAAGCTGATTCAACATCATCTGGATATGAGCAAATTTGGAAAAATCGAAAAACTTGGGACTTGATTAGTCCTTTATAAGTGTGTTTTGGATGAAAAGAGAGCTTATGCAACAACTGATGAGTATCCGTTGGCTTGAAGAAAACTTTTGCTTCTAATGTGTTTTCTTTGCTCCTGAACAAAGTAGTATCCAAAAAATTAACTGAATCAGTACTAATTTCAGCTTTGAAGTTGATTGATGCCCTATGAGAATTGAAAATTTCGAGAAACTGATTAAATTTGGAAATGCCGTGTGGCCAAATGAGGAAAATGTCATCTAAATACCTATAATAGCAATCTGGTTGGAATGGACACTTTTGTAATGCTTGCTTTTCAAATTCAGCCATATAAATATCTGCATAATGAGGTGCATATTTCTGACCCATGGCTGTGCCTGAAACTTGTAGGAATGTCTTACCGTCAAATTCAAAGTCATTACATTTAAGTGAGATTTCCAATAATTCTATTATACCTTTGAATAGTTCATTGTTTTTCAGAGTCGGGAATGCATTTTTAATTGCTTGGATACCTTCTTCATGATTTATATTAGTATACATACTTTCAACATCTAAAGTGATTAGTAAAGAATTTGGATCTAGTTCAAACCCTCTCACTTTATCTAAAAAGTCATACGTGTTTTTTATATATGATGGATGCTTATTTGCTTGATCTTTTATATATGAATCAATATACATAGCTACTTTTTCAGATTCACTGCTGCAGTCAGAAACAATTGGGCGCCCTGGTGGCATTACATTTGGAATTGGCCAGGAGTCTTTGGGTTTATGAATTTTAGGTAGCATATAAAATCTTCTTTGACGAGGGTGTTCTGGTGGTAAAAGAAATTGGAATACTTTTTCAGAAAGGCATCCAGAATTGCGTAATCCTTTTAAAATTTTTGTAATTTTTTCTGAATTTTCTAGGTAAAGAGGAGTGTCAATTTCTCTGTAATGAGCTGGATTGTATAATTGACGAAAACCTTCATTAATATAATTTTGCTTATCCAAAATTACGACTGCACTACCTTTATCTGCTTTTTTGATTACCAAGTCTACGTTATTTTGTAAATCCTTTATAGTTTTATATTCAATTTTTGTTAGGTTTTTGGTTTCTGGTTGAATTTTCAAATTTTTAATTTCTTTAGATATTGCCGAAATGCAATCCAAAACAGGCTTGTCAATTATGGAACTGGGTGGAGTCCAGGTAGATTTTGGAGTGAATTTTGATCTATTTGTAAATGAATTTGGACGGTGAGAAAAATAATTTAGAAGTTTTAGTTTTCTACCAAAATCTTGCACAGCTTGTTCAATTGGATCCAATGTTATTTTGGGTGTGGGAACAAAAGTCAAACCACGATTAAGGAGAGCGATTTGTGTGTCCGAAAGTGTAAATTTGGAAAGGTTTACAACATTATTAGTCGTACTGGAGTTCGGTGGACTCTCAGAATGATTTAGTTTAAATGACTGAGCCAGCATTTCAACATTTCATTGGCCGTTTGTTCAGTCCAATGAATGTTATCTGGCTGTGTAGAGAACTTGATTGGATCCAATTGTTTAACAACTGTGAGATTGCTGAAACGTGAACTCATGTCATCCAAAGCCCTGTTAATCATATCCAAGTTGCGTTTCTCTACAGACGGAAGATTGTCTGAGTAGTTAATTTTTGGAATAAGAATTTTGGAGTGGGGGAAGATTCGGAAAGCACTGCTGAGCATATTCCTCAGCTCTGGAATTGAAGTAACACTTGGTTTGGAGCTTCGATTGTTCAGGCCTACACTTAAGATTAAGTTTTTGGGGGCATCAAATGATTTTTTACAGGCCGTGAACATCATTCTTAGATGGTTGAACAAAGCTCCAGGATAAGACACAACTTGGATATCACTGACAGGGGATTTGGTGATGCGAGAAAGGTTAGAAGAGCCGAGGACGACAGTGGAGGAGGTTAGTTTAGGAAGGGCCCAAAGAGTTTTGGGTCCTCTGATAGTAGAAGGAGAGACATGGAAAGTGGTGTTAGGAGAGTTTTTAGGAGAGACAAAGCGAGTGCGTTTGCCTTTAGGTAGAGAGGAGGGTGAGAGTTCAGGAGAAGAAGGAGAGCGCGGACGCCGTTTGGGCGTGGCACTAAGGCGGTTATCAGGAGAAGAGCGAGAGAGAGGTGGCCAATCATCAGATGATGATAGGCAAGGAGGGTTAGAGAGGGTATCAAGGAGTTGGAAGCGGTTAGAAGTGGAAGTGGAGGGAGGGGTGTTATTTGAAGATGGAGGTACAGAGCGAGAGGGTTTAGGCTTGTTAATAGGAGAGTTGGCACGTTTTAGGTCCATTAGGAGGCGGCCAAAGAAGTTAGAGCCTTGACCATGACGGTTAACACCCCAGTGGCTGTCAGGAACTGGATGGACAATGTGACACCCTTCAGGAAGACCCATCAGAGTGTCACGGAACAATTTGCAAGAATTAAACTTAACTTGAAGAAGTTGACGCATGATTCCATTTTTACTTTTATGCCAGAATGGGGACAGGCTAGGAATTTCACTAGCCAAACGTTTGGCCACTCCTGCATGGGGAGCCCTGAGGATCCGATTGGCTAGGTGTTGACAGTCATGGTACCGGGCTTTGTGATACTGATAGATGTGCTCAAGGCTAGGGAATCTCATACCACGATAGGATATATTACATGGGAAGAAATTACTAAGTGGGTGTTTGTGACCTTTTACCTCGCAAGTCTGAGGTTTTGATTGAGAGTTAGAATTTGGAATAGGGGAATTTGGAAGAGTAGAGGTTTTGAATTTCTGGATGGTGGAAGCCTGAAGTTTTTTGCCGAAATGAGATTTAGCCTGCTGAATGACGAGAGCTACCGAATTTGCAATGTCCGAATCTGATAAACCTAAAGAGGAAATGTGGGCCAAAAGGTTTTGAATTGAGCTCTCATAGTGTTCCACCAATTGTTTGGTCACGTTTTGTACCCAATTTTGATTAATTTTGGAGATTTTTTGTTTGATTAGAGGACCAGAACAAGCAGGTTTAATGAAGTCATCCAGGTGTTGTTGTTTTTTACTGAAAGCCTTGGTGACTTGGCCTTGAGACTGCTGGAGCATTAGTGACAGATGGTGAAAGCATTGAAGAAGAGTGTAAAAAGAACGGAAGTGAGGAGGTTTAGAAAGAGCCATGATACGTTTCAGCAATTAATTTTGAAAGTATTAAAGCCAGAACGTGATTGTTTTGGATGATAAAACCAAAAAAAAATAAAATTATGAAATATAAAAACAATTGTATAAAATGGAAACAAAACGTTTGAAGAAGCCTGAATGCAAAGATATGGTCAATAATCTGACCAGTATCTAAAACAAAACAAAATAATACAAAACAAAATAAAAGAGGTTACTCACAATGTACTCTGCCTGTAGAATGTATGTCTACTACCTATTTAGGCCATTGCTGTTTAATTCCCTGCTTCTCGTCCCCGCGCGTCTACCTTTTTACGGAAAAAAAGCAAACAAGAAAAATATGTAATATTATGGAAAGAAAAGCGATTTCTGACGCACAAAATTCAATACAGCACAACTTATCCTACTGACGAATGTGTATACATTATGTTCCAGAGTTTTGCACAAACTAGTATTTTAAATTAACAATTCACATTACAAACAAGGTTCTGAGATTCAATATGGAACTATGATATATTGTAGATGATCAAAGACGTAGGTTCCTTATCTCAGCATCGTTTGCATTCAGAGAATCATTGCAAATATCTCTGTACACAAGCGGTGGAGCGATAATTTCGAATAGGCATAGTTGATAATTTTGATCGATTGTGGATGAATTTGGAAATCAATTTCGAACGGTCCTTACTTTAAAGTTGGTGGAAAGTATAATTGTCTGCTATTATCATCATATGCATTCATATTTACCAGTTCGGTGATACGTTATGTAGCCTAGAAATCCATGTGATACACGTCAGATTTCGTAGAACTGTTTTAAATATTATTTTTTGATTAGTGAATAGCATTATACATGCCATTATTATGTATTGTCGTTATTGTATCCCCTGAAAGAAGGTCGGCGGATACTATGGATTTGCGATCGTTGCGCTGCCGCCAGTGCGTCCTCCGCAGACACTTCCTTGTGAGCGCTCTACAGGTCACATTTCTAGTCCGATTTTGATAATTTTTCATATAAATATATGCTATGGTTTAACTTGCAACACCTATCGATTTTCGTTGCCATAGCAACCAAAATGGCCGATTGGGGACACATTTTATGATGAAATCAGCCCATTCACACATGGCTTGTGAGCACTCTAGTGGTGGCAATTTTATAGGAATCGCCGCGATATTGGAGAGGAATGTTGGACAATGCTCATACACGAAACCTATTGTTTCTCACGTATTGAATAATAATAATTAGTTAAATACTTAACTTATGACAACAATGTGAACATCCGGTTTGAGGTTTGAGATGATTCCATTTCATGGTAATTTGAAAAAAAATCTTACTGAAAGTGTGCATACATGTCGAGCTGATGACTTTGTGCAAAATAGAATGCTATTATTGAATGAGTTAACATGAATTTCACTAGTTAAGTATATTATTGCCCACAATAAAAATAGTTGAGGTGAGAAACATTTATTATTGAACTAAACAAGGCAAAGCTTCTGTCCAATAGATTTGATAGCTGTAGTAATAACATTAATTAGTTAACATTGCTAACTTATTACAACAGGTAAGACATATTCGTTATCACTGAATGTGGATACAGAAATCAGGGTTGCCAATATCTCACTCCACGTCCCCTTTTACCGGCTAAACCGGACTTGCAAGGGACCCGGGGGCAATTTCCATGGAGGCAGCTTCGATCCGGGAGCGCACGCTCCCACGGATTTGTGGTCTCTCGCCCTGGGATGGTGCGACACAACCTCTGGCAGACCATCGGCATGTCTGGGGTTCTATCCCCACCGCAGTGCCGTCGTTGAGGCCGACCAGCAACACGCCCACGTTCGCGGGTCCTGTGCGCCACGCCCATGGCATTCCGGGCTTGCCACAACAGGCTACATTGCCATAACTGATGTATAATGTACTTTGTAGTTCTTATGATGTGATGCATGATGGGCGGATTCGTCTGGTAGGACTGCTTCCTGGTAATTACGATGCCCATCGTGACCATGCCACCGCGCGGGTCGCTTGCACCCTAGGTAGCGGGCGTCAAACGTTACATCATCAATGTTATGTATCTGAAAGAAAATTGAAACTTTTATTAGCGCTTCAAGGATGGGATATTAGAAAAATGAATCCATTTTGTGGTAGGCAGAGCAGAGTTCATGGTATGATGCTCAAAGGGTGGTTTTCACACGTAATAACAGGGAAATCAGCAGGAAATATTTGGATATAGTCTATTGAATCACTCTTCCGTGGTGGAATATAGCTGCTGTATATTCATGAATGGTGGAGCTGGGATTATCCGTTGCACTCGTCTTCTTACACACCGATATTCACAATATCTTCTGTAATTTAGTCCTATATATCCGTCTTCTATATTCACTATGATTGTCTTGATAATTTCATCGGAGTGTCCATTACTCGCTAGGATGTCAAACTCACAACTAACCAAAGGGGTAAGAGTGGTGTCTGGAATTTCCCGCCTGAACTCACGTTGTTGTGTGTGATCGGTTGATAATGACGTAATGTCTTGATCTGTGGGCATGATGTAGGTGGATGTTAGCTGCTTGGCATAGGCCAAAAAAAGTATTATGGTTCTGGTTATTGAGGTCCCCAGAAAAGTGATGCGACGACGTGATTGTCTTGAAATTGGCTGTTGATAAGTGATCTGGTTGAATTTGCCCTGTTTGGCCAGCCATACACCAAGTTTTGCAATGTCAAAGACACTCGAGACCATTTACTTGATCATTTTCTCCAAAAAATCGGTGTACGGGTGTCAATTTACTAAAAAAGAGAAATTCAAGTCTCAAAAAGTGATGCGCATGATTTTTTTTATATATCATGATTTGGAAATATAGTATCATATAAAAAACTGTCTGCTTCTCAGCAACATATTTCCAAGCTCCGAGAACCTCAGAATCCACCACAAAGCATAAATATATAGGGAGGCTTCTGAGGTCCTAGGCTGGCCCCAGACCTGTTGGCTTGGTCAGTCTACCCAACTGCGCCCCCTCTCTTCGGAAATTATGTATCCACCCCTGAGTATCCTCCGTGCTTATGATAGTGTAAACATTTTAACTGTAATGGTGATGCGTCATGGACAAAATAATTGTGTTTGAGTGATGCACGTTCACTGTTCCTGTTAAGACACCGACAGCTGTGTCAGCTTGGAAATAATACACAAATTCCACGGTAGTTTAATACTGTCACGTTGCAAAATATAAACGTTGGTGTGAATTCACTGTACAATGATCGGTTTCATACTTTCAGTTGTGCGATCACTGCTGCTATGGTATTTACTACTTAGTAGTCAGTTAATAATCTGTGAGCCTTTGAATATTGTACGGTCATTGTTGAAACTGTTATCTTGTTGAATATTATCACGTTATACGTGCTAATGTAAAATCCCATGAAACTTTATTCAATACTTCTACTGGTACGTTTTTACCAACGCACCTGTCACATCCATATAAGAGAGACTTCGGACATGTACGCAGGTCGGACCTGGTGTAAATGTACGGACGGAATCTACGAACGGCTCCAAGTACTTTATGAATAGGATTTATTAACGTAAATTCTTTTATGCACAACTTTTCCCTTCGCATCCTTCACGAAGGCTTTATAAATAACACTCCAGATTGTGAAACATCAACCTCATTACGCATATAATGCATCATTTTGTTGACTTCCTTATGTCTATATTCATTACAGCATAACTGATGTTTCTTAGCGTCGATTTTGTTTACTCTTACTCTTTATTTTTAAAGTTAACGCATGGAAGTTGGAATTGGACTTGAACTGTTGTTCTGTTTCTATCATGAATGAAGTCATTGTTCCTCAGATAATTCAATGTCCTGAATATTTCAGGCGATGTAAATTCCACAAATACCAGTAGGTCGATATGCACGGTTCATCATTTGACAGTCACTTAGAATCACTTATTTAAGTTGTCATATTTAAGTTGTCATATTTAAGTTGTCATACTTAAATATCATTATTTTTTTCCCCCACATATCCCCTTTTGATGTGAACTATTATTAATTTCGCTGCTTTTGGAGTGCAGTTTGCGCAAAAATCAAATCACTATCTGTTTAGAGCCATTTTCAGCCACAGAAATAATTTGTCCCATCGAAAATTATTCTGGAGTTATTTTTTGAAAATTTTCATCTAATGTTTTGTTCATAATGAGAGCCTGATGGAGTGAACTTATATAAATAATTCAAGAAGATAGAAACACGAATATTGGCACATTCAAATCATATAGTTCTCAGTAGTGACCTTGAATTTGACCTATAATGATCATGAAATGTCAAAACAGCAATTTTGTATTCTTTTGTTACCTTTCAAAGCCCTTTGCTAATTTTATGTACAAAGTTGCTGTGGTGCCGGAAAAACATCAGGTGCTCCAAATCAGGGATATCCTCCTTATTGTTGCGGGAGGTAGTATACTGTGTGCAGTTGCCGTGATAACAAGGTAAAATTGAGGGAGGGGGGGGGGGAGGAAATAGCTATTATGAAAACTGTACACATGGAAGCAGTCATGTGTAGTCATTAATTCCTGCCTGTTACACTGATGTATGCATGTGATTTGTACAGCATCGTATTCCAATATTGTATTTTCTCAATATTTTTCTGATATATTCATATGGTTTCTGAAGGTGTACACGGGAGTGCCAGACGAAAAAATACACAAGTGCAAGGAACAAACAAAAGAGGTCACACGAACCAGGCACACTGCAGGCAGACACGTGTGGGACAACAAGAACAACGGTCCTGGACTCAAGCATTACTGGAACTTTACCAGGGGACGATGTCCAGTCAAGACCTTGCTCAGGATTGATGTATGAAGACCTGGATGGTACAAAATTAGCACGCAATTCACTCCTCCGTGTGGGGCTATCTCTACTGGAGCGTGATGATAAGTATGACCAAGCTTTCGAAGATACAAGACCAGTATTCTCCAGGAAATTTTCAGTTTCAAAGGGAGGACAAACCATGATGACAGTGAATGATTCAAGAGAAGTGATGTCAGGCATGCTTGCTGAGATTCAAACAGTAGAGTACCTATGCACAAGTGAGAATGCAAGACCAACAACCGTTACCAATGTAATCATACATGAGGAAGTACAGGAAAGCAAGATATACATTAACATACAGGAACAAGCGGTTACCCATGATTACCTGGAAATGCGGTCTTGAACAAATGGTTCAGATGTCATTCAATGAGAGGGATAAGAATCAGAAAATATCTATGAACAAAACCATTTTCAATGAAAGCAAATATAAAGTACATGTATACATGAATGTGAATAAAAGTACATGTATATACCATTATGTGCATGTACAGACAAACCGAGACGTTTTAGTGTAAATTTCAATAATAACCAGGTTCACTGTAAATTTTGCAGTAGTAAATTGCGCCATGATATGTTTGCAAATATCTACACATAACACCATTCTCATTGCTGTTCTGGTCAAGTAAAATCCTTGCATCCCAGAGCGAAGTAATATTACCAGTTTACAATGCTGTTTGAAAGCCTCGTGTTTTTCGCTGATAGATGAATGTGTATGTCTGAATACAGCTTACGTATTATATCAAATTATATGTATCCAGATATACATTAAATTATGTATACATTAAATTATACACGTAGTGTAGACCGTCAGATAAATTAAATAATTTTGCCTAATTGAGTACATATAGGTGTGTTTCACCTTGCCGACCAATATAGGCAGTCAAGGTAGAATGGTTGGAGTATATACCGGAGCGTCTGGAAATGTATTAGAAGACAGGTGTCACCTTGCAGTGTGTACCTTGACTCCTGTGTGGGAAATGTAAAGGAGTCCGAAGTCATCATTTACTGTGAAGATAGAGTCAGTGTACTATCTTCACATTGATAGTTTGTCTCCCTGTATATGGGCATTCTGTTACCAGGATTGTTTATGTGATAAAACTGATGAACAACTCATCTGATTTTTGTGATCGACCATTTGTGAGCTTTAGAATTGAAGAATATAACACTGAAATATACCTTTTGTAATGATATTTTCCAATAGTTTTGCTTTTTATGCAAAAATTATATTTCTTCCCCATTTTGTCATTGAAATTCATTTTCATTTTCCTGTTTTTGAATAGTGTTAGGATACCAAATAAATTAGCCCCAGGGCAAAGATAGGGTATAGGACAATTTTGGTTTGCAGATGATATACGACCTTGAGACTTGTCAATCAATGTCATCATTGTGAACTTCAACGTCACTATTAGGTGTGGTGCATATGAATTTCTTTATGTTCATAATACAAATATATAAAGATACCAATTTACACATTTCAGTTGAGGATCGACCTCGAGATTTAGCCTTCAAGGTCGTGGAGTCAACTTCTAGGTCACCAAAAGATGTGCCATTTATGACTTCCTTCGTTTGGTGTTTGGTATCACACTTGTCTTTTCCTATGTGCTCATGATACGAACATAAATCTAGGAGCATTTTGTCTGTTGAGGCCAATGGATTAGTTCACAGAATTTTCCCGCCATGAGCTAATCTTCGGAAATCTCTAGTTTCAAATGGACCAATCATAGCTGCGCGCGTTGCCCCAGGCAACAAGTGTAACCACATACGGAAAAACCCAAAGTGTATGTAAACACATGCGGAACTCAGTAGACTCACGAATGTGGTTATAAATTTTGCGCGTGATATTTGTCGGCTGAAAAGTGCAATGTCGTGCGATTATTTTCAATAAACTCTAAAATAAAATCTAAAAAGCTCAGTAGCCTTTTGGCTTGTGATTAGGTACTTTTGTACTTGTCATATGTCTATTCATTTCCTATTCATTCATTTCATTGGTTTGTTTCGGATTTCTAAAGTATTTTCATTGGTTGTTGGGCAATTGTATACTAATTCCATCAGGTGTACAGTAGAAACAACTACGTTTAGCACACTGTCTGCCCCTGATGACGCCAGTGTGTCGTTTAATAAACTGTTTGGTCGGGCTTTGTTTCTATTGCAAAATGTATTTTACGTTTGTTGTTGGAATCATCAAAATTTGGCTATATTGGTGGTAGTAGATGGATGAACGTGGAATCAATACCCAGTATTAATTATTCCGAGCAAACAAAACAGGGTCCGTTTTCCAATCTTTAGATATTTACATCTAAACTTGAGATAGACTGTCTATTTGTGGTTAACACAGTCATAACGGCTGAGCGTTTGAAAGGTGTGGTGGATACTCGATCCAGATGATATCGAACTGATTACCATTGTTGACACTTTTGCTTCAAAATCTGCGCGCAGCAGTCATTAGTCGGCTGTCTAATCTTTTCGGGAACGCTCGGTAGAATTTGGCGAGAAATTCTATGAACTAGTCCATTTACACATTTCAGGTCAGGCGTCTGGGGTTTTGATTGAAAATTGTTTTCTACAAATAATCACCCGTGACAGCTATATACACCTACAATGCGAATGTCGTTGAGTAGACACTGTCCTTGGCCTTGGAAAATTCATATTCCAAGGCCAAATCCATAGACGAATTTTACAAAATCAGTGTGAGCGGTCAAATCCGAGTGATAATAAGGTATCAAAGTCAAAGCCATGTAAACATCACAGACACTCAGCCAGCTGAGTGTGAGATCAGGTGCTCCAGAAGAGTGAGCATTTCCTGCCCCGCATGCGACAACCATCCTAAGGGTGAGATGATGTATTCCATCACATGTGTGACAGGCTTGGCGTAACCTTCAATCAGATCATGGTAACGACCATAAAACTTCTTGAATGTCGACTTCAGTGTGGGCATTACATACACCTGTTTTAGCAGTTCGGACATCAGAACGTGTGCTCTGAGTATAAATCCCTGGTAAATAAATTGAATATAACAGGAAAATTGATAATAGGAAAATCAAAGACGTCACGTTTGTCGTATAATCTTGTACATAATTACCTACTGAATGAAAAGATTGTTTTTCCATTTTTAACCATCCCAGAATCAACAAAAACGTAAAGTGAATTATAACACAGGCACAAACACAATACTTAACCATCAGCGCGCCACGCTATTCAATATTTGGGTGGTAATACTAGTTGGATGTTACTTTGCACTCCATAAGGGCTCCTTACTGGCGCCTTTTGATGTTGAGCACACAGAAATACCAACGAACATACTTTTGTATGATACTGTTCGGAAAATGAAATTTTTTTTTTTTTTTTTTTTTTTCACAAATTTTATTGTTAAATCACAAATCAGGTACATATCGTCAATGAGAACATCATTAAACATGCGTACAGAAAAGAAGTAAAAAAGAACATGAGAGGAACAACCGAACAACCACTTACAACAAAAATTTTAAATACATTACAAAAGTCACACATACTGCATTCACAAACTGCGATGTCGGCGGCCAAACCCATATATGTACGCGCTTTATATCCAAGTTTTTTTTTCGTATGATGATATATCAAATTATATTCATGAGCTCCGACCATTTTTCAATACTGGACATTCTTAAGTTATTTTGTGCAACGTTTATCTCGATGCTTTTATGATACTTGATAAATCGTATTAAGTTACGAAGATTTATGTTCTGTTTTTTGCATTTACACACAAAAATGTATCTTTTAACCAATAGAATTAGGGAGTTTTCCAAAACGGCTTTAGATTGGTATACTCCTAAAATTATGTTTTTAACATTTATATAAGGGTGTAGATTAACGTCCGGAAATATCTCATTAGCTAAATCGATCCATAACTTCATAATTGATGGGCAATCGTGAAACATGTGTATTAAATCCTCTACTGTATCTGGACAATAAATGCAGAAAGGACTATCCCGAATTTTGTACTTGTGTAACATTACATTTGTAGGCAAGATGCGGTGAATAATTTTATATTGGAAGCATCTAATTTGCTCATTGATTGTGGTTTCCCTCGGCAGTGTTAATATGGATTTCCAGGCAGAATCTTCTACAGTAATGTGCAAATCATATTGCCATTTTTCTTTAAAACGCATTTCGGTTTTTGTACTTGATATAATTTGATTATATATATATTTTACAGCTTTCGTTTGTTTACATATATCACTGACAAGATATCCAGGTGCTTCTTGTGCCTGTTGTTGTGGTAACTCATATGCACTTATGCATAAAAAATTTAAAGTAACGGAAAATGAACTGTGGGTTCCTCAGAGCGTTGTTGTATGTATATTGGGAAAATGAGCGATTTTGTTAATGCCACTATTCCACACCGACCACGAATTCTGTTACAACACAGGTACGATAGCATTACGATTATTCGTGAGATTCTGCTGGAGTAACAGAAAATATTGCCAAGAATCAACTCCGATTTACAAGAATCAATTACGAATACTGCAAAAACGTTAGAAATAATTTAAGATGTGTATTCATGGGATTCGTGACAGTACTCGTATGCAATTCATGGTCTAGCCCCGAATTCCCGAACCACGAATGTCTTAAGAATACCTACGAATGTCTACAAATCTATTACGATTCAGTTACGAACCCTAAGAAGCCCAAGAATGAACTACGAATTGGTTACGAATTAACTACGATATTTTGGAATCAGGAGATCGTGTCCAAAATTTTGAACAGCCACGAATTCCACGAATTCCGGATCGCTCAAGAATTGCAAGAACGGACTACGAATAAATACGAATCAGTTGAGAAATTCACGAACTGTTTACGATTCAACTACGCATCCCAAAAATTTTCAAATCGTAGCGATTCGTGGGCTTCTTGGTCGGTGTGGAATAGGGGCATAACAACTCATCGAAAAGGGCCAGTATACCATTGTTGCTGGCCACCTAATTATATAATAATGCAATTTCCTTCACTGTATTTTTCTTGTACAGTAATGTATACTCTATATCGTCCGAGTATTACATGTAGGTTATATAACATATAAATAGCTGTAAATGTATGTATGTGTGCATTATGTATGTATTATCATGATTATGTATGCATATCAGTTGTTGATCACCACATCCAGATTTTGGAATAAAAAAGTGCTTTAAATTTATTGTTTTAAGCTTGATGAAAATCACTACATTTTTTAAGGTCTTCAAGATAAATATTGTGGTAATAGATTGATACTTACATCCATGAGTTTAACTTTTGTATCCCTTGTGTATCCCTTGTCTTATGGGAACCACTACCCGACTGGGCCCGGGAAGGGGGGGGGGCATTAAAGTTAAATGCCTCTCATTTGTAGGACTACTGTACTGTTTCAAAGAATATACTTATAATTCATTATCTATTTAGTATTTATTTAGTTTACAATAGCACATTAGTATCTGATACATGTGATAAAGTGTTAGACTCATACCAGTAATATTAACGCCAATTTTGACAAATTGTACAAAGTACTTCCGCTTTTGGGGAATAATTGATGCACGATGCACGAGTCACACTAATATGACGTTTAATAGGTATCCCGATCACGAGGACAATTCGTCAAGATTGAATTTGCTGGGCATTTAATCATATTACAGATCTGGCTCAAATTGTGTGATTAGTTCGTGAATGTTATTCCATTTAATGATGTATATAATGCTAATTATGCACAAGTCCTTTATAACACTCACCCCGATCAGATATGTCTTGCAATGTGTTGTATTGGAACACCTAATGTGCTCTTGGATTTGTACGAAGGCACTGGAGCATTAAACGCTACTACAATGTGATCGGAAAACGGATGCCAATCAGCGTTTGAGAGACATTGAAATGGTTGGAAAGAACTCAACCAAAATAGTCTGTAAGTATACTATCGAATGTGGTTATTATCGAAAATTGCTTCCTGGGCGATAACACATTTATTTGATCTCCATTATCTGAAGCTTTTGATATTGGACACTATCGTGCATCTAGGCATCCATATCAAAGTTGATGGGGGCGGGAGTTTTGGGGGTTATGTTATGAAAAATGAAAATTCTTATGAAAAATGGTGATATTCAAATTTCATTTCATCAACAATTGGACATGTTCACAAAGATGTACAACGCTGTTGACAAAGATAGCTTTGGTGAAAAAACCAGGGGGAATCACCAGTTGTCGGTGATTTAATCGGAGTGGTACCATAAACATGCAAAGTTTTTATCTTCCCAATCTGAATGACCCACTTTATAATATACGGTCCCACAAAATCCGTGATGAATGCCTGAGCTTTCACTACGCTCTGTCAACAGACTTTGTGTGGCTTGTGCTAACTGGATGGGTAGTCCCTGAAGACATCGAAGGATGTCGCAGAGAAATTCGTAGAGAGGCTGCTCTGGAACTTATTGACACATTCAACGAAACTGGAACAAACACAAAGTACCACGTGTACATAGCACATGCCCCCCTCACGTGGTGCCAAAGTTACCTGGCCTGTAAAGGTCAAAGTCAGCGCCTGCTAACTATACAGAGTCGAGAGATCCAGCAGTTCCTGGGAACTAAACTGGCAGACGTAAGGAACTCGGGCAAAGCATGGCTGGGATCTAGACGGAAGGACTACGGTGGAGGTTGGACGTGGGTGAACGAGAGTCTCACTGATTGTCAGCATCATGTCTGTAGGAGTCTGGCAGGTTTGGAATCCATTCATTTGATACATTTTGACAAGCCCATACTTGGGGATATAGGAAAATTTGTCTATATTGTTTGAAGTATTCAATAATTGAATTGTATTTGTCATGAATATGGAAGATTTCGAATTAGTACTGAACTAAGGCATTTCGGCATTTCCATTGCAATCCAATGATTTATCACTGATTTACATATCCTTAAAAAATTGAGTTACTATGTTTCCATTAAAGTAATGAGCATTTCACCAAAAAAATTTCATTAGTCTCATCGTAAACAAAATTTGATAATATCATTGATAGCAATAAAGTATATTCATTGAAAATTCAAAAATAACCGACGCATTATGGGCCTACCTAAGATAAATGTGTGGCATCAAATATCAAACGTATGTAGAGTTAGTATCTAATCGATCTTGCGAGAAGTTCGTTGTTTATTAACAACGGCTCACCCAAATAGGCATACATGAAAAGTGTCTTGTTTTCTATCGTACCCTAGTGATAATCGAAATACTGACAGTGATTCAACATAGTGAACACATAGGGATATTGTTTCTGTATATATTCACTATTTTTCAGCAAGAAACCCGTATTCTAACGTCTTCACAAAACCCGGCAATGCGACGGGAATTATATGGAACGGACATACGTCTGATATATACACCGGATGTACTGGTGCTAAAGGAAGTAACTATACCAAATATACTTCAATTTTAACCTTATCCTGAATCAAGAGTCATGACCTAATATCGTGTATATATCAATAGTCGGATAAAATATTTCTATAACTCTGTTTCAGGGTATAGTGCCAGTGATGAAATCGCTGCGACATGGTATGATGCTCAGTCTACGTGCAGTACCAGCGGCGGCAGACTCCGGACCAGGGATGAGTATGTCAGCGATTCGGACTCCCGCACATATTGGTTGGGGTTATTCTACAAACCTTGGATCTGGATCGGTAAACAGATGTCCCCATTTATTTAGAAGTGTATATCACCAAGTAGTATCTGTTCCTAATCTTTTCAGACTTCACTTACATGTATATCCGATGATTTCCCCAAGCCTTGTTTTTTTTCACCTCGAAAAAACGGTGCTGAATGTTTTTTCGAGGTGTTTTTTCGAATGTTTTTTTTTTTTTACGAAAATTACACAATCGTATATATTTTCTCAATGATCTTCCTGGTTGATGTGGCTGTTGAGAAAATAGATTATAATGATTATAAACTATATACATGTGTCAAACTAATGTTTTCATGGGCATGATGAGGGATTTGAAAAATATTTTACGGTACTGTCTAGTCTATTTCACGCCTCGTTGTTGTGATTTAGTGTCGATTTCATGATGGTCACTTGCAGGTGAAAAGGAGCATGAAGACCGTCCAGTAGTCTACTTTAGAAGCAATCTGACCTCCGCACGCGAAGATGACAAGGCATGTCTGAGTCTCAACCTGACCGACATGTCGTGGCATGCCGAGACTTGTGAGCGACCAACAGGTCTGGTTATTTGTCAAGGTAAAATCATTCTTTGAACCATCTCTGATCAGCCCATCTCTTGATCTCTGTTTGTTTGTTCTGATTATTTACTGGAATAGCGACTCAAATTCCGCATAAAATGCATCATTATATGGTTTCCATAAGTATATATTTATTATAGCATAACTGAGGTTTCCTAAATTCATGTAGGGTGGAAGGGTGGACTGTTGTTTTATTGCTATCATGGATGAAGTCATTGTTCCCCAGATAGTTCAATCTTTTGTTTATTTCAGGCGATGGAAACTTCACAAATACCAGTACGTCGATATGCATGGTTCATTATTGGACAATCACTCAGAATCACTTATTAAAGTTGTATTCATTCAAAGGTGCATACAAATTGAGACTGATTTTTATTATTATAAATAAGGTTGGAGTCATGAGGGAGACGGAAGTAAAGGTATGCGTGAATGTCTTGATCATGGTATATTCGGAAAAAAATACCATTGATCAGACATCAAATTATTTACATCATCAAGAAACACTCCTGAATCTGGTATTTCGAAAAGTATTAGCACTAGCATAATGCATAAACCAGATCTTGATAACGCGAACAACAAACCTAAAATATAACATATTATAAATGAAGACAAACTCGTCCAAATACTTACAGCCAAAGCCGCGCCTCCGGAGACACTTCCTTGTGAGCGCTCTACAGGTCACATTTCTAGTCCGATTTTGATAATTTTTCAAATGAACATATGCTATGGTAAGGGCGCAACACCTGTCGGTTTTCGTTGCCATAGCAACCAAAATGGCCGATTGGGGACACATTTTATGATGAAATCAGCCCATTCACACATGGCTTGTGAGCGCTCTAGTGGTGGCAATTTTATAGGAATAGCCGCGATATTGAAGGGAAAGTTGGACAATGCTCATACACGAAACCTATTGTTTCTCACATATTGAATAATAATAATTAGTTAAATACTTAACTTATGACAACAATGTGAATATCCAGTTTGAGATGATTCCATTTCATTGCAATTTGAAAAAAAATCTTACTGAAAGTGTGCATACATGTCGAGCTGATGACTTTGTGCAAAATAGAATGCTATTATTGAATGAGTTAACATGAATTTCACTAGTTAAGTATATTACTGCCCACAATAAAAATAGTTGAGGTGAGAAACATTTATTATTGAACTAAACAAGGCAAAGCTTTTGTCCAATAGATTTGATAGCTGTAGTAATAACATTAATTAGTTAACATTGCTAACTTATTACAACAGGTAAGACATATTCGTTATCACTGAATGTGGATACAGAAATCAGGGTTGCCAATATCTCACTTAATATTGAGATTAGGAATCAATTGTGGACATATATAAAATGATATATGCTGAATATTCTCGTGACATGGATTTTGAACTTTGGCCTAATTTTCAAGGTCACAGGACAAAATGGCTAATATCTCGCTTGTTATCGACTTTACAGCTTTGGAAACAATCGTGAACATATAGGAAATGATATTTGCTGAATATTGTCGTGACCTTGAATTTGAACTTTCACCTAATTTCCAAGGTCATAAGACAAAATGGCTAATATCTCACTTATTGTCGACTTTACAGCTCAGGGATCAAGTATACACATATAGGGAATGATGCATGCCGGATAGTTTGATGACCTTTAATTTCACCTTCGACCTTATATTCAAGGTCATAAAAAATTGCTATTTTACCTATTATGTTATTCAATTTATAGCTTAGCAATCAATTGTGGACAGATGGGGGATGACATACGTGTTTGTTGGATATTCTCATGACGTTGCATTTGACCAGTGTGACCTTATTTTCAAGGTCACGGGACAAAATGGCTAATATCTAAAATAGAAAACATATTTTGTCCGATAACATGTCTTAGCTTTTGGGCTAATTTTTATTGCTGAATTATTTCGAGGGTAATGTAATAAAGAGGGTGAGAGGAGTGGAGCGAGGTATTATAACCTTTTCCTTATGGTGATTTCGCCCAAAGATTGCGATAGGAGTTGATACTATTTTTGTTTTGGCCGCTTCTATTCGAAGCTTGTGCATTGCCGTCCTTCTCTCGATCCAATATACTGAAAGAATGGTCTTACGTCATCCCTTGCCCTCTTGCCTTGCCCTTGGTTTTGTAGGTCTTGTGATGTATGATGGCCGAATTCGTGTGGTAGGACTGTTACCTGGTAATCACGATGCCTGTTGTGACCATGCCATTGCGCAGGGTGCTTGCTCCCTAGGTAGCAGGCGTCAAACGTTACATCATCAATGTTAAATTAAAACTTTTATAATTTAGTGCTTCAAGGATCGGACATTCAAAAATTGAATACATTTTGTGGTACACAGAGCAACAGAGTTCATGGTATGATGCTCAAAGGGTGGTCTTCACACGTAATGACAGGGAAATTAGCAGGAAATATGTTGATATAGTCTATTGAATCACTCTCCCATGTTGGAATATAGCTACTGTATATTCATGAATGGCGGGGATGGGATTATCTGTTGCACTCGTCTTCTTACACACCAATAATCACAATATCTTCTGTAACTTAATCCATTTTATCTGTCCTCTCTATTCACTATGGTTATCTTAAAATTTCATCGGAGTATCCATTACTCGCTAGGATGTCAAACTCACAACTAACTAAAGGGGCAAGCGTGGTGTCTGGAATTTTCCGCCTAAAGACGCGGTGTTGTGACTTATCGGTTGATAATGACGTGATGTCATGATCCGTACGCATGATGTAGGTGAATGTTAGCTGCTTGGAATAGACCCAAAAAAGTATCATGGTTCTGGTTATTGAGGTTCCCGTAAAAGTGATGCGAAGACGTGATTTCCTTTTTTGCTAAAATTTGCGGCCGATGACTGATCCGGTCAAATAGGGCCCATTTGGTCAACCATTTTCCCCTCAAATTTGCTGTAGATAAGCGATCTGGTTGAATTTGCCCTGTTTGGCCAGCCATACACTAAGTTTTGTAATGTCAAAGACACTCGAGACTATTTTACTTGATCATTATCTCCCAAAAATCGGTGTTTTTTTTGAAAAAAAATTAGTGTTGCACGGGGTAAAACTGACACGCGTGCCTAACCAGAACCATAATACTTTTTTTTCCATAGTACATGTACATATATATAAAGGCGCTAGGGTTTGTGGTGTGTGTGTATTGATCATGTATGTATGGCACGTGCACGTTTAACATAGTCCGCTAAACAGTGAGGTAACGGAGAGTCAAAATTTAAAGGTCATTTCTTGAATATTATCTCTTCAAAATGACATTATTTTATAGAGTAAATGATCAGCATCCTAATACTGAAAAGAAAATAGTTTCTTCTACATATTCAATCAAAATCACACATATTTACTTAGAATGACATAAATTCTGGCATTTTTGCAAATTTTTTTGTCCATATTCACATCTTGCTTCATGTTTTCCGTGCGAATGGATACGGTGACCCCCTATTTTCTTTTCAGTTTTAGGATGCTGAACAGTTACTCTCTAAAATATGTTGATACAGGTAATCATTTTAGAAAACCTTTTGACCCCCTTCCCTCACTGTTTGGAGTGGACTACCTTAAGGGGGGTGGGGAGTTACGGGCCGACACAGTCATTATACAATATGACAATAGAAAATCATCACATTAGTTTGTTGGCTATTATGCAGTGATTCTTCTTTCACTTTTGATGAGCATTTTAAATGCGTTATGATTTGAAAATATAGTATCATATAAAAATTGTCTGCTTCTCAGCAACATATTTCCAAGCTCCGAGAGCCTCAGAATCCACCACAAAGCGTACATATATTGGGCGGGCTTCTGATGTCCTGGGCCGGCCCCAGACCTGTTGGCTAGGTCAGTCTACCCATCTGCGCCCCTCTCTCTGGAAATTCTGTATCCACCCCTGAGTATACTCCGTGCTTATGATAGTGTCACAGTTCTACCTGTAATGGTGATGCGCCAATGGACAAAATAATGTGGCTCTTGAAGCAACGAAGCTCAGAGGCGGTAGGTGACGCGGGTTCGATCCCCGTCACCGGCACAAAGTAGCTGGAGTTTTCATCCTGGCAATGCAAAGGTTTCTCCATTCGAATGTGCTTTCCAAATTCTAAATTGTCACCCGACGGGGGATGGGGAAGACAGGCAGAATTGCCTATCATCATGGACCGTCGTTAAACAAATCGGATTATTATTATTAATATTATTATAATTGTGTTCGAGTGATGCGCGTTCACTGTTCCTGTTGAGACACTGAATGCTGTGTCAGCTTGGAAATAATACACAAATTCCAGTGGTTTAATATTGTCACATTGCAAAAATATAAACGTTGATGTGAATTCACTGTGCAATCGGTTTCATACTTTCAGGTGCGCGATCACTGCTGCTAAGATATTAATTACTTGGTATTCAATTATCAATCTGTCAGCCTATGAATATTGTGAGATGTCATTGTCGAAACTGTTATCTTGTTGAATATTATCACGTTACACGTGCTAATGTAAAATCCCATAAAACTTCATTCATTTATACTTTTAGAGGGTACGATTTTACGAATGCACTGTCGCATCCATATACGAGCGACTTTGGACATGTACGACAGGCCGTACATGGCATAAATGTACGCACGCAATCCACGAACGGCTCCAAGTATGATCGCTCTATGAATAGGATTTATTTACGCGAATTCTTTTACGCACAACTTTTCCCTTCGTGTCCTTTACGAAGGCTTTATGAATAACCCTCCAGATTGTTCAGTGAAACACCAACCTCATTACGCATATAATGTATCATTTTTTTGACTTCCTTATGTCTATATTCACTATAGCATAACTGAAGTTCCTTAGCGTCGATTTTGTTCACTTTTACTCTTTATTTTTAAAGTTAACGCATGGAAGTTGGAATTGGACTTTTGAACAGTTGTTCTGCTTTTATCATGATTGAAGTCATTGTTCCTCAGATAATTCAATGTCTTGAATATTTCAGGCAATGTGAATTCCACAAATACCAGTAGGTCGATATGCACGGTTCATCATTGGACAGTCACTTAGAATCACTTATTTAAGTTGTCATATTTAAGTTGTCATACTTAAATATCATTATTTTTTCCCCATATATCCCCTTTTGAAGTGTACTATTATTAGTTTCGCTGCTTTTGGAGTGTCGTTTGTGCAAAAATCAAATCACTATCTGTTTAGAGCCACTTTCAGCCACAGAAATAATTTGTCCCATCAAAAATTATACTGGAGTTATTTTTTGAAAATTTTCATCTAATTTTTTCTTCATAATGAGAGCCTGATGGAGTGAACTTATATAAATAATTCAAGAAGATAGAAACACGAATATTGGCACATTCAAATCATATAGTTTTCAGTTTTTCAGTAGTGACCTTGAATTTGACCTATAATGATCATGAAATGTCAAAACAGCAATTTTGTATTCTCCTGTTGCCTTTCGTAGCCCTTTGCTAATTTTATGTACAAAGTTGCCGTGGTGCCGGAAGAACATCAGGTGCTCCAAATCAGGGATATCCTCCTTATTGCTGCGGGAGGTAGTATACTGTGTGCAGTTGCCATGATAACAAGGTAAGATTGCGGGAGGGTGGAGGAAATGGCTATTAGGAACACTGTACACATGGGAAAAGTCTAATGGAGAATATCATTAATTCCTGCCTGTTACACTGTTGTATGTATGTGAAACAGCATCGTGTTTCAATATTGTAATTCTGAATATTTTTCTGATATATTCATATGGTTTATGAAGGTGTGCACGAAAACGCCAGACGAAAAAAGACACAATTGCAAGGAAGCAACGAGAGATGTCACAAAAACCAGGCACATTGCAGCCAGACATATGTGGGACAACAAGAACAATGGTCCTGGACTCAAGCATTACTGGAACTTTACCAGGGGACGATGTCCAGGAACGACCTTGCTCAGGATTGATGTATGAAGATCTGGATGAGACAAAATTAGCACGCAATTCACTCCTTCGTGTGGGGCCATCTCTACCGGAGCGTGATGATACATATGACCAAGCTTTCGAAGATACAAGACCAGTATTCTCCAGGAAAATTTCAGTTTCTAAGGGTGGACAAACCATGATGACAGTAAACGATTCAAGAGAAGTGATGCCAGGCATGCTTGCTGAGACCCAAACAGTAGAGTACCTATGCACAAGTGAGAATGCAAGACCAACAACCGTTACCAATGTTATCATACATGAGAAAGAACAGGAAAGCAAGATATACATTAACATGCAGGAACAAGCGGTTGCCCAAGATTATCTGGAAATGGGGGCTCCAACAAATGTTTCAGATGTCATTGAACAAGAGGGATAAGAACCAGAGAATATATTTTCAATGAAAGCAAATATAAGGAAAAAAAATTCTTTGACAACAAACATGAAAATAGGCTGACACATAGCATGTCAAATACAGATGAAACTGTTTTGATGGATACCGAGGATGAAACTACGTGTCAAACACAACAAATATCGAAAACCAAACTGTTTTAATGGATGATGAGGCGAAAGTGACATGTAACGAGACATACCTCACAACAGTTTGAGAGACTTGGGATAAGTCTGCCATGATGAGTGTTTGACAACAAAGGGCACAATTGGCAAGGGCAGTGTGCTCCGAGTAACTCTCTTGATTCATTCTGAGTCGATGGAACAGTCGCATGTCAGAAAAGGCCACTGACCACGAACGTTATGCCTGGGGAATACATAGTTGTAAAGTACATGTATATCATTATGTGTATGTACAGACACACAGATTTAATGTAAATTTCAATAATACCCAGGTTCACTGTAAACTGTACAGTAGTAATTCGCGCCATGATGTGCTTGTAAATATCTACACATAACACCATATTCATTGCTATTCTGGTCTAGTTAAATCCTTGTATAACAGAACGAAGTAATAGCACCAGTTTACATTGGTATTTGAAAACCTCATGTGTTTCGCTGATGGATAAAATATGTATGTCTGAATACAGGTTACGTATTGTATCAAATGTTTTTGTGTATCCAGATATACATTGTATTATATAATACCTAACGTATTGAAGAGCATCAGATAAATAATATATTTTTGCCTGGTTGAGTACATATCGGGGTGTTTCACCTTGCCAACCAATATAGGCAGTCAATTTGAAATAGTTGGAGTACATGCCAGAGCATAGTGGAAGACAGGTGTCTCCTTGTAGTGTGTAAGTTGACTCCTGTGTGCAACACTGGGAAATGTGAAAGAGTCGGAAGTCATTATATATTGCGAAAATACAGTCATTATACTATATCACATTGATAGTTTGTCTTCCTGTATATGCTCATTTTGTTAACTGGATTGATTATCAATGTCATCATTGTCAACTTCAATGTCACCAATAGGTGTGCTGCATGTCGTTTACTTGTACAAACATAAGCTCTACATGTATCTACAAACATTCTGTCTGTAGATGCCAATTTATACATTTCCGGTGAGGATTGATCTCGTGATTTAGCCTTCAATGTGGTGGGTCAAGTTTAATCTCATCAAATGTTGTGCTATGACTAAGTGAACATAATACAAATAATTTTTACAATAAATTGTGGGTCCCTCAGAGCGTTGTTGTATGTATGTTGAAAAAAAGGAGCCATTTTGGTGAGAACTCATTGAAAAAGCCTAATAAATAATTGCTGCTAGCCACACATGTATATAAATTTATCTACTGTAGTTTACATGTAGAGTAATGTATAATCTATAATTTTCAAGTATTCCATGTATATATATTATATAATATACAGATGTATGTATATGTATGTTATATATGCATACCAGTTGTTATATACAAATTGTTAATCATCACATTCGGATCTGGTAATATAATAATGCTTTAACTTTATTGTTTTAAGCTTGATGAAAAGTCACTACATAAAGGTTTCCAAGAAAAAATATCTGTGAGTTTAACACTTGTGTATTCCTTGTAAAATGGGCATCACAACTTGACTGGTTCCAGGGAGGGGAGGGCGACATTACAGTTCCCCCGTCATCAAATTTGAGATTAATGCCTCTTATTTATGACACTATTATTTCAAAGAATAAACCTATAATTCATTATCTAATTATTGACTTGTTTAATCACATATTGGTCATTCCGAATCATGTGATACAGTGTTAAGAGGAATTATTATTGACACTAATTTTGACAACTTGTACACTGTGCTTCCGCTTTTGGGGAATACTTGATACATGATGCACGAGTTACACTAATAAAATGCTTACTTTATATCTTGAAAATTGCTTTTGCTAGGTACTCAATCATATTACAGATCTAGCTGTAAAATTACTGTAATATTAGTTCGTGAACGTAATTCCATATTAATCAATGTAAACAATGCTAAATATGCACACCACGGTGGCTAGGCGTTACACGTTATTCAGGGAGTGCCGCGTAAAATCATGAGTATTACGCGTTATTCGTGAGGAAATGACAGCCTCTGGTTGACCCCTAGCAGGAAATACATACAATTTCGCTAATTTTACCGTTTTGAAATGTCGGATTTGGGTTTGCACGGAACATTACACATTCACGGTTGTTGTTGAGAGTTTAAATTAAATAAATACCTTCGGCTGCACAATATCTGTCAATTTCGCTTCGACAGCCACTCTCCTCGGTTTGGGGGTTGAAAAATGTTATATATCAGCATTATTGTAGATAGAATGAGGGGTCTATGATATTGTAACGGTTTTGGGGCGTACCCAAAAGTTTCCCCTAGGTAATTCTATTAGTGTTTTGTGATATGATGGTTAAATAACCGTTTATTAAAATGTATATGTGTTCAAAGGTTCATTCGGTTCCTTATTGATAATATTTAAAAGGTTTTCCGTCTCGGAACTTGGTATATTTGTGATGTTGGTAAAGCCGGAGACGGAACCGGAACCGGAGACGGAGTCGGAACAATGGAGTACAAAAACATAATGACGTTATTTCCGGAAGGTCATGTGATCAGCCTCGTTTTCGGTTTAAAAGGTGACGTGTCAGCCACTGATTGGTTCACCGGAAAAGAAAGTAATACGGAGAAAAGGGAGATAAGACCACAGTCGGTTAAGACCAAGTTGTAACGACGTCTTAGGGTGATCCAAGAACCCAGATCACCAAGGAAGGAGACGGAGACGGAGGTGGAATTCAACGGAGCAACTACGGAGGCGGTACCGGACGGAGCAGTTGCAGAGACGGGAACGACGAAGCAGTTGCAGAGGCGGTACCGGACGACGGAGTAGCAGAAGCAGTACCTGACGGAGCGGTTGCGGTAACCGGAAGTGAGAACACTCCCGAGATTCTCCATTTCAGTTGCAGTCGCAGGTTGCGGTGAGGCGGAGCCAACCGGAGCAGTTTGCAGTGAGGCAGAACCTGGCAGAGCGGTTGCAGTATTCGGAAACGGCAACGTTCCCGGATTCTCTATTCCAGGTGCAGTCGCAGTTGCAGTAAGGCGGAAAACGACGGAGCTGTTGCAGTAAAGCGGTATCCCAACGGAGCAGTTGCAGTACCCGGAGACGGAAACGCCTCCGGATTCTTACTTTACAAGAGCAGTTGCAGATTGGCAGTCGGACATCGGTTAAGAGGTCCATTCCAGACCACGCTACCAACCTTCAGAGACTTCTAGCCGGAGTTCAACCGCACAGCAGTAGCAGTTTCCCGGAGTTTTACCGTTTCAGCTCCGGTTAAATAACAACTCACCCACCTCCCTAGAAAACCGGTTTATCAAGACGTCACAGAAGGGTGAAGAACCCGTTACAATATTGATAGTATGGGCTTCACATGTGCCTGCCTTCAAAATGTTTCACAATGGTCGCAAGCGCCACGAATCTAGGTTGAATGTGTCATTTGTTTATTCGCTATACTTTACGCGATTTGCGTGAGGTCATTACGCGTATGTGCATGAGTAAATATTTTGATGAGGTTGAGATATTTCTTTTTTTTAATGCGAATTTTTATCCAGTTTTACTGCTCAATTGATGAGATAAATTCAAGTTCAAGAGATAATGTTTTCACTTGGTGAGCTTTGTGTAAAAGACACGAAAAGATCTTAGTATTGTCAATTTCAGATTTATGAAGATTGGGAGGAACATATGGAGGATAATGATAAATGAAAAGTATCGTCAGTACTTGGAACATGTGCAGCCTCAAATCATACTTCAAAAATATCTATGTATGAATTGCCACCTCTACCATCCCCGACAACGCTCATATGTTTCCTCATGCTGTATAAAACGCGTGTGTGGATTTTCTCCCTCAGGCTGATACGCGTAAACCATAAAAAGCTTCTCATTCAATAAAATACTCGATAAAAACAACTGGTTGCATGGTGTAACAATAAAGAAAGATTTCTGTGAGCATTCTATGATTTACCCACATGCACTTTGTTGGTTTCAATTGATAGCCGATGATACTTCACAAACGAGTCGCAAGCGTGCGGGTGTTGTCACGAACTGTGTGTCCATTTTCGTAAATATAACGATGTATGCAAGTAATTAATAGTATCATACGTGATGTTTGCTCATTGGGATGTTTCGTGGAAACAAAATTATAGGAAGAAATTGAACTTTTTCACGACCTCACATCATTCGAAGTGGGGACCTATGTCGTTTCCTGTGCAGTTTCCTCACGAATAACGCATAATACTCACGATTTACGCGTCATTTACAACACTCACCCCGATCAGATGTTGCTTGTAATGGGTTGTGGAGTAGGTCTTGGTTTCTGTGCTGTTCGGAGAATTGGACAACTACTGCTTTGTGAAAAAAAAACGGATGCCGTCAGTGTCTGAGGGACATTTGAAATGGTTCGAAAGAACTTAACCAAAATTCTCTGTAAGTATAATAGCGATTGTGGTTAATGTCAAAATAGGTGTCAAAAAAATTATCTGAATTTTTGATTGATATTAGATGCTCTGATGCATTTAGGCGTCCATTTCATAGATGAAGGGGCGGGGTTTTTTTTGGGACTCAAGCTCTCCATATGAAAAAAATGATATCCAAATTTCATATCTCTACCAGAATATTCAACAATTGGACATGTTTACAAAGATATATAACGCTCCTTTTATAACCTACAATCTCACAAAATTTGTGATGAGTGCTTGTCTTTTCACATTTGCTCTGTCAAAAGACTTGGTGTGGCTTGTGCTGACTGGACGAGTAGTCAGTGAAACCATTGAAATATGTCGTGGAAAAAGCCCTCGAGATGCTACTCTGGAACTTTTTGATAAGTTCAACGAAACTGGAACAAACACAATGTACAACGTGTACAAAGCACATGACCCCCTCACGTGGTGTCAAAGTTACCAGGCCTGTATAAGTCAAGGCCAGCGCCTGCTGACTATAGAGCGTCAAGAGATCCAGCATTTCCTGGGGACTAGGCTGGCAGGCCCGAGGAACTCGGGGAAAGCATGGCTGGGATCTAGACGGAAGGACTATGGTGAAGGATGGACGTGGGTGAACGAGAGTCTCACCGATTGTCAACAACATATCTGTAGACAGCTGACAGGTTTGAAATCCATTCATTTGATAACTTTTGAAAAGTCCATTCGTGTGGCTATAGAATATTTCTATATAATATTATTTGAAACATTCAATACTTGAATTCTATTTGTCGGCATTAGCGTCCATCCATATTTTTATCTTTAAAGTTTACGGGTTATCTTTTTTGAAATTTTGCACAAAAATGTCTAAAAATATTTTGAAAAGAGGGTATTTTTTGTTTTTTGAATTTCGCATTTTTTTTTTGAAGTGGCGGCCATTTTTAACGCCATTTTCTCAAAAACTGTTCAGACAGTTTTGAAATCTTTGCTTCAATACCTCTGTGGTGTGTATAAGTTTCGGAGCCTTTTCCATTTTCTGCTCGTCGCAGCCTTTTTCATTTTCTCGACTGGTCCCAAGTGGGACTTTCCCATGTTAAATCCTCCTATGCTTTATATTGGCACACATCATGCCTAATATCTCACTCAATATTGAGATTAGAGACTAGGAACCAATTGTGGACACATAGGAAAAGACATATGGTGATAATGGTCATGACCTTGAATTTGACTTTTGACCTCGTTTTCCAGGTCATAGCACAAAATGGCTAATATCTTGTTTATTGTCGACCTAATATCAATTTGTGAATCTAGTGCTGAATCTTGAGCTTGTGAATCAATTGCTGACATATAGGAAATGATAAATGCTGAATATTGTCATGACCTTGAATTTGACCTTTGACCTCATTTTCAAGGTCAGAGTACAAAATGTCTCGCTTATTATCGATTTTACAGCTTAAGACCCAATAGTGAGCTTAAATGAAATGATAATTTATATGCTGAATATTCTCATGACATTGAACTTGACCTTTGAACTTATTTTCAAGGTCAGAGCACCTGACATCGCTTATAGGGCACCGAAGTCTCGTTCCACATGTGTCCAAAAATTACACATTCATGACGCAATTATGTACTTCCGGGGACAAGGCTTGCCACGTTGTCACTTTTGCTGATTTAGCTTGAATTCACAAATACCGTACAACAAAATTTTCGGAGATATATTCCTAGCTCATTCTTGAATGTAATGAAAGTACTCCGAGTTATTTACTTACACAATTTACACAAAATCAGGTGTATTTTTCAAACTGAAAATGCGCCCTGTTCAAGTCATGTTTGAGAGTGCATTTCTGAGGCACAAATTCGATTATAACACAAATATTTGTTATTTTAAACTTGAAATAGGACAAAATATGTCTCTCCTCTTGTGTAGTTCCTCGAAACACGAAAAGAAAATATATGTTCGACTCAATTTAAAAGCCTTGGAACATTTTCCGCCGTAAAGATCGCGGCTCAAATGCCCAGAAACATGGATTATTCAAGCTCTTCAATCGGTAGGAAATATTCGAGGAATAATACATTCATCGATCTGATAGCGGTTGTAATGTGTCAATAATGGTAATATAAAATTCCGATGAATTTCCGTTGATTTACGTTGATATTATTTGGAACTGAACAATTACAATATTCACAATTTTTCAGAAAATTTGGCGGGGAAGTTGTGTGTCTCCAAAATGACGAAATAACGCAAAAGAACGTGACGTTTTAAATATGACTCCTGTGCCCTATTACCTACTTTGCAGCTTTGCAGGAATCAATTCTGAACATATAGGAAATGATGTATACCAAATACTCTGAAGAACTTGAATTTGACCATTGACCTCATTATCAAGGTCAAAGCACAAATTGATTATTATTTTGCTTATTATCATGAGTGCATAGCTATTGGTTATTATGAACGTAGAGCAATTGATACGCTGAATATTGTCATGATCTTGAACTTGACCTTTGACCTCATTTTCAAGGCCAGAACTCAGAATGGCTAATAACCCCGCTTATTGTTGACTTTACAGCTCTGGAATCAATTGTGAACGCATAGGAAATGATATATGCTGAATATTGTAATGACCTTGAACTTGACCTTTGATTTATTTTCAAGGTCAGAGCACAAAAGGACAAATATCTTGTTTATTATCGATTTTACGGTTAGGTAATAGATTGTGTACATATAGGAAATGATATAAGCTGAATATTCTCATGTCCTTGAACTTGACCTTCGATCTTATTTTCAAGGTCGAAGCACAAAATAACTAATCTCCTTTGTTATCAACTTTATGCCTCAGGAATCAATTGTGACCTCATGAAATAATATATAGTGAATATTGTTGTGACCTTGAATTTGACCTTTTACCTCATTTCTCCTTCATAATGGGAGCTGTAAACTCCTATAACATTTCAAGATAGATATTAAATAATGGCAGTATCAAATGAGAAATCATCTATTGTACATTTATTGGTGACCATAAAATGAGAAATCATCTATTGTACATTTATTGGTGACCATAAATTTAACTTTTAATGACCTTGAGAGGTCAATGCGGCAATTTTGATGAAAAAAGTTTTAGTTTAACACTAAATATTTCTCCGGTAATTTATCCAGCTCTCGGGTTAATTTTTAATTAGTCTCATCATAAACAATCAGATAATGTCATTTAGTTATAAAGTATATATCCATTGAAAGCTCAGAAATAACCGACACATTTTGGGCCTACTTAAGATAAATATGTGTAGCATCAAATGTCGAACGTATGTAGAGTTAGTATCTAATCAATCCTGCGAGAAGTTAGCTGTTTATCATCAACCACTCACCCCCAATAGGAATACATAAAAAATTCCTTATTTTCTATCTCACCCTCATTGTGAATGAAAATACTCACATGAACTCAGCATGGTGAACATCAAGGACATTTTTACTTACCTTCTGTACAGTTATGTACTGTAGTTATGTACCCTCTGTACAGTTATGGGTTTCTTTTCAGCAAGTAACCCATATTCGAACGTCTTCCTGAAACCTGGCAATGCGGCGCAAATTATATCGAACGAAAATTTGCCCATTGTATACACCGGATGTACTGATGCTGAAGGAGGTAATTTATATGAACTATAGATCAATATCAAACCTTGTCCTGATCAAAATTCATGACAAAATATTTTTTTGTAACTCTGTTCAGGGTCCAATAACATCGATGACATCAGTACGACGTGGTATGATGCGCAGTCTAAGTGCAGTGACGGAGGCGGCAGACTCCGGACCATGGATGAGTATGTCAGCGACTCGGACTCCCACACATATTGGTTGGGGTTATTCTACAAGCCGTGGATCTGGATCGGTAAACACTCATTTATCCTCATATTTCTAGAAGCGCACATCATAAATAAGTGTTTGTTCCTAATCATTTCAGACTTAACCTGCATAGATATCAAATGATATTAATCAATCGTTGTTTTTTTTTCACTTCAAAAACCAGTGCTGAATGTATCCCAGTTGCTGTAATTAATGAAAATAACACAAAAGTATATTTTTTCAATGATCTTCCTGAATGAAGTGGCTGTTGGGAAAATAGGCGTTTATATGGAAAAATTATATACAGTCATTCAGGTAGTTGCGTGATACCCTAAATGTTTTTTTTTTCTATTTTTTCATTCTCGTAGGGCCTTGAAAATGAGGTCAAAGGTCGATTTCATGGTCATGGCAAAGTTCAGCATACATCATTTTTTACGTGTAAAGTCGATATTAAGTGAGATATTAGTCATTTTGTCATATGACCTTGAAATTTAGGTCAGAGACAAGTGTGATACCAAACACCAAACAATCCGCAAGACTAAACTCAAAATCCAGGGACAAAATTAAATAATCGGTGTAATTATGTTAGTTATGTCAAATTCAATGTCACAAGAATAATCTGTATATATCATTTCCTATATGTTCATAATTGATTCCTTAACTGTAAAATCGATAATAAGCGAGATATATTCATTATGTCATGTGACCTTGAAAATTAGGTCAAAGGTCAAACTCAAGGCCACGATAATATTAAGAATTTATCATTTCCTATATGTTGACATTTGATTCCTAAGCTGTAAAAACGATAATAAGCGAGATATTAGCCATTTTGTCCTGTGACCTTGAAAATGAGGACAAAGGTCAAAGTCAAGGTCATGAGATTATTCAGCATATATCATTGTCTATATGTCCACAATTGATTTCTAATCTCTAATCTCAATATTAATTGAGATATTTGAAAAAATGTTCCCCATTATGAAGCATAGAGAAATTACCATGGGAAAGTCCCATTTGGGCTGATTTCGAGCCCAAACTAGCGCATTTCGATGCGTCAATAAAAGAAGTTACTGAACAGATTTTGAGAAAACTGTCAAAGTCCAAAAATTGTCTAAAATGGCCGTCATTCTGAAAAAAATAGGTCAAAGATCAAATTCAAGGTCGCAAGAATATTCAGCATATATTATTTCCTATATGTCAACAATTATAATGATCTATATTCTATAATTTCAATATTAAGTGAGATATTTGGAAAAATGTGTCCCATGATAAAGCATAGGAGATTTCAACATGGGAAAGTCCCATTTTGGCCGAGTTTGGGCCAAAATGGCCCACTTTGATCGATTCAAGGGCAACGAAACTTATACACTTCACAGGGGTACATATGAGCAGCGTTATGCATCAATAAGAAAAAGTTATTGAACAGGTTTTGAGAAAATAACCGTCAAAGTCCGAAATGGCCGTCATTCTGAAAAAGAAATAGGTGAAAGATCAAATTCAAGGTCGCAAGAATATTGAGCATATATTATTTTCTGTATGTCCACTATTATAATAATCTATATTCTATGATGTCAATATTAGGTGAAATATTTGGGAAAAAAATGTGTCCCATTATAGAGCATAGGAGAAATTTAACATGGGAAAGTCCCATTCAGGCCCAGTTTGGATCAATAAGAAAAAGTTTTGAGAAAATGACTGCCTAAATTAAAAAATTGGCCAGTTTCCGTCAAAAATGGCTGTCTTTTTGTGAGAAAAAATGCTAAAATAAAAAAAAATAAAAAAATAACTCAATCTTGAAATATTTTTAGGCATTCTTGTGCAAAATTTCAGAAAGATTTGACTGTAAACTTCAAAGATAAAAAAATTGACGGACGGTGGACACAACGCCATGGCAATAGGTTATCTGACCATAGGTCCGGTAACGTAAAATAGGGCCCTCTATGAAACATGCTCTATGATGTGACCTGCAGGTGACACCGAGCACGAAGACCGTCCAGTAATCTATTTCGAAAGCAACCTGCCATCTGCACGCGACGATGACAAGGCATGTCTGAGTCTCAACCTGACCGACATGTCATGGCATGCAGAGATTTGTGAGCGATCAACACCTCTAGTTATCTGTGAAGGTAAATTATTCTTTGAACACAGCCCATCTCATGATCTGTGTGTGTTTGTTCTGATTGCTCACTGAAATACCAACCCCATACCCATATAAAGTATCATCATTATGTCTACATTTATCATAGCATAACTGAAGTTTCTTAGGCTAAGCGTCGATTTTTGTTACTCTTACTCCTTATTCTTTAAGTTAATGCATGGAGGGTGGAATTGGACTTGACTGTTATTATCATGAATGAAGTCATTGTTTCCCAGATAATTCAATGTCTTGGTTTTTTCAGGCGATGTAAATTCCACAAATACCAGTAGGTCGATATGCATGGTTCATTATTGGACATTAATTAAGATTCACTTATTCAAGTTGTATTCAAAGTCTTACATTCAAAGGTACATATATATAAAAACATGCGAATGTGTTCTCCGCAAAAAGATATCGGTCGAGTTTAGTCTGGCGGATGGAATCAGGATGCATGAGTCCGAAGAACGAGTAGCTACGAGTGTATTCTGTGTTCATCCACCAGACCAAACGAGACCGATATTTTTTTTCGGAAAACATACGAGCGTGGTTTTTATTTTATCACACACAACTGTTCAGACATAATGCTAGATCTTCACGTAATCCGCAGTAAAAATGTAGTTTTGGCCCGATGTGGCTCAGCGAGTAATACAGAACAATTTGAAGTAGGGTGATACAGAAAAAGATATCACACTTTTTTGAGTATTGTTGCATTATACTTAATATTGTGTGATAAAAGTTGATAAATGAGTGAGTGTTTTGATCATGACGTAAACGGGAGAGAATACCCTTGACCATACATAAAATTATTTCAAAAATATTCTTGTCAAAAACAATGACTCTCCCGGTTATTTTCTTGAAATCTGTTGATAAAATTTCGTCTAATTTTGTCTTCATAATGAGAGCTTGGTGGAGTAAACTTATAGAATTCTTCAAGAAAAACACACACGAATATTGGCTAATTAAAATGGGAAACCATAAATGGTGGTTTCAGTGGTGACCTTGAATTTGACCTGCTATGATCTTTGAAGATCAAAACAGCAACTACATATTCTCCGGTAGCCTTTCCTAGCCCTGGGCTAATTTTATGTACAAAGTTGCTGTGGAGCTGAACAGACATCTGGTGCTCCAAATCAGGGTTATCCTCCTTATTGCTGCCGGAAGTAGTATACTGTGTGTACTTGCCATGATAACGAGGTAAGATTGGGGTAGGCTAGGGGAAATGAATATTATGAACACTGTACACTTGGGCAAAGTTTGAAGGACACTATTATTATTAATTCTAGTCTGTTACACTGTTGTATGCTTGTGAAGCAGCATGGTGTTTTAAAATTGCATATCGTACACATTTTCAATATTTTTCCGATATATTCATATGGTTTCTGAAGGTGTGCCCGGAAGTGCCAGACGAAAAAATACCCAATTGGATGGAAGGAACAAAAGATGTCACACAAGCCAGGCACATTGCAGCCAGACACATGTGGGACAACAAGAACAATGGTCCTGGACTCAATCATTACTGGAACTTTACCAGGGGACGATGTCCAGGCACGACCTTGCTCAGGATTGATGTATGGAGACCTGGATGAGACAAAATTAGCACGCAATTCACTCCTTCGTGTGGGGCCATCTCTACCGGAGCGTGATGATACGTATGACCAAGCTTTCGAAGATACAAGACCAGTATTCTCCAGGAAATTTCAGTTTCAAACGGTGGACAAACAATGATGACAGTAAATGATTCAAGAGAAGTGATGCCAGGCATGCTTGCTGAGACCCAAACAGTAGAGTACCTATGCACAAGTGAGAATGCAAGACCAACAACCGTTACCAATGTAATCATACATGAGGAAGAACAGGAAAGCAAGATATACATTAACATGCAGGAACAAGCGGTTGGCCATAATTACCCGGAATAGAGGGCTTCAACAAATTCTTCAGATGTCATTAAACAAGAGAGATAAGAACCAGGAAGTATCTCTGAAAACAACCATTTTCAATGAGAGCAAATACAAGGAAAAAACTTCCTTTGACAACAGACATGAAAACAGGCTGACACATAGCATGTCATACACAGACTAAACTGTTTTAATGAATACCGAGGATGACACGACGTGTCAAACACAACAAATATTGAAGAACAAACTGTTTTAATGGATGACGAGTCGAAAGTGACATGTAACGAGACATACATCACAACGTTTGAGAGACTTAGGATAAGTCTGCCATGATGAGTATCTGACAACAAAGGGCACAAGTGTCAATAATAGTGTGCTCCAAGTAACTCACTTAATTCCTTCTCAGTCGTTGGAACTGTTAGGTCGGAAAAAGACACTGCCCACGAACGTTATGCTTGGGGAATACATACTTGTAAAGTGATGTATATATCATTATGTGCATGTACAGACAAACAGAGATGTTTTAGTGTAAATTTCAATAATAACCAGGTTCACTGTAAATTTTACAGTAGTAAATTGCGCCATGATATGTTTGCAAATATCTTCACATAACACCATTCTCATTGCTGTTCTGGTCAAGTAAAATCCTTGCATCCCAGAACGAAGTAATATTACCAGTTTACAACGCTGTTTGAAAGCCTCGTGTTCTTCGCTGATAGATGAATGTGTATGTCTGAATACAGCTTACGTATTATATCAAATTATATGTATCCAGATATACATTAAATTATGTATACATTAAATTATACACGTAGTGTAGACCTTCAGATAAATTAAATAATTTTGCCTAATTGAGTACATATAGGTGTGTTTCACCTTGCCGACCAATATAGGCAGTCAAGGTAGAATGGTTGGAGTATATACCGGAGCGTCTGGAAATGTATTAGAAGACAGGTGTCACCTTGCAGTGTGTACCTTGACTCCTGTGTGGGAAATGTAAAGGAGTCCGAAGTCATCATTTACTGTGAAGATAGAGTCAATGTACTATCTTCACATTGATAGTTTGTCTCCCTGTATATGGGCATTCTGTTACCAGGATTGTTTATGTGATAAAACTGATGAACAACTCATCTGATTTTTGTGATCGACCATTTGTGAGCTTTAGAATTGAAGAATATAACACTGAAATATACCTTTTGTAATGATATTTTCCAATAGTTTTGCTTTTTATGCAAAAATTATATTTCTTCCCCATTTTGTCATTGAAATTCATTTTCATTTTCCTGTTTTTGAATAGTGTTAGGATACCAAATAAATTATCCCCAGGGCAAAGATAGGGTATAGGACAATTTTGGTTTGCAGATGATATACGACCTTGAGACTTGTCAATCAATGTCATCATTGTGAACTTCAACGTCACTATTAGGTGTGGTGCATATGAATTTCTTTATGTTCATAATACAAATATATAAAGATACCAATTTACACATTTCAGTTGAGGATCGACCTCGAGATTTAGCCTTCAAGGTCGTGGAGTCAACTTCTAGGTCACCAAAAGATGTGCCATTTATGACTTCCTTCGTTTGGTGTTTGGTATCACACTTGTCTTTTCCTATGTGCTCATGATACGAACATAAATCTAGGAGCATTTTGTCTGTTGAGGCCAATGGATTAGTTCACAGAATTTTCCCGCCATGAGCTAATCTTCGGAAATCTCTAGTTTCAAATGGACCAATCATAGCTGCGCGCGTTGCCCCAGGCAACAAGTGTAACCACATACGGAAAAACCCAAAGTGTATGTAAACACATGCGGAACTCAGTAGACTCACGAATGTGGTTATAAATTTTGCGCGTGATATTTGTCGGCTGAAAAGTGCAATGTCGTGCGATTATTTTCAATAAACTCTAAAATAAAATCTAAAAAGCTCAGTAGCCTTTTGGCTTGTGATTAGGTACTTTTGTACTTGTCATATGTCTATTCATTTCCTATTCATTCATTTCATTGGTTTGTTTCGGATTTCTAAAGTATTTTCATTGGTTGTTGGGCAATTGTATACTAATTCCATCAGGTGTACAGTAGAAACAACTACGTTTAGCACACTGTCTGCCCCTGATGACGCCAGTGTGTCTTTTAATAAACTGTTTGGTCGGGCTTTGTTTCTATTGCAAAATGTATTTTACGTTTGTTGTTGGAATCATCAAAATTTGGCTATATTGGTGGTAGTAGATGGATGAACGTGGAATCAATACCCAGTATTAATTATTCCGAGCAAACAAAACAGGGTCCGTTTTCCAATCTTTAGATATTTACATCTAAACTTGAGATATAACAAAATAAAGACGTGTAGACTGTCTATTTGTGGTTAACACAGTCATAACGGCTGAGCGTTTGAAAGGTGTGGTGGATACTCGATCCAGATGATATCGAACTGATTACCATTGTTGACACTTTTGCTTCAAAATCTGCGCGCAGCAGTCGTTAGTCGGCTGTCTAATCTTTTCGGGAACGCTCGGTAGAATTTGGCGAGAAATTCTATGAACTAGTCCATTTACACATTTCAGGTCAGGCGTCTGGGGTTTTGATTGAAAATTGTTTTCTACAAATAATCACCCGTGACAGCTATATACACCTACAATGCGAATGTCGTTGAGTAGACACTGTCCTTGGCCTTGGAAAATTCATATTCCAAGGCCAAATCCATAGACGAATTTTACAAAATCAGTGTGAGCGGTCAAATCCGAGTGATAATAAGGTATCAAAGTCAAAGCCATGTAAACATCACAGACACTCAGCCAGCTGAGTGTGAGATCAGGTGCTCCAGAAGAGTGAGCATTTCCTGCCCCGCATGCGACAACCATCCTAAGGGTGAGATGATGTATTCCATCACATGTGTGACAGGCTTGGCGTAACCTTCAATCAGATCATGGTGACGACCATAAAACTTCTTGAATGTCGACTTCAGTGTGGGCATTACATGCACCTGTTTTAGCAGTTCGGACATCAGAACGTGTGCTCTGAGTATAAATCCCTGGTAAATAAATTGAATATAACAGGAAAATTGATAATAGGAAAATCAAAGACGTCACGTTTGTCGTATAATCTTGTACATAATTACCTACTGAATGAAAAGATTGTTTTTCCATTTTTAACCATCCCAGAATCAACAAAAACGTAAAGTGAATTATAACACAGGCACAAACACAATACTTAACCATCAGCGCGCCACGCTATTCAATATTTGGGTGGTAATACTAGTTGGATGTTACTTTGCACTCCATAAGGGCTCCTTACTGGCGCGTTTTGATGTTGAGCACACAGAAATACCAACGAACATACTTTTGTATGATACTGTTCGGAAAATGAACTGTGGGTTCCTCAGAGCGTTGTTGTATGTATATTGGGAAAATGAGCGATTTTGTTAATGCCACTATTCCACACCGACCACGAATTCTGTTACAACACAGGTACGATAGCATTACGATTATTCGTGAGATTCTGCTGGAGTAACAGAAAATATTGCCAAGAATCAACTCCGATTTACAAGAATCAATTACGAATACTGCAAAAACGTTAGAAATAATTTAAGATGTGTATTCATGGGATTCGTGACAGTACTCGTATGCAATTCATGGTCTAGCCCCGAATTCCCGAACCACGAATGTCTTAAGAATACCTACGAATGTCTACAAATCTATTACGATTCAGTTACGAACCCTAAGAAGCCCAAGAATGAACTACGAATTGGTTACGAATTAACTACGATATTTTGGAATCAGGAGATCGTGTCCAAAATTTTGAACAGCCACGAATTCCACGAATTCCCGATCGCTCAAGAATTGCAAGAACGGACTACGAATAAATACGAATCAGTTGAGAAATTCACGAACTGTTTACGATTCAACTACGCATCCCAAAAATTTTCAAATCGTAGCGATTCGTGGGCTTCTTGGTCGGTGTGGAATAGGGGCATAACAACTCATCGAAAAGGGCCAGTATACCATTGTTGCTGGCCACCTAATTATATAATAATGCAATTTCCTTCACTGTATTTTTCTTGTACAGTAATGTATACTCTATATCGTCCGAGTATTACATGTAGGTTATATAACATATAAATAGCTGTAAATGTATGTATGTGTGCATTATGTATGTATTATCATGATTATGTATGCATATCAGTTGTTGATCACCACATCCAGATTTTGGAATAAAAAAGTGCTTTAAATTTATTGTTTTAAGCTTGATGAAAATCACTACATTTTTTAAGGTCTTCAAGATAAATATTGTGGTAATAGATTGATACTTACATCCATGAGTTTAACTTTTGTATCCCTTGTGTATCCCTTGTCTTATGGGAACCACTACCCGACTGGGCCCGGGAAGGGGGGGGGGGCATTAAAGTTAAATGCCTCTCATTTGTAGGACTACTGTACTGTTTCAAAGAATATACTTATAATTCATTATCTATTTAGTATTTATTTAGTTTACAATAGCACATTAGTATCTGATACATGTGATAAAGTGTTAGACTCATACCAGTAATATTAACGCCAATTTTGACAAATTGTACAAAGTACTTCCGCTTTTGGGGAATAATTGATGCACGATGCACGAGTCACACTAATATGACGTTTAATAGGTATCCCGATCACGAGGACAATTCGTCAAGATTGAATTTGCTGGGCATTTAATCATATTACAGATCTGGCTCAAATTGTGTGATTAGTTCGTGAATGTTATTCCATTTAATGATGTATATAATGCTAATTATGCACAAGTCCTTTATAACACTCACCCCGATCAGATATGTCTTGCAATGTGTTGTATTGGAACGCCTAATGTGCTCTTGGATTTGTACGAAGGAGCATTAAACGCTACTACAATGTGATCGGAAAACGGATGCCAATCAGCGTTTGAGAGACATTGAAATGGTTGGAAAGAACTCAACCAAAATAGTCTGTAAGTATACTATCAAATGTGGTTATTATCGAAAATTGCTTCCTGGGCGATAACACATTTATTTGATCTCCATTATCTGAAGCTTTTGATATTGGACACTATCGTGCATCTGGGCATCCATATCAAAGTTGATGGGGGCGGGAGTTTTGGGGGTTATGTTATGAAAAATGAAAATTCTTATGAAAAATGGTGATATTCAAATTTCATTTCATCAACAATTGGACATGTTCACAAAGATGTACAACGCTCTTGACAAAGTCAGATAGCTGTGGTGAAAAAAAACAGGGGAAATCACCAGTTGTCGGTGATTTAATCGGAGTGGTACCATAAACATGCAAAGTTTTTATCTTCCCAATCTGAATGACCCACTTTATAATATACGGTCCCACAAAATCCGTGATGAATGCCTGAGCTTTCACTACGCTCTGTCAACAGACTTCGTGTGGCTTGTGCTAACTGGATGGGTAGTCCCTGAAGACATCGAAGGATGTCGCAGAGAAATTCATAGAGAGGCTGCTCTGGAACTTATTGACACATTCAACGAAACTGGAACAAACACAACGTACCATGTGTACATAGCACATGCCCCCCTCACGTGGTGCCAAAGTTACCTGGCCTGTAAAGGTCAAAGTCAGCGCCTGCTAACTATACAGAGTCGAGAGATCCAGCAGTTCCTGGGAACTAAACTGGCAGACGTAAGGAACTCGGGCAAAGCATGGCTGGGATCTAGACGGAAGGACTACGGTGGAGGTTGGACGTGGGTGAACGAGAGTCTCACTGATTGTCAGCAACATGTCTGTTGGAGTCTGGCAGGTTTGGAATCCATTCATTTGATACATTTTGACAAGCCCATACTTGGGGATATAGGAAAATTTGTCTATATTGTTTGAAGTATTCAATAATTGAATTGTATTTGTCATGAATATGGAAGATTTCGAATTAGTACTGAACTAAGGCATTTCGGCATTTCCATTGCAATCCAATGATTTATCACTGATTTACATATCCTTAAAAAATTGAGTTACTATGTTTCCATTAAAGTAATGAGCATTTCACCAAAAAATTTCACTAGTCTCATCGTAAACAAAATTTGATAATATCATTGATAGCAATAAAGTATATTCATTGAAAATTTAAAAATAACCGACGCATTATGGGCCTACCTAAGATAAATGTGTGGCATCAAATATCAAACGTATGTAGAGTTAGTATCTAATCGATCTTGCGAGAAGTTCGTTGTTTATTAACAACGGCTCACCTAAATAGGCATACATGAAAAGTGCCTTGTTTTCTATCGTACCCTAGTGATAATCGAAATACTGACAGTGATTCAACATAGTGAACACATAGGGATATTGTTTCTGTATATATTCACTATTTTTCAGCAAGAAACCCGTATTCTAACGTCTTCACAAAACCCGGCAATGCGACGGGAATTATATCGAACGGACATACGTCTGATATATACATCGGATGTACTGGTGCTAAAGGAAGTAACTATACCAAATATACTTCAATTTTAACCTTATCCTGAATCAAGAGTCATGACCTAATATCGTGTATATATCAATAGTCGGATAAAATATTTCTATAACTCTGTTTCAGGGTATAGTGCCAGTGATGAAATCGCTGCGACATGGTATGATGCTCAGTCTACGTGCAGTACCAGCGGCGGCAGACTCCGGACCATGGATGAGTATGTCAGCGATTCGGACTCCCGCACATATTGGTTGGGGTTATTCTACAAACCTTGGATCTGGATCGGTAAACATATGTCCCCATTTATTTAGAAGTGTATATCATCAAGTAGTATCTGTTACTAATCTTTTTCAGACTTCACTTACATGTATATCCGATGATTTCCCCAATCGTTGTTTTTTTTTCACCTCGAAAAACGGTGCTGAATTTTTTTCCAATTTCCTGCAAATTACGAAAACTACACAAAAGTATATATTTTCTCAATGATCTTCCTGGTTGATGTGGCTGATGGGAAATAAATAAATTATAATGATTATAAATTATATACATGTGTCAAACTAATGTTTTCATGGGCATGATGAGGGATTTGAGAAATATTTTACGGTACTGCCTAGTCTATTTCACGCCTCGTTGTTGTGATTTAGTGTCCATTTCATGATGGTCACTTGCAGGTGACAAGGAGCATGAAGACCGTCCAGTAGTCTACTTTAGAAGCAATCTGACCTCCGCACGCGAAGATGACAAGGCATGTCTGAGTCTCAACCTGACCGACATGTCGTGGCATGCCGAGACTTGTGAGCGACCAACAGGTCTGGTTATTTGTCAAGGTAAAATCATTCTTTGAACCATCTCTGATCAGCCCATCTCTTGATCTCTGTTTGTTTGTTCTGATTATTTACTGGAATAGCGACTCAAATTCCGCATAAAATGCATCATTATATGGTTTCCATAAGTATATATTTATTATAGCATAACTGAGATTTCCTAAATTCATGTAGGGTGGAAGGGTGGACTGTTGTTTTATTGCTATCATGGATGAAGTCATTGTTCCCCAGATAGTTCAATCTTTTGTTTATTTCAGGCGATGGAAACGCCACAAATACCAGTACGTCGATATGCATGGTTCATTATTGGACAATCACTCAGATTCACTTATTAAAGTTGTATTCATTCAAAGGTGCATACAAATTGAGACTGATCTTTATTATTATAAATAAGGTTGGAGTCATGAGGGAGACGGAAGTAAAGGTATGCGTGAATGTCTTGATCATGGTATATTCGTAAAAAATAACATTGATCAGACATCAAATTATTTACATCATCAAGAAACACTCCTGAATCTGGTATTTCGAAAAGTATTAGCACTAGCATAATGCATAAACCAGATCTTGATAACGCGAACAACAAACCTAAAATATAACATATTATAAATGAAGACAAACTCGTCCAAATACTTACAGCCAAAGCCGCGCCTCCGGAGACACTTCCTTGTGAGCGCTCTACAGGTCACATTTCTAGTCCGATTTTGATAATTTTTCAAATGAACATATGCTATGGTAAGGGCGCAACACCTGTCGGTTTTCGTTGCCATAGCAACCAAAATGGCCGATTGGGGACACATTTTATGATGAAATCAGCCCATTCACACATGACTTGTGAGCGCTCTAGTGGTGGCAATTTTATAGGAATAGCCGCGATATTGAAGGGAAAGTTGGACAATGCTCATACACGAAACCTATTGTTTCTCACATATTGAATAATAATAATTAGTTACATACTTAACTTATGACAACAATGTGAATATCCAGTTTGAGATGATTCCATTTCATTGTAATTTGAAAAAAAATCTTACTGAAAGTGTGCATACATGTCGAGCTGATGACTTTGTGCAAAATAGAATGCTATTATTGAATGAGTTAACATGAATTTCACTAGTTAAGTATATTACTGCCCAGAATAAAAATAGTTGAGGTGAGAAACATTTATTATTGAACTAAACAAGGCAAAGCTTTTGTCCAATAGATTTGATAGCTGTAGTAATAACATTAATTAGTTAACATTGCTAACTTATTACAACAGGTAAGACATATTCGTTATCACTGAATGTGGATACAGAAATCAGGGTTGCCAATATCTCACTTAATATTGAGATTAGGAATCAATTGTGGATATATATAAAATGATATATGCTGAATATTCTCGTGACATGGATTTTGAACTTTGGCCTAATTTTCAAGGTCACGGGACAAAATGGCTAATATCTCGCTTGTTATCGACTTTACAGCTTTGGAAACAATCGTGAACATATAGGAAATGATATTTGCTGAATATTGTCGTGACCTTGAATTTGAACTTTCACCTAATTTCCAAGGTCATAAGACAAAATGGCTAATATCTCACTTATTGTCGACTTTACCATGTTTACAGCTCAGGGATCAAGTATACACATATAGGGAATGATGCATGCCGGATAGTTTGATGACCTTTAATTTCACCTTCGACCTTATATTCAAGGTCATAAAAAATTGCTATTTTACCTATTATGTTATTCAATTTATAGCTTAGCAATCAATTGTGGACAGATGGGGGATGACATACGTGTTTGTTGGATATTCTCATGACATTGCATTTGACCAGTGTGACCTTATGTAAAGTTATTGACTACCGTCCGCTCTTCGGGATCCTCGAGGATAGTCCTCTCTCATCCGAGTCCTTGCGGACGCGCAACCGCTATTCCGGATCCTCGCGGCAGGGCCGCTCACCGGAGGTCGCGGCGGACACGGTAACTACTTCATCATTAACGGTAACCAGGTAACAGCCCACCCGACACTCCCAGGCCTACGGACACCGTTCAGAAACTAGTTCATCCCTACGGTGTTAACTGGCGGGGCCTGGCGAGCCGCGGTCTGCCTCGGGGACGGAACCCCGTACAGTCCGACATGCTGGCCAGAGCCTCTGTCACATGTCCCGGGAAGGGAGAGAGCTGGCGATCCACAGGGCCGAAGGCCCCCGAGTCAGCAACTCATCTCTCCCAGCCCGGGCCTCCCCACGGAAATCGTCCCCAGGGCTCTAGGAGCCCACTACTCAGACCCAGGGAACACAAAGCTCATGGCGAGCCTCGTGTGCGTCCTAGTCTCGATCTTGGACAATCTCCTCGAACGAGTCGCTTCCCGTGTATATATAATACACCAGAAACTGTAGGGCGCACGCGAGGTTTAATCGATCCATTGTTATAGTTTACTGGAGCGTAAATTACAATACGTCGCCGTGGCAACGCACGCTCGAACGGAGCATGTCAAAACAAGGCCAAGTACAGAAAGGCCACATAAATGGCATTTATGTTTACAAACACCTGCCGCGTGCTTAGGGCAAAATCGCCACATTACCCCCTTCTTACAATGTTGGTCCCCAACATGTTCCGCCCGCGCCCAAAACAGCCAAAACCCGACGAAGGCTTCGCATGGCGGGGTCCGGAAGAAGGCAAGATGGCAACGCCCGGAAGTCACGGCGCAAGACACTAGGACTTTAAGAGTCCCTTTTTGGAAGAATGGGGAACTACCCCCGGACTTACGGAGTAAACTATAACGCGCTTTGCAATTTTGAATAAACCCTCATAAACAAGCTAAAATTTTGACCGAGGTGGTCCAAAACCGTGTGATGACCTTGAAAGGTCATCCATTATAAAAGGACGGTGTGTCGAGTCTTTGGAATATCTTTAAGGTTAGACTTTAAATTTAGAAATTTTGTAAAACGACACACCGAGTGATCAAAAGTGATAGTACCTCTAAAATGTTGCCGACCGCCCTGCCGGCCGGCTCCTCAGATCCGCAGAACGGGTCTGAGGCAGGGCGGAGCCGCGGAAGCGACTCCGGCACGCCCGCGTGGGTATATGTATATCTGACAGACACACATACACCCGCGGACAGCTGTCACAGACAGCTACAATAGCCAATGCGGCAAGCCGCATCGACTGCCAGTATCTGTATACTGCAACCCGCACAGGCCTGTGTACAGACACGCAGATGGACGGACGTCTGCACTTTCATGCAGCCGCCCGCCCGCCCGCACATCTTCAGCACGGCCCGCATGGGGAGTTTACAACTGGCAAAATCACCCGCATCTCGAACACCGGACACGCGGATCCCGCGGGATCCAGCGCGGCATCGGCGGACGAAATGCGGATGGCACAAAACAAATGCGCTACACATCTGGAGATTAAATAAATAATCCGGGTTCGACATTGTTGTATAAATATACATGCAACAAATGTTGACAGCTATTCTACACGCGTAGCAGCGCACGCGGAGTCACTGAAAACTTCTGTCCCCGGTCAAAATGACACATTGCTCGAACCAAAATTCAAACACTATAAACTCATGCGGAAACAATCATTTCCCTCCGGTGACTCCTCACACTCCATGTATACGGGTAGAAAATGTATTTCTATCCCGGGGGACCTCGCAAATATATATTGTAATTAAGATTAGTCATTCGCTTTAGCGTCCGCACCGGCGGTCAATGACGTAAAATTAATCACACAGCAAGGTGGAAATTGGGCTTAAAATTGACAGTAACTTGTGGTTGTTACGATTATGTCAGACGAAAACAACAATAAATTGTCATTCTCCAGTCTTTTCGGATATGCACATCAATCCGTCACTGTCAAAATTAACGCAATTCCTTACACCCCTCTTTCGAGAGCGGAAATCTCCCGATTTCTTACTCTCTATTGCACCGGAAAGGAAATTTCACATACTTGTCTCAATTGTGTCATTAATCGAGCAAGAACAGAATTCTCCAGAGACATGCCGCACACTTGTGGCTTATATAATCCACTCACTAAATAATAAGGTGAGATGGAAAATAAACAAAATCACTCCCCATAGCCGCTGGTACGCTTACAGGGCGATCGGACATACCCATGACGTCCGGACAGACAATTGGGCGCCCTATGGGCGGTAGCGACCCGCCCACTAGCAATCCCAACGTACAGCCCGACCGCGGAGCGGTGTCCGGTCTAACCCAGAGCCAATCCAAACGACTACCGGAGCGCGGAACCAATAGATTAGACGCGGAGCCGGCATGGTCCGTAGCCCCTATGGCTAGGGGGAACGTGCCCGTCATGCCGGCGCCCAATCTAGAGGATCCCTAACATGATGAAATCAATAGCCGGCGGACGTCCGGAACTGCCCGCGGACGGAGTCCAGAACAAACGCCCACCATAAATTTGGCATATTGACCTTATCCAATGACAATGATAGGGATTAAAAGCCACAAAGCATGCTGCGCATGTACAATACGACCCCCTTCTTAGAAAGGGGCCGGGGATCCGGTCATCCCGGCCGGACCGCGTATTATAAGGTGCGATCCGGACGAAAATGAGCGTCCCCCACTGCCGCGGCTGGTCCGCACGCGCGGACTTAACAGCCGGTCCATTATAAATAATGGTAAACGGTTTCCTGCCGTAGAAACCTTAAACTACTATAACCGCAATTACAGTAGTGGCTCACGGGGGATAACTACACCGAAGTGCGTCATCTTAAAGCGCCGCGGACGCCGGACGAGTCACGCGGACGAACCGCGGACATCAGTCCTCATCTGCGGACACTATCCCCGCGTCCAGAGCCAGTTCCCCAAATCCGTGGGAAGACGCTTCTCCCGTAGCGGACGTAAATCCCAACCTCAGTCTGGCCATATAAGAGGTTGTCCCGGGACCAGGGGCGTCCGGCCGAATCAGTAAATTCGTCCGGCCAGCGTAACCGTTGTGCGGATTACGCCGGACAGCCGTCCACAAGGTGCGGACAGGCCATCCGCACGTCCCTGGCGCTAGAAACTACAGGAGGGCGGATGCGGAGCGGCGGCGTTACGACATGAAAGTCTCCGCGGACCTCAACTCCGAAGATAGCCACAAAGTAGCCACCCGCGGAGGTAAGTCGTGCGGACTCTCACGGAACGACCTAAAACCCATCCATAGTATGACAGACGGGTACCGCAGACGCATCCGCATGGGCGGAAGGCTATTCCCACCCATACCGGGCTGGCGCACGTGGTTTCCGGCGTGGCCGCCCGTCATCCGCAGGTACTGGAGGGAGTGGGGGTACCTGCGGATCGCCGTCATCTGGCTGATAGCCACCCAGTCCATCATCTGACGGGTCAGAGAGGTCCGGGAGGCCCACCATACGGCGCACACGCTCGTCCGGAGTCCGCGGATGCTGACCGGATGGATCCCATGCGGGAGCATCATCCGGTTCCGCATCTTGAATTAGCGGATCCATGACAAGCGGGCCCTCGTACTTCTTCAGATTATCGATATGGACAACCAGAACCCTGTCCGGATCGGAATCCCTCCGGATCCGGTAGTCCACATCTGTCACCTGTTTCAGTACTGTAAACGGGCCTATCCACGGCTTAGCAAATTTATTGCCTTGCTTAAGCGGCGGATAATAGTAGCGCACCTTGTCGCCCTCCGCAAAAGCTGGCCTACCCTTAGCATGGGCGTCATAGCCTCGCTTCTGCCGGATGGCAGACTTGTCCAGGCGCGCGCGCGCGAAATCATGGGCGTTCGCCAGGGCGCGGCGAATCCACTCCACGTACTCCGGACCGCACTGGGGTACTGCGCCGGTCTCTGCCGCAGTTGGATACATAATATCCACGGGCAAATTTAGCTCCCGGCCGTACAACATCGCGTGCGGAGTAACTCCGGTCGAAGAGTGGACCGACGACCTGTACGCCATTAAGACATACGGGAGGTGGTCATCCCAATCATTCGCACGATCATTCACAAAGGCCGCCAGCATGTTGAGGACCGATCGATTAAAGCGTTCGACCTGGCCATCAGACTGGGGCCTGTAGGGGGTGGTCCGCACCTTGGTACTGCCTAGCATCTGTGCTAGGTTTCGGAACAGGTTGCTCTCAAATTGCGTGCCCTGATCCGAATGTACCTGTTTAGGTACCCCATGGTACACCACCCATCTATTCACCAATAACCAAGCTACCTCGTCCGCAGTCTGGCGGCGCAGTGGGTAGGCGTCGGTATACTTGGTAAAATAGTCGGAAATCACTAGGATGTACCGGAAACCACGCGGGGTAACCCGGTGGGTATCCAGTATATCCAAAGCTATCCGATCAAACGGCGCGCCAGCCTTAACCGTGGTTAAGGGGTGGCGGCCAGGAGCCGGAACTCCTTTCCGAGCTTGACACCGTGGGCAGGCTGCGCACCACCGTTGCACGTCCAAACTGCTACCAGGCCAATGAAAGCGCTGTTGTAGCCTATGGACGGTCCTCCGGATTCCCAAGTGACCGGTCACCCGGAGGTCATGCAACTGGTGGAGTACTTCTTTCCGCAGCTCCGCCGGAAGCACCAACTGCCATATAGGAGGCAGTGGAGTCGGAGGCTCATAGCGCCGGTACAAGAGGCCATCCCTCAAGGAGAGCCTTTCCCACTGGGAGATGAGAGACTGGGTCTCCTCCCTGTAGGTTTTCCGCTCATCCTTAGAGGGTTTCTGGCCGGCCTCGAGGGCTTGGATTACCGGTGCCAGAGCACTGTCAGCTCTCTGCTTCGCAGCCAGCTGCGCCGGAGAGTAGCCACCTAGGTAATTAGGCCCCTCATCCGACGCGTCCGACTGCGCCGCAGCGGCCATCACCACAGGGGGTAAGGACCGCTCATACTCAGATTCGTCCGTGGACGAGGGTACCCACGAGGAGTACACCGCCGGACTTGAGGAAGACTCGCTGGAGCTGAGCCGCACCTCCGCTTCAAACGCGGGGCGCTAACGCCGGTAACGGCGGGTCCTCGCGCGGGAGTGAACTCCTGCTGCTCCGGCCGCCGTGTTGTTAGAGGGGGCGGCGGCCTGCGGTCTCCCCGGAAGGTCCACTTCCGAGTCTGAGGAAGAATCCGCGGCGTGCTGGAATGGAGCCATCCCTGCACAGCCAGGATTCTTGCACTTATGACAACGGGACAAGCCGTCTGCGTTGCCGTGCAACTTACCGGCGCGGTGCTCAATTTTCATGTCATACTCTTGGAGTTTGACGAGCCACCGGGCCACCAAGCCGTCGGCCTCACTATAGTTGAGGAGCCATCTCAGCGAACCGTGGTCGGTCCGCAAGCGGAAATGGCGTCCCAACAGATAGTGCCGGAAGCGCTTGGTCATAGTAACAACCGCGAGCAACTCGCGGTGCGTGGTACAGTAGTTCATTTGAGAGCGGCTGAGAGCCACACTCGCATAAGCTACTACCCGCTCCTGCCCGTCCACGATTTGCGAGAGGACACCGCCGAGTGCAAAGTTACTCGCGTCAGTGTCCAGGATGAACTCGCAATCCGGACGAGGGTGCCGCAGCACCGGCGCATCTGCCAAAGCCCTCCGGAGTTCCGCGAAGGCAGTTACCTGCTCTTCAGACCAGATGAAGTCGGCGCCCTTTTCCGTAAGGATAGTAAGGGGGCGCGCAACCTCCGCAAAGCCTCGCACGAACCGGCGGTGGTAACTCGCGAAGCCCAAAAAGGACCTCACGTCCGCCACGTTGCAAGGCCGAGGCCAGTTCTTGACGGCCTCTAGCTTTTTAGGATCTGGCCTAACTCCGGTGCCCGTTACCATGAAGCCCAAGTACAGGATCTCCTGTGCGAAAAGTTCGCATTTACTTGGCTTCAACTTGAGCCCTGCTCCGCGGATGCGATGGAGTACCATCTGGAGGTTGGTGAGGGTTTCCTCGAACGACCGGCCATACACGACGACATCGTCGATGTAGACCATACATCGCTTCCAGAGGAACCCTTTAAGTACCATCTCCATGAGGCGCTCGAACGTCGCTGGAGCGTTACAGAGCCCGAACGGCATTACCTTAAATTGGTAGAGCCCGTTCTTAGTAACGAAGGCAGTTTTCGCCCTATCACTCTCCTCCATCTCGACCTGCCAATACCCGGAGGCCAGATCCAGAGCACAGAAGTAGTGCGATCCGGCCAGGGAATCGAAGGTGTCTTCGATGTGCGGGAGAGGATATGAGTCCTTCCGCGTGACATCGTTAAGCTTACGGTAATCAACGCAGAACCTCCACGAGCCGTCCTTCTTCTTCACCATAACCACAGGACTCGCCCAAGGGCTGTCACTGGGTTCGATGATGTCTAGCTCGAGCATCTTCTGCACCTCCTGGTCAATGACCTCTTGGTGCACTATCGCTGCTCGCCGTAGACGTTGTTTGATCGGACGCTCGTCTAGGAGGTCGATGCGGTGTTTGGCAACGTCTGTCTTGCCGACCGCACCATCCGGACCCATAAACACATCCGCATACTGCCGCAACAGTCTGCGGAGCGCCTGGCGCTGCTCTCCACCCAGCCGGTCCTTCGGAACCAGAGATTCCAGATGGTCCGGCAGGGTGAACGGATCATCTCCGGCGGCCGCCGCCGCGCACGCAGCGCGGCAGACCGGATCGTCAGGGATGACACGACTAGACGACGCGGGCACAGCTGTAGCTGCTAGGTACCCGCGCCGCAGCACAACGGGTGAGTCCGTGGGATTCACCACGAGAAGGGGCATCATGCGGGCGTCGGACTTGACCAGAGTCCCGCCCAGCACGAGCCCAGTTCCCTTGGCGAAACTGCTCACCGGCTGCACTATACACGGACGACCTTCGAGGGGCATGCGGGGACGACGCGGCCGCGCCTCGATGATCATCTCGCTCATAGGCGGCACCACCGTGGTGCGCGCCACCCGCATTTGGAACGAATGCGCTGGACCCATGCGGAAGAGGTAGTGAGTATCCTCTCCCATCCGGAATTCACCCGCACTGAAGTTAGCGGTGACCCGGTGGGCCCGGAGAAAATTCATTCCAATAATCCCGGCCGCTCCGATGTCTGCGACGATTGCCTCTGTCGGATACACCTTGTCCCCAAGTGTAACAGGCAACTCGACGATACCGTAGACACGGATGCGGTTGTTACCGGCCCCGTAGAGCTGATAAGGACCGGGATCCCGCAACTCAAGGTTGCGGAGCACGGGTTCCTTCCGGAACGTTCCTATGGCTATGAGGGTGACCTCCGAGCCTGAGTCTACAAGGAACCGGACCGGCTCCCGCCCGAGTGGCAGGGGCAGGTACCAGCAAGTGTCCTTGACCAGTGCGTTTCTTGAACGGTATCTTTCGCACGCACTGGGCCCATTCTCGGAGTCCTCGTGATCCGCCTCAGCCGCGGACGAGCCAGACTGATCCTCAAGGACCACTTCCGGAGAAGTTATATCTACTTGAGGTTCGTCCAGTTCATCCGTAGGTGGGGCGGCATCCGTTGCCACGGAACAACTGTCCTCGGACGTAGTGTTGGTCGCCACCACGTCCGAGTTCAGTTTCCCTGCCGTGAGGGACGGCCCTGTTGTCCCGCGGGACCAGGCCGGGAGTAGTTACTCCGGCGCGGACTGGGGAGGACCCCCTGGTATCCGCGTGCCCGCAAGCGTTCCAACAACTCCGGACACTTCAGCCAAAAGTGTCCCTGTTTTCCGCAGAAATAACAGGGGCGGTTCTGAGCTGGTCCGGATGTGAACGCACAGCATTCAGCGGGCCCCGGAGTGTCGATCCCAGCGCAGTACGCAATCATCTGCGCAGCGCTGAAATCATACTCGTCATAGTCGTACTCATCCGGAGATGAGGACGGCGCGGCAACCGGTGCCGCCTGTGCGGGCGCCCCTGTAGAGGGTGCCGGCGCACTAACCCACTGCTGGGTAGGTTCCCTGGCGGGTTCCCGGACGACCGGGTCCTGCCACGGGGTTACCTGCGATGCCTTGACCGGAGGAGGAGTCGCCGCCTGCGCGGGTACAGCCGAGGCCGGAGCCGGGGCTGGAGGCAACTGTCTAGGGCGGACAGCCATCTCAAGCGCAAGCGCGGAGTCTATTGCCTCCTCCATCGATCGCTTTTCATGGGTGGCCAGCCCGTATGCTAGGTGGTAAGGCTGGCCATCGATGAACTGATCGATCAGCATCGTCTCAAACCGTCTGGAGTCCATGTCCGGAAAAGCTCTCCGGCCGAGTATGCGTAAGCTGTACGTATAGTCTGTCACGGACTCAGTCGGCTGGCGGATACGCGCCTTGAACTCTCGTTCAGACTGCCGCCGATTGGTCGTCGGCGGGAACAGCAGGCGAAGTTGACGAGCAACCTCGCCGAACGTCACTGTTCCCACCGGCAGACACGGCATCACGCGGAGAGCTTTCCCTTCCAGGCTCCCCGCGAGGACGTGTCCAGCTTCATGCTGGGACCATCCTTCGTACACGGCGGTACGCCATACCTGGAGCAAGTAGTCCTCCAAGTCGGCGTTATCCCCGTTGAACCGTTTCCGCCACGAAGAGTGGTCGGGCCCGTCATCGCGTTTGCTACGCGCCCGACGTGCGGTCCCGGCTCCGGGGTCGTCCGTGTACAGCGGCAAGTTCCGTGCGCTTCCTGCGCCTGCGGCGGAGTCTGCCGGAGCAAACATCGACGCCGCGGACGGAGGAGCAGGGAAGCTCACGTTTGCCGCCGGGGTCATTCCCGCTAAAAACCCACTCTGGCTAGGTGCGGGCGGGGCTCCCATCGAACCTACTGGGTAGGCTCCAGAAGGGGCGGCAAAGCTTGGGGCCGTAGCCGCCTGTTGCCACTGCCCGTCCGACACACTGTACGTGCCAGGGTAAGTCGGCCACGCGGCTTGCGCTCCAACCGTCGGAACGGTCGACGCGGTCGCCAACGTGGTGCCTCCGAGCCGCGGGGCAGGCGCGGGTCCCATTGCGGGGGCCACTGGCGCCTGCGGACTCGGCAGGACTTGGGGAGGGGCTACTGGCCCAGACATCCCCGGACTTGAGATGGCCGACGGGTCAACGCTCGAAGGCGGCTGATTCCGCTTGAACAGTACAAGCGCCTCGGATATCAGCCACCTCTCCCTCTCCGTCAAAGGCCCCGAGTTGCCTTGTGACAGCGGAGAGGGGGAACGGTTCCGCCGGTCTGATCGTCCCTGATGGGGCGACCGGGCGCAGTCATAGCGCCCTCTGGGGGCCAGCTCACCAAGCGCATCGGCGAGCTGGTCTACCACATCACCCGGTGCGGACCGACCAGAGCCCATGCCGGAGGCTCGCGAAGAAGCCCACCCGGCCAGGAGTGGCATCTGGTACTGCTGGTCCGCCTGTCCAGAAGTGCCCGCAGTAGTTGGCGCTCGATTCCGGACGTCCGGAGACGTCCCACGGAAGAGTGCCGCTTGCCACGGACTCATTCTGGGCCTGGGCGGGCGCGGCGTAGAGCCGTTGCCGGCTCCGCCTACCGCGCCTAACACATCAAGGCCCGGCCTTGATGACAACTCCTGTTGCGGCCCCGCGGGGCTAGACTCTACGTCCGGAGACGGAGTCAGGGACGCCGGAGTCGACTCCGCAGACTGGGTTCTGTCCGCGGAGGGCTCCGCACATTCCCTCCGGCCGCCGGAGTCACCCGAAGATGTCTCACGGCGGCTGTCGCGCGACCGGGTGTGACCCGCGACATTACCTCCCGTTTCCCCCCCCTTGGGTTCATTAGCCTTATCTCTGGCTTTGTCTCTTTCCTTTGTCATCCTTTGAGATGTCCTTGAGGAGCGGGCGATCCCCAGGGACTAAGGAGGCTACAACGCTGTGACGGTAGGCTGCGATGGAACACTGTCGGACTGATCCTGGTCACGGCACCAATGTAAAGTTATTGACTACCGTCCGCTCTTCGGGATCCTCGAGGATAGTCCTCTCTCATCCGAGTCCTTGCGGACGCGCATCCGCTATTCCGGATCCTCGCGGCAGGGCCGCTCACCGGAGGTCGCGGCGGACACGGTAACTACTTCATCATTAACGGTAACCAGGTAACAGCCCACCCGACACTCCCAGGCCTACGGACACCGTTCAGAAACTAGTTCATCCCTACGGTGTTAACTGGCGGGGCCTGGCGAGCCGCGGTCTGCCTCGGGGACGGAACCCCGTACAGTCCGACATGCTGGCCAGAGCCTCTGTCACATGTCCCGGGAAGGGAGAGAGCTGGCGATCCACAGGGCCGAAGGCCCCCGAGTCAGCAACTCATCTCTCCCAGCCCGGGCCTCCCCACGGAAATCGTCCCCAGGGCTCTAGGAGCCCACTACTCAGACCCAGGGAACACAAAGCTCATGGCGAGCCTCGTGTGCATCCTAGTCTCGATCTTGGACAATCTCCTCGAACGAGTCGCTTCCCGTGTATATATAATACACCAGAAACTGTAGGGCGCACGCGAGGTTTAATCGATCCATTGTTATAGTTTACTGGAGCGTAAATTACAATACGTCGCCGTGGCAACGCACGCTCGAACGGAGCATGTCAAAACAAGGCCAAGTACAGAAAGGCCACATAAATGGCATTTATGTTTACAAACACCTGCCGCGTGCTTAGGGCAAAATCGCCACACCTTATTTTCAAGGTCACGGGACAAAATGGCTAATATCTAAAATAGAAAACATATTCTGTCCGATAACATGTCTTAGCTTTTGGGCTAATTTTTATTGCTGAATTATTTCGAGGGTAATGTAATAAAGAGGGAGAGAGGAGTGGAGCGAGGTATTATAACCTTTTCCTTATGGTGATTTCGCCCAAAGATTGCGATAGGAGTTGATACTATTTTTGTTTTGGCCGCTTCTATTCGAAGCTTGTGCATTGCCGTCCTTCTCTCGATCCAATATACTGAAAGAATGGTCTTACGTCATCCCTTCCCTCGTGTGATGGCAGTACAACTACTGCTGGCAGTACAAATACTGCTAGCCCGACTTGCTTGTTCTGAGTTGTCTCAGAGCTAGCTAGGCGAGAGGACGACGGAGGGTCGGATTTGTGGTCTCTCGCCCTGGGATGGTGTGACACAACCTCTGGCAGACCGTCGGTTTTGTAGGTCTTGTGATGTATGATGGCCGAATTCGTGTGGTAGGACTGTTACCTGGTAATCACGATGCCTGTTGTGACCATGCCATTGCGCAGGGTGCTTGCTCCCTAGGTAGCAGGCGTCAAACGTTACATCATCAATGTTAAATTAAAACTTTTATAATTTAGTGCTTCAAGGATCGGACATTCAAAAATTGAATACATTTTGTGGTACACAGAGCAACAGAGTTCATGGTATGATGCTCAAAGGGTGGTCTTCACACGTAATGACAGGGAAATTAGCAGGAAATATGTTGATATAGTCTATTGAATCACTCTCCCATGTTGGAATATAGCTACTGTATATTCATGAATGGCGGGGCTGGGATTATCTGTTGCACTCGTCTTCTTACACACCAATAATCACAATATCTTCTGTAACTTAATCCATTTTATCTTTCCTCTCTATTCACTATGGTTATCTTAAAATTTCATCGGAGTATCCATTACTCACTAGGATGTCAAACTCACAACTAACCAAAGGGGCAAGCGTGGTGTCTGGAATTTTCCGCCTAAAGACGCGGTGTTGTGACTTATCGGTTGATAATGACGTGATGTCATGATCCGTACGCATGATGTAGGTGAATGTTAGCTGCTTGGAATAGACCCAAAAAAGTATCATGGTTCTGGTTATTGAGGTTCCCGTAAAAGTGATGCGAAGACGTGATTTCCTTTTTTGCTAAAATTTGCGGCCGATGACTGATCCGGTCAAATAGGGCCCATTTGGTCAACCATTTTCCCCTAAAATTTGCTGTAGATAAGCGATCTGGTTGAATTTGCCCTGTTTGGCCAGCCATACACTAAGTTTTGTAATGTCAAAGACACTCGAGACTATTTTACTTGATCATTATCTCCCAAAAATCGGTGTTTTTTTGAAAAAAAATTAGTGTTGCACGGGGTAAAACTGACACGCGTGCCTAACCAGAACCATAATACTTTTTTTTGCCATAGTACATGTACATATATATAAAGGCGCTAGGGTTTGTGGTGTGTGTGTATTGATCATGTATGTATGGCACGTGCACGTTTAACATAGTCCGCTAAACAGTGAGGTAACCATGGTAACGGAGAGTCAAAATTTAAAGGTCATTTCTTGAATATTATCTCTTCAAAATGACATTATTTTATAGAGTAAATGATCAGCATCCTAATACTGAAAAGAAAATAGTTTCTTCTACATATTCAATCAAAATCACACATATTTACTTAGAATGACATAAATTCTGGCATTTTTGCAAATTTTTTTGTCCATATTCACATCTTGCTTCATGTTTTCCGTGCGAATGGATACGGTGACCCCCTATTTTCTTTTCAGTTTTAGGATGCTGAACAGTTACTCTCTAAAATATGTTGATACAGGTAATCATTTTAGAAAACCTTTTGACCCCCTTCCCTCACTGTTTGGAGTGGACTACCTTAAGGGGGGTGGGGAGTTACAGGCCGACACAGTCATTCTACAATATGACAATAGAAAATCATCACATTAGTTTGTTGGCTATTATGCAGTGATTCTTCTTTCACTTTTGATGAGCATTTTAAATGCGTTATGATTTGAAAATATAGTATCATATAAAAATTGTCTGCTTCTCAGCAACATATTTCCAAGCTCCGAGAGCCTCAGAATCCACCACAAAGCGTACATATATTGGGCGGGCTTCTGATGTCCTGGGCCGGCCCCAGACCTGTTGGCTAGGTCAGTCTACCCATCTGCGCCCCTCTCTCTGGAAATTCTGTATCCACCCCTGAGTATACTCCGTGCTTATGATAGTGTCACAGTTCTACCTGTAATGGTGATGCGCCAATGGACACAATAATTGTGTTCGAGTGATACGCGTTCACTGTTCCTGTTGAGACACTGAATGCTGTGTCAGCTTGGAAATAATACACAAATTCCAGTGGTTTAATATTGTCACATTGCAAAAATATAAACGTTGATGTGAATTCACTGTGCAATCGGTTTCATACTTTCAGGTGCGCGATCACTGCTGCTAAGATATTAATTACTTGGTATTCAATTATCAATCTGTCAGCCTATGAATATTGTGAGATGTCATTGTCGAAACTGTTATCTTGTTGAATATTATCACGTTACACGTGCTAATGTAAAATCCCATAAAACTTCATTCATTTATACTTTTAGAGGGTACGATTTTACGAATGCACTGTCGCATCCATATACGAGCGACTTCGGACATGTACGACAGGTCGGACCTGGCGTAAATGTACGCACGCAATCTATGAACGGCTCCAAGTGCGTTCGCTTTATGAATAGGATTTCTTTACGCGAATTCTTTTACGCACAACTTTTCCCTTCGTGTCCTTTACGAAGTCTTCATGAATAGCCCTCCAGATTGTTCAGTGAAACACCAACCTCATTACGCATATAATGTATTATTTTGTTGACTTCCTTATGTCTATATTCACAATAGCATAACTGAAGTTTCTTAGCGTCGATTTTGTTCACCCTTATTTTTTTTAAAGTTAATGCATGGAACTTGGAATTGGACTTGAACTGTTTTTATCATGGTTGAAGTCATTGTTCCTTAGATAATTCAATGTCTTGAATATTTCAGGCAATGTGAATTCCACAAATACCAGTAGGTCGATATGCTCGGTTCATTATTGGACAATCACTTAGAATCACTTATTCAAGTTGTCATATTCAAGCTGTCATACTTAAATATCATTATTTGATTCCCCATATGTCTCCTTTTGATATGTACTATTACTAGTTTCGCTGCTTTTGGAGTGCCGGTCTGTGCAAAAATCAAATCACTATCTGTTTAGAGCCATTTTCAGCCATGAAATAATTTGTCCCATCAAAAATTATTCTGGAGTAATTTTTGGAAAATTTTCATCTAATTTGTTCTTCATAATCAGAGCTTGATGGAGTGAACTTATATAATTATTCAAGAAGATAGAAACACGAATATTGGCACATTCAAATGATATATGGTGGTTTCGGTAGTGACCTTGAACTTGACCTATAATGATCATGGAATGTCAAAACAGCATTTTGTATTCTCCTGTTGCCTTTCATAGCCCTTCGCTAATTTTATGTACAAAGTTGCCGTGGTGCCGGAAAAACATCAGGTGCTCCAAATCAGGGATATCCTCCTTATTGCTGCGGGAGGTAGTATACTGTGTGCAGTTGCCGTGATAACAAGGTAAAATTGAGGGAGGGGTGGAGGAAATAGCTATTATGTACACTGTACACATGGAAAAAGTCTAATGGAGAATGTCATTAATTCCTGCCTGTTACACTGTTGTATGTATGTGAAACAGCATCGTGTTTCAATATTGTAATTCTGAATATTTTTCTGATATATTCATATGGTTTATGAAGGTGTGCACGAAAACGCCAGACGAAAAAAGACACAATTGCAAGGAAGCAACGAAAAATGTCACAAAAACCAGGCACATTGCAGCCAGACATATGTGGGACAACAAGAACAATGGTCCTGGACTCAAGCATTACTGGAACTTTACCAGGGGACGATGTCCAGGAACGACCTTGCTCAGGATTGATGTATGAAGATCTGGATGAGACAAAATTAGCACGCAATTCACTCCTTCGTGTGGGGCCATCTCTACCGGAGCGTGATGATACGTATGACCAAGCTTTCGAAGATACAAGACCAGTATTCTCCAGGAAAATTTCAGTTTCTAAGGGTGGACAAACCATGATGACAGTAAACGATTCAAGAGAAGTGATGCCAGGCATGCTTGCTGAGACCCAAACAGTAGAGTACCTATGCACAAGTGAGAATGCAAGACCAACAACCGTTACCAATGTTATCATACATGAGAAAGAACAGGAAAGCAAGATATACATTAACATGCAGGAACAAGCGGTTGCCCAAGATTATCTGGAAATGGGGGCTCCAACAAATGTTTCAGATGTCATTGAACAAGAGGGATAAGAACCAGAGAATATATTTTCAATGAAAGCAAATATAAGGAAAAAAAATTCTTTGACAACAAACATGAAAATAGGCTGACACATAGCATGTCAAATACAGATGAAACTGTTTTGATGGATACCGAGGATGAAACTACGTGTCAAACACAACAAATATCGAAAACCAAACTGTTTTAATGGATGATGAGGCGAAAGTGACATGTAACGAGACATACCTCACAACAGTTTGAGAGACTTGGGATAAGTCTGCCATGATGAGTGTTTGACAACAAAGGGCACAATTGGCAAGGGCAGTGTGCTCCGAGTAACTCTCTTGATTCATTCTGAGTCGATGGAACAGTCGCATGTCAGAAAAGGCCACTGACCACGAACGTTATGCCTGGGGAATACATAGTTGTAAAGTACATGTATATCATTATGTGTATGTACAGACACACAGATTTAATGTAAATTTCAATAATACCCAGGTTCACTGTAAACTGTACAGTAGTAATTCGCGCCATGATGTGCTTGTAAATATCTACACATAACACCATATTCATTGCTATTCTGGTCAAGTTAAATCCTTGCATCACAGAACGAAGTAATAGCACCAGTTTACATTGGTATTTGAAAACCTCATGTGTTTCGCTGATGGATAAAATATGTATGTCTGAATACAGGTTACGTATTGTATCAAATGTTTTTGTGTATCCAGATATACATTGTATTATATAATACCTAACGTATTGAAGAGCATCAGATAAATAATATATTTTTGCCTGGTTGAGTACATATCGGGGTGTTTCACCTTGCCAACCAATATAGGCAGTCAATTTGAAATAGTTGGAGTACATGCCAGAGCATAGTGGAAGACAGGTGTCTCCTTGTAGTGTGTAAGTTGACTCCTGTGTGCAACACTGGGAAATGTGAAAGAGTCGGAAGTCATTATATATTGCGAAGATACAGTCGATATACTATTAAATTTCATTTGGTAATATCTTGTCCCGCTTATGCAACCTTCAGATCTACATTGTATAATTGTGTTAAAAATAGTTTGCCAAATTTTGAGTAAAATGATGATCATGATAAGTTCGTAAATATTGTTAAAAAATGTCAAATTTTTTTAGCCATATATCTCTGTGATTCATTGGAACACCGTAAATCCATTTTATATCAATAGAATATCATATATTTGTAGTGATTTATTTTCAATTTTGTGCTTTTATCTTCACCATGTCTATATACACGTGTTTTTATAGTGACTAATTAGCCCTCTGTGGCTGGAGGTATCAAATGTATTGAATTGTTATATTGTTATTGAATTTGTGTGTGCCTTGGTCACTCTAATAAATGATTCAAAATAAAGAATCAAATCAAATCATACTATATCACATTGATAGTTTGTCTCCCTGTATGTGGTCCTTTTGTTGTCTGGATTGATTATGCGATGAAACCGATGAACGAGTCATTCGATTTCGTGAACGACTAAGTGTGAGATTTAGTATTAAAGAATATAACGCTGAAAAACTGAGTTGTTGAAGTATGGAAAATTGTAATGATATTTTTCAATAGTTTCGGTTCTTATGCAAAAACTTCTATTTTTCCCCCATTTCGTTATTTAACTTTTAATTACAGTTACATAATCCTGTTTTTTAATAGTTTTAGGAAAAAATAAAACGTTTTACCTAGGAAAAAATATCCAAAGGGCTAAGATTACAGGACTATCTTGGTTTTAAGCATTGCAGGTGATAAGACTTGCCAGTCAATGTCATCATTGTCAACTTCAATGTCACCTATAGGTGTGCTGCATGTCTTTTTACTTGTACAAACAATAGCTCTACATGTATCTACAAACATTCTGTCTGTAGATGCCAATTTACACATTTCCGGTGAGGATTGACCTCGTGATTTAGCCTTCAATGTGGTGGGTCAAGTTTAATCTCATCAAATGATGTGCTATGACTAAGTGGACATTATACAAATAATATTTTACAATAAATTGTGTGTCCCTCAGGGCGTTGTTGTATGTATGTTGGAAAAAAGAGCAATTTTTGGTGAGAACTGATCGAAAAAGGCTAATAAATAATTGCTGCTAGTCACACATGTATATAATTTTATCTACTGTAGATTACATGTAGAGTAATATATAATCTATAATTTTTTAGTATTCCATGTATATATGCTATAATATATAGATGTATGTATGTGTATGTTATATATGCATACCAGTTGTTATATACCAATCGTTAATCATCACATTTGGATCTGGTAATATATTCACTTTATTGTTTAAAGCTTGATGAAAAGTCACTACCTTTTAAAGGTTTCCAAGAAAAATATCTGTGAGTTTAACACTTGTGTATTCCTCGTAATATGGGCATCACAACTTGACTGGTTCCAGGGAGGGGAGGGCGACATTACAGTTCCCCTGTCATCAAATTTGAGATGAATGCCTCTAATTTATAACACTATTGTTTCACAGAATGAACCTATAATTCATTATCTAATTATTCACTTGTTTATTCACATATTGATATATCCGAAACATGTGATACAGTGTTAAGACTAATTAATATTGACACTAATTTTGACAACTTGTACACTGTGCTTCCGCTTTTGGGGAATAATTGATACATGATGCACGAGTTACACTAATAAAATGCTTACTTTATATCTTGAGGTACTCAATCATATTACAGATCTAGCTGTAATATTACTGTAATGTTAGTTCGTGAACGTAATTCCATATTAATCAATGTAAAGAATGCTAAATATGCACACCACGGTGGCTAGGCGTTACACGTTATTCAGGGAGTGCCGCGTAAAATCATGAGTATTACGCGTTATTCGTGAGGAAATGACAGCCTCTGGTTGACCCCTAGCAGGAAGTACATACAATTTCGCTAATTTTACCGTTTTGAAATGTCGGATTTGGGTTTGCACGGAACATTACACATATTCATGGTTGTTGTTGAGAGTTTAAATTAAATAAATAAGCCAGCGTAGCGATACCTTCGGCTGCACAATATCTGTCAATTTCGCTTCGACAGCCGCTCTCCTCGGTTTGGAGGTTGAAAAATGTTATATATCAGCATTATTGTAGATAGAATGAGGGGTCTATGATATTGATAGTATGGGCTTCACATGTGCCTGCCTTCAAAATGTTTCACAATGGTCGCAAGCGCCACGAATCTAGGTTGAATATGTCATTTGTTTATTCGCTATACTTTACGCGATTTGCGTGAGGTCATTACGCGCATGTGCATGAGTAAATATTTTGTTGAGGTTGAGATATTTCTTTTTTTTAATGCGAATTTTTCTCCAATTTTACTGCTCAATTGATGAGATAAATTCAAGTTCAAGAGATAATGCTTTCACTCGGTGAGCTTTTGTGTAAAAGACACGAGAAGATCTTAGTATTGTCAATTTCAGATTTATGAAGATTGGGAGGAACATATGGAGGATAATGATAAATGAAAAGTGTCGTCAGTACTTGGAACATGTGCAGCCTCAAATCATACTTTAAAAATATCTATGTATGAATTGCCACCTCTACCATCCCCGACAACGCTCATATGTTTCCTCATGCTGTAACGCGTGTGTAGAATTTCTCTCTCAGGCTGATACGCGTAAACCATAAAAAGCTTCTCATTTCATAAAATACTCGATAAAAACAACTGGTTGCATGGTGTAACAATAAAGAAAGATTTCTGTGAGCATTCTATGATTTACCAACATGCACTTTGTTGGTTTCAATTGATAGCCGATGATACTTCACAAACGAGTCGCAAGCGTGCGGGTGTTGAACTGTGTGTCCATTTTCGTAAATATAACGATGTATGCAAGTAATAATAGTAGCATACGTGATGTTTGCTCATTGGGATGTTTCGTGGAAACAAAATTTTAGGAAGAAATTGAACTTTTTCACGACCTCACATCATTTGAAGTGGGGACCTATGTCGTTTCCTGTGCAATTTCCTCACGAATAACGCATAATACTCACGATTTACGCGTCATTTACAACACTCACCCCGATCAGATGTTCCTTGTAATGGGTTGTGGAGTAGGTCTTGGTTTCTGTGCTGTTCGGAGAATTGGACAACTACTGCTTTGTGAAAAAAAAACGGATGCCGTCAGTGTCTGAGGGACATTTGAAATGGTTCGAAAGAACTTAACCAAAATTCTCTGTAAGTATACTAGCGATTGTGGTTACTGTCAAAATAGGTGTCAAAAAAATTATCTGAATTTTTGATTGATATTAGATGCTCTTATGCATTTAGGCGTCCATTTCATAGATGAAGGGGCGGGTTTTTTTTTTGGGACTCAAGCTCTCCATATGAAAAAAATGATATCCAAATTTCATATCTCTACCTGAATATTCAACAATTGGACATTTTTACAAAGATATATAACGCTCCTTTTATAACCTACAATCTCACAAAATTTGTGATGAGTGCTTGTCTTTTCACATTTGCTCTGTCAAAAGACTTGGTGTGGCTTGTGCTGACTGGACGAGTAATCAGTGAAACCATTGAAATATGTCGTGGAAAAAGCCCTCGAGATGCTACTCTGGAACTTTTTGATAAGTTCAACGAAACTGGAACAAACACAATGTACAACGTGTACAAAGCACATGACCCCCTCACGTGGTGTCAAAGTTACCAGGCCTGTATAAGTCAAGGCCAGCGCCTGCTGACTATAGAGCGTCAAGAGATCCAGCATTTCCTGGGGACTAGGCTGGCAGGCCCGAGGAACTCGGGGAAAGCATGGCTGGGATCTAGACGGAAGGACTATGGTGAAGGATGGACGTGGGTGAACGAGAGTCTCACCGATTGTCAACAACATATCTGTAGACAGCTGACAGGTTTGAAATCCATTCATTTGATAACTTTTGAAAAGTCCATTCGTGTGGCTATAGAATATTTCTATATAATATTATTTGAAACATTCAATACTTGAATTCTATTTGTCGGCATTAGCGTCCATCCATATTTTTATCTTTAAAGTTTACGGGTTATCTTTTTTGAAATTTTGCACAAAAATGTCTAAAAATATTTTGAAAAGGGGGTATTTTTTGTTTTTTGAATTTCGGATTTTTTTTGAAGTGGCGGCCATTTTAACGCCATTTTCTCAAAAACTGTTCAGACAGTTTTAAAATCTTTGCTTCAATACCTCTGTGGTGTGTATAAGTTTCGGAGCCTTTTTCATTTTCTGCTCGTCGCAGCCTTTTTCATTTTCTCGACTGGTCCCAAGTGGGACTTTCCCATGTTAAATCCTCCTATGCTTTATATTGGCACACATCATGCCTAATATCTCACTCAATATTGAGATTAGAGACTAGGAACCAATTGTGGACACATAGGAAAAGACATATGGTGATAATGGTCATGACCTTGAATTTGACTTTTGACCTCGTTTTCCAGGTCATAGCACAAAATGGCTAATATCTTGTTTATTGTCGACCTAATATCAATTTGTGAATCTAGTGCTGAATCTTGAGCTTGTGAATCAATTGCTGACATATAGGAAATGATAAATGCTGAATATTGTCATGACCTTGAATTTGACCTTTGACCTCATTTTCAAGGTCAGAGTACAAAATGTCTCGCTTATTATCGATTTTACAGCTTAAGACCCAATAGTGAGCTTAAATGAAATGATAATTTATATGCTGAATATTCTCATGACATTGAACTTGACCTTTGAACTTATTTTCAAGGTCAGAGCACCTGACATCGCTTATAGGGCACCGAAGTCTCGTTCCACATGTGTCCAAAAATTACACATTCATGACGCAATTATGTACTTCCGGGGACAAGGCTTGCCACGTTGTCACTTTTGCTGATTTAGCTTGAATTCACAAATACCGTACAACAAAATTTTCGGAGATATATTCCTAGCTCATTCTTGAATGTAATGAAAGTACTCCGAGTTATTTACTTACACAATTTACACAAAATCAGGTGTATTTTTCAAACTGAAAATGCGCCCTGTTCAAGTCATGTTTGAGAGTGCATTTCTGAGGCACAAATTCGATTATAACACAAATATTTGTTATTTTAAACTTGAAATAGGACAAAATATGTCTCTCCTCTTGTGTAGTTCCTCGAAACACGAAAAGAAAATATATGTTCGACTCAATTTAAAAGCCTTGGAACATTTTCCGCCGTAAAGATCGCGGCTCAAATGCCCAGAAACATGGATTATTCAAGCTCTTCAATCGGTAGGAAATATTCGAGGAATAATACATTCATCGATCTGATAGCGGTTGTAATGTGTCAATAATGGTAATATAAAATTCCGATGAATTTCCGTTGATTTACGTTGATATTATTTGGAACTGAACAATTACAATATTCACAATTTTTCAGAAAATTTGGCGGGGAAGTTGTGTGTCTCCAAAATGACGAAATAACGCAAAAGAACGTGACGTTTTAAATATGACTCCTGTGCCCTATTACCTACTTTGCAGCTTTGCAGGAATCAATTCTGAACATATAGGAAATGATGTATACCAAATACTCTGAAGAACTTGAATTTGACCATTGACCTCATTATCAAGGTCAAAGCACAAATTGATTATTATTTTGCTTATTATCATGAGTGCATAGCTATTGGTTATTATGAACGTAGAGCAATTGATACGCTGAATATTGTCATGATCTTGAACTTGACCTTTGACCTCATTTTCAAGGCCAGAACTCAGAATGGCTAATAACCCCGCTTATTGTTGACTTTACAGCTCTGGAATCAATTGTGAACGCATAGGAAATGATATATGCTGAATATTGTAATGACCTTGAACTTGACCTTTGATTTATTTTCAAGGTCAGAGCACAAAAGGACAAATATCTTGTTTATTATCGATTTTACGGTTAGGTAATAGATTGTGTACATATAGGAAATGATATAAGCTGAATATTCTCATGTCCTTGAACTTGACCTTCGATCTTATTTTCAAGGTCGAAGCACAAAATAACTAATCTCCTTTGTTATCAACTTTATGCCTCAGGAATCAATTGTGACCTCATGAAATAATATATAGTGAATATTGTTGTGACCTTGAATTTGACCTTTTACCTCATTTCTCCTTCATAATGGGAGCTGTAAACTCCTATAACATTTCAAGATAGATATTAAATAATGGCAGTATCAAATGAGAAATCATCTATTGTACATTTATTGGTGACCATAAAATGAGAAATCATCTATTGTACATTTATTGGTGACCATAAATTTAACTTTTAATGACCTTGAGAGGTCAATGCGGCAATTTTGATGAAAAAAGTTTTAGTTTAACACTAAATATTTCTCCGGTAATTTATCCAGCTCTCGGGTTAATTTTTAATTAGTCTCATCATAAACAATCAGATAATGTCATTTAGTTATAAAGTATATATCCATTGAAAGCTCAGAAATAACCGACACATTTTGGGCCTACTTAAGATAAATATGTGTAGCATCAAATGTCGAACGTATGTAGAGTTAGTATCTAATCAATCCTGCGAGAAGTTAGCTGTTTATCATCAACCACTCACCCCCAATAGGAATACATAAAAAATTCCTTATTTTCTATCTCACCCTCATTGTGAATGAAAATACTCACATGAACTCAGCATGGTGAACATCAAGGACATTTTTACTTACCTTCTGTACAGTTATGTACTGTAGTTATGTACCTCTGTACAGTTATGGGTTTCTTTTCAGCAAGTAACCCATATTCGAACGTCTTCCTGAAACCTGGCAATGCGGCGCAAATTATATCGAACGAAAATTTGCCCATTGTATACACCGGATGTACTGATGCTGAAGGAGGTAATTTATATGAACTATAGATCAATATCAAACCTTGTCCTGATCAAAATTCATGACAAAATATTTTTTTGTAACTCTGTTCAGGGTCCAATAACATCGATGACATCAGTACGACGTGGTATGATGCGCAGTCTAAGTGCAGTGACGGAGGCGGCAGACTCCGGACCATGGATGAGTATGTCAGCGACTCGGACTCCCACACATATTGGTTGGGGTTATTCTACAAGCCGTGGATCTGGATCGGTAAACACTCATTTATCCTCATATTTCTAGAAGCGCACATCATAAATAAGTGTTTGTTCCTAATCATTTCAGACTTAACCTGCATAGATATCAAATGATATTAATCAATCGTTGTTTTTTTTTCACTTCAAAAACCAGTGCTGAATGTATCCCAGTTGCTGTAATTAATGAAAATAACACAAAAGTATATTTTTTCAATGATCTTCCTGAATGAAGTGGCTGTTGGGAAAATAGGCGTTTATATGGAAAAATTATATACAGTCATTCAGGTAGTTGCGTGATACCCTAAATGTTTTTTTTTTCTATTTTTTCATTCTCGTAGGGCCTTGAAAATGAGGTCAAAGGTCGATTTCATGGTCATGGCAAAGTTCAGCATACATCATTTTTTACGTGTAAAGTCGATATTAAGTGAGATATTAGTCATTTTGTCATATGACCTTGAAATTTAGGTCAGAGACAAGTGTGATACCAAACACCAAACAATCCGCAAGACTAAACTCAAAATCCAGGGACAAAATTAAATAATCGGTGTAATTATGTTAGTTATGTCAAATTCAATGTCACAAGAATAATCTGTATATATCATTTCCTATATGTTCATAATTGATTCCTTAACTGTAAAATCGATAATAAGCGAGATATATTCATTATGTCATGTGACCTTGAAAATTAGGTCAAAGGTCAAACTCAAGGCCACGATAATATTAAGAATTTATCATTTCCTATATGTTGACATTTGATTCCTAAGCTGTAAAAACGATAATAAGCGAGATATTAGCCATTTTGTCCTGTGACCTTGAAAATGAGGACAAAGGTCAAAGTCAAGATCATGAGATTATTCAGCATATATCATTGTCTATATGTCCACAATTGATTTCTAATCTCTAATCTCAATATTAATTGAGATATTTGAAAAAATGTTCCCCATTATGAAGCATAGAGAAATTACCATGGGAAAGTCCCATTTGGGCTGATTTCGAGCCCAAACTAGCGCATTTCGATGCGTCAATAAAAGAAGTTACTGAACAGATTTTGAGAAAACTGTCAAAGTCCAAAAATTGTCTAAAATGGCCGTCATTCTGAAAAAAATAGGTCAAAGATCAAATTCAAGGTCGCAAGAATATTCAGCATATATTATTTCCTATATGTCAACAATTATAATGATCTATATTCTATAATTTCAATATTAAGTGAGATATTTGGAAAAATGTGTCCCATGATAAAGCATAGGAGATTTCAACATGGGAAAGTCCCATTTTGGCCGAGTTTGGGCCAAAATGGCCCACTTTGATCGATTCAAGGGCAACGAAACTTATACACTTCACAGGGGTACATATGAGCAGCGTTATGCATCAATAAGAAAAAGTTATTGAACAGGTTTTGAGAAAATAACCGTCAAAGTCCGAAATGGCCGTCATTCTGAAAAAGAAATAGGTGAAAGATCAAATTCAAGGTCGCAAGAATATTGAGCATATATTATTTTCTGTATGTCCACTATTATAATAATCTATATTCTATGATGTCAATATTAGGTGAAATATTTGGGAAAAAAATGTGTCCCATTATAGAGCATAGGAGAAATTTAACATGGGAAAGTCCCATTCAGGCCCAGTTTGGATCAATAAGAAAAAGTTTTGAGAAAATGACTGCCTAAATTAAAAAATTGGCCAGTTTCCGTCAAAAATGGCTGTCTTTTTGTGAGAAAAAATGCTAAAATAAAAAAAAATAAAAAAATAACTCAATCTTGAAATATTTTTAGGCATTCTTGTGCAAAATTTCAGAAAGATTTGACTGTAAACTTCAAAGATAAAAAAATTGACGGACGGTGGACACAACGCCATGGCAATAGGTTATCTGACCATAGGTCCGGTAACGTAAAATAGGGCCCTCTATGAAACATGCTCTATGATGTGACCTGCAGGTGACACCGAGCACGAAGACCGTCCAGTAATCTATTTCGAAAGCAACCTGCCATCTGCACGCGACGATGACAAGGCATGTCTGAGTCTCAACCTGACCGACATGTCATGGCATGCAGAGATTTGTGAGCGATCAACACCTCTAGTTATCTGTGAAGGTAAATTATTCTTTGAACACAGCCCATCTCATGATCTGTGTGTGTTTGTTCTGATTGCTCACTGAAATACCAACCCCATACCCATATAAAGTATCATCATTATGTCTACATTTATCATAGCATAACTGAAGTTTCTTAGGCTAAGCGTCGATTTTTGTTACTCTTACTCCTTATTCTTTAAGTTAATGCATGGAGGGTGGAATTGGACTTGACTGTTATTATCATGAATGAAGTCATTGTTTCCCAGATAATTCAATGTCTTGGTTTTTTCAGGCGATGTAAATTCCACAAATACCAGTAGGTCGATATGCATGGTTCATTATTGGACATTAATTAAGATTCACTTATTCAAGTTGTATTCAAAGTCTTACATTCAAAGGTACATATATATAAAAACATGCGAATGTGTTCTCCGCAAAAAGATATCGGTCGAGTTTAGTCTGGCGGATGGAATCAGGATGCATGAGTCCGAAGAACGAGTAGCTACGAGTGTATTCTGTGTTCATCCACCAGACCAAACGAGACCGATATTTTTTTTCGGAAAACATACGAGCGTGGTTTTTATTTTATCACACACAACTGTTCAGACATAATGCTAGATCTTCACGTAATCCGCAGTAAAAATGTAGTTTTGGCCCGATGTGGCTCAGCGAGTAATACAGAACAATTTGAAGTAGGGTGATACAGAAAAAGATATCACACTTTTTTGAGTATTGTTGCATTATACTTAATATTGTGTGATAAAAGTTGATAAATGAGTGAGTGTTTTGATCATGACGTAAACGGGAGAGAATACCCTTGACCATACATAAAATTATTTCAAAAATATTCTTGTCAAAAACAATGACTCTCCCGGTTATTTTCTTGAAATCTGTTGATAAAATTTCGTCTAATTTTGTCTTCATAATGAGAGCTTGGTGGAGTAAACTTATAGAATTCTTCAAGAAAAACACACACGAATATTGGCTAATTAAAATGGGAAACCATAAATGGTGGTTTCAGTGGTGACCTTGAATTTGACCTGCTATGATCTTTGAAGATCAAAACAGCAACTACATATTCTCCGGTAGCCTTTCCTAGCCCTGGGCTAATTTTATGTACAAAGTTGCTGTGGAGCTGAACAGACATCTGGTGCTCCAAATCAGGGTTATCCTCCTTATTGCTGCCGGAAGTAGTATACTGTGTGTACTTGCCATGATAACGAGGTAAGATTGGGGTAGGCTAGGGGAAATGAATATTATGAACACTGTACACTTGGGCAAAGTTTGAAGGACACTATTATTATTAATTCTAGTCTGTTACACTGTTGTATGCTTGTGAAGCAGCATGGTGTTTTAAAATTGCATATCGTACACATTTTCAATATTTTTCCGATATATTCATATGGTTTCTGAAGGTGTGCCCGGAAGTGCCAGACGAAAAAATACCCAATTGGATGGAAGGAACAAAAGATGTCACACAAGCCAGGCACATTGCAGCCAGACACATGTGGGACAACAAGAACAATGGTCCTGGACTCAATCATTACTGGAACTTTACCAGGGGACGATGTCCAGGCACGACCTTGCTCAGGATTGATGTATGGAGACCTGGATGAGACAAAATTAGCACGCAATTCACTCCTTCGTGTGGGGCCATCTCTACCGGAGCGTGATGATACGTATGACCAAGCTTTCGAAGATACAAGACCAGTATTCTCCAGGAAATTTCAGTTTCAAACGGTGGACAAACAATGATGACAGTAAATGATTCAAGAGAAGTGATGCCAGGCATGCTTGCTGAGACCCAAACAGTAGAGTACCTATGCACAAGTGAGAATGCAAGACCAACAACCGTTACCAATGTAATCATACATGAGGAAGAACAGGAAAGCAAGATATACATTAACATGCAGGAACAAGCGGTTGGCCATAATTACCCGGAATAGAGGGCTTCAACAAATTCTTCAGATGTCATTAAACAAGAGAGATAAGAACCAGGAAGTATCTCTGAAAACAACCATTTTCAATGAGAGCAAATACAAGGAAAAAACTTCCTTTGACAACAGACATGAAAACAGGCTGACACATAGCATGTCATACACAGACTAAACTGTTTTAATGAATACCGAGGATGACACGACGTGTCAAACACAACAAATATTGAAGAACAAACTGTTTTAATGGATGACGAGTCGAAAGTGACATGTAACGAGACATACATCACAACGTTTGAGAGACTTAGGATAAGTCTGCCATGATGAGTATCTGACAACAAAGGGCACAAGTGTCAATAATAGTGTGCTCCAAGTAACTCACTTAATTCCTTCTCAGTCGTTGGAACTGTTAGGTCGGAAAAAGACACTGCCCACGAACGTTATGCTTGGGGAATACATACTTGTAAAGTGATGTATATATCATTATGTGCATGTACAGACAAACAGAGATGTTTTAGTGTAAATTTCAATAATAACCAGGTTCACTGTAAATTTTACAGTAGTAAATTGCGCCATGATATGTTTGCAAATATCTTCACATAACACCATTCTCATTGCTGTTCTGGTCAAGTAAAATCCTTGCATCCCAGAACGAAGTAATATTACCAGTTTACAACGCTGTTTGAAAGCCTCGTGTTCTTCGCTGATAGATGAATGTGTATGTCTGAATACAGCTTACGTATTATATCAAATTATATGTATCCAGATATACATTAAATTATGTATACATTAAATTATACACGTAGTGTAGACCTTCAGATAAATTAAATAATTTTGCCTAATTGAGTACATATAGGTGTGTTTCACCTTGCCGACCAATATAGGCAGTCAAGGTAGAATGGTTGGAGTATATACCGGAGCGTCTGGAAATGTATTAGAAGACAGGTGTCACCTTGCAGTGTGTACCTTGACTCCTGTGTGGGAAATGTAAAGGAGTCCGAAGTCATCATTTACTGTGAAGATAGAGTCAATGTACTATCTTCACATTGATAGTTTGTCTCCCTGTATATGGGCATTCTGTTACCAGGATTGTTTATGTGATAAAACTGATGAACAACTCATCTGATTTTTGTGATCGACCATTTGTGAGCTTTAGAATTGAAGAATATAACACTGAAATATACCTTTTGTAATGATATTTTCCAATAGTTTTGCTTTTTATGCAAAAATTATATTTCTTCCCCATTTTGTCATTGAAATTCATTTTCATTTTCCTGTTTTTGAATAGTGTTAGGATACCAAATAAATTATCCCCAGGGCAAAGATAGGGTATAGGACAATTTTGGTTTGCAGATGATATACGACCTTGAGACTTGTCAATCAATGTCATCATTGTGAACTTCAACGTCACTATTAGGTGTGGTGCATATGAATTTCTTTATGTTCATAATACAAATATATAAAGATACCAATTTACACATTTCAGTTGAGGATCGACCTCGAGATTTAGCCTTCAAGGTCGTGGAGTCAACTTCTAGGTCACCAAAAGATGTGCCATTTATGACTTCCTTCGTTTGGTGTTTGGTATCACACTTGTCTTTTCCTATGTGCTCATGATACGAACATAAATCTAGGAGCATTTTGTCTGTTGAGGCCAATGGATTAGTTCACAGAATTTTCCCGCCATGAGCTAATCTTCGGAAATCTCTAGTTTCAAATGGACCAATCATAGCTGCGCGCGTTGCCCCAGGCAACAAGTGTAACCACATACGGAAAAACCCAAAGTGTATGTAAACACATGCGGAACTCAGTAGACTCACGAATGTGGTTATAAATTTTGCGCGTGATATTTGTCGGCTGAAAAGTGCAATGTCGTGCGATTATTTTCAATAAACTCTAAAATAAAATCTAAAAAGCTCAGTAGCCTTTTGGCTTGTGATTAGGTACTTTTGTACTTGTCATATGTCTATTCATTTCCTATTCATTCATTTCATTGGTTTGTTTCGGATTTCTAAAGTATTTTCATTGGTTGTTGGGCAATTGTATACTAATTCCATCAGGTGTACAGTAGAAACAACTACGTTTAGCACACTGTCTGCCCCTGATGACGCCAGTGTGTCTTTTAATAAACTGTTTGGTCGGGCTTTGTTTCTATTGCAAAATGTATTTTACGTTTGTTGTTGGAATCATCAAAATTTGGCTATATTGGTGGTAGTAGATGGATGAACGTGGAATCAATACCCAGTATTAATTATTCCGAGCAAACAAAACAGGGTCCGTTTTCCAATCTTTAGATATTTACATCTAAACTTGAGATATAACAAAATAAAGACGTGTAGACTGTCTATTTGTGGTTAACACAGTCATAACGGCTGAGCGTTTGAAAGGTGTGGTGGATACTCGATCCAGATGATATCGAACTGATTACCATTGTTGACACTTTTGCTTCAAAATCTGCGCGCAGCAGTCGTTAGTCGGCTGTCTAATCTTTTCGGGAACGCTCGGTAGAATTTGGCGAGAAATTCTATGAACTAGTCCATTTACACATTTCAGGTCAGGCGTCTGGGGTTTTGATTGAAAATTGTTTTCTACAAATAATCACCCGTGACAGCTATATACACCTACAATGCGAATGTCGTTGAGTAGACACTGTCCTTGGCCTTGGAAAATTCATATTCCAAGGCCAAATCCATAGACGAATTTTACAAAATCAGTGTGAGCGGTCAAATCCGAGTGATAATAAGGTATCAAAGTCAAAGCCATGTAAACATCACAGACACTCAGCCAGCTGAGTGTGAGATCAGGTGCTCCAGAAGAGTGAGCATTTCCTGCCCCGCATGCGACAACCATCCTAAGGGTGAGATGATGTATTCCATCACATGTGTGACAGGCTTGGCGTAACCTTCAATCAGATCATGGTGACGACCATAAAACTTCTTGAATGTCGACTTCAGTGTGGGCATTACATGCACCTGTTTTAGCAGTTCGGACATCAGAACGTGTGCTCTGAGTATAAATCCCTGGTAAATAAATTGAATATAACAGGAAAATTGATAATAGGAAAATCAAAGACGTCACGTTTGTCGTATAATCTTGTACATAATTACCTACTGAATGAAAAGATTGTTTTTCCATTTTTAACCATCCCAGAATCAACAAAAACGTAAAGTGAATTATAACACAGGCACAAACACAATACTTAACCATCAGCGCGCCACGCTATTCAATATTTGGGTGGTAATACTAGTTGGATGTTACTTTGCACTCCATAAGGGCTCCTTACTGGCGCGTTTTGATGTTGAGCACACAGAAATACCAACGAACATACTTTTGTATGATACTGTTCGGAAAATGAACTGTGGGTTCCTCAGAGCGTTGTTGTATGTATATTGGGAAAATGAGCGATTTTGTTAATGCCACTATTCCACACCGACCACGAATTCTGTTACAACACAGGTACGATAGCATTACGATTATTCGTGAGATTCTGCTGGAGTAACAGAAAATATTGCCAAGAATCAACTCCGATTTACAAGAATCAATTACGAATACTGCAAAAACGTTAGAAATAATTTAAGATGTGTATTCATGGGATTCGTGACAGTACTCGTATGCAATTCATGGTCTAGCCCCGAATTCCCGAACCACGAATGTCTTAAGAATACCTACGAATGTCTACAAATCTATTACGATTCAGTTACGAACCCTAAGAAGCCCAAGAATGAACTACGAATTGGTTACGAATTAACTACGATATTTTGGAATCAGGAGATCGTGTCCAAAATTTTGAACAGCCACGAATTCCACGAATTCCCGATCGCTCAAGAATTGCAAGAACGGACTACGAATAAATACGAATCAGTTGAGAAATTCACGAACTGTTTACGATTCAACTACGCATCCCAAAAATTTTCAAATCGTAGCGATTCGTGGGCTTCTTGGTCGGTGTGGAATAGGGGCATAACAACTCATCGAAAAGGGCCAGTATACCATTGTTGCTGGCCACCTAATTATATAATAATGCAATTTCCTTCACTGTATTTTTCTTGTACAGTAATGTATACTCTATATCGTCCGAGTATTACATGTAGGTTATATAACATATAAATAGCTGTAAATGTATGTATGTGTGCATTATGTATGTATTATCATGATTATGTATGCATATCAGTTGTTGATCACCACATCCAGATTTTGGAATAAAAAAGTGCTTTAAATTTATTGTTTTAAGCTTGATGAAAATCACTACATTTTTTAAGGTCTTCAAGATAAATATTGTGGTAATAGATTGATACTTACATCCATGAGTTTAACTTTTGTATCCCTTGTGTATCCCTTGTCTTATGGGAACCACTACCCGACTGGGCCCGGGAAGGGGGGGGGGGCATTAAAGTTAAATGCCTCTCATTTGTAGGACTACTGTACTGTTTCAAAGAATATACTTATAATTCATTATCTATTTAGTATTTATTTAGTTTACAATAGCACATTAGTATCTGATACATGTGATAAAGTGTTAGACTCATACCAGTAATATTAACGCCAATTTTGACAAATTGTACAAAGTACTTCCGCTTTTGGGGAATAATTGATGCACGATGCACGAGTCACACTAATATGACGTTTAATAGGTATCCCGATCACGAGGACAATTCGTCAAGATTGAATTTGCTGGGCATTTAATCATATTACAGATCTGGCTCAAATTGTGTGATTAGTTCGTGAATGTTATTCCATTTAATGATGTATATAATGCTAATTATGCACAAGTCCTTTATAACACTCACCCCGATCAGATATGTCTTGCAATGTGTTGTATTGGAACGCCTAATGTGCTCTTGGATTTGTACGAAGGAGCATTAAACGCTACTACAATGTGATCGGAAAACGGATGCCAATCAGCGTTTGAGAGACATTGAAATGGTTGGAAAGAACTCAACCAAAATAGTCTGTAAGTATACTATCAAATGTGGTTATTATCGAAAATTGCTTCCTGGGCGATAACACATTTATTTGATCTCCATTATCTGAAGCTTTTGATATTGGACACTATCGTGCATCTGGGCATCCATATCAAAGTTGATGGGGGCGGGAGTTTTGGGGGTTATGTTATGAAAAATGAAAATTCTTATGAAAAATGGTGATATTCAAATTTCATTTCATCAACAATTGGACATGTTCACAAAGATGTACAACGCTCTTGACAAAGTCAGATAGCTGTGGTGAAAAAAAACAGGGGAAATCACCAGTTGTCGGTGATTTAATCGGAGTGGTACCATAAACATGCAAAGTTTTTATCTTCCCAATCTGAATGACCCACTTTATAATATACGGTCCCACAAAATCCGTGATGAATGCCTGAGCTTTCACTACGCTCTGTCAACAGACTTCGTGTGGCTTGTGCTAACTGGATGGGTAGTCCCTGAAGACATCGAAGGATGTCGCAGAGAAATTCATAGAGAGGCTGCTCTGGAACTTATTGACACATTCAACGAAACTGGAACAAACACAACGTACCATGTGTACATAGCACATGCCCCCCTCACGTGGTGCCAAAGTTACCTGGCCTGTAAAGGTCAAAGTCAGCGCCTGCTAACTATACAGAGTCGAGAGATCCAGCAGTTCCTGGGAACTAAACTGGCAGACGTAAGGAACTCGGGCAAAGCATGGCTGGGATCTAGACGGAAGGACTACGGTGGAGGTTGGACGTGGGTGAACGAGAGTCTCACTGATTGTCAGCAACATGTCTGTTGGAGTCTGGCAGGTTTGGAATCCATTCATTTGATACATTTTGACAAGCCCATACTTGGGGATATAGGAAAATTTGTCTATATTGTTTGAAGTATTCAATAATTGAATTGTATTTGTCATGAATATGGAAGATTTCGAATTAGTACTGAACTAAGGCATTTCGGCATTTCCATTGCAATCCAATGATTTATCACTGATTTACATATCCTTAAAAAATTGAGTTACTATGTTTCCATTAAAGTAATGAGCATTTCACCAAAAAATTTCACTAGTCTCATCGTAAACAAAATTTGATAATATCATTGATAGCAATAAAGTATATTCATTGAAAATTTAAAAATAACCGACGCATTATGGGCCTACCTAAGATAAATGTGTGGCATCAAATATCAAACGTATGTAGAGTTAGTATCTAATCGATCTTGCGAGAAGTTCGTTGTTTATTAACAACGGCTCACCTAAATAGGCATACATGAAAAGTGCCTTGTTTTCTATCGTACCCTAGTGATAATCGAAATACTGACAGTGATTCAACATAGTGAACACATAGGGATATTGTTTCTGTATATATTCACTATTTTTCAGCAAGAAACCCGTATTCTAACGTCTTCACAAAACCCGGCAATGCGACGGGAATTATATCGAACGGACATACGTCTGATATATACATCGGATGTACTGGTGCTAAAGGAAGTAACTATACCAAATATACTTCAATTTTAACCTTATCCTGAATCAAGAGTCATGACCTAATATCGTGTATATATCAATAGTCGGATAAAATATTTCTATAACTCTGTTTCAGGGTATAGTGCCAGTGATGAAATCGCTGCGACATGGTATGATGCTCAGTCTACGTGCAGTACCAGCGGCGGCAGACTCCGGACCATGGATGAGTATGTCAGCGATTCGGACTCCCGCACATATTGGTTGGGGTTATTCTACAAACCTTGGATCTGGATCGGTAAACATATGTCCCCATTTATTTAGAAGTGTATATCATCAAGTAGTATCTGTTACTAATCTTTTTCAGACTTCACTTACATGTATATCCGATGATTTCCCCAATCGTTGTTTTTTTTTCACCTCGAAAAACGGTGCTGAATTTTTTTCCAATTTCCTGCAAATTACGAAAACTACACAAAAGTATATATTTTCTCAATGATCTTCCTGGTTGATGTGGCTGATGGGAAATAAATAAATTATAATGATTATAAATTATATACATGTGTCAAACTAATGTTTTCATGGGCATGATGAGGGATTTGAGAAATATTTTACGGTACTGCCTAGTCTATTTCACGCCTCGTTGTTGTGATTTAGTGTCCATTTCATGATGGTCACTTGCAGGTGACAAGGAGCATGAAGACCGTCCAGTAGTCTACTTTAGAAGCAATCTGACCTCCGCACGCGAAGATGACAAGGCATGTCTGAGTCTCAACCTGACCGACATGTCGTGGCATGCCGAGACTTGTGAGCGACCAACAGGTCTGGTTATTTGTCAAGGTAAAATCATTCTTTGAACCATCTCTGATCAGCCCATCTCTTGATCTCTGTTTGTTTGTTCTGATTATTTACTGGAATAGCGACTCAAATTCCGCATAAAATGCATCATTATATGGTTTCCATAAGTATATATTTATTATAGCATAACTGAGATTTCCTAAATTCATGTAGGGTGGAAGGGTGGACTGTTGTTTTATTGCTATCATGGATGAAGTCATTGTTCCCCAGATAGTTCAATCTTTTGTTTATTTCAGGCGATGGAAACGCCACAAATACCAGTACGTCGATATGCATGGTTCATTATTGGACAATCACTCAGATTCACTTATTAAAGTTGTATTCATTCAAAGGTGCATACAAATTGAGACTGATCTTTATTATTATAAATAAGGTTGGAGTCATGAGGGAGACGGAAGTAAAGGTATGCGTGAATGTCTTGATCATGGTATATTCGTAAAAAATAACATTGATCAGACATCAAATTATTTACATCATCAAGAAACACTCCTGAATCTGGTATTTCGAAAAGTATTAGCACTAGCATAATGCATAAACCAGATCTTGATAACGCGAACAACAAACCTAAAATATAACATATTATAAATGAAGACAAACTCGTCCAAATACTTACAGCCAAAGCCGCGCCTCCGGAGACACTTCCTTGTGAGCGCTCTACAGGTCACATTTCTAGTCCGATTTTGATAATTTTTCAAATGAACATATGCTATGGTAAGGGCGCAACACCTGTCGGTTTTCGTTGCCATAGCAACCAAAATGGCCGATTGGGGACACATTTTATGATGAAATCAGCCCATTCACACATGACTTGTGAGCGCTCTAGTGGTGGCAATTTTATAGGAATAGCCGCGATATTGAAGGGAAAGTTGGACAATGCTCATACACGAAACCTATTGTTTCTCACATATTGAATAATAATAATTAGTTACATACTTAACTTATGACAACAATGTGAATATCCAGTTTGAGATGATTCCATTTCATTGTAATTTGAAAAAAAATCTTACTGAAAGTGTGCATACATGTCGAGCTGATGACTTTGTGCAAAATAGAATGCTATTATTGAATGAGTTAACATGAATTTCACTAGTTAAGTATATTACTGCCCAGAATAAAAATAGTTGAGGTGAGAAACATTTATTATTGAACTAAACAAGGCAAAGCTTTTGTCCAATAGATTTGATAGCTGTAGTAATAACATTAATTAGTTAACATTGCTAACTTATTACAACAGGTAAGACATATTCGTTATCACTGAATGTGGATACAGAAATCAGGGTTGCCAATATCTCACTTAATATTGAGATTAGGAATCAATTGTGGATATATATAAAATGATATATGCTGAATATTCTCGTGACATGGATTTTGAACTTTGGCCTAATTTTCAAGGTCACGGGACAAAATGGCTAATATCTCGCTTGTTATCGACTTTACAGCTTTGGAAACAATCGTGAACATATAGGAAATGATATTTGCTGAATATTGTCGTGACCTTGAATTTGAACTTTCACCTAATTTCCAAGGTCATAAGACAAAATGGCTAATATCTCACTTATTGTCGACTTTACCATGTTTACAGCTCAGGGATCAAGTATACACATATAGGGAATGATGCATGCCGGATAGTTTGATGACCTTTAATTTCACCTTCGACCTTATATTCAAGGTCATAAAAAATTGCTATTTTACCTATTATGTTATTCAATTTATAGCTTAGCAATCAATTGTGGACAGATGGGGGATGACATACGTGTTTGTTGGATATTCTCATGACATTGCATTTGACCAGTGTGACCTTATGTAAAGTTATTGACTACCGTCCGCTCTTCGGGATCCTCGAGGATAGTCCTCTCTCATCCGAGTCCTTGCGGACGCGCAACCGCTATTCCGGATCCTCGCGGCAGGGCCGCTCACCGGAGGTCGCGGCGGACACGGTAACTACTTCATCATTAACGGTAACCAGGTAACAGCCCACCCGACACTCCCAGGCCTACGGACACCGTTCAGAAACTAGTTCATCCCTACGGTGTTAACTGGCGGGGCCTGGCGAGCCGCGGTCTGCCTCGGGGACGGAACCCCGTACAGTCCGACATGCTGGCCAGAGCCTCTGTCACATGTCCCGGGAAGGGAGAGAGCTGGCGATCCACAGGGCCGAAGGCCCCCGAGTCAGCAACTCATCTCTCCCAGCCCGGGCCTCCCCACGGAAATCGTCCCCAGGGCTCTAGGAGCCCACTACTCAGACCCAGGGAACACAAAGCTCATGGCGAGCCTCGTGTGCGTCCTAGTCTCGATCTTGGACAATCTCCTCGAACGAGTCGCTTCCCGTGTATATATAATACACCAGAAACTGTAGGGCGCACGCGAGGTTTAATCGATCCATTGTTATAGTTTACTGGAGCGTAAATTACAATACGTCGCCGTGGCAACGCACGCTCGAACGGAGCATGTCAAAACAAGGCCAAGTACAGAAAGGCCACATAAATGGCATTTATGTTTACAAACACCTGCCGCGTGCTTAGGGCAAAATCGCCACATTACCCCCTTCTTACAATGTTGGTCCCCAACATGTTCCGCCCGCGCCCAAAACAGCCAAAACCCGACGAAGGCTTCGCATGGCGGGGTCCGGAAGAAGGCAAGATGGCAACGCCCGGAAGTCACGGCGCAAGACACTAGGACTTTAAGAGTCCCTTTTTGGAAGAATGGGGAACTACCCCCGGACTTACGGAGTAAACTATAACGCGCTTTGCAATTTTGAATAAACCCTCATAAACAAGCTAAAATTTTGACCGAGGTGGTCCAAAACCGTGTGATGACCTTGAAAGGTCATCCATTATAAAAGGACGGTGTGTCGAGTCTTTGGAATATCTTTAAGGTTAGACTTTAAATTTAGAAATTTTGTAAAACGACACACCGAGTGATCAAAAGTGATAGTACCTCTAAAATGTTGCCGACCGCCCTGCCGGCCGGCTCCTCAGATCCGCAGAACGGGTCTGAGGCAGGGCGGAGCCGCGGAAGCGACTCCGGCACGCCCGCGTGGGTATATGTATATCTGACAGACACACATACACCCGCGGACAGCTGTCACAGACAGCTACAATAGCCAATGCGGCAAGCCGCATCGACTGCCAGTATCTGTATACTGCAACCCGCACAGGCCTGTGTACAGACACGCAGATGGACGGACGTCTGCACTTTCATGCAGCCGCCCGCCCGCCCGCACATCTTCAGCACGGCCCGCATGGGGAGTTTACAACTGGCAAAATCACCCGCATCTCGAACACCGGACACGCGGATCCCGCGGGATCCAGCGCGGCATCGGCGGACGAAATGCGGATGGCACAAAACAAATGCGCTACACATCTGGAGATTAAATAAATAATCCGGGTTCGACATTGTTGTATAAATATACATGCAACAAATGTTGACAGCTATTCTACACGCGTAGCAGCGCACGCGGAGTCACTGAAAACTTCTGTCCCCGGTCAAAATGACACATTGCTCGAACCAAAATTCAAACACTATAAACTCATGCGGAAACAATCATTTCCCTCCGGTGACTCCTCACACTCCATGTATACGGGTAGAAAATGTATTTCTATCCCGGGGGACCTCGCAAATATATATTGTAATTAAGATTAGTCATTCGCTTTAGCGTCCGCACCGGCGGTCAATGACGTAAAATTAATCACACAGCAAGGTGGAAATTGGGCTTAAAATTGACAGTAACTTGTGGTTGTTACGATTATGTCAGACGAAAACAACAATAAATTGTCATTCTCCAGTCTTTTCGGATATGCACATCAATCCGTCACTGTCAAAATTAACGCAATTCCTTACACCCCTCTTTCGAGAGCGGAAATCTCCCGATTTCTTACTCTCTATTGCACCGGAAAGGAAATTTCACATACTTGTCTCAATTGTGTCATTAATCGAGCAAGAACAGAATTCTCCAGAGACATGCCGCACACTTGTGGCTTATATAATCCACTCACTAAATAATAAGGTGAGATGGAAAATAAACAAAATCACTCCCCATAGCCGCTGGTACGCTTACAGGGCGATCGGACATACCCATGACGTCCGGACAGACAATTGGGCGCCCTATGGGCGGTAGCGACCCGCCCACTAGCAATCCCAACGTACAGCCCGACCGCGGAGCGGTGTCCGGTCTAACCCAGAGCCAATCCAAACGACTACCGGAGCGCGGAACCAATAGATTAGACGCGGAGCCGGCATGGTCCGTAGCCCCTATGGCTAGGGGGAACGTGCCCGTCATGCCGGCGCCCAATCTAGAGGATCCCTAACATGATGAAATCAATAGCCGGCGGACGTCCGGAACTGCCCGCGGACGGAGTCCAGAACAAACGCCCACCATAAATTTGGCATATTGACCTTATCCAATGACAATGATAGGGATTAAAAGCCACAAAGCATGCTGCGCATGTACAATACGACCCCCTTCTTAGAAAGGGGCCGGGGATCCGGTCATCCCGGCCGGACCGCGTATTATAAGGTGCGATCCGGACGAAAATGAGCGTCCCCCACTGCCGCGGCTGGTCCGCACGCGCGGACTTAACAGCCGGTCCATTATAAATAATGGTAAACGGTTTCCTGCCGTAGAAACCTTAAACTACTATAACCGCAATTACAGTAGTGGCTCACGGGGGATAACTACACCGAAGTGCGTCATCTTAAAGCGCCGCGGACGCCGGACGAGTCACGCGGACGAACCGCGGACATCAGTCCTCATCTGCGGACACTATCCCCGCGTCCAGAGCCAGTTCCCCAAATCCGTGGGAAGACGCTTCTCCCGTAGCGGACGTAAATCCCAACCTCAGTCTGGCCATATAAGAGGTTGTCCCGGGACCAGGGGCGTCCGGCCGAATCAGTAAATTCGTCCGGCCAGCGTAACCGTTGTGCGGATTACGCCGGACAGCCGTCCACAAGGTGCGGACAGGCCATCCGCACGTCCCTGGCGCTAGAAACTACAGGAGGGCGGATGCGGAGCGGCGGCGTTACGACATGAAAGTCTCCGCGGACCTCAACTCCGAAGATAGCCACAAAGTAGCCACCCGCGGAGGTAAGTCGTGCGGACTCTCACGGAACGACCTAAAACCCATCCATAGTATGACAGACGGGTACCGCAGACGCATCCGCATGGGCGGAAGGCTATTCCCACCCATACCGGGCTGGCGCACGTGGTTTCCGGCGTGGCCGCCCGTCATCCGCAGGTACTGGAGGGAGTGGGGGTACCTGCGGATCGCCGTCATCTGGCTGATAGCCACCCAGTCCATCATCTGACGGGTCAGAGAGGTCCGGGAGGCCCACCATACGGCGCACACGCTCGTCCGGAGTCCGCGGATGCTGACCGGATGGATCCCATGCGGGAGCATCATCCGGTTCCGCATCTTGAATTAGCGGATCCATGACAAGCGGGCCCTCGTACTTCTTCAGATTATCGATATGGACAACCAGAACCCTGTCCGGATCGGAATCCCTCCGGATCCGGTAGTCCACATCTGTCACCTGTTTCAGTACTGTAAACGGGCCTATCCACGGCTTAGCAAATTTATTGCCTTGCTTAAGCGGCGGATAATAGTAGCGCACCTTGTCGCCCTCCGCAAAAGCTGGCCTACCCTTAGCATGGGCGTCATAGCCTCGCTTCTGCCGGATGGCAGACTTGTCCAGGCGCGCGCGCGCGAAATCATGGGCGTTCGCCAGGGCGCGGCGAATCCACTCCACGTACTCCGGACCGCACTGGGGTACTGCGCCGGTCTCTGCCGCAGTTGGATACATAATATCCACGGGCAAATTTAGCTCCCGGCCGTACAACATCGCGTGCGGAGTAACTCCGGTCGAAGAGTGGACCGACGACCTGTACGCCATTAAGACATACGGGAGGTGGTCATCCCAATCATTCGCACGATCATTCACAAAGGCCGCCAGCATGTTGAGGACCGATCGATTAAAGCGTTCGACCTGGCCATCAGACTGGGGCCTGTAGGGGGTGGTCCGCACCTTGGTACTGCCTAGCATCTGTGCTAGGTTTCGGAACAGGTTGCTCTCAAATTGCGTGCCCTGATCCGAATGTACCTGTTTAGGTACCCCATGGTACACCACCCATCTATTCACCAATAACCAAGCTACCTCGTCCGCAGTCTGGCGGCGCAGTGGGTAGGCGTCGGTATACTTGGTAAAATAGTCGGAAATCACTAGGATGTACCGGAAACCACGCGGGGTAACCCGGTGGGTATCCAGTATATCCAAAGCTATCCGATCAAACGGCGCGCCAGCCTTAACCGTGGTTAAGGGGTGGCGGCCAGGAGCCGGAACTCCTTTCCGAGCTTGACACCGTGGGCAGGCTGCGCACCACCGTTGCACGTCCAAACTGCTACCAGGCCAATGAAAGCGCTGTTGTAGCCTATGGACGGTCCTCCGGATTCCCAAGTGACCGGTCACCCGGAGGTCATGCAACTGGTGGAGTACTTCTTTCCGCAGCTCCGCCGGAAGCACCAACTGCCATATAGGAGGCAGTGGAGTCGGAGGCTCATAGCGCCGGTACAAGAGGCCATCCCTCAAGGAGAGCCTTTCCCACTGGGAGATGAGAGACTGGGTCTCCTCCCTGTAGGTTTTCCGCTCATCCTTAGAGGGTTTCTGGCCGGCCTCGAGGGCTTGGATTACCGGTGCCAGAGCACTGTCAGCTCTCTGCTTCGCAGCCAGCTGCGCCGGAGAGTAGCCACCTAGGTAATTAGGCCCCTCATCCGACGCGTCCGACTGCGCCGCAGCGGCCATCACCACAGGGGGTAAGGACCGCTCATACTCAGATTCGTCCGTGGACGAGGGTACCCACGAGGAGTACACCGCCGGACTTGAGGAAGACTCGCTGGAGCTGAGCCGCACCTCCGCTTCAAACGCGGGGCGCTAACGCCGGTAACGGCGGGTCCTCGCGCGGGAGTGAACTCCTGCTGCTCCGGCCGCCGTGTTGTTAGAGGGGGCGGCGGCCTGCGGTCTCCCCGGAAGGTCCACTTCCGAGTCTGAGGAAGAATCCGCGGCGTGCTGGAATGGAGCCATCCCTGCACAGCCAGGATTCTTGCACTTATGACAACGGGACAAGCCGTCTGCGTTGCCGTGCAACTTACCGGCGCGGTGCTCAATTTTCATGTCATACTCTTGGAGTTTGACGAGCCACCGGGCCACCAAGCCGTCGGCCTCACTATAGTTGAGGAGCCATCTCAGCGAACCGTGGTCGGTCCGCAAGCGGAAATGGCGTCCCAACAGATAGTGCCGGAAGCGCTTGGTCATAGTAACAACCGCGAGCAACTCGCGGTGCGTGGTACAGTAGTTCATTTGAGAGCGGCTGAGAGCCACACTCGCATAAGCTACTACCCGCTCCTGCCCGTCCACGATTTGCGAGAGGACACCGCCGAGTGCAAAGTTACTCGCGTCAGTGTCCAGGATGAACTCGCAATCCGGACGAGGGTGCCGCAGCACCGGCGCATCTGCCAAAGCCCTCCGGAGTTCCGCGAAGGCAGTTACCTGCTCTTCAGACCAGATGAAGTCGGCGCCCTTTTCCGTAAGGATAGTAAGGGGGCGCGCAACCTCCGCAAAGCCTCGCACGAACCGGCGGTGGTAACTCGCGAAGCCCAAAAAGGACCTCACGTCCGCCACGTTGCAAGGCCGAGGCCAGTTCTTGACGGCCTCTAGCTTTTTAGGATCTGGCCTAACTCCGGTGCCCGTTACCATGAAGCCCAAGTACAGGATCTCCTGTGCGAAAAGTTCGCATTTACTTGGCTTCAACTTGAGCCCTGCTCCGCGGATGCGATGGAGTACCATCTGGAGGTTGGTGAGGGTTTCCTCGAACGACCGGCCATACACGACGACATCGTCGATGTAGACCATACATCGCTTCCAGAGGAACCCTTTAAGTACCATCTCCATGAGGCGCTCGAACGTCGCTGGAGCGTTACAGAGCCCGAACGGCATTACCTTAAATTGGTAGAGCCCGTTCTTAGTAACGAAGGCAGTTTTCGCCCTATCACTCTCCTCCATCTCGACCTGCCAATACCCGGAGGCCAGATCCAGAGCACAGAAGTAGTGCGATCCGGCCAGGGAATCGAAGGTGTCTTCGATGTGCGGGAGAGGATATGAGTCCTTCCGCGTGACATCGTTAAGCTTACGGTAATCAACGCAGAACCTCCACGAGCCGTCCTTCTTCTTCACCATAACCACAGGACTCGCCCAAGGGCTGTCACTGGGTTCGATGATGTCTAGCTCGAGCATCTTCTGCACCTCCTGGTCAATGACCTCTTGGTGCACTATCGCTGCTCGCCGTAGACGTTGTTTGATCGGACGCTCGTCTAGGAGGTCGATGCGGTGTTTGGCAACGTCTGTCTTGCCGACCGCACCATCCGGACCCATAAACACATCCGCATACTGCCGCAACAGTCTGCGGAGCGCCTGGCGCTGCTCTCCACCCAGCCGGTCCTTCGGAACCAGAGATTCCAGATGGTCCGGCAGGGTGAACGGATCATCTCCGGCGGCCGCCGCCGCGCACGCAGCGCGGCAGACCGGATCGTCAGGGATGACACGACTAGACGACGCGGGCACAGCTGTAGCTGCTAGGTACCCGCGCCGCAGCACAACGGGTGAGTCCGTGGGATTCACCACGAGAAGGGGCATCATGCGGGCGTCGGACTTGACCAGAGTCCCGCCCAGCACGAGCCCAGTTCCCTTGGCGAAACTGCTCACCGGCTGCACTATACACGGACGACCTTCGAGGGGCATGCGGGGACGACGCGGCCGCGCCTCGATGATCATCTCGCTCATAGGCGGCACCACCGTGGTGCGCGCCACCCGCATTTGGAACGAATGCGCTGGACCCATGCGGAAGAGGTAGTGAGTATCCTCTCCCATCCGGAATTCACCCGCACTGAAGTTAGCGGTGACCCGGTGGGCCCGGAGAAAATTCATTCCAATAATCCCGGCCGCTCCGATGTCTGCGACGATTGCCTCTGTCGGATACACCTTGTCCCCAAGTGTAACAGGCAACTCGACGATACCGTAGACACGGATGCGGTTGTTACCGGCCCCGTAGAGCTGATAAGGACCGGGATCCCGCAACTCAAGGTTGCGGAGCACGGGTTCCTTCCGGAACGTTCCTATGGCTATGAGGGTGACCTCCGAGCCTGAGTCTACAAGGAACCGGACCGGCTCCCGCCCGAGTGGCAGGGGCAGGTACCAGCAAGTGTCCTTGACCAGTGCGTTTCTTGAACGGTATCTTTCGCACGCACTGGGCCCATTCTCGGAGTCCTCGTGATCCGCCTCAGCCGCGGACGAGCCAGACTGATCCTCAAGGACCACTTCCGGAGAAGTTATATCTACTTGAGGTTCGTCCAGTTCATCCGTAGGTGGGGCGGCATCCGTTGCCACGGAACAACTGTCCTCGGACGTAGTGTTGGTCGCCACCACGTCCGAGTTCAGTTTCCCTGCCGTGAGGGACGGCCCTGTTGTCCCGCGGGACCAGGCCGGGAGTAGTTACTCCGGCGCGGACTGGGGAGGACCCCCTGGTATCCGCGTGCCCGCAAGCGTTCCAACAACTCCGGACACTTCAGCCAAAAGTGTCCCTGTTTTCCGCAGAAATAACAGGGGCGGTTCTGAGCTGGTCCGGATGTGAACGCACAGCATTCAGCGGGCCCCGGAGTGTCGATCCCAGCGCAGTACGCAATCATCTGCGCAGCGCTGAAATCATACTCGTCATAGTCGTACTCATCCGGAGATGAGGACGGCGCGGCAACCGGTGCCGCCTGTGCGGGCGCCCCTGTAGAGGGTGCCGGCGCACTAACCCACTGCTGGGTAGGTTCCCTGGCGGGTTCCCGGACGACCGGGTCCTGCCACGGGGTTACCTGCGATGCCTTGACCGGAGGAGGAGTCGCCGCCTGCGCGGGTACAGCCGAGGCCGGAGCCGGGGCTGGAGGCAACTGTCTAGGGCGGACAGCCATCTCAAGCGCAAGCGCGGAGTCTATTGCCTCCTCCATCGATCGCTTTTCATGGGTGGCCAGCCCGTATGCTAGGTGGTAAGGCTGGCCATCGATGAACTGATCGATCAGCATCGTCTCAAACCGTCTGGAGTCCATGTCCGGAAAAGCTCTCCGGCCGAGTATGCGTAAGCTGTACGTATAGTCTGTCACGGACTCAGTCGGCTGGCGGATACGCGCCTTGAACTCTCGTTCAGACTGCCGCCGATTGGTCGTCGGCGGGAACAGCAGGCGAAGTTGACGAGCAACCTCGCCGAACGTCACTGTTCCCACCGGCAGACACGGCATCACGCGGAGAGCTTTCCCTTCCAGGCTCCCCGCGAGGACGTGTCCAGCTTCATGCTGGGACCATCCTTCGTACACGGCGGTACGCCATACCTGGAGCAAGTAGTCCTCCAAGTCGGCGTTATCCCCGTTGAACCGTTTCCGCCACGAAGAGTGGTCGGGCCCGTCATCGCGTTTGCTACGCGCCCGACGTGCGGTCCCGGCTCCGGGGTCGTCCGTGTACAGCGGCAAGTTCCGTGCGCTTCCTGCGCCTGCGGCGGAGTCTGCCGGAGCAAACATCGACGCCGCGGACGGAGGAGCAGGGAAGCTCACGTTTGCCGCCGGGGTCATTCCCGCTAAAAACCCACTCTGGCTAGGTGCGGGCGGGGCTCCCATCGAACCTACTGGGTAGGCTCCAGAAGGGGCGGCAAAGCTTGGGGCCGTAGCCGCCTGTTGCCACTGCCCGTCCGACACACTGTACGTGCCAGGGTAAGTCGGCCACGCGGCTTGCGCTCCAACCGTCGGAACGGTCGACGCGGTCGCCAACGTGGTGCCTCCGAGCCGCGGGGCAGGCGCGGGTCCCATTGCGGGGGCCACTGGCGCCTGCGGACTCGGCAGGACTTGGGGAGGGGCTACTGGCCCAGACATCCCCGGACTTGAGATGGCCGACGGGTCAACGCTCGAAGGCGGCTGATTCCGCTTGAACAGTACAAGCGCCTCGGATATCAGCCACCTCTCCCTCTCCGTCAAAGGCCCCGAGTTGCCTTGTGACAGCGGAGAGGGGGAACGGTTCCGCCGGTCTGATCGTCCCTGATGGGGCGACCGGGCGCAGTCATAGCGCCCTCTGGGGGCCAGCTCACCAAGCGCATCGGCGAGCTGGTCTACCACATCACCCGGTGCGGACCGACCAGAGCCCATGCCGGAGGCTCGCGAAGAAGCCCACCCGGCCAGGAGTGGCATCTGGTACTGCTGGTCCGCCTGTCCAGAAGTGCCCGCAGTAGTTGGCGCTCGATTCCGGACGTCCGGAGACGTCCCACGGAAGAGTGCCGCTTGCCACGGACTCATTCTGGGCCTGGGCGGGCGCGGCGTAGAGCCGTTGCCGGCTCCGCCTACCGCGCCTAACACATCAAGGCCCGGCCTTGATGACAACTCCTGTTGCGGCCCCGCGGGGCTAGACTCTACGTCCGGAGACGGAGTCAGGGACGCCGGAGTCGACTCCGCAGACTGGGTTCTGTCCGCGGAGGGCTCCGCACATTCCCTCCGGCCGCCGGAGTCACCCGAAGATGTCTCACGGCGGCTGTCGCGCGACCGGGTGTGACCCGCGACATTACCTCCCGTTTCCCCCCCCTTGGGTTCATTAGCCTTATCTCTGGCTTTGTCTCTTTCCTTTGTCATCCTTTGAGATGTCCTTGAGGAGCGGGCGATCCCCAGGGACTAAGGAGGCTACAACGCTGTGACGGTAGGCTGCGATGGAACACTGTCGGACTGATCCTGGTCACGGCACCAATGTAAAGTTATTGACTACCGTCCGCTCTTCGGGATCCTCGAGGATAGTCCTCTCTCATCCGAGTCCTTGCGGACGCGCATCCGCTATTCCGGATCCTCGCGGCAGGGCCGCTCACCGGAGGTCGCGGCGGACACGGTAACTACTTCATCATTAACGGTAACCAGGTAACAGCCCACCCGACACTCCCAGGCCTACGGACACCGTTCAGAAACTAGTTCATCCCTACGGTGTTAACTGGCGGGGCCTGGCGAGCCGCGGTCTGCCTCGGGGACGGAACCCCGTACAGTCCGACATGCTGGCCAGAGCCTCTGTCACATGTCCCGGGAAGGGAGAGAGCTGGCGATCCACAGGGCCGAAGGCCCCCGAGTCAGCAACTCATCTCTCCCAGCCCGGGCCTCCCCACGGAAATCGTCCCCAGGGCTCTAGGAGCCCACTACTCAGACCCAGGGAACACAAAGCTCATGGCGAGCCTCGTGTGCATCCTAGTCTCGATCTTGGACAATCTCCTCGAACGAGTCGCTTCCCGTGTATATATAATACACCAGAAACTGTAGGGCGCACGCGAGGTTTAATCGATCCATTGTTATAGTTTACTGGAGCGTAAATTACAATACGTCGCCGTGGCAACGCACGCTCGAACGGAGCATGTCAAAACAAGGCCAAGTACAGAAAGGCCACATAAATGGCATTTATGTTTACAAACACCTGCCGCGTGCTTAGGGCAAAATCGCCACACCTTATTTTCAAGGTCACGGGACAAAATGGCTAATATCTAAAATAGAAAACATATTCTGTCCGATAACATGTCTTAGCTTTTGGGCTAATTTTTATTGCTGAATTATTTCGAGGGTAATGTAATAAAGAGGGAGAGAGGAGTGGAGCGAGGTATTATAACCTTTTCCTTATGGTGATTTCGCCCAAAGATTGCGATAGGAGTTGATACTATTTTTGTTTTGGCCGCTTCTATTCGAAGCTTGTGCATTGCCGTCCTTCTCTCGATCCAATATACTGAAAGAATGGTCTTACGTCATCCCTTCCCTCGTGTGATGGCAGTACAACTACTGCTGGCAGTACAAATACTGCTAGCCCGACTTGCTTGTTCTGAGTTGTCTCAGAGCTAGCTAGGCGAGAGGACGACGGAGGGTCGGATTTGTGGTCTCTCGCCCTGGGATGGTGTGACACAACCTCTGGCAGACCGTCGGTTTTGTAGGTCTTGTGATGTATGATGGCCGAATTCGTGTGGTAGGACTGTTACCTGGTAATCACGATGCCTGTTGTGACCATGCCATTGCGCAGGGTGCTTGCTCCCTAGGTAGCAGGCGTCAAACGTTACATCATCAATGTTAAATTAAAACTTTTATAATTTAGTGCTTCAAGGATCGGACATTCAAAAATTGAATACATTTTGTGGTACACAGAGCAACAGAGTTCATGGTATGATGCTCAAAGGGTGGTCTTCACACGTAATGACAGGGAAATTAGCAGGAAATATGTTGATATAGTCTATTGAATCACTCTCCCATGTTGGAATATAGCTACTGTATATTCATGAATGGCGGGGCTGGGATTATCTGTTGCACTCGTCTTCTTACACACCAATAATCACAATATCTTCTGTAACTTAATCCATTTTATCTTTCCTCTCTATTCACTATGGTTATCTTAAAATTTCATCGGAGTATCCATTACTCACTAGGATGTCAAACTCACAACTAACCAAAGGGGCAAGCGTGGTGTCTGGAATTTTCCGCCTAAAGACGCGGTGTTGTGACTTATCGGTTGATAATGACGTGATGTCATGATCCGTACGCATGATGTAGGTGAATGTTAGCTGCTTGGAATAGACCCAAAAAAGTATCATGGTTCTGGTTATTGAGGTTCCCGTAAAAGTGATGCGAAGACGTGATTTCCTTTTTTGCTAAAATTTGCGGCCGATGACTGATCCGGTCAAATAGGGCCCATTTGGTCAACCATTTTCCCCTAAAATTTGCTGTAGATAAGCGATCTGGTTGAATTTGCCCTGTTTGGCCAGCCATACACTAAGTTTTGTAATGTCAAAGACACTCGAGACTATTTTACTTGATCATTATCTCCCAAAAATCGGTGTTTTTTTGAAAAAAAATTAGTGTTGCACGGGGTAAAACTGACACGCGTGCCTAACCAGAACCATAATACTTTTTTTTGCCATAGTACATGTACATATATATAAAGGCGCTAGGGTTTGTGGTGTGTGTGTATTGATCATGTATGTATGGCACGTGCACGTTTAACATAGTCCGCTAAACAGTGAGGTAACCATGGTAACGGAGAGTCAAAATTTAAAGGTCATTTCTTGAATATTATCTCTTCAAAATGACATTATTTTATAGAGTAAATGATCAGCATCCTAATACTGAAAAGAAAATAGTTTCTTCTACATATTCAATCAAAATCACACATATTTACTTAGAATGACATAAATTCTGGCATTTTTGCAAATTTTTTTGTCCATATTCACATCTTGCTTCATGTTTTCCGTGCGAATGGATACGGTGACCCCCTATTTTCTTTTCAGTTTTAGGATGCTGAACAGTTACTCTCTAAAATATGTTGATACAGGTAATCATTTTAGAAAACCTTTTGACCCCCTTCCCTCACTGTTTGGAGTGGACTACCTTAAGGGGGGTGGGGAGTTACAGGCCGACACAGTCATTCTACAATATGACAATAGAAAATCATCACATTAGTTTGTTGGCTATTATGCAGTGATTCTTCTTTCACTTTTGATGAGCATTTTAAATGCGTTATGATTTGAAAATATAGTATCATATAAAAATTGTCTGCTTCTCAGCAACATATTTCCAAGCTCCGAGAGCCTCAGAATCCACCACAAAGCGTACATATATTGGGCGGGCTTCTGATGTCCTGGGCCGGCCCCAGACCTGTTGGCTAGGTCAGTCTACCCATCTGCGCCCCTCTCTCTGGAAATTCTGTATCCACCCCTGAGTATACTCCGTGCTTATGATAGTGTCACAGTTCTACCTGTAATGGTGATGCGCCAATGGACACAATAATTGTGTTCGAGTGATACGCGTTCACTGTTCCTGTTGAGACACTGAATGCTGTGTCAGCTTGGAAATAATACACAAATTCCAGTGGTTTAATATTGTCACATTGCAAAAATATAAACGTTGATGTGAATTCACTGTGCAATCGGTTTCATACTTTCAGGTGCGCGATCACTGCTGCTAAGATATTAATTACTTGGTATTCAATTATCAATCTGTCAGCCTATGAATATTGTGAGATGTCATTGTCGAAACTGTTATCTTGTTGAATATTATCACGTTACACGTGCTAATGTAAAATCCCATAAAACTTCATTCATTTATACTTTTAGAGGGTACGATTTTACGAATGCACTGTCGCATCCATATACGAGCGACTTCGGACATGTACGACAGGTCGGACCTGGCGTAAATGTACGCACGCAATCTATGAACGGCTCCAAGTGCGTTCGCTTTATGAATAGGATTTCTTTACGCGAATTCTTTTACGCACAACTTTTCCCTTCGTGTCCTTTACGAAGTCTTCATGAATAGCCCTCCAGATTGTTCAGTGAAACACCAACCTCATTACGCATATAATGTATTATTTTGTTGACTTCCTTATGTCTATATTCACAATAGCATAACTGAAGTTTCTTAGCGTCGATTTTGTTCACCCTTATTTTTTTTAAAGTTAATGCATGGAACTTGGAATTGGACTTGAACTGTTTTTATCATGGTTGAAGTCATTGTTCCTTAGATAATTCAATGTCTTGAATATTTCAGGCAATGTGAATTCCACAAATACCAGTAGGTCGATATGCTCGGTTCATTATTGGACAATCACTTAGAATCACTTATTCAAGTTGTCATATTCAAGCTGTCATACTTAAATATCATTATTTGATTCCCCATATGTCTCCTTTTGATATGTACTATTACTAGTTTCGCTGCTTTTGGAGTGCCGGTCTGTGCAAAAATCAAATCACTATCTGTTTAGAGCCATTTTCAGCCATGAAATAATTTGTCCCATCAAAAATTATTCTGGAGTAATTTTTGGAAAATTTTCATCTAATTTGTTCTTCATAATCAGAGCTTGATGGAGTGAACTTATATAATTATTCAAGAAGATAGAAACACGAATATTGGCACATTCAAATGATATATGGTGGTTTCGGTAGTGACCTTGAACTTGATCTATAATGATCATGGAATGTCAAAACAGCATTTTGTATTCTCCTGTTGCCTTTCATAGCCCTTCGCTAATTTTATGTACAAAGTTGCCGTGGTGCCGGAAAAACATCAGGTGCTCCAAATCAGGGATATCCTCCTTATTGCTGCGGGAGGTAGTATACTGTGTGCAGTTGCCGTGATAACAAGGTAAAATTGAGGGAGGGGTGGAGGAAATAGCTATTATGTACACTGTACACATGGAAAAAGTCTAATGGAGAATGTCATTAATTCCTGCCTGTTACACTGTTGTATGTATGTGAAACAGCATCGTGTTTCAATATTGTAATTCTGAATATTTTTCTGATATATTCATATGGTTTATGAAGGTGTGCACGAAAACGCCAGACGAAAAAAGACACAATTGCAAGGAAGCAACGAAAAATGTCACAAAAACCAGGCACATTGCAGCCAGACATATGTGGGACAACAAGAACAATGGTCCTGGACTCAAGCATTACTGGAACTTTACCAGGGGACGATGTCCAGGAACGACCTTGCTCAGGATTGATGTATGAAGATCTGGATGAGACAAAATTAGCACGCAATTCACTCCTTCGTGTGGGGCCATCTCTACCGGAGCGTGATGATACGTATGACCAAGCTTTCGAAGATACAAGACCAGTATTCTCCAGGAAAATTTCAGTTTCTAAGGGTGGACAAACCATGATGACAGTAAACGATTCAAGAGAAGTGATGCCAGGCATGCTTGCTGAGACCCAAACAGTAGAGTACCTATGCACAAGTGAGAATGCAAGACCAACAACCGTTACCAATGTTATCATACATGAGAAAGAACAGGAAAGCAAGATATACATTAACATGCAGGAACAAGCGGTTGCCCAAGATTATCTGGAAATGGGGGCTCCAACAAATGTTTCAGATGTCATTGAACAAGAGGGATAAGAACCAGAGAATATATTTTCAATGAAAGCAAATATAAGGAAAAAAAATTCTTTGACAACAAACATGAAAATAGGCTGACACATAGCATGTCAAATACAGATGAAACTGTTTTGATGGATACCGAGGATGAAACTACGTGTCAAACACAACAAATATCGAAAACCAAACTGTTTTAATGGATGATGAGGCGAAAGTGACATGTAACGAGACATACCTCACAACAGTTTGAGAGACTTGGGATAAGTCTGCCATGATGAGTGTTTGACAACAAAGGGCACAATTGGCAAGGGCAGTGTGCTCCGAGTAACTCTCTTGATTCATTCTGAGTCGATGGAACAGTCGCATGTCAGAAAAGGCCACTGACCACGAACGTTATGCCTGGGGAATACATAGTTGTAAAGTACATGTATATCATTATGTGTATGTACAGACACACAGATTTAATGTAAATTTCAATAATACCCAGGTTCACTGTAAACTGTACAGTAGTAATTCGCGCCATGATGTGCTTGTAAATATCTACACATAACACCATATTCATTGCTATTCTGGTCAAGTTAAATCCTTGCATCACAGAACGAAGTAATAGCACCAGTTTACATTGGTATTTGAAAACCTCATGTGTTTCGCTGATGGATAAAATATGTATGTCTGAATACAGGTTACGTATTGTATCAAATGTTTTTGTGTATCCAGATATACATTGTATTATATAATACCTAACGTATTGAAGAGCATCAGATAAATAATATATTTTTGCCTGGTTGAGTACATATCGGGGTGTTTCACCTTGCCAACCAATATAGGCAGTCAATTTGAAATAGTTGGAGTACATGCCAGAGCATAGTGGAAGACAGGTGTCTCCTTGTAGTGTGTAAGTTGACTCCTGTGTGCAACACTGGGAAATGTGAAAGAGTCGGAAGTCATTATATATTGCGAAGATACAGTCGATATACTATTAAATTTCATTTGGTAATATCTTGTCCCGCTTATGCAACCTTCAGATCTACATTGTATAATTGTGTTAAAAATAGTTTGCCAAATTTTGAGTAAAATGATGATCATGATAAGTTCGTAAATATTGTTAAAAAATGTCAAATTTTTTTAGCCATATATCTCTGTGATTCATTGGAACACCGTAAATCCATTTTATATCAATAGAATATCATATATTTGTAGTGATTTATTTTCAATTTTGTGCTTTTATCTTCACCATGTCTATATACACGTGTTTTTATAGTGACTAATTAGCCCTCTGTGGCTGGAGGTATCAAATGTATTGAATTGTTATATTGTTATTGAATTTGTGTGTGCCTTGGTCACTCTAATAAATGATTCAAAATAAAGAATCAAATCAAATCATACTATATCACATTGATAGTTTGTCTCCCTGTATGTGGTCCTTTTGTTGTCTGGATTGATTATGCGATGAAACCGATGAACGAGTCATTCGATTTCGTGAACGACTAAGTGTGAGATTTAGTATTAAAGAATATAACGCTGAAAAACTGAGTTGTTGAAGTATGGAAAATTGTAATGATATTTTTCAATAGTTTCGGTTCTTATGCAAAAACTTCTATTTTTCCCCCATTTCGTTATTTAACTTTTAATTACAGTTACATAATCCTGTTTTTTAATAGTTTTAGGAAAAAATAAAACGTTTTACCTAGGAAAAAATATCCAAAGGGCTAAGATTACAGGACTATCTTGGTTTTAAGCATTGCAGGTGATAAGACTTGCCAGTCAATGTCATCATTGTCAACTTCAATGTCACCTATAGGTGTGCTGCATGTCTTTTTACTTGTACAAACAATAGCTCTACATGTATCTACAAACATTCTGTCTGTAGATGCCAATTTACACATTTCCGGTGAGGATTGACCTCGTGATTTAGCCTTCAATGTGGTGGGTCAAGTTTAATCTCATCAAATGATGTGCTATGACTAAGTGGACATTATACAAATAATATTTTACAATAAATTGTGTGTCCCTCAGGGCGTTGTTGTATGTATGTTGGAAAAAAGAGCAATTTTTGGTGAGAACTGATCGAAAAAGGCTAATAAATAATTGCTGCTAGTCACACATGTATATAATTTTATCTACTGTAGATTACATGTAGAGTAATATATAATCTATAATTTTTTAGTATTCCATGTATATATGCTATAATATATAGATGTATGTATGTGTATGTTATATATGCATACCAGTTGTTATATACCAATCGTTAATCATCACATTTGGATCTGGTAATATATTCACTTTATTGTTTAAAGCTTGATGAAAAGTCACTACCTTTTAAAGGTTTCCAAGAAAAATATCTGTGAGTTTAACACTTGTGTATTCCTCGTAATATGGGCATCACAACTTGACTGGTTCCAGGGAGGGGAGGGCGACATTACAGTTCCCCTGTCATCAAATTTGAGATGAATGCCTCTAATTTATAACACTATTGTTTCACAGAATGAACCTATAATTCATTATCTAATTATTCACTTGTTTATTCACATATTGATATATCCGAAACATGTGATACAGTGTTAAGACTAATTAATATTGACACTAATTTTGACAACTTGTACACTGTGCTTCCGCTTTTGGGGAATAATTGATACATGATGCACGAGTTACACTAATAAAATGCTTACTTTATATCTTGAGGTACTCAATCATATTACAGATCTAGCTGTAATATTACTGTAATGTTAGTTCGTGAACGTAATTCCATATTAATCAATGTAAAGAATGCTAAATATGCACACCACGGTGGCTAGGCGTTACACGTTATTCAGGGAGTGCCGCGTAAAATCATGAGTATTACGCGTTATTCGTGAGGAAATGACAGCCTCTGGTTGACCCCTAGCAGGAAGTACATACAATTTCGCTAATTTTACCGTTTTGAAATGTCGGATTTGGGTTTGCACGGAACATTACACATATTCATGGTTGTTGTTGAGAGTTTAAATTAAATAAATAAGCCAGCGTAGCGATACCTTCGGCTGCACAATATCTGTCAATTTCGCTTCGACAGCCGCTCTCCTCGGTTTGGAGGTTGAAAAATGTTATATATCAGCATTATTGTAGATAGAATGAGGGGTCTATGATATTGATAGTATGGGCTTCACATGTGCCTGCCTTCAAAATGTTTCACAATGGTCGCAAGCGCCACGAATCTAGGTTGAATATGTCATTTGTTTATTCGCTATACTTTACGCGATTTGCGTGAGGTCATTACGCGCATGTGCATGAGTAAATATTTTGTTGAGGTTGAGATATTTCTTTTTTTTAATGCGAATTTTTCTCCAATTTTACTGCTCAATTGATGAGATAAATTCAAGTTCAAGAGATAATGCTTTCACTCGGTGAGCTTTTGTGTAAAAGACACGAGAAGATCTTAGTATTGTCAATTTCAGATTTATGAAGATTGGGAGGAACATATGGAGGATAATGATAAATGAAAAGTGTCGTCAGTACTTGGAACATGTGCAGCCTCAAATCATACTTTAAAAATATCTATGTATGAATTGCCACCTCTACCATCCCCGACAACGCTCATATGTTTCCTCATGCTGTAACGCGTGTGTAGAATTTCTCTCTCAGGCTGATACGCGTAAACCATAAAAAGCTTCTCATTTCATAAAATACTCGATAAAAACAACTGGTTGCATGGTGTAACAATAAAGAAAGATTTCTGTGAGCATTCTATGATTTACCAACATGCACTTTGTTGGTTTCAATTGATAGCCGATGATACTTCACAAACGAGTCGCAAGCGTGCGGGTGTTGAACTGTGTGTCCATTTTCGTAAATATAACGATGTATGCAAGTAATAATAGTAGCATACGTGATGTTTGCTCATTGGGATGTTTCGTGGAAACAAAATTTTAGGAAGAAATTGAACTTTTTCACGACCTCACATCATTTGAAGTGGGGACCTATGTCGTTTCCTGTGCAATTTCCTCACGAATAACGCATAATACTCACGATTTACGCGTCATTTACAACACTCACCCCGATCAGATGTTCCTTGTAATGGGTTGTGGAGTAGGTCTTGGTTTCTGTGCTGTTCGGAGAATTGGACAACTACTGCTTTGTGAAAAAAAAACGGATGCCGTCAGTGTCTGAGGGACATTTGAAATGGTTCGAAAGAACTTAACCAAAATTCTCTGTAAGTATACTAGCGATTGTGGTTACTGTCAAAATAGGTGTCAAAAAAATTATCTGAATTTTTGATTGATATTAGATGCTCTTATGCATTTAGGCGTCCATTTCATAGATGAAGGGGCGGGTTTTTTTTTTGGGACTCAAGCTCTCCATATGAAAAAAATGATATCCAAATTTCATATCTCTACCTGAATATTCAACAATTGGACATTTTTACAAAGATATATAACGCTCCTTTTATAACCTACAATCTCACAAAATTTGTGATGAGTGCTTGTCTTTTCACATTTGCTCTGTCAAAAGACTTGGTGTGGCTTGTGCTGACTGGACGAGTAATCAGTGAAACCATTGAAATATGTCGTGGAAAAAGCCCTCGAGATGCTACTCTGGAACTTTTTGATAAGTTCAACGAAACTGGAACAAACACAATGTACAACGTGTACAAAGCACATGACCCCCTCACGTGGTGTCAAAGTTACCAGGCCTGTATAAGTCAAGGCCAGCGCCTGCTGACTATAGAGCGTCAAGAGATCCAGCATTTCCTGGGGACTAGGCTGGCAGGCCCGAGGAACTCGGGGAAAGCATGGCTGGGATCTAGACGGAAGGACTATGGTGAAGGATGGACGTGGGTGAACGAGAGTCTCACCGATTGTCAACAACATATCTGTAGACAGCTGACAGGTTTGAAATCCATTCATTTGATAACTTTTGAAAAGTCCATTCGTGTGGCTATAGAATATTTCTATATAATATTATTTGAAACATTCAATACTTGAATTCTATTTGTCGGCATTAGCGTCCATCCATATTTTTATCTTTAAAGTTTACGGGTTATCTTTTTTGAAATTTTGCACAAAAATGTCTAAAAATATTTTGAAAAGGGGGTATTTTTTGTTTTTTGAATTTCGGATTTTTTTTGAAGTGGCGGCCATTTTAACGCCATTTTCTCAAAAACTGTTCAGACAGTTTTAAAATCTTTGCTTCAATACCTCTGTGGTGTGTATAAGTTTCGGAGCCTTTTTCATTTTCTGCTCGTCGCAGCCTTTTTCATTTTCTCGACTGGTCCCAAGTGGGACTTTCCCATGTTAAATACTCCTATGCTTTATATTGGCACACATCATGCCTAATATCTCACTCAATATTGAGATTAGAGACTAGGAACCAATTGTGGACACATAGGAAAAGACATATGGTGATAATGGTCATGACCTTGAATTTGACTTTTGACCTCGTTTTCCAGGTCATAGCACAAAATGGCTAATATCTTGTTTATTGTCGACCTAATATCAATTTGTGAATCTAGTGCTGAATCTTGAGCTTGTGAATCAATTGCTGACATATAGGAAATGATAAATGCTGAATATTGTCATGACCTTGAATTTGACCTTTGACCTCATTTTCAAGATCAGAGTACAAAATGTCTCGCTTATTATCGATTTTACAGCTTAAGACCCAAAAGTGAGCTTAAATGAAATGATAATTTATATGCTGAGTATTCTCATGACATTGAACTTGACCTTTGAACTTATTTTCAAGGTCAGAACACCTGACATCGCTTATAGGGCACCGAAGTCTCGTTCCACATGTGTCCAAAAATTACACATTCATGACGCAATTATGTACTTCCGGGGACAAGGCTTGCCACGTTGTCACTTTTGCTGATTTAGCTTGAATTCACAAATACCGTACAACAAAATTTAAAAATTTCGGAGATATATTCCTAGCTCATTCTTGAATGTAATGAAAGTACTCCGAGTTATTTACTTACACAATTTACACAAAATCAGGTGTATTTTTCAAACTGAAAATGCGCCCTGTTCAAGTTATGTTTGAGAGTGCATTTCTGAGGCACAAATTCGATTATAACACAAATATTTGTTATTTTAAACTTGAAATAGGACAAAATATGTCTCTCCTCTTGTGTAGTTACTCGAAACACGAAAAGAAAATATATGTTCGACTCAATTTAAAAGCCTTGGAACATTTTCCGGCGTAAAGATCGCGGCTCAAATGCCCAGAAACATGGATTATTCAAGCTCTTCAATCGGTAGGAAATATACGAGGAATAATACATTCATCGATCTGATAGCGGTTGTAATGTGTCAAAAATGGTAATATAAAATTCCGATGAATTTCCGTTGATTTACGTTGATATTATTTGGAACTGAACAATTACAATATTCACAATTTTTCAGAAAATTTGGCGGGGAAGTTGTGTGTCTCCAAAATGACGAAATAACGCAAAAGAACGTGACGTTTTAAATATGACTCCTGTGCCCTATTACCTACTTTGCAGCTTTGCAGGAATCAATTCCGAACATATAGGAAATGATGTATACCAAATACTCTGAAGAACTTGAATTTGACCATTGACCTCATTATCAAGGTCAAAGCACAAATTGATTATTATTTTGCTTATTATCATGAGTGCATAGCTATTGGTTATTATGAACGTAGAGCAATTGATACGCTGAATATTGTCATGATCTTGAACTTGACCTTTGACCTCATTTTCAAGGCCAGAACTCAGAATGGCTAATAACCCCGCTTATTGTTGACTTTACAGCTCTGGAATCAATTGTGAACGCAAAGGAAATGATACATGCTGAATATTGTCATGACCTTGAACTTGACCTTTGATTTATTTTCAAGGTCAGAGCACAAAAGGACAAATATCTTGTTTATTATCGATTTTACGGTTAGGTAATAGATTGTGTACATATAGGAAATGATATAAGCTGAATATTCTCATGTCCTTGAACTTGACCTTCGATCTTATTTTCAAGGTCGAAGCACAAAATAACTAATCTCTTTGTTATCAACTTTATGCCTCAGGAATCAATTGTGACCTGATGAAATAATATATAGTGAATATTGTTGTGACCTTGAATTTGACCTTTTACCTCATTTCTCCTTCATAATGGGAGCTGTATGGAGTAAACTCCTATAACATTTCAAGATAGATCTTAAATAATGGCAGTATCAAATGAGAAATCATCTATTGTACATTTATTGATGACCATAAGTTTAACTTTTAATTACCTTGAGAGGTCAATGCGGCAATTTTGATGAAAAAAGTTTTAGTTTAACACTAAATATTTCTCCGGTAATCTATCCAGCTCTTGGGTTAATTTTTAATTAGTCTCATCATAAACAATCAGATAATGTCATTTAGTTATAAAGTATATATCCATTGAAAGCTCAGAAATAACCGACACATTTTGGGCCTACTTAAGATAAATATGTGTAGCATCAAATGTCGAACGTATGTAGAGTTAGTATCTAATCAATCCTGCGAGAAGTTAGCTGTTTATCATCAACCACTCACCCCCAATAGGAATACATAAAAAGTTCCTTATTTTCTATCTCACCCTCATTGTGAATGAAAATACTCACATGAACTCAGCATGGTGAACATCAAGGACATTTTTACTTACCTTCTGTACAGTTATGTACTGTAGTTATGTACCTCTGTACAGTTATGGGTTTCTTTTCAGCAAGTAACCCATATTCGAACGTCTTCCTGAAACCTGGCAATGCGGCGCAAATTATATGAACGAAAATTTGCCCAGTGTATACACCGGATGTACTGGTGCTGAAGGAGGTAATTTATATGAACTATAGATCAATATCAAACCTTGTCCTGATCAAAATTCATGACAAAATATTTTTTTGTAACTCTGATCAGGGTCCAATAACATTGATGACATCAGTACGACGTGGTATGATGCGCAGTCTAAGTGCAGTGACGGAGGCGGCAGACTCCGGACCATGGATGAGTATGTCAGCGACTCGGACTCCCACACATATTGGTTGGGGTTATTCTACAAGCCGTGGATCTGGATCGGTAAACACTCATTTATCTAGAAGCGCACATCATAAATAAGTGTTTGTTCCTAATCATTTCAGACTTAACCTGCATAGATATCAAATGATATTAATCAATCGTTGTTTTTTTTCACTTCGAAAAACAGTGCTGAATGTATCCCAGTTGCTGTAATTAATGAAAATAACACAAAAGTATATTTTTTCAATGATCTTCCTGAATGAAGTGGCTGTTTGGAAAATAGGCGTTTATTATGGAAAAATTATATACAGTCATTCAGGTAGTTGCGTGATACCCTAAATGTTTTTTTTTCTATTTTTTCATTCTCGTAATGGGGCCTTGAAAATGAGGTCAAAGGTCGATTTCAAGGTCATGGCAAAGTTCAGCATACATCATTTTTTACGTGTAAAGTCGATATTAAGTGAGATATTAGTCATTTTGTCATATGACCTTGAAATTTAGGTCAGAGACAAGTGTGATACCAAACACCAAATAATCCGCAAGACTAAACTCAAAATCCAGGGACAAAATTAAATAATCGGTGTAATTATGTTAGTTATGTCAAATTCAATGTCACAAGAATAATCTGTATATATCATTTCCTATATGTTCATAATTGATTCCTTAACTGTAAAATCGATAATAAGCGAGATATATTCATTATGTCATGTGACCTTGAAAATTAGGTCAAAGGTCAAACTCAAGGCCACGATAATATTAAGAATTTATCATTTCCTATATGTTGACATTTGATTCCTAAGCTGTAAAAACGATAATAAGCGAGATATTAGCCATTTTGTCCTGTGACCTTGAAAATGAGGACAAAGGTCAAAGTCAAGGTCATGAGATTATTCAGCATATATCATTGTCTATATGTCCACAATTGATTCCTAATCTCTAATCTCAATATTAATTGAGATATTTGAAAAAATGTTCCCCATTATGAAGCATAGAGAAATTACCATGGGAAAGTCCCATTTGGGCTGATTTCGAGCCCAAAATGGCGCATTTCGATGCGTCAATAAAAGAGGTTACTGAACAGATTTTGAGAAAACTGTCAAAGTCCAAAAATTGTCTAAAATGTGTCCCATTATAGAGCATAGGAGAAATTTAACATGGGAAAGTCCCATTCAGGCCCAGTTTGGATCAATAAGAAAAAGTTACTGAACAGGTTTTGAGAAAATGACTGCCTAAATTAAAAAATTGGCCAGTTTCCGTCAAAAATGGCTGCCTTTTTGTGAGAAAAAATGCTAAAATAAAAAAAAAATAAAAAAAATAACTCAATCTTGAAATATTTTTAGGCATTCTTGTGCAAAATTTCAGAAAGATTTGACTGTAAACTTCAAAGATAAAAAAATTGACGGACGGTGGACACAACGCCATGGCAATAGGTTATCTGACCATAGGTCCGGTAACGTAAAATAGGGCCCTCTATGAAACAAAAGAAACATGCTCTATGATGTGACCTGCAGGTGACACCGAGCACGAAGACCGTCCAGTAATCTATTTCGAAAGCAACCTGCCATCTGCACGCGACGATGACAAGGCATGTCTGAGTCTCAACCTGACCGACATGTCATGGCATGCAGAGATTTGTGAGCGATCAACACCTCTAGTTATCTGTGAAGGTAAATTATTCTTTGAACACAGCCCATCTCATGATCTGTGTGTGTTTGTTCTGATTGCTCACTGAAATACCAACCCCATACCCATATAAAGTATCATTATTATGTCTATATTTATTATAGCATAACTGAAGTTTCTTAGGCTAAGCGTCGATTTTGGTTACTCTTACTCCTCATTCTCAAAGTTAATGCATGGGGGGGGGGGGGGGGTGGAATTGGACTTGACTGTTGTTCTGTTATTAACATGAATGAAGTCATTGTTTCCCAGATAATTCAATGTCTTGGTTTTTTCAGGCGAATTCCACAAATACAAGTAGGTCGATATGCATGGTTCATTATTGGACATCAACTAAGATTCACTTATTCAAGTTGTATTCAAAGTCTTACATTCAAAGGTGCATATATATAAAAACATGCGAATGTGTTTTCCGCAAAAAGATATCGGTCGAGTTTGGTCTAGCGGATGGAATCAGGATGCATGAGTCCGAAGGACGAGTAGCTATGAGTGTATTCTGTGTTCATCCACCAGACCAAACGAGACCGATATTTTTTTTGCGGAAAACACACGAGCGTGGTTTTTATTTTATCACACACAACTGTTCAGACATAATGCTAGATCTTCACGTAATCCACAGTAAAAATGTAGTTTTGGCCCGATGTCGCTCAGCGAGTAATACAGAACAATTTGAAGTAGGGTGATACAGAAAAAAGGTATCACACCTTTTTGAGTAATGTAGCATTATACTTTATATTGTGTGATAAAAGTTGATAAATGAGTGAGTGTTTTGATCATGACGTAAACGGGAGAGAATACCCTTGACCATACATAAAATTATCTCAAAAATATTCTTGTCAAAAACAATGACTCTCCCGGTTATTTTCTTGAAATCTGTTGAGCAGCCCCCCCCCCCTCCCTCCATAATTTGCCGGTCTGCACATGGCAGCCATTTTGATTTCGTGGCGAGTCAGCAAAGAAAAAAATTTGGACCCAAATCAAGTCCCCATATGTCCCCTTGTGATGTGTACTAGAACATTGCTTTTGAAGTGTCGGTCTAAGCAGAAATCGAACCACCCCTTTTTTGAGCATTATCCAGCAACAGAAATAAATTGGTAAAAAAAATTGTCCCAACAAAAATTTTATTTTTGTTTTTTTTTATATAAAATTTCGTCTAATTTTTTCTTCATAATGAGAGCTTGGTGGAGTAAACTTATAGAATTCTTCAAGAAAAACACACACGAATATTGGCTAATCAAAATAGGAAACCATAGATGGTGGTTTCAGTAGTGACCTTGAATTTGAGCTGTGATGATCAAAACAGCAACTATGTATTCTCCGGTAGCCTTTCCTAGCCCTTGGGCTAATTTTATGCACAAAGTTGCTGTGTAGCTGAACAGACATCTGGTGCTCCAAATCAGGGTTATCCTCCTTATTGCTGCCGGAAGTAGTATACTGTATGCACTTGCAATGATAACGAGGTAAGATTGGGGTAGGCTGGGAGAAATGAATATTATGAACACTGTACACTTGGGCAAAGTTTGAAGGACACTATTATTATTAATTCTAGTCTGTTACACTGTTGTATGCATGTGAAGCAGCATGGTGTTTTAAAATTGCATATCGTACACATTTTCAATATTTTTGCGATATATTCATATGGTTTCTGAAGGTGTGCCCGGAAGTGCCAGACGAAAAAATACACAATTGCAAGGAAGGAACAAAAGATGTCACACAAGCCAGGCACATTGCAGCCAGACACGTGTGAACAAAAAGAACAACGGTCCTGGACTGAAGCATTACTGGAACTTTACCAGGGGACGATGTCCAGGCACGACCTTGCTCAGGATTGATGTATGGAGACCTGGATGAGACAAAATTAGTACGCAATTCACTCCTTCGTGTGGGGCCATCTCTACCGGAGCGTGATGATACGTATGACCAAGCTTTCCAAGATACAAGACCAGTATTCTCCAGGAAATTTTCAGTTTCAAACGGTGGACAAACAATGATGACAGTAAATGATTCAAGAGAAGTGATGCCAGGCATGTTTGCTGAGACCTAAACAGAAGAGTACCTATGCACAAGTGAGAATGCAAGACCAACAACCGTTACCAATGTAATCATACACGAGGAAGAACAGGAAAGCAAGATATACATTAACATGCAGGAACAAGCGGTTGGCCATGATTACCTGGAATAGAGGGCTTCATCAAATGCTTCAGATGTCATTGAACAAGAGAGATAAGAACCAGAAAGTAGCTCTGAACAAAACCATTTTCAATGAGAGCAAATACAAGGAAAAGACTTCCTTTCACAATAGACATGAAAACAGGCTGACACATAGCATGTCATACACAGACTAAACTGCTTTAATGAATACCGAGGATGACACGACGTGTCAAACACAACAAATATTGAAGACCAAACTGTTTTAATGGATACCGAGGATGCCACGATTTGTCAAACACAACAAATATCGAAGAACAAACTGTTTTAATGGATGATGAGGCGAAAGTGACATGTAACGAGACATACATCACAACGTTTGAGAGACTTAGGATAAGTCTGCCATGATGAGTATTTGACAACAAAGGGCACAAGTGTCAATAATAGTGTGCTCCGAGTAACTCACTTAATTCCTTCTCAGTCGTTGGAACTGTTAGGTCGGAAAAAGACACTGTCATCAAGACACGAACGTTATGCTTGAGGAATACATACTTGTAAAGTGATGTATATATCATTATGTGCATGTACAGACAAACAGAGACGTTTTAGTGTAAATTTCAATAATACCCAGGTTCACTGTGAATTGTAGAGTAGTAAATTGCGCCATGATGTGTTTGCAAATATCTACACATAACACCATTCTCATTGCTATTCTGGTCAAGTAAAATCCTTGCATCCCAGAACGAAGTAATAGCACCAGTTTACAACGCTATTTGAAAGCCTCATGTGTTTCCCTGATAGATGAATGTGTATGTCTGAATACAGCTTACGTATTATATCAAATTATATGTATCCAGATATACATTAAATTATAATACCTAACGTAGTGTAGACCGTCAGATAAATTAAATAATTTTGCCTGGTTGAGTACATATAGGTGTGTTTCACCTTGCCGACCAATATAGGCAGTCAAGGTAGAATAGTTGGAAAATATACCGGAGCGTCTGGAAATGTAGTAGAAGACAGGTGTCACCTTGCAGTGTGTACCTTGACTCCTGTGTGGGACATCGGGAAATGTAAAGGAGTCCGAAGTCATTATTTACTGTGAAGATAGAGTCAATGTACTATCTTCACATTGATAGTTTGTCTTCCTGTATATGGGCATTTTGTTACTAGGATTGTTTATGTGATAAAACTGATAAATAAGTCATCTGATTTTTGTGTGAACGACCATTATAACACTGGAAATATACCATTTGTAATGATATTTTCAAATAGTTTTGCATTTTATGCAAAAGCTATATTTCTTCCCCATTTTTTTCATTGAATTTCATTTTCCTGTTATTGAATAGTGCTAGGATACCAAATAAATTAGCGCCAGGGCAAAGATAGGTTACAGGACAATTTTGGTTTTAAACATTGCAGATGATATACGACCTTGAGACTTGCCAATCAATAACATCATTGCATATGAATTTCTATCTGTTCATAATACAAATATAAGCTCTATCCACAAGTATTTTGTCTGTAGATACCAATTTACACATTTCAGTTGAGGATCGACCTCGAGATTAAGCCTTCAAGGTCGTGGAGTCAACTTCAAGGTCATCAACAGATGTGCCATTTATGACTTCCTATGTGCTCATGATACGAACATAAATCTAGGAGCATTTTGTTTGTTGAGGCCAAAGGTGCTAATCTTCGGAAATCTCTAGTTTCAAATGGACCAATCATAGCTGTGTGCGTTGCCCCAGGCAACAAGTGTAACCACATACGGAAAAACCCAAAATGTGTGTAAACACATTCGGAAATCAGTAGACTCACGGACGTGGTTATAAATTATGCGCGTGACATGTGTCGGTTTAAAATTGCAATGTTGTGCGAGCCGGCGATTATTTTCAATAAACTCTAAAAGAAATCTAAACTTGAGATATAACAACATAAAGACATGTAGACTGTCTATTTGCGGTTTACACAGTCATAACGGCTGAGAATTTGGAAGGTCAGGTGGGTACTCGATGCAGATGATATCGAAGTGATTACCGTCGTTGACACATTCGCTTCAAAACCTACGCGCAGCAGTCATTGGTCGGCTGTCTAATATTTTCAGGAACGCTCGGTAGAATTTGGCGGGAATTTCTATGAACTAGTCCATTCACATATTTCAGGTCAGACATCTGGAGTTTTGACTGAAAATTGTTTTCTACAAATAATCACCCGTGACATCTATAAACACCTACAATGCTAATGTTGTTGAGTAGACACTGTCCTTGGCCTTGGAAAATTTTACAAAATCAGTGTGAGCGGTCAAATCCAAGTGATAATAAAGTAAGTCAAAGCTACGTAAACATCACAGACACCCAGCCAGCTGAGTGTGAGCTCAGGTGCTCCAGAAGGGTGAACATCTCCTACCCCGTATGCGACAACCATGCATTAGGGTGAGATGATGCAATTATTCCATCACATGTGTGACAGGCTTGGCGTAACCTTCAATCAGATCATGGTGACTTGAATGTCGACTTCAGTGTGGGCATTACATACACCTGTTTCAGCAGTTCGGACATCAGAACGTGTACTCTGAGTAAAAATTAGGTAATAATTGAATTGAATCATAACAGGAAAATTGATTATAGGAAAATCAATGACGTCACGTTTGTCATATAATTGTGTACATAATTACCTAATGAATGAAAAGATTTTTCATCAAAAATGGAAAGTGAATTATAACACAGGAACAAACACAATACTTAGCCATCAGAGTGCCACGCTGATCTATATTTGGCTGGTAACACTAGTTGGATGTTACTTCGCATTCCATAAGGGCTCCATGCTGGCGCGTTTTGATGTTGAGCACACAGAAATACCGACGAACATACTTTTGTATGACACTGCTCGCAAAATGAAATGTGGGTTCCTCAGAGCGTTGTTGTATGTATATTGGGAAAATGAACGATTTTGGTGATGCCCCTATTCCACACCGACCACGAATCCCTTGTCCCATTCGTGACGCTCTACGATTCTGTTACGACACAGGTACGATAGCATTATGACTATTCGTGGGATTCTGCTGGAGTAACGGAAAATATTACCAAGAATCAACACCAATTTTCAAGACTCAATTACGAATACTGCAAGAACGTTAGGAATAATTTAAGATGTGTACTCATGGGATTCGTGACAGTATTCGTATCCAATTCGTGGTCTAGCCACGAATGCACGAACCACGAATGACTTAAGTATAACTACGAATGTCTACGAATCCTTTACGATTCAGTTACGAAGCCTAAGAAGCCCAAGAATGAACTACGAATTGGTTACGAATTAACTACGATATTTTGGAATCAGGAGATCGTGTCCAAAATTTTGAACAGCTCAAAACTTTGGCCACGAATTCCCGATCGCTCAAGAATTGCAAGAACGGACTACGAATAAATACGAATCAGTTGAGAAATTCACGAACTGTTTACGATTCAACTACGCATCCCAAAAATTTTCAAATCGTAGCGATTCGTGGGCTTCTTGGTCGGTGTGGAATAGGGGCATAACAACTCATCGAAAAGGGCCAGTATACCATTGTTGCTGGCCACCCAATTATATAATTATATAATAATGCAATTTCCTTCACTGTATTTTTCTTGTACAGTAATGTATACTCTATATCGTCCGAGTATTACATGTAGGTTATATAACATATAAATAGCTGTAAGTGTATGTATGTGTGCATTATGTATGTATTATCATGATTATGTATGCATATCAGTTGTTAATCACCACATCCAGATTTTGGAATAAAAAAGTGCTTCAACTTTATTGTTTTAAGCTTGATGAAAATCACTACATTTTTTTAAGGTCTTCAAGATAAATATCCATGAGTTTAACTTTTGTATCCCTTGTGTATCCCTTGTCTTATGGGAATCACTACCCGACTGGGCCAGGGAAGGGGGGGGGACATTAAAGTTTACCTATCATCAAATTTGAGATAAATGCCTCTCATTTGTAGCACTACTGTTTCAAAGAATATACTTATAATTCATTATCTATTTAGTATTTATTTAGTTTCCAATCACACATTAGTATCTGATACATGTGATAAAGTGTTAGACTCACACCAGTAATATTAACGCCAATTTTGACAAATTGTACACGGTACTTCCGCTTTTGTGGAATAATTGATGCATGATGCACGAGTCACACTAATATGACGTTTAATAGGTATCCCGATCACGAGGACAATTCGTCAAAATTGAATTTGCTGGGCATTTAATCATATTACAGATCTGGCTCAAATTGTGTGATTAGTTCGTGAATGTTATTCCATTTAATGAATGTATATAATGCTAATTATGCACAAGTCCTTTATAACACTCACCCCGATCAGATATGTCTTGCAATGTGTTGTATTGGAACACCTAATGTGCTCTTGGATTTGTACGAAGGCACTGGAGCATTAAACGCTACTACAATGTGATCGGAAAACGGATGCCAATCTGCGTTTGAGAGACATTGAAATGGTTGGAAAGAACTCAACCAAAATAGTCTGTAAGTATACTATCGAATGTGGTTATTATCGAAAATTGCTTCCTGGGCGATAACACATTTATTTGATCTCCATTATCTGAAGCTTTTGATATTGGACACTATCGTGCATCTAGGCATCCATATCAAAGTTGATGGGGGCGGGAGTTTTGGGGGTTATGGGTTCTACATATGAAAAATGGCGATATTCAAATTTCATTTCATCAACAATTGGACATGTTCACAAAGATGTACAACGCTGTTGACAAAGATAGCTTTGGTGAAAAAACCAGGGGGAATCACCAGTTGTCGGTGATTTAATCGGAGTGGTACCATAAACATGCAAAGTTTTTATCTTCCCAATCTGAATGACCCACTTTATGATATACGGTCCCACAAAATCCGTGATGACTGCCTGAGCTTTCACTACGCTCTGTCAACAGACTTCATGTGGCTCGTGCTGACTGGACGGGTAGTCCCTGGAGAAATCGAAAGATGTCGCAGAGAAACTCGTAGAGAGGCTGCTCTGGAACTTACTGACACATTCAACGAAACTGGAACAAACACAACGTACCACGTGTACATAGCACGTGACCCGCTCACGTGGTGCCAAAGTTACCTGGCCTGTAAAGGTCAGAGTCAGCGCCTGCTAACTATACAGCGTCAAGAGATTCAGCATTTCCTGGAAACTAGGTTGTCAGGCTTAGGGTACACGGGGAAAGCATGGCTGGGATCTAGACGGAAGGACTACGGTAAAGGATGGACGTGGGTGAACGAGAGTCTTACCGACTATTGGCCAGACGATAATGACGACTTAACAGGTTTTTGATCGCTTCAGTAAATACCTTGATGGAAATACCGTCCATGTGCATGAATATTACTCTGTATGCTGTATGAGACCTTAAATACTTGATAAATTGATATGGAAGCCTATGATTTTTCGTTGATTTACATATATGTGCCAAAACTGCTTGAGCTGAGTTGCTCTGTATGCAGTAATCTAAATTTTTTTCACTGGTTTCGTTGTCAACATTCACCACTCTGTCATTTGTAGAAACTGATTGCATACATTTCATGGTAACTAAGTTTATATATTATTCAAAAATTTCAAAGATATCTGAGTAACAGTAAATATGGAAAGTATGTAGGATAGTATCGAGCATGCAAAAGGTTGGCTGTTCAGCCTATTCTGGTGGATATCCGGAAAAAAACATTACCTTGTTGCAGTGTATCATTGGGACAATTATTTATATTTCTTATTGCATGCAATAATTTTCAGCGCATAACTCGTTTTCGACTGTTTTCGTGGAACCCGCAAGTGTTACTACAATTTCAAACGCAGATGTAGCGTCCAGCCAATACGTCAGATGTACTGGTACAAAATAATTATAGTTTGTATGATAATTATATACCATAGATCAAGTTTGATTGCCCTTGATCCAGTGCAGCGATTTGGGCTGAACATTTGATGTATCTCTGTTTCAGGGTCTAATACCACCAATGAAATCGGTACGACGTGGTATGATGCTCAGTCTAAGTGCAGTAACAGAGGCGGCAGACTCCGGACCATGGATGAGTATGTCAGCGATTCGGACTCCCGCACATATTGGTTGGGGTTATTCTACAAACCTTGGATCTGGATCGGTAAGCATAAGTTTTTGTTCCTAAACTTTTCAGACTTCACCTACATTTATATCGGATGATTTCCCCAATCTTTCGTTTTTTCACCTCGAAAACGGTGCTGAATTTTATTCCAATTCCCCGTAATCTACGAAAAATTACACAAACGTATATATTTCCTCGCAGATCTTCTCGATTGATATGGCTGTTGCGAAAATAGACGTTTATTATTGAAAAAATATATACGTGTGGCAAACGAGTGTTTTCGTGTCGTGTTGAGGGATTTGAGCGTTTTATAGTACTGTCTAGTTTATATAGAACTCGCTTTGTAATAATTTAGTGTCTATTTCATGATGTTGACCTGCAGGCGACAGTGAGCCCGAAGACCGCCCAGTAGTCTACTTTAAAAGCAACCTGGCCTCCGCACGCGACGATGACAAGGCATGCTTGAATCTCAACCTGACCAACATGTCATGGCATGCGGAGACTTGTGAGCAAACAACAGCTCTGGTTATCTGTCAAGGTAAAATCATTCTTTGAACGCAGCTCATCTCCTGATCTCTGTTTGTTTGTTCTGATTGTTCACTGAATAGCTCAAATTCCGCATAAAATGTATCATTATATGGTTTCCATATGTCTCTTCTTATTATAGCATAACCACGTTTCCTAACGTGGAATTTGTTTACTCTTAATTAAAGAAGATAATGCATGTGATGTGGAATTGGGGGCTGTTTTTCTTGCAATCCGTTCCCCAGATAATTCAATGTTTTGTTCATTTCAGGCGATGGAAATTCCACAAATAACAGTAGGTTGATATGCATGATTCATGATCAGATAATCACGTAGATTCACTTATTTAAGTTGTATTCAAAGCCTTACATTCAAAGGCGCATATAAACTCGGGCTATTCTTTATTGTTATAAACAAGGTCGGAGTCATGATGGAGACGGGAGTCAAGGAATGCGTGAGTGTCTTGATCATGGTATGAGCGGCAAAACTACTCTTGACCATACATACCAAACTAAAAATTCCTAATCTGGTATTGTGAAAAGTATTAGCACAAAGTAACAGCAAACCTGAAATACAACACATTATAAAGGAAAACAAACTCTACCAAATGTTTACAGCCGAAGACGCATGAGTTTGTGTCATCAGGAGTAGACCGTGTGTTGAATATATACATGAAGTATTCCTTCTGTAGGTTACACTGGATGCAATTGATATACAATTGTCCAACAACATATTGAAACGATTCAAAAACTGGAAATTGGAAACAAATCCCGATTAATAGGTGGATTAGCATCCATCATCAATATATTGGATTAATACAATTAGTGCAAATAATACTAAATTAGGTCGAACTGCATATGATTATATTCCTTGTGGATATTCGGAGTGGTGATTCAATTAATGTTCTGAAGTCCGTGATGCCAGCATGTGTAGATAATGGTTTGATCAGATGGCTTAATGTAGGCAACTGATACATGTATAATCGGTACTTGAATAATTCATAAAGTATAGTGATATGTAAACATAACATTCAGTTGTATTAGTATTTTGTGATATTAAATACTATAAAATGATGAATATATTATCAAATAACCATTTAGGCAGTGTCTTTGGCGGCACAAAAACTCGTATAGATTTGAACTATTATACTATACCATAACGTTATTCTAGATACGTTCAAGTTCTTTTGTAGACCGACGCCAAGCCTCGACAGCGGTCACATGAAACAAAAATGTCCAATAAACCTACGAATAATAAACTTAATTTCCTCAAACAATCAAACTAATTTCTCAGTAATGATCACTGGCACGTGCATATGTTGTAATAATTCGCATTTTATCCAAAAATTTTGCTGTAACACAATTGTTAAAGTGGTGTTGTCGTCAGTTGCAATTATAAACGTGATGTAATTATCATTCGAAATTTCAATGTTGAAATGAATTAGACAAACAGATCAAAATTCGGCCTGTTATCTCATTATAGTGATGAATATACATGTATATCAGACATTACCTACGACTGTAAATTGTGATACATCATCATTCTACCCTGTCAGATGTGGGACTGAAAGTGGGCCTTGCTTTGTGTGTGATCTGCGTTTCTGTTGCTGCACTGTGAGTAAGCCCGTTATACCTAATATAATATTCCACTCTACGATGGTAATTGCTAGTTATTATTCTTAGTGACAACCAATTTCGATGACGACCAGGAAGGACATATATCATTACCCAGAGCCATTGGGATTTTGCCAGATCTACTCATAACCTTACTTTCGTGAAACACTCCCATTTTTTGTAATCATGCACAGTGAAACTTACTTTCGACGATACTCTTGAATATATGCATGTATTGAATACATTTATTCATTATCTCCAGGCTGGTTCTTCTACAGAAGAAAGGCTATCTGAAGATTAGCGATGGTATTCTTCCTGGTGAATATTAACAATTTATCATGTACTTTCAGTTGTTCAAACATATTCAAGGAACACGTGCTCATTAATAAAGCTCATTTGAAAGAAATACAACAAATGTAGACTTATTTTAGAGTCAATATAGGGAATTTGCTGGGCCGGACCATGTGACTGTCCTATTATCTCTCAATATCTCTCTCTATTTCCCTCACAGGAAGTATAGCACGTCAATATCATAACCCCTCACGCCCTGCCCCGCCACCGAACAATGAACCCGACTCCAGCTACTCGAACGTTGTATGTGGATCAGGGGTGTGTGACCGTGGAAACTTAAAGGGCACGCCAACCATTATTCACTATCCAAAATGCAGAAAATTTGTTCTTGGTAGGTGTTTTCATCAATCTGTATTATGTTATACAGCCACCGATGACGCCAAGACTGAATGCAGCCAGGCCAAGTTTGCCGAGTAGCGCCCCTTCCACCTCCCGGTCCCGGGTGACCTATCACAAGTCACGATCTATGCCAAGGTCAAGGCCACTGCAACAGATCAGCCAACCAGCGAATAGCGTCACCTACTCACTGGAGCGCAATACTGTGGCAGAGTATTCGCTCGAGAATGCTTCAGGAGCTCAATCAATGGAAGGCGCTTGCTCAAATACACCCGTGGAATCCGATGATTGTGTCATGATGTTTGACAACACGATGTACGACGACTCAGGATTGTGGGGCACCAGTGAGGCTGCCCTGAGGTCCATGGAAGAACGGGCTCCGAAAATGAAACCGAAAATCGCGAAAAAACCGCGGAAGAAGAAGGGTTATTCCCCAGACGGAGATATATCGGCGCCAGTGTCTGGCAATCGAGAGGAGAGGAGCAACGGCACAGAGCATTATGTGGGACCAGAGGGCGACCTCTACGCGGCAGTTCACAAGTCGAAGCCAGAGTAACCCAGCTGTGTCGCATCGCGATACGATGCAAAGCCAAATATTGGATACAGAACGAACAAAATGTACACGTTCATGCTTTTTGTTTGTATAATCTTTGTATAAACGTTGACATGAATATTGTCCTACTACATGTACTATAAACAGATATTTGCTTCAACACGAAGTTGTTACATACAGACTTCATGTTGCACGAGAATGTGTTATGATATTATTTTAGATTTGAGTGAGCTTTTGGGTGAGGCGGCATGAATAAAATATTGAATGGACAGCAGTATTCAGATCCTCAATATGTAAATTGATCCTATTCGTTATTAAAGTTCATGTTCTCATCATTAAACGATCTGTGAACATTATCACACTCGCTTAGTGTTCAGTAGCTTCCTTTTCTCTCAAGCTCAGTGGATAAAATATATGTTGAGTGATGACACTACAGGGCATTGTTTCTCTTTTTAGTTGTGGGTAATTATAGCCACATGTATAGCTTCAGCACATTGCACTGGATTCAGCTGCATCGCGAAACATTATTACCACACATTTGCATTCTTGATTCTGACGTCGAACCGATACATTATCGACATAGGCAACACACTTCAATAGGCTCGAATAACATAGACCGAAGCACAAATATGAGTGTCTTCTGACTGGGACCATACCATTTGGCTGTGAACGGCCGAAGTGTGAAAGTTTGAAGTCTGGATAGCCACACAGATACAATACGAGACAATCAGAGATTGCATACCCTCGCCCCTTCAGATTTAGTTACTAAAATCAAAGCTGATGACCCTTAAGCTACAGTCCCATATAGGTGCCGGTGGAGCAAGGTGCATCCCGGAGAAATACCGGGGTTGAACGGCCTCTGCACCGTGTTGACGCCGTGTTGACGTCGGGACGAGTTGCAATGTGACGAGATGTTCCGGGATTGAAAATGGTGCACCGTAGGTGACCGTCAGTCGAGCCCGGAGTTTTTGGACTGTCAAAAACATCCGGGAGGCACCGGCTCTGTGACTCTTTCTGGCATGCTCCGTGTGAACGCCGTGATGCGGTTGCTAAGGCAATATTTCGGACGTTGTCCACTTGGTGAAGTAATCAGGTAATTAAATTCTGATTATTCTTAATGACAAATGTGACGAAATAGTTATTAATACTCAAAATGTAAATAAAAGGTCAAATATCACGTATTATATGTTACTAATTATCTTACAGTGCTGGTGTGACGTCATGAATACTCATTAAAATACTTAATTAGGTGTCAATTTTGGCGGGGAAAATTGAGATATCGACATTGTGTAAAAACTGCTTAATCCATGCGTTGCATTTACATGCCAAAATCAAGACAATTTCCGTTATGACTGTACCCCCACTTCAACTTTAACACTAGCACTTTGTATTTTAAAAAAAAACAGTGGCACTATTACCCCCATTTACCAGTAAATAACTCCGGCATACGCACATGCGAAACTTGCGTAATTCAAAAACTCCAAGGTAGGGTACATGGGGGGGGGGGGGGGGGGAGGAGCTAATATTGTTATGTAGGCACTAATACCAAGAGGAAACAGACCCGCAGTTTTCTTTTACGGGAATATAATGTTGAGGTTTTGCTACTACCGCAAAATGCGAATAATAATTTCAAATCAGTTACTATATGGACCTTCATATTGACATTCTTATTTTCCTAATCATTTCGGAATACTTTCTTCTAATTCGTAATACCATTTTATTGCAGTGAAACAAATTTAATTTCCAAATTAAAAAAAACTTTACCAGGCGTTCAAATATTCATTATGAATATAACCAAAGACATGATCTGTATTTAATTACAACACAAAATCAAGGCCATGAAACGCCGGGGCTCTACCGGGGCTCAGTCGTGATACAACGGCATTCACCATGTGGACATCGTGTTACTACCGGCTACAACCGTGTTGCTCCGGCATTGGCCGTCATACGCCGGGATGCAACGTGCTTGTCACCGTGAAGTGTCGTGTTGACGCCGGCATGGTCCGGGATACTGAATGGTGCTCCGGGATGACCTCCGGGGTACATCTGCATTCGCCGTGTTGACATCGTGTTGGTGACGGCTACCACCGGGGCTACACCTTGATTTGCCGTGATGTGCCGTCCTACCGTCGGCTTCAATACACACCGGGGTGAAACGGGATGATTTTCGTGGAAAAAGACATGCCGGTCAATGCCGGAGCACCCCGATCTTGGAGGCCCACCTGCCGTGCTTCACCGTGTATTGTCGCAGTACACCGGCCTCATATGGGACTGGGCCTTTAAACATTGTCAACCTTGGGCAATAAAAGGGAATTTGGATTGTACGACCATCGATCATATAGCAAACGATATGGAATTGACCATCGAAAAATACAAAATTAATGAGGGAAATGAACACTGAATATAAGCTGAGCTATGGCGACTTTTCGATTTTGACCTTTTGTGTGACCTTGACCTTGTCGCTCAATATTGTGCTGTGTTGTTTCTATTATCAAGGCACGTCTCCTGAACAAAAACGGTTCAAAACGATTGAAAATGGCTCCGCAACATGTCATGGTCTTGAATCTCAGAACACCCAAAGTCATAAAAATGTGACCCCCAATTTTTCGAAATTGGGCGATAATGAAGAGTTTTCGTCGTACTACCATCGGCCGTACACCATACGATCGGGAATTTGTCAGAGATAAACACAAGAACAATTGGAAAAATTAATATTAAGTAGAACCGGAGTTATAGACAATTATGTGATTTTCACTTTTTCCGTTGCCATGGCAACGTGTTCCATCCGATAATGACAAAATTTGTGGGGGACCGAGCCATTACCATAGCGCTTCAGCCCTATAAATTTCAGATAGATTGGATTGTGTATCGTCGAGTTAGGAGCGCAGGCATGCACTGAAAATTCGCTGTAAAATTACCAATTAATGTCGTGACCCCCAATTTTTCGATGGAGCAGTTGCCATATTATATGCATGGCTTTATTGATGTCAACATATTCTACATTATATAGCACTCAGTGATCTTCAATGTATAAAAAAATTACAATGGCAATATTGCACACTAGACCATAACATCTGATTCACAACTGCTAGACAGACGTCTTGTGACGAATTTGTATATTTATTATCATGGGTATTATATAACATGTGTCATATGAGGACGGGAACTGATGACTTTATTAACTAATTATAACGTACATGTAATTAGAGATATCAACCCAGTACTGCCGATTGGTAGGGAAAAAATCCATGCAAATTTTCATGCAAATTTCGTTCATGTTGATGTTAAAGCTACTGCCTTCGAATGTATTCAATATTATTTTCAAAAAAGGTATGCTCGAAATCATCGAATACAATTGTCCGAGTTCTCATTTCATCCGTTTTAATACACATTTTGTACAAATATTGTACCGGTATTGTATATAAATAATCAAAGTGTATCCATCAAACCCGAATGTAAACAAATGTCCAAATCACGTTTTAAGGTCCACATCCAGTACATTTTCCAGTTCGTATGTGCATATATAGTGTAGCTATGAGAAAATAATCAGTGATATACCATGATATACGTGGAATTGTCAGTCCATCTTGCACTTCTATGGTCTGTTTACATCTTCGTGTGATGGATACAATTCCTCCATCTACGTGAGAACCGCCTGTTCAAATGAGCAAAACTAGATAAAAACTAGTTATAGTCATTACATTTGATGTGGGTATGTCTCATTCAGTTAATTTAGCATGTTCAAAGCAGCTGTCTTCGAAACCAGTCAACAGTTTTTAAAAACTATATTTCATATTAAACATGCTAAACTAACTGAATGAAACATACTCACATCAAATGTAATGAAAATAACCAGTCCTCGGGGAAATTTTGCTCATTTGAATAGGCGGTTCTCGCGTAAATACAGGAACTGTATCCATCACACGCAGATGTAAATAAAGCATAGAAATGCGAGATAGACTGACAATTCCATGCACATCATGGTATATCACTGATTATATTCTCATAACTACGGTACACTATATATGCACATACGAACTGAAAAATGTACTCGATGTGGACTTCGTTTGTTTATTTACAAAACCAGTACAAAATGGGCACTAAAACGGATGAAAAGGCAACTCGGATGGACTGTAATCGTCAAAATCATTGAGCACACCTTTTGTTATATTGCATTAGATGTGTTTAACAAAAAATTGGTTTTGAAAAAAAAAATTGCATATATTCGAAGGCAGCAGCTTCAATATGAAATATAGTTTTTTAAAAAAATGACTGGTTTCGAAGGCAGCTGCTTTAAAGCCAAAATTGTAACCTATCTAGCCCTTGGGCTATTTATTTTTCCATGGAGGCAATTTATCGATGTACGTATCAATCTACAAGCTACAGAATAGTAGGAATGGAAAGTGTTAAGAATATGTCCGGAGGAAATGTTTTGCTGTTTTTTTTTTATTTATGAATTAAATTGATATCTCGCCTATTATTCCCCAGTGATCGAGTCTTCACTCCAGGTTTTTTTATGCGCATATGCCTATATCCTATTCTAAGTGCGATTCTAATATGATTCTATTACATCAGCGTTATATCAGCGCGTGCAAAAAATCACTGCCTGGGCAAACAGAGTGACAATATTTGCGACCCCCGCTGAACCACACAAACATCCCTGACATCTGACATTGTGGGCGAAGCCCGCACAATAGCGCGCAACGTATGTCCACCGTGGAATCACTCCCTGCCCGTCACTGCGGGAGACCTCGCAAAACGGAACCAGCTGAAATTAGTGCGTTTTTGGTAGCCCGGACAATTACCACCAATACAGCTAGATTTGGATGACGCCAATAGCAAACGTAAAATACACCATTTTGCAATAGAAACAAAACCTTACCAAATAATTTATCCAAAGACACACTGGCGTCATCAGGGACAGACATTGTGTGAAATGTAATTGTTTATACTGTGCACCTGATGGAATTATTATACAATTGCCCAACAACAAATTCATTTATCCGAAGCAAACCCATGGAATAGATGTATAACAAGTGCATAAGTACCACATCACAAGCCAAAATGCTACGGGTTTTATAGTAGCCTCGGGAACAGATTTAAAGCAGCTGCCAGAAACCAGTCATAATTTTTTGAAAACTATATTTCATACTTAAAGCAGCTGCCTTCGAAACCAATCAATATTTTTTTGAAAATTATATTTCAAATTAAACATGCTAATCTGACTGAATGAAACATACTCACATCAAATGTAATGAAAATAACCAGTCCTCAGGAAAATTTAGCTCATTTGAACAGGCGGTTCTCGCATAAATACAGGAACTGTATCCATCACACGCAGATGTAAACAAAGCATAGAAGTATGAGATAGACTGACAATTCCACGCACATCATGGTATATCACTGATTATTTTCACTCAAGTACACTATATATGCACATATGAACTGGAAAATGTACTCGATGTGGACTTTTAAGCGCGATTTGAGTATTTGTCTACATTCGGCTTTGATGGATACACTTCGTTTGCTTATTTACAAAACCGGTACAAAAAGGGCACTAAAACGGATGAAAAGACAACTCGGACGGACGGTAATCGTCAAAATCATTGAGGACACCTTTGTTATATTGCGTTAGATGTGTTTACCCAAAAATTGTTTTTGAAAAAATTATGGCATACGTTCGAAGGCAGCAGCTTTAACATGCTAAACTAACTGAATGAAACATACTCGCATCAAATGTAATGAAAATAATCAGTTCTCAGGGAAATTTTGCTCATTTGAACAGGCGGTTATCGCGTAAATACAGGAACTGTATCCATCAAACGCATATGTAAACAAAGCATAGAAGTGTGAGATAGACTAACAATTCCACGCATATCATGGTATATCACTGATTATTTTCTCACAATTACCGTATATATGCACATGCGAACTGGAAGAGTACTCGATGTGGACTTTCAAGCTCGATTTGAGCATTTGTTTACATTCGGGTTTGATGGATACATTTCGTTTGTTTATTTACAAAACCGGTACAAAATGGGCACTAAAACGGATGAAAAGACAACTCGGACGGACTGTAATCGTCAAAATCATTGAACACACCTAATATTATATTCCTTTAGATGTGTCTGACAAAAAAAATGGTTTTGAAGAAAATATTGCATACATTCGAAGGCAGCAGCTTTAAAGCTGTAAATATGCTATAAATAGGTGAACGACCGTGTAAAAAGTAGTTTGATAACGCCCACGATCTTCCGCCATGGATAAACCTAAAGAAAAATCACAGAACCATGCGTTGTTTGTTTTGATCCGCATGTATGTAGGTCTATGCACTGTCGCGAGACAGGCCTCACACGACAAGGGCCGGAGGCAGAGGGAGTCGGCTGTATCGGCCGAGTGGTATAAAACCATTTCTGCGGTATGTGTCGATGGTAATGGGGGGGGGGGGGGTAGGGGGTGCCGGGATGGTGCAATGGCAGAGCGCTCGGCCCATGATCTACAGGTCGTGGGTTCGAGTCCGCTCAGCGCCACTTGTGCCTGAAAACCTCCCACACCAGTGCAGCCCGACTGGTGGCAAAAACAAAGGCCGGGTGGTGTCAGATATTGTCTATGGTATCTGGCACATGAAAGATCCCTTGGGATTTATCGGAAAGAGTCTAGGGGATTTCCCGATCCCGGGTTTCTGTCTTCCAATAAGCAGATAATAATCTATTATCCAGAACTGGGGGCATATCATCATGATCATTGAGTAATTGTTGGCATATCGTCAACATACACACTGCGAATTATAATTGAATAATATCTATACGCACACAAAATCCCCATGGAACATTTAGTCCTACTCATTTTCTCGTTGGCCGCAATGCACATACATGTAGTGTCTATAGGGCAGTGTACAGTAATTCCCTCAGCCAATCAGCGAGCGTTCACCTCACTTAGGCAATTTAAAGGGAAACTGTTGTTAAACATCGCCTCATATATTTTTTAGGCCAGACTTCTGGACGAGTGTATATTCACCTGAAAGAACGCAGTGCTGGGATATAATGACCCGGTTTTCAAGGCAGTATCTTGTTGGCGTTCTTCTCAGGAGCTGGGGAATCAAAGGGGTTTTGCATGGGCATCAGTACCCATAATTTTGGGTATTTTCACCCCGGGTCCATTCAAGGCAGAATAGCGAAAAATCCCATGTGTCGTCAAATATATTCATGCTTACCACGTGATGCCCAATACGTTGAGGGATAAAACTAGCATAGTGGTTAGGCTGGGATTTTTTTTTAGGAAGGTGTTATGGACCGTCAAAGTAAGATAATTTAACATTGAGTTGAATGGCCAATATAATTAATATACAGTAGCCTTAACTGATTACACAATTTTCACTCTGCGTGGCCTGGGAGCGCAAAAAATGTCATAATTTGTTTGACTAGGTAACAGTTGAAGGTTCCCGACCTAATTCAATGTTCATTTGCCGTGTTTTGTGTGGTTAAGGAGAAAATTGTGGAATACACATAAATCACATGGTCGGTCGGCATACAAAAATGTTCTAACTATCCTCAGCGGCTAAATTATGACTTGAATTACAATTTGTTTGCACAATATTAATGATACTGATGCATTTCAATAGCTCACCCTTCTACAGGTGTCAGGGACTAGGAAATTTTGACCACCGGACCAGATCACAAGAATTGAGGTCGGCCCTATGCCGAGCTCACGCTTATCATAAGCAGCCCCCCTGACCCTGACATCATTCTAGAGACACAAGGTTGCATGCAAATAATAACCCCTTGATATTCTTGACTTTCCAAATAAATTATTAGTGGTTTGTTACGTTTCCCATGGGTTCTATAGATAATTTTCCGTTTTTAGTGTGATAAATTCACGGTTTTCTTTAATCTTACTTTACTAAATAATCGAAACTGCCATTGAATTATACCAACGATTGGGTCTTGATGCTAATTGCACTTATATTCTATACTCATCCTGAAATTTTCAAGGCTTTTGCATGAAAACTCAATGAGTTTTCAACAATTTCAATTCTAAGAATTTGGCAGACGGGCAAATCCCAGCACATGTAGCATATGTATTAAATGGGCTGAAACAGAGAATTGAATCGGGATATCAGGTTTATATTTCGTTTCACAATTACATACATATAAGACTACCTACTGACAAAATATAATTCATATATCTCAGAAACGCCTATATATTAAGGGCAGTGTACAGTAATTCCCTCAGCCAATCAGCGAGCGTTCACCTCACTTAGGCAATTTAAAGGGAAACTGTTGTTAAACATCGCCTCATATATTTTTTAGGCCAGACTTCTGGACGAGTGTATATTCACCTGAAAGAACGCAGTGCTGGGATATAATGACCCGGTTTTCAAGGCAGTATCTTGTTGGCGTTCTTCTCAGGAGCTGGGGAATCAAAGGGGTTTTGCATGGGCATCAGTACCCATAATTTTGGGTATTTTCACCCCGGGTCCATTCAAGGCAGAATAGCGAAAAATCCCATGTGTCGTCAAATATATTCATGCTTACCACGTGATGCCCAATACGTTGAGGGATAAAACTAGCATAGTGGTTAGGCTGGGATTTTTTTTTAGGAAGGTGTTATGGACCGTCAAAGTAAGATAATTTAACATTGAGTTGAATGGCCAATATAATTAATATACAGTAGCCTTAACTGATTACACAATTTTCACTCTGCGTGGCCTGGGAGCGCAAAAAATGTCATAATTTGTTTGACTAGGTAACAGTTGAAGGTTCCCGACCTAATTCAATGTTCATTTGCCGTGTTTTGTGTGGTTAAGGAGAAAATTGTGGAATACACATAAATCACATGGTCGGTCGGCATACAAAAATGTTCTAACTATCCTCAGCGGCTAAATTATGACTTGAATTACAATTTGTTTGCACAATATTAATGATACTGATGCATTTCAATAGCTCACCCTTCTACAGGTGTCAGGGACTAGGAAATTTTGACCACCGGACCAGATCACAAGAATTGAGGTCGGCCCTATGCCGAGCTCACGCTTATCATAAGCAGCCCCCCTGACCCTGACATCATTCTAGAGACACAAGGTTGCATGCAAATAATAACCCCTTGATATTCTTGACTTTCCAAATAAATTATTAGTGGTTTGTTACGTTTCACATGGGTTCTATAGATAATTTTCCGTTTTTAGTGTGATAAATTCACGGTTTTCTTTAATCTTACTTTACTAAATAATCGAAACTGCCATTGAATTATACCAACGATTGGGTCTTGATGCTAATTGCACTTATATTCTATACTCATCCTGAAATTTTCAAGGCTTTTGCATGAAAACTCAATGAGTTTTCAACAATTTCAATTCTAAGAATTTGGCAGACGGGCAAATCCCAGCACATGTAGCATATGTATTAAATGGGCTGAAACAGAGAATTGAATCGGGATATCAGGTTTATATTTCGTTTCACAATTACATACATATAAGACTACCTACTGACAAAATATAATTCATATATCTCAGAAACGCCTATATATTAAGGGCAGTGTACAGTAATTCCCTCAGCCAATCAGCGAGCGTTCACCTCACTTAGGCAATTTAAAGGGAAACTGTTGTTAAACATCGCCTCATATATTTTTTAGGCCAGACTTCTGGACGAGTGTATATTCACCTGAAAGAACGCAGTGCTGGGATATAATGACCCGGTTTTCAAGGCAGTATCTTGTTGGCGTTCTTCTCAGGAGCTGGGGAATCAAAGGGGTTTTGCATGGGCATCAGTACCCATAATTTTGGGTATTTTCACCCCGGGTCCATTCAAGGCAGAATAGCGAAAAATCCCATGTGTCGTCAAATATATTCATGCTTACCACGTGATGCCCAATACGTTGAGGGATAAAACTAGCATAGTGGTTAGGCTGGGATTTTTTTTTAGGAAGGTGTTATGGACCGTCAAAGTAAGATAATTTAACATTGAGTTGAATGGCCAATATAATTAATATACAGTAGCCTTAACTGATTACACAATTTTCACTCTGCGTGGCCTGGGAGCGCAAAAAATGTCATAATTTGTTTGACTAGGTAACAGTTGAAGGTTCCCGACCTAATTCAATGTTCATTTGCCGTGTTTTGTGTGGTTAAGGAGAAAATTGTGGAATACACATAAATCACATGGTCGGTCGGCATACAAAAATGTTCTAACTATCCTCAGCGGCTAAATTATGACTTGAATTACAATTTGTTTGCACAATATTAATGATACTGATGCATTTCAATAGCTCACCCTTCTACAGGTGTCAGGGACTAGGAAATTTTGACCACCGGACCAGATCACAAGAATTGAGGTCGGCCCTATGCCGAGCTCACGCTTATCATAAGCAGCCCCCCTGACCCTGACATCATTCTAGAGACACAAGGTTGCATGCAAATAATAACCCCTTGATATTCTTGACTTTCCAAATAAATTATTAGTGGTTTGTTACGTTTCACATGGGTTCTATAGATAATTTTCCGTTTTTAGTGTGATAAATTCACGGTTTTCTTTAATCTTACTTTACTAAATAATCGAAACTGCCATTGAATTATACCAACGATTGGGTCTTGATGCTAATTGCACTTATATTCTATACTCATCCTGAAATTTTCAAGGCTTTTGCATGAAAACTCAATGAGTTTTCAACAATTTCAATTCTAAGAATTTGGCAGACGGGCAAATCCCAGCACATGTAGCATATGTATTAAATGGGCTGAAACAGAGAATTGAATCGGGATATCAGGTTTATATTTCGTTTCACAATTACATACATATAAGACTACCTACTGACAAAATATAATTCATATATCTCAGAAACGCCTATATATTAAGGGCAGTGTACAGTAATTCCCTCAGCCAATCAGCGAGCGTTCACCTCACTTAGGCAATTTAAAGGGAAACTGTTGTTAAACATCGCCTCATATATTTTTTAGGCCAGACTTCTGGACGAGTGTATATTCACCTGAAAGAACGCAGTGCTGGGATATAATGACCCGGTTTTCAAGGCAGTATCTTGTTGGCGTTCTTCTCAGGAGCTGGGGAATCAAAGGGGTTTTGCATGGGCATCAGTACCCATAATTTTGGGTATTTTCACCCCGGGTCCATTCAAGGCAGAATAGCGAAAAATCCCATGTGTCGTCAAATATATTCATGCTTACCACGTGATGCCCAATACGTTGAGGGATAAAACTAGCATAGTGGTTAGGCTGGGATTTTTTTTTAGGAAGGTGTTATGGACCGTCAAAGTAAGATAATTTAACATTGAGTTGAATGGCCAATATAATTAATATACAGTAGCCTTAACTGATTACACAATTTTCACTCTGCGTGGCCTGGGAGCGCAAAAAATGTCATAATTTGTTTGACTAGGTAACAGTTGAAGGTTCCCGACCTAATTCAATGTTCATTTGCCGTGTTTTGTGTGGTTAAGGAGAAAATTGTGGAATACACATAAATCACATGGTCGGTCGGCATACAAAAATGTTCTAACTATCCTCAGCGGCTAAATTATGACTTGAATTACAATTTGTTTGCACAATATTAATGATACTGATGCATTTCAATAGCTCACCCTTCTACAGGTGTCAGGGACTAGGAAATTTTGACCACCGGACCAGATCACAAGAATTGAGGTCGGCCCTATGCCGAGCTCACGCTTATCATAAGCAGCCCCCCTGACCCTGACATCATTCTAGAGACACAAGGTTGCATGCAAATAATAACCCCTTGATATTCTTGACTTTCCAAATAAATTATTAGTGGTTTGTTACGTTTCCCATGGGTTCTATAGATAATTTTCCGTTTTTAGTGTGATAAATTCACGGTTTTCTTTAATCTTACTTTACTAAATAATCGAAACTGCCATTGAATTATACCAACGATTGGGTCTTGATGCTAATTGCACTTATATTCTATACTCATCCTGAAATTTTCAAGGCTTTTGCATGAAAACTCAATGAGTTTTCAACAATTTCAATTCTAAGAATTTGGCAGACGGGCAAATCCCAGCACATGTAGCATATGTATTAAATGGGCTGAAACAGAGAATTGAATCGGGATATCAGGTTTATATTTCGTTTCACAATTACATACATATAAGACTACCTACTGACAAAATATAATTCATATATCTCAGAAACGCCTATATATTAAGGGCAGTGTACAGTAATTCCCTCAGCCAATCAGCGAGCGTTCACCTCACTTAGGCAATTTAAAGGGAAACTGTTGTTAAACATCGCCTCATATATTTTTTAGGCCAGACTTCTGGACGAGTGTATATTCACCTGAAAGAACGCAGTGCTGGGATATAATGACCCGGTTTTCAAGGCAGTATCTTGTTGGCGTTCTTCTCAGGAGCTGGGGAATCAAAGGGGTTTTGCATGGGCATCAGTACCCATAATTTTGGGTATTTTCACCCCGGGTCCATTCAAGGCAGAATAGCGAAAAATCCCATGTGTCGTCAAATATATTCATGCTTACCACGTGATGCCCAATACGTTGAGGGATAAAACTAGCATAGTGGTTAGGCTGGGATTTTTTTTTAGGAAGGTGTTATGGACCGTCAAAGTAAGATAATTTAACATTGAGTTGAATGGCCAATATAATTAATATACAGTAGCCTTAACTGATTACACAATTTTCACTCTGCGTGGCCTGGGAGCGCAAAAAATGTCATAATTTGTTTGACTAGGTAACAGTTGAAGGTTCCCGACCTAATTCAATGTTCATTTGCCGTGTTTTGTGTGGTTAAGGAGAAAATTGTGGAATACACATAAATCACATGGTCGGTCGGCATACAAAAATGTTCTAACTATCCTCAGCGGCTAAATTATGACTTGAATTACAATTTGTTTGCACAATATTAATGATACTGATGCATTTCAATAGCTCACCCTTCTACAGGTGTCAGGGACTAGGAAATTTTGACCACCGGACCAGATCACAAGAATTGAGGTCGGCCCTATGCCGAGCTCACGCTTATCATAAGCAGCCCCCCTGACCCTGACATCATTCTAGAGACACAAGGTTGCATGCAAATAATAACCCCTTGATATTCTTGACTTTCCAAATAAATTATTAGTGGTTTGTTACGTTTCACATGGGTTCTATAGATAATTTTCCGTTTTTAGTGTGATAAATTCACGGTTTTCTTTAATCTTACTTTACTAAATAATCGAAACTGCCATTGAATTATACCAACGATTGGGTCTTGATGCTAATTGCACTTATATTCTATACTCATCCTGAAATTTTCAAGGCTTTTGCATGAAAACTCAATGAGTTTTCAACAATTTCAATTCTAAGAATTTGGCAGACGGGCAAATCCCAGCACATGTAGCATATGTATTAAATGGGCTGAAACAGAGAATTGAATCGGGATATCAGGTTTATATTTCGTTTCACAATTACATACATATAAGACTACCTACTGACAAAATATAATTCATATATCTCAGAAACGCCTATATATTAAGGGCAGTGTACAGTAATTCCCTCAGCCAATCAGCGAGCGTTCACCTCACTTAGGCAATTTAAAGGGAAACTGTTGTTAAACATCGCCTCATATATTTTTTAGGCCAGACTTCTGGACGAGTGTATATTCACCTGAAAGAACGCAGTGCTGGGATATAATGACCCGGTTTTCAAGGCAGTATCTTGTTGGCGTTCTTCTCAGGAGCTGGGGAATCAAAGGGGTTTTGCATGGGCATCAGTACCCATAATTTTGGGTATTTTCACCCCGGGTCCATTCAAGGCAGAATAGCGAAAAATCCCATGTGTCGTCAAATATATTCATGCTTACCACGTGATGCCCAATACGTTGAGGGATAAAACTAGCATAGTGGTTAGGCTGGGATTTTTTTTTAGGAAGGTGTTATGGACCGTCAAAGTAAGATAATTTAACATTGAGTTGAATGGCCAATATAATTAATATACAGTAGCCTTAACTGATTACACAATTTTCACTCTGCGTGGCCTGGGAGCGCAAAAAATGTCATAATTTGTTTGACTAGGTAACAGTTGAAGGTTCCCGACCTAATTCAATGTTCATTTGCCGTGTTTTGTGTGGTTAAGGAGAAAATTGTGGAATACACATAAATCACATGGTCGGTCGGCATACAAAAATGTTCTAACTATCCTCAGCGGCTAAATTATGACTTGAATTACAATTTGTTTGCACAATATTAATGATACTGATGCATTTCAATAGCTCACCCTTCTACAGGTGTCAGGGACTAGGAAATTTTGACCACCGGACCAGATCACAAGAATTGAGGTCGGCCCTATGCCGAGCTCACGCTTATCATAAGCAGCCCCCCTGACCCTGACATCATTCTAGAGACACAAGGTTGCATGCAAATAATAACCCCTTGATATTCTTGACTTTCCAAATAAATTATTAGTGGTTTGTTACGTTTCACATGGGTTCTATAGATAATTTTCCGTTTTTAGTGTGATAAATTCACGGTTTTCTTTAATCTTACTTTACTAAATAATCGAAACTGCCATTGAATTATACCAACGATTGGGTCTTGATGCTAATTGCACTTATATTCTATACTCATCCTGAAATTTTCAAGGCTTTTGCATGAAAACTCAATGAGTTTTCAACAATTTCAATTCTAAGAATTTGGCAGACGGGCAAATCCCAGCACATGTAGCATATGTATTAAATGGGCTGAAACAGAGAATTGAATCGGGATATCAGGTTTATATTTCGTTTCACAATTACATACATATAAGACTACCTACTGACAAAATATAATTCATATATCTCAGAAACGCCTATATATTAAGGGCAGTGTACAGTAATTCCCTCAGCCAATCAGCGAGCGTTCACCTCACTTAGGCAATTTAAAGGGAAACTGTTGTTAAACATCGCCTCATATATTTTTTAGGCCAGACTTCTGGACGAGTGTATATTCACCTGAAAGAACGCAGTGCTGGGATATAATGACCCGGTTTTCAAGGCAGTATCTTGTTGGCGTTCTTCTCAGGAGCTGGGGAATCAAAGGGGTTTTGCATGGGCATCAGTACCCATAATTTTGGGTATTTTCACCCCGGGTCCATTCAAGGCAGAATAGCGAAAAATCCCATGTGTCGTCAAATATATTCATGCTTACCACGTGATGCCCAATACGTTGAGGGATAAAACTAGCATAGTGGTTAGGCTGGGATTTTTTTTTAGGAAGGTGTTATGGACCGTCAAAGTAAGATAATTTAACATTGAGTTGAATGGCCAATATAATTAATATACAGTAGCCTTAACTGATTACACAATTTTCACTCTGCGTGGCCTGGGAGCGCAAAAAATGTCATAATTTGTTTGACTAGGTAACAGTTGAAGGTTCCCGACCTAATTCAATGTTCATTTGCCGTGTTTTGTGTGGTTAAGGAGAAAATTGTGGAATACACATAAATCACATGGTCGGTCGGCATACAAAAATGTTCTAACTATCCTCAGCGGCTAAATTATGACTTGAATTACAATTTGTTTGCACAATATTAATGATACTGATGCATTTCAATAGCTCACCCTTCTACAGGTGTCAGGGACTAGGAAATTTTGACCACCGGACCAGATCACAAGAATTGAGGTCGGCCCTATGCCGAGCTCACGCTTATCATAAGCAGCCCCCCTGACCCTGACATCATTCTAGAGACACAAGGTTGCATGCAAATAATAACCCCTTGATATTCTTGACTTTCCAAATAAATTATTAGTGGTTTGTTACGTTTCCCATGGGTTCTATAGATAATTTTCCGTTTTTAGTGTGATAAATTCACGGTTTTCTTTAATCTTACTTTACTAAATAATCGAAACTGCCATTGAATTATACCAACGATTGGGTCTTGATGCTAATTGCACTTATATTCTATACTCATCCTGAAATTTTCAAGGCTTTTGCATGAAAACTCAATGAGTTTTCAACAATTTCAATTCTAAGAATTTGGCAGACGGGCAAATCCCAGCACATGTAGCATATGTATTAAATGGGCTGAAACAGAGAATTGAATCGGGATATCAGGTTTATATTTCGTTTCACAATTACATACATATAAGACTACCTACTGACAAAATATAATTCATATATCTCAGAAACGCCTATATATTAAGGGCAGTGTACAGTAATTCCCTCAGCCAATCAGCGAGCGTTCACCTCACTTAGGCAATTTAAAGGGAAACTGTTGTTAAACATCGCCTCATATATTTTTTAGGCCAGACTTCTGGACGAGTGTATATTCACCTGAAAGAACGCAGTGCTGGGATATAATGACCCGGTTTTCAAGGCAGTATCTTGTTGGCGTTCTTCTCAGGAGCTGGGGAATCAAAGGGGTTTTGCATGGGCATCAGTACCCATAATTTTGGGTATTTTCACCCCGGGTCCATTCAAGGCAGAATAGCGAAAAATCCCATGTGTCGTCAAATATATTCATGCTTACCACGTGATGCCCAATACGTTGAGGGATAAAACTAGCATAGTGGTTAGGTTGGGATTTTTTTTTTAGGAAGGTGTTATGGACCGTCAAAGTAAGATAATTTAACATTGAGTTGAATGGCCAATATAATTAATATACAGTAGCCTTAACTGATTACACAATTTTCACTCTGCGTGGCCTGGGAGCGCAAAAAATGTCATAATTTGTTTGACTAGGTAACAGTTGAAGGTTCCCGACCTAATTCAATGTTCATTTGCCGTGTTTTGTGTGGTTAAGGAGAAAATTGTGGAATACACATAAATCACATGGTCGGTCGGCATACAAAAATGTTCTAACTATCCTCAGCGGCTAAATTATGACTTGAATTACAATTTGTTTGCACAATATTAATGATACTGATGCATTTCAATAGCTCACCCTTCTACAGGTGTCAGGGACTAGGAAATTTTGACCACCGGACCAGATCACAAGAATTGAGGTCGGCCCTATGCCGAGCTCACGCTTATCATAAGCAGCCCCCCTGACCCTGACATCATTCTAGAGACACAAGGTTGCATGCAAATAATAACCCCTTGATATTCTTGACTTTCCAAATAAATTATTAGTGGTTTGTTACGTTTCCCATGGGTTCTATAGATAATTTTCCGTTTTTAGTGTGATAAATTCACGGTTTTCTTTAATCTTACTTTACTAAATAATCGAAACTGCCATTGAATTATACCAACGATTGGGTCTTGATGCTAATTGCACTTATATTCTATACTCATCCTGAAATTTTCAAGGCTTTTGCATGAAAACTCAATGAGTTTTCAACAATTTCAATTCTAAGAATTTGGCAGACGGGCAAATCCCAGCACATGTAGCATATGTATTAAATGGGCTGAAACAGAGAATTGAATCGGGATATCAGGTTTATATTTCGTTTCACAATTACATACATATAAGACTACCTACTGACAAAATATAATTCATATATCTCAGAAACGCCTATATATTAAGGGCAGTGTACAGTAATTCCCTCAGCCAATCAGCGAGCGTTCACCTCACTTAGGCAATTTAAAGGGAAACTGTTGTTAAACATCGCCTCATATATTTTTTAGGCCAGACTTCTGGACGAGTGTATATTCACCTGAAAGAACGCAGTGCTGGGATATAATGACCCGGTTTTCAAGGCAGTATCTTGTTGGCGTTCTTCTCAGGAGCTGGGGAATCAAAGGGGTTTTGCATGGGCATCAGTACCCATAATTTTGGGTATTTTCACCCCGGGTCCATTCAAGGCAGAATAGCGAAAAATCCCATGTGTCGTCAAATATATTCATGCTTACCACGTGATGCCCAATACGTTGAGGGATAAAACTAGCATAGTGGTTAGGCTGGGATTTTTTTTTAGGAAGGTGTTATGGACCGTCAAAGTAAGATAATTTAACATTGAGTTGAATGGCCAATATAATTAATATACAGTAGCCTTAACTGATTACACAATTTTCACTCTGCGTGGCCTGGGAGCGCAAAAAATGTCATAATTTGTTTGACTAGGTAACAGTTGAAGGTTCCCGACCTAATTCAATGTTCATTTGCCGTGTTTTGTGTGGTTAAGGAGAAAATTGTGGAATACACATAAATCACATGGTCGGTCGGCATACAAAAATGTTCTAACTATCCTCAGCGGCTAAATTATGACTTGAATTACAATTTGTTTGCACAATATTAATGATACTGATGCATTTCAATAGCTCACCCTTCTACAGGTGTCAGGGACTAGGAAATTTTGACCACCGGACCAGATCACAAGAATTGAGGTCGGCCCTATGCCGAGCTCACGCTTATCATAAGCAGCCCCCCTGACCCTGACATCATTCTAGAGACACAAGGTTGCATGCAAATAATAACCCCTTGATATTCTTGACTTTCCAAATAAATTATTAGTGGTTTGTTACGTTTCACATGGGTTCTATAGATAATTTTCCGTTTTTAGTGTGATAAATTCACGGTTTTCTTTAATCTTACTTTACTAAATAATCGAAACTGCCATTGAATTATACCAACGATTGGGTCTTGATGCTAATTGCACTTATATTCTATACTCATCCTGAAATTTTCAAGGCTTTTGCATGAAAACTCAATGAGTTTTCAACAATTTCAATTCTAAGAATTTGGCAGACGGGCAAATCCCAGCACATGTAGCATATGTATTAAATGGGCTGAAACAGAGAATTGAATCGGGATATCAGGTTTATATTTCGTTTCACAATTACATACATATAAGACTACCTACTGACAAAATATAATTCATATATCTCAGAAACGCCTATATATTAAGGGCAGTGTACAGTAATTCCCTCAGCCAATCAGCGAGCGTTCACCTCACTTAGGCAATTTAAAGGGAAACTGTTGTTAAACATCGCCTCATATATTTTTTAGGCCAGACTTCTGGACGAGTGTATATTCACCTGAAAGAACGCAGTGCTGGGATATAATGACCCGGTTTTCAAGGCAGTATCTTGTTGGCGTTCTTCTCAGGAGCTGGGGAATCAAAGGGGTTTTGCATGGGCATCAGTACCCATAATTTTGGGTATTTTCACCCCGGGTCCATTCAAGGCAGAATAGCGAAAAATCCCATGTGTCGTCAAATATATTCATGCTTACCACGTGATGCCCAATACGTTGAGGGATAAAACTAGCATAGTGGTTAGGCTGGGATTTTTTTTTAGGAAGGTGTTATGGACCGTCAAAGTAAGATAATTTAACATTGAGTTGAATGGCCAATATAATTAATATACAGTAGCCTTAACTGATTACACAATTTTCACTCTGCGTGGCCTGGGAGCGCAAAAAATGTCATAATTTGTTTGACTAGGTAACAGTTGAAGGTTCCCGACCTAATTCAATGTTCATTTGCCGTGTTTTGTGTGGTTAAGGAGAAAATTGTGGAATACACATAAATCACATGGTCGGTCGGCATACAAAAATGTTCTAACTATCCTCAGCGGCTAAATTATGACTTGAATTACAATTTGTTTGCACAATATTAATGATACTGATGCATTTCAATAGCTCACCCTTCTACAGGTGTCAGGGACTAGGAAATTTTGACCACCGGACCAGATCACAAGAATTGAGGTCGGCCCTATGCCGAGCTCACGCTTATCATAAGCAGCCCCCCTGACCCTGACATCATTCTAGAGACACAAGGTTGCATGCAAATAATAACCCCTTGATATTCTTGACTTTCCAAATAAATTATTAGTGGTTTGTTACGTTTCCCATGGGTTCTATAGATAATTTTCCGTTTTTAGTGTGATAAATTCACGGTTTTCTTTAATCTTACTTTACTAAATAATCGAAACTGCCATTGAATTATACCAACGATTGGGTCTTGATGCTAATTGCACTTATATTCTATACTCATCCTGAAATTTTCAAGGCTTTTGCATGAAAACTCAATGAGTTTTCAACAATTTCAATTCTAAGAATTTGGCAGACGGGCAAATCCCAGCACATGTAGCATATGTATTAAATGGGCTGAAACAGAGAATTGAATCGGGATATCAGGTTTATATTTCGTTTCACAATTACATACATATAAGACTACCTACTGACAAAATATAATTCATATATCTCAGAAACGCCTATATATTAAGGGCAGTGTACAGTAATTCCCTCAGCCAATCAGCGAGCGTTCACCTCACTTAGGCAATTTAAAGGGAAACTGTTGTTAAACATCGCCTCATATATTTTTTAGGCCAGACTTCTGGACGAGTGTATATTCACCTGAAAGAACGCAGTGCTGGGATATAATGACCCGGTTTTCAAGGCAGTATCTTGTTGGCGTTCTTCTCAGGAGCTGGGGAATCAAAGGGGTTTTGCATGGGCATCAGTACCCATAATTTTGGGTATTTTCACCCCGGGTCCATTCAAGGCAGAATAGCGAAAAATCCCATGTGTCGTCAAATATATTCATGCTTACCACGTGATGCCCAATACGTTGAGGGATAAAACTAGCATAGTGGTTAGGCTGGGATTTTTTTTTAGGAAGGTGTTATGGACCGTCAAAGTAAGATAATTTAACATTGAGTTGAATGGCCAATATAATTAATATACAGTAGCCTTAACTGATTACACAATTTTCACTCTGCGTGGCCTGGGAGCGCAAAAAATGTCATAATTTGTTTGACTAGGTAACAGTTGAAGGTTCCCGACCTAATTCAATGTTCATTTGCCGTGTTTTGTGTGGTTAAGGAGAAAATTGTGGAATACACATAAATCACATGGTCGGTCGGCATACAAAAATGTTCTAACTATCCTCAGCGGCTAAATTATGACTTGAATTACAATTTGTTTGCACAATATTAATGATACTGATGCATTTCAATAGCTCACCCTTCTACAGGTGTCAGGGACTAGGAAATTTTGACCACCGGACCAGATCACAAGAATTGAGGTCGGCCCTATGCCGAGCTCACGCTTATCATAAGCAGCCCCCCTGACCCTGACATCATTCTAGAGACACAAGGTTGCATGCAAATAATAACCCCTTGATATTCTTGACTTTCCAAATAAATTATTAGTGGTTTGTTACGTTTCCCATGGGTTCTATAGATAATTTTCCGTTTTTAGTGTGATAAATTCACGGTTTTCTTTAATCTTACTTTACTAAATAATCGAAACTGCCATTGAATTATACCAACGATTGGGTCTTGATGCTAATTGCACTTATATTCTATACTCATCCTGAAATTTTCAAGGCTTTTGCATGAAAACTCAATGAGTTTTCAACAATTTCAATTCTAAGAATTTGGCAGACGGGCAAATCCCAGCACATGTAGCATATGTATTAAATGGGCTGAAACAGAGAATTGAATCGGGATATCAGGTTTATATTTCGTTTCACAATTACATACATATAAGACTACCTACTGACAAAATATAATTCATATATCTCAGAAACGCCTATATATTAAGGGCAGTGTACAGTAATTCCCTCAGCCAATCAGCGAGCGTTCACCTCACTTAGGCAATTTAAAGGGAAACTGTTGTTAAACATCGCCTCATATATTTTTTAGGCCAGACTTCTGGACGAGTGTATATTCACCTGAAAGAACGCAGTGCTGGGATATAATGACCCGGTTTTCAAGGCAGTATCTTGTTGGCGTTCTTCTCAGGAGCTGGGGAATCAAAGGGGTTTTGCATGGGCATCAGTACCCATAATTTTGGGTATTTTCACCCCGGGTCCATTCAAGGCAGAATAGCGAAAAATCCCATGTGTCGTCAAATATATTCATGCTTACCACGTGATGCCCAATACGTTGAGGGATAAAACTAGCATAGTGGTTAGGCTGGGATTTTTTTTTAGGAAGGTGTTATGGACCGTCAAAGTAAGATAATTTAACATTGAGTTGAATGGCCAATATAATTAATATACAGTAGCCTTAACTGATTACACAATTTTCACTCTGCGTGGCCTGGGAGCGCAAAAAATGTCATAATTTGTTTGACTAGGTAACAGTTGAAGGTTCCCGACCTAATTCAATGTTCATTTGCCGTGTTTTGTGTGGTTAAGGAGAAAATTGTGGAATACACATAAATCACATGGTCGGTCGGCATACAAAAATGTTCTAACTATCCTCAGCGGCTAAATTATGACTTGAATTACAATTTGTTTGCACAATATTAATGATACTGATGCATTTCAATAGCTCACCCTTCTACAGGTGTCAGGGACTAGGAAATTTTGACCACCGGACCAGATCACAAGAATTGAGGTCGGCCCTATGCCGAGCTCACGCTTATCATAAGCAGCCCCCCTGACCCTGACATCATTCTAGAGACACAAGGTTGCATGCAAATAATAACCCCTTGATATTCTTGACTTTCCAAATAAATTATTAGTGGTTTGTTACGTTTCCCATGGGTTCTATAGATAATTTTCCGTTTTTAGTGTGATAAATTCACGGTTTTCTTTAATCTTACTTTACTAAATAATCGAAACTGCCATTGAATTATACCAACGATTGGGTCTTGATGCTAATTGCACTTATATTCTATACTCATCCTGAAATTTTCAAGGCTTTTGCATGAAAACTCAATGAGTTTTCAACAATTTCAATTCTAAGAATTTGGCAGACGGGCAAATCCCAGCACATGTAGCATATGTATTAAATGGGCTGAAACAGAGAATTGAATCGGGATATCAGGTTTATATTTCGTTTCACAATTACATACATATAAGACTACCTACTGACAAAATATAATTCATATATCTCAGAAACGCCTATATATTAAGGGCAGTGTACAGTAATTCCCTCAGCCAATCAGCGAGCGTTCACCTCACTTAGGCAATTTAAAGGGAAACTGTTGTTAAACATCGCCTCATATATTTTTTAGGCCAGACTTCTGGACGAGTGTATATTCACCTGAAAGAACGCAGTGCTGGGATATAATGACCCGGTTTTCAAGGCAGTATCTTGTTGGCGTTCTTCTCAGGAGCTGGGGAATCAAAGGGGTTTTGCATGGGCATCAGTACCCATAATTTTGGGTATTTTCACCCCGGGTCCATTCAAGGCAGAATAGCGAAAAATCCCATGTGTCGTCAAATATATTCATGCTTACCACGTGATGCCCAATACGTTGAGGGATAAAACTAGCATAGTGGTTAGGCTGGGATTTTTTTTTAGGAAGGTGTTATGGACCGTCAAAGTAAGATAATTTAACATTGAGTTGAATGGCCAATATAATTAATATACAGTAGCCTTAACTGATTACACAATTTTCACTCTGCGTGGCCTGGGAGCGCAAAAAATGTCATAATTTGTTTGACTAGGTAACAGTTGAAGGTTCCCGACCTAATTCAATGTTCATTTGCCGTGTTTTGTGTGGTTAAGGAGAAAATTGTGGAATACACATAAATCACATGGTCGGTCGGCATACAAAAATGTTCTAACTATCCTCAGCGGCTAAATTATGACTTGAATTACAATTTGTTTGCACAATATTAATGATACTGATGCATTTCAATAGCTCACCCTTCTACAGGTGTCAGGGACTAGGAAATTTTGACCACCGGACCAGATCACAAGAATTGAGGTCGGCCCTATGCCGAGCTCACGCTTATCATAAGCAGCCCCCCTGACCCTGACATCATTCTAGAGACACAAGGTTGCATGCAAATAATAACCCCTTGATATTCTTGACTTTCCAAATAAATTATTAGTGGTTTGTTACGTTTCCCATGGGTTCTATAGATAATTTTCCGTTTTTAGTGTGATAAATTCACGGTTTTCTTTAATCTTACTTTACTAAATAATCGAAACTGCCATTGAATTATACCAACGATTGGGTCTTGATGCTAATTGCACTTATATTCTATACTCATCCTGAAATTTTCAAGGCTTTTGCATGAAAACTCAATGAGTTTTCAACAATTTCAATTCTAAGAATTTGGCAGACGGGCAAATCCCAGCACATGTAGCATATGTATTAAATGGGCTGAAACAGAGAATTGAATCGGGATATCAGGTTTATATTTCGTTTCACAATTACATACATATAAGACTACCTACTGACAAAATATAATTCATATATCTCAGAAACGCCTATATATTAAGGGCAGTGTACAGTAATTCCCTCAGCCAATCAGCGAGCGTTCACCTCACTTAGGCAATTTAAAGGGAAACTGTTGTTAAACATCGCCTCATATATTTTTTAGGCCAGACTTCTGGACGAGTGTATATTCACCTGAAAGAACGCAGTGCTGGGATATAATGACCCGGTTTTCAAGGCAGTATCTTGTTGGCGTTCTTCTCAGGAGCTGGGGAATCAAAGGGGTTTTGCATGGGCATCAGTACCCATAATTTTGGGTATTTTCACCCCGGGTCCATTCAAGGCAGAATAGCGAAAAATCCCATGTGTCGTCAAATATATTCATGCTTACCACGTGATGCCCAATACGTTGAGGGATAAAACTAGCATAGTGGTTAGGCTGGGATTTTTTTTTAGGAAGGTGTTATGGACCGTCAAAGTAAGATAATTTAACATTGAGTTGAATGGCCAATATAATTAATATACAGTAGCCTTAACTGATTACACAATTTTCACTCTGCGTGGCCTGGGAGCGCAAAAAATGTCATAATTTGTTTGACTAGGTAACAGTTGAAGGTTCCCGACCTAATTCAATGTTCATTTGCCGTGTTTTGTGTGGTTAAGGAGAAAATTGTGGAATACACATAAATCACATGGTCGGTCGGCATACAAAAATGTTCTAACTATCCTCAGCGGCTAAATTATGACTTGAATTACAATTTGTTTGCACAATATTAATGATACTGATGCATTTCAATAGCTCACCCTTCTACAGGTGTCAGGGACTAGGAAATTTTGACCACCGGACCAGATCACAAGAATTGAGGTCGGCCCTATGCCGAGCTCACGCTTATCATAAGCAGCCCCCCTGACCCTGACATCATTCTAGAGACACAAGGTTGCATGCAAATAATAACCCCTTGATATTCTTGACTTTCCAAATAAATTATTAGTGGTTTGTTACGTTTCCCATGGGTTCTATAGATAATTTTCCGTTTTTAGTGTGATAAATTCACGGTTTTCTTTAATCTTACTTTACTAAATAATCGAAACTGCCATTGAATTATACCAACGATTGGGTCTTGATGCTAATTGCACTTATATTCTATACTCATCCTGAAATTTTCAAGGCTTTTGCATGAAAACTCAATGAGTTTTCAACAATTTCAATTCTAAGAATTTGGCAGACGGGCAAATCCCAGCACATGTAGCATATGTATTAAATGGGCTGAAACAGAGAATTGAATCGGGATATCAGGTTTATATTTCGTTTCACAATTACATACATATAAGACTACCTACTGACAAAATATAATTCATATATCTCAGAAACGCCTATATATTAAGGGCAGTGTACAGTAATTCCCTCAGCCAATCAGCGAGCGTTCACCTCACTTAGGCAATTTAAAGGGAAACTGTTGTTAAACATCGCCTCATATATTTTTTAGGCCAGACTTCTGGACGAGTGTATATTCACCTGAAAGAACGCAGTGCTGGGATATAATGACCCGGTTTTCAAGGCAGTATCTTGTTGGCGTTCTTCTCAGGAGCTGGGGAATCAAAGGGGTTTTGCATGGGCATCAGTACCCATAATTTTGGGTATTTTCACCCCGGGTCCATTCAAGGCAGAATAGCGAAAAATCCCATGTGTCGTCAAATATATTCATGCTTACCACGTGATGCCCAATACGTTGAGGGATAAAACTAGCATAGTGGTTAGGCTGGGATTTTTTTTTAGGAAGGTGTTATGGACCGTCAAAGTAAGATAATTTAACATTGAGTTGAATGGCCAATATAATTAATATACAGTAGCCTTAACTGATTACACAATTTTCACTCTGCGTGGCCTGGGAGCGCAAAAAATGTCATAATTTGTTTGACTAGGTAACAGTTGAAGGTTCCCGACCTAATTCAATGTTCATTTGCCGTGTTTTGTGTGGTTAAGGAGAAAATTGTGGAATACACATAAATCACATGGTCGGTCGGCATACAAAAATGTTCTAACTATCCTCAGCGGCTAAATTATGACTTGAATTACAATTTGTTTGCACAATATTAATGATACTGATGCATTTCAATAGCTCACCCTTCTACAGGTGTCAGGGACTAGGAAATTTTGACCACCGGACCAGATCACAAGAATTGAGGTCGGCCCTATGCCGAGCTCACGCTTATCATAAGCAGCCCCCCTGACCCTGACATCATTCTAGAGACACAAGGTTGCATGCAAATAATAACCCCTTGATATTCTTGACTTTCCAAATAAATTATTAGTGGTTTGTTACGTTTCCCATGGGTTCTATAGATAATTTTCCGTTTTTAGTGTGATAAATTCACGGTTTTCTTTAATCTTACTTTACTAAATAATCGAAACTGCCATTGAATTATACCAACGATTGGGTCTTGATGCTAATTGCACTTATATTCTATACTCATCCTGAAATTTTCAAGGCTTTTGCATGAAAACTCAATGAGTTTTCAACAATTTCAATTCTAAGAATTTGGCAGACGGGCAAATCCCAGCACATGTAGCATATGTATTAAATGGGCTGAAACAGAGAATTGAATCGGGATATCAGGTTTATATTTCGTTTCACAATTACATACATATAAGACTACCTACTGACAAAATATAATTCATATATCTCAGAAACGCCTATATATTAAGGGCAGTGTACAGTAATTCCCTCAGCCAATCAGCGAGCGTTCACCTCACTTAGGCAATTTAAAGGGAAACTGTTGTTAAACATCGCCTCATATATTTTTTAGGCCAGACTTCTGGACGAGTGTATATTCACCTGAAAGAACGCAGTGCTGGGATATAATGACCCGGTTTTCAAGGCAGTATCTTGTTGGCGTTCTTCTCAGGAGCTGGGGAATCAAAGGGGTTTTGCATGGGCATCAGTACCCATAATTTTGGGTATTTTCACCCCGGGTCCATTCAAGGCAGAATAGCGAAAAATCCCATGTGTCGTCAAATATATTCATGCTTACCACGTGATGCCCAATACGTTGAGGGATAAAACTAGCATAGTGGTTAGGCTGGGATTTTTTTTTAGGAAGGTGTTATGGACCGTCAAAGTAAGATAATTTAACATTGAGTTGAATGGCCAATATAATTAATATACAGTAGCCTTAACTGATTACACAATTTTCACTCTGCGTGGCCTGGGAGCGCAAAAAATGTCATAATTTGTTTGACTAGGTAACAGTTGAAGGTTCCCGACCTAATTCAATGTTCATTTGCCGTGTTTTGTGTGGTTAAGGAGAAAATTGTGGAATACACATAAATCACATGGTCGGTCGGCATACAAAAATGTTCTAACTATCCTCAGCGGCTAAATTATGACTTGAATTACAATTTGTTTGCACAATATTAATGATACTGATGCATTTCAATAGCTCACCCTTCTACAGGTGTCAGGGACTAGGAAATTTTGACCACCGGACCAGATCACAAGAATTGAGGTCGGCCCTATGCCGAGCTCACGCTTATCATAAGCAGCCCCCCTGACCCTGACATCATTCTAGAGACACAAGGTTGCATGCAAATAATAACCCCTTGATATTCTTGACTTTCCAAATAAATTATTAGTGGTTTGTTACGTTTCACATGGGTTCTATAGATAATTTTCCGTTTTTAGTGTGATAAATTCACGGTTTTCTTTAATCTTACTTTACTAAATAATCGAAACTGCCATTGAATTATACCAACGATTGGGTCTTGATGCTAATTGCACTTATATTCTATACTCATCCTGAAATTTTCAAGGCTTTTGCATGAAAACTCAATGAGTTTTCAACAATTTCAATTCTAAGAATTTGGCAGACGGGCAAATCCCAGCACATGTAGCATATGTATTAAATGGGCTGAAACAGAGAATTGAATCGGGATATCAGGTTTATATTTCGTTTCACAATTACATACATATAAGACTACCTACTGACAAAATATAATTCATATATCTCAGAAACGCCTATATATTAAGGGCAGTGTACAGTAATTCCCTCAGCCAATCAGCGAGCGTTCACCTCACTTAGGCAATTTAAAGGGAAACTGTTGTTAAACATCGCCTCATATATTTTTTAGGCCAGACTTCTGGACGAGTGTATATTCACCTGAAAGAACGCAGTGCTGGGATATAATGACCCGGTTTTCAAGGCAGTATCTTGTTGGCGTTCTTCTCAGGAGCTGGGGAATCAAAGGGGTTTTGCATGGGCATCAGTACCCATAATTTTGGGTATTTTCACCCCGGGTCCATTCAAGGCAGAATAGCGAAAAATCCCATGTGTCGTCAAATATATTCATGCTTACCACGTGATGCCCAATACGTTGAGGGATAAAACTAGCATAGTGGTTAGGCTGGGATTTTTTTTTAGGAAGGTGTTATGGACCGTCAAAGTAAGATAATTTAACATTGAGTTGAATGGCCAATATAATTAATATACAGTAGCCTTAACTGATTACACAATTTTCACTCTGCGTGGCCTGGGAGCGCAAAAAATGTCATAATTTGTTTGACTAGGTAACAGTTGAAGGTTCCCGACCTAATTCAATGTTCATTTGCTGTGTTTTGTTTGGTTAAGGAGAAAATTGTGGAATACACATAAATCACATGGTCGGTCGGCATACAAAAATGTTCTAACTATCCTCAGCGGCTAAATTATGACTTGAATTACAATTTGTTTGCACAATATTAATGATACTGATGCATTTCAATAGCTCACCCTTCTACAGGTGTCAGGGACTAGGAAATTTTGACCACCGGACCAGATCACAAGAATTGAGGTCGGCCCTATGCCGAGCTCACGCTTATCATAAGCAGCCCCCCTGACCCTGACATCATTCTAGAGACACAAGGTTGCATGCAAATAATAACCCCTTGATATTCTTGACTTTCCAAATAAATTATTAGTGGTTTGTTACGTTTCACATGGGTTCTATAGATAATTTTCCGTTTTTAGTGTGATAAATTCACGGTTTTCTTTAATCTTACTTTACTAAATAATCGAAACTGCCATTGAATTATACCAACGATTGGGTCTTGATGCTAATTGCACTTATATTCTATACTCATCCTGAAATTTTCAAGGCTTTTGCATGAAAACTCAATGAGTTTTCAACAATTTCAATTCTAAGAATTTGGCAGACTGGCAAATCCCAGCACATGTAGCATATGTATTAAATGGGCTGAAACAGAGAATTGAATCGGGATATCAGGTTTATATTTCGTTTCACAATTACATACATATAAGACTACCTACTGACAAAATATAATTCATATATCTCAGAAACGCCTATATATTAAGGGCAGTGTACAGTAATTCCCTCAGCCAATCAGCGAGCGTTCACCTCACTTAGGCAATTTAAAGGGAAACTGTTGTTAAACATCGCCTCATATATTTTTTAGGCCAGACTTCTGGACGAGTGTATATTCACCTGAAAGAACGCAGTGCTGGGATATAATGACCCGGTTTTCAAGGCAGTATCTTGTTGGCGTTCTTCTCAGGAGCTGGGGAATCAAAGGGGTTTTGCATGGGCATCAGTACCCATAATTTTGGGTATTTTCACCCCGGGTCCATTCAAGGCAGAATAGCGAAAAATCCCATGTGTCGTCAAATATATTCATGCTTACCACGTGATGCCCAATACGTTGAGGGATAAAACTAGCATAGTGGTTAGGCTGGGATTTTTTTTTAGGAAGGTGTTATGGACCGTCAAAGTAAGATAATTTAACATTGAGTTGAATGGCCAATATAATTAATATACAGTAGCCTTAACTGATTACACAATTTTCACTCTGCGTGGCCTGGGAGCGCAAAAAATGTCATAATTTGTTTGACTAGGTAACAGTTGAAGGTTCCCGACCTAATTCAATGTTCATTTGCCGTGTTTTGTGTGGTTAAGGAGAAAATTGTGGAATACACATAAATCACATGGTCGGTCGGCATACAAAAATGTTCTAACTATCCTCAGCGGCTAAATTATGACTTGAATTACAATTTGTTTGCACAATATTAATGATACTGATGCATTTCAATAGCTCACCCTTCTACAGGTGTCAGGGACTAGGAAATTTTGACCACCGGACCAGATCACAAGAATTGAGGTCGGCCCTATGCCGAGCTCACGCTTATCATAAGCAGCCCCCCTGACCCTGACATCATTCTAGAGACACAAGGTTGCATGCAAATAATAACCCCTTGATATTCTTGACTTTCCAAATAAATTATTAGTGGTTTGTTACGTTTCACATGGGTTCTATAGATAATTTTCCGTTTTTAGTGTGATAAATTCACGGTTTTCTTTAATCTTACTTTACTAAATAATCGAAACTGCCATTGAATTATACCAACGATTGGGTCTTGATGCTAATTGCACTTATATTCTATACTCATCCTGAAATTTTCAAGGCTTTTGCATGAAAACTCAATGAGTTTTCAACAATTTCAATTCTAAGAATTTGGCAGACGGGCAAATCCCAGCACATGTAGCATATGTATTAAATGGGCTGAAACAGAGAATTGAATCGGGATATCAGGTTTATATTTCGTTTCACAATTACATACATATAAGACTACCTACTGACAAAATATAATTCATATATCTCAGAAACGCCTATATATTAAGGGCAGTGTACAGTAATTCCCTCAGCCAATCAGCGAGCGTTCACCTCACTTAGGCAATTTAAAGGGAAACTGTTGTTAAACATCGCCTCATATATTTTTTAGGCCAGACTTCTGGACGAGTGTATATTCACCTGAAAGAACGCAGTGCTGGGATATAATGACCCGGTTTTCAAGGCAGTATCTTGTTGGCGTTCTTCTCAGGAGCTGGGGAATCAAAGGGGTTTTGCATGGGCATCAGTACCCATAATTTTGGGTATTTTCACCCCGGGTCCATTCAAGGCAGAATAGCGAAAAATCCCATGTGTCGTCAAATATATTCATGCTTACCACGTGATGCCCAATACGTTGAGGGATAAAACTAGCATAGTGGTTAGGCTGGGATTTTTTTTTAGGAAGGTGTTATGGACCGTCAAAGTAAGATAATTTAACATTGAGTTGAATGGCCAATATAATTAATATACAGTAGCCTTAACTGATTACACAATTTTCACTCTGCGTGGCCTGGGAGCGCAAAAAATGTCATAATTTGTTTGACTAGGTAACAGTTGAAGGTTCCCGACCTAATTCAATGTTCATTTGCCGTGTTTTGTGTGGTTATGGAGAAAATTGTGGAATACACATAAATCACATGGTCGGTCGGCATACAAAAATGTTCTAACTATCCTCAGCGGCTAAATTATGACTTGAATTACAATTTGTTTGCACAATATTAATGATACTGATGCATTTCAATAGCTCACCCTTCTACAGGTGTCAGGGACTAGGAAATTTTGACCACCGGACCAGATCACAAGAATTGAGGTCGGCCCTATGCCGAGCTCACGCTTATCATAAGCAGCCCCCCTGACCCTGACATCATTCTAGAGACACAAGGTTGCATGCAAATAATAACCCCTTGATATTCTTGACTTTCCAAATAAATTATTAGTGGTTTGTTACGTTTCACATGGGTTCTATAGATAATTTTCCGTTTTTAGTGTGATAAATTCACGGTTTTCTTTAATCTTACTTTACTAAATAATCGAAACTGCCATTGAATTATACCAACGATTGGGTCTTGATGCTAATTGCACTTATATTCTATACTCATCCTGAAATTTTCAAGGCTTTTGCATGAAAACTCAATGAGTTTTCAACAATTTCAATTCTAAGAATTTGGCAGACTGGCAAATCCCAGCACATGTAGCATATGTATTAAATGGGCTGAAACAGAGAATTGAATCGGGATATCAGGTTTATATTTCGTTTCACAATTACATACATATAAGACTACCTACTGACAAAATATAATTCATATATCTCAGAAACGCCTATATATTAAGGGCAGTGTACAGTAATTCCCTCAGCCAATCAGCGAGCGTTCACCTCACTTAGGCAATTTAAAGGGAAACTGTTGTTAAACATCGCCTCATATATTTTTTAGGCCAGACTTCTGGACGAGTGTATATTCACCTGAAAGAACGCAGTGCTGGGATATAATGACCCGGTTTTCAAGGCAGTATCTTGTTGGCGTTCTTCTCAGGAGCTGGGGAATCAAAGGGGTTTTGCATGGGCATCAGTACCCATAATTTTGGGTATTTTCACCCCGGGTCCATTCAAGGCAGAATAGCGAAAAATCCCATGTGTCGTCAAATATATTCATGCTTACCACGTGATGCCCAATACGTTGAGGGATAAAACTAGCATAGTGGTTAGGCTGGGATTTTTTTTTAGGAAGGTGTTATGGACCGTCAAAGTAAGATAATTTAACATTGAGTTGAATGGCCAATATAATTAATATACAGTAGCCTTAACTGATTACACAATTTTCACTCTGCGTGGCCTGGGAGCGCAAAAAATGTCATAATTTGTTTGACTAGGTAACAGTTGAAGGTTCCCGACCTAATTCAATGTTCATTTGCCGTGTTTTGTGTGGTTAAGGAGAAAATTGTGGAATACACATAAATCACATGGTCGGTCGGCATACAAAAATGTTCTAACTATCCTCAGCGGCTAAATTATGACTTGAATTACAATTTGTTTGCACAATATTAATGATACTGATGCATTTCAATAGCTCACCCTTCTACAGGTGTCAGGGACTAGGAAATTTTGACCACCGGACCAGATCACAAGAATTGAGGTCGGCCCTATGCCGAGCTCACGCTTATCATAAGCAGCCCCCCTGACCCTGACATCATTCTAGAGACACAAGGTTGCATGCAAATAATAACCCCTTGATATTCTTGACTTTCCAAATAAATTATTAGTGGTTTGTTACGTTTCACATGGGTTCTATAGATAATTTTCCGTTTTTAGTGTGATAAATTCACGGTTTTCTTTAATCTTACTTTACTAAATAATCGAAACTGCCATTGAATTATACCAACGATTGGGTCTTGATGCTAATTGCACTTATATTCTATACTCATCCTGAAATTTTCAAGGCTTTTGCATGAAAACTCAATGAGTTTTCAACAATTTCAATTCTAAGAATTTGGCAGACGGGCAAATCCCAGCACATGTAGCATATGTATTAAATGGGCTGAAACAGAGAATTGAATCGGGATATCAGGTTTATATTTCGTTTCACAATTACATACATATAAGACTACCTACTGACAAAATATAATTCATATATCTCAGAAACGCCTATATATTAAGGGCAGTGTACAGTAATTCCCTCAGCCAATCAGCGAGCGTTCACCTCACTTAGGCAATTTAAAGGGAAACTGTTGTTAAACATCGCCTCATATATTTTTTAGGCCAGACTTCTGGACGAGTGTATATTCACCTGAAAGAACGCAGTGCTGGGATATAATGACCCGGTTTTCAAGGCAGTATCTTGTTGGCGTTCTTCTCAGGAGCTGGGGAATCAAAGGGGTTTTGCATGGGCATCAGTACCCATAATTTTGGGTATTTTCACCCCGGGTCCATTCAAGGCAGAATAGCGAAAAATCCCATGTGTTGTCAAATATATTCATGCTTACCACGTGATGCCCAATACGTTGAGGGATAAAACTAGCATAGTGGTTAGGCTGGGATTTTTTTTTAGGAAGGTGTTATGGACCGTCAAAGTAAGATAATTTAACATTGAGTTGAATGGCCAATATAATTAATATACAGTAGCCTTAACTGATTACACAATTTTCACTCTGCGTGGCCTGGGAGCGCAAAAAATGTCATAATTTGTTTGACTAGGTAACAGTTGAAGGTTCCCGACCTAATTCAATGTTCATTTGCCGTGTTTTGTGTGGTTAAGGAGAAAATTGTGGAATACACATAAATCACATGGTCGGTCGGCATACAAAAATGTTCTAACTATCCTCAGCGGCTAAATTATGACTTGAATTACAATTTGTTTGCACAATATTAATGATACTGATGCATTTCAATAGCTCACCCTTCTACAGGTGTCAGGGACTAGGAAATTTTGACCACCGGACCAGATCACAAGAATTGAGGTCGGCCCTATGCCGAGCTCACGCTTATCATAAGCAGCCCCCCTGACCCTGACATCATTCTAGAGACACAAGGTTGCATGCAAATAATAACCCCTTGATATTCTTGACTTTCCAAATAAATTATTAGTGGTTTGTTACGTTTCACATGGGTTCTATAGATAATTTTCCGTTTTTAGTGTGATAAATTCACGGTTTTCTTTAATCTTACTTTACTAAATAATCGAAACTGCCATTGAATTATACCAACGATTGGGTCTTGATGCTAATTGCACTTATATTCTATACTCATCCTGAAATTTTCAAGGCTTTTGCATGAAAACTCAATGAGTTTTCAACAATTTCAATTCTAAGAATTTGGCAGACTGGCAAATCCCAGCACATGTAGCATATGTATTAAATGGGCTGAAACAGAGAATTGAATCGGGATATCAGGTTTATATTTCGTTTCACAATTACATACATATAAGACTACCTACTGACAAAATATAATTCATATATCTCAGAAACGCCTATATATTAAGGGCAGTGTACAGTAATTCCCTCAGCCAATCAGCGAGCGTTCACCTCACTTAGGCAATTTAAAGGGAAACTGTTGTTAAACATCGCCTCATATATTTTTTAGGCCAGACTTCTGGACGAGTGTATATTCACCTGAAAGAACGCAGTGCTGGGATATAATGACCCGGTTTTCAAGGCAGTATCTTGTTGGCGTTCTTCTCAGGAGCTGGGGAATCAAAGGGGTTTTGCATGGGCATCAGTACCCATAATTTTGGGTATTTTCACCCCGGGTCCATTCAAGGCAGAATAGCGAAAAATCCCATGTGTCGTCAAATATATTCATGCTTACCATGTGATGCCCAATACGTTGAGGGATAAAACTAGCATAGTGGTTAGGCTGGGATTTTTTTTTAGGAAGGTGTTATGGACCGTCAAAGTAAGATAATTTAACATTGAGTTGAATGGCCAATATAATTAATATACAGTAGCCTTAACTGATTACACAATTTTCACTCTGCGTGGCCTGGGAGCGCAAAAAATGTCATAATTTGTTTGACTAGGTAACAGTTGAAGGTTCCCGACCTAATTCAATGTTCATTTGCCGTGTTTTGTGTGGTTAAGGAGAAAATTGTGGTATACACATAAATCACATGGTCGGTCGGCATACAAAAATGTTCTAACTATCCTCAGCGGCTAAATTATGACTTGAATTACAATTTGTTTGCACAATATTAATGATACTGATGCATTTCAATAGCTCACCCTTCTACAGGTGTCAGGGACTAGGAAATTTTGACCACCGGACCAGATCACAAGAATTGAGGTCGGCCCTATGCCGAGCTCACGCTTATCATAAGCAGCCCCCCTGACCCTGACATCATTCTAGAGACACAAGGTTGCATGCAAATAATAACCCCTTGATATTCTTGACTTTCCAAATAAATTATTAGTGGTTTGTTACGTTTCCCATGGGTTCTATAGATAATTTTCCGTTTTTAGTGTGATAAATTCACGGTTTTCTTTAATCTTACTTTACTAAATAATCGAAACTGCCATTGAATTATACCAACGATTGGGTCTTGATGCTAATTGCACTTATATTCTATACTCATCCTGAAATTTTCAAGGCTTTTGCATGAAAACTCAATGAGTTTTCAACAATTTCAATTCTAAGAATTTGGCAGACGGGCAAATCCCAGCACATGTAGCATATGTATTAAATGGGCTGAAACAGAGAATTGAATCGGGATATCAGGTTTATATTTCGTTTCACAATTACATACATATAAGACTACCTACTGACAAAATATAATTCATATATCTCAGAAACGCCTATATATTAAGGGCAGTGTACAGTAATTCCCTCAGCCAATCAGCGAGCGTTCACCTCACTTAGGCAATTTAAAGGGAAACTGTTGTTAAACATCGCCTCATATATTTTTTAGGCCAGACTTCTGGACGAGTGTATATTCACCTGAAAGAACGCAGTGCTGGGATATAATGACCCGGTTTTCAAGGCAGTATCTTGTTGGCGTTCTTCTCAGGAGCTGGGGAATCAAAGGGGTTTTGCATGGGCATCAGTACCCATAATTTTGGGTATTTTCACCCCGGGTCCATTCAAGGCAGAATAGCGAAAAATCCCATGTGTCGTCAAATATATTCATGCTTACCACGTGATGCCCAATACGTTGAGGGATAAAACTAGCATAGTGGTTAGGCTGGGATTTTTTTTTAGGAAGGTGTTATGGACCGTCAAAGTAAGATAATTTAACATTGAGTTGAATGGCCAATATAATTAATATACAGTAGCCTTAACTGATTACACAATTTTCACTCTGCGTGGCCTGGGAGCGCAAAAAATGTCATAATTTGTTTGACTAGGTAACAGTTGAAGGTTCCCGACCTAATTCAATGTTCATTTGCCGTGTTTTGTGTGGTTAAGGAGAAAATTGTGGAATACACATAAATCACATGGTCGGTCGGCATACAAAAATGTTCTAACTATCCTCAGCGGCTAAATTATGACTTGAATTACAATTTGTTTGCACAATATTAATGATACTGATGCATTTCAATAGCTCACCCTTCTACAGGTGTCAGGGACTAGGAAATTTTGACCACCGGACCAGATCACAAGAATTGAGGTCGGCCCTATGCCGAGCTCACGCTTATCATAAGCAGCCCCCCTGACCCTGACATCATTCTAGAGACACAAGGTTGCATGCAAATAATAACCCCTTGATATTCTTGACTTTCCAAATAAATTATTAGTGGTTTGTTACGTTTCACATGGGTTCTATAGATAATTTTCCGTTTTTAGTGTGATAAATTCACGGTTTTCTTTAATCTTACTTTACTAAATAATCGAAACTGCCATTGAATTATACCAACGATTGGGTCTTGATGCTAATTGCACTTATATTCTATACTCATCCTGAAATTTTCAAGGCTTTTGCATGAAAACTCAATGAGTTTTCAACAATTTCAATTCTAAGAATTTGGCAGACGGGCAAATCCCAGCACATGTAGCATATGTATTAAATGGGCTGAAACAGAGAATTGAATCGGGATATCAGGTTTATATTTCGTTTCACAATTACATACATATAAGACTACCTACTGACAAAATATAATTCATATATCTCAGAAACGCCTATATATTAAGGGCAGTGTACAGTAATTCCCTCAGCCAATCAGCGAGCGTTCACCTCACTTAGGCAATTTAAAGGGAAACTGTTGTTAAACATCGCCTCATATATTTTTTAGGCCAGACTTCTGGACGAGTGTATATTCACCTGAAAGAACGCAGTGCTGGGATATAATGACCCGGTTTTCAAGGCAGTATCTTGTTGGCGTTCTTCTCAGGAGCTGGGGAATCAAAGGGGTTTTGCATGGGCATCAGTACCCATAATTTTGGGTATTTTCACCCCGGGTCCATTCAAGGCAGAATAGCGAAAAATCCCATGTGTCGTCAAATATATTCATGCTTACCACGTGATGCCCAATACGTTGAGGGATAAAACTAGCATAGTGGTTAGGCTGGGATTTTTTTTTAGGAAGGTGTTATGGACCGTCAAAGTAAGATAATTTAACATTGAGTTGAATGGCCAATATAATTAATATACAGTAGCCTTAACTGATTACACAATTTTCACTCTGCGTGGCCTGGGAGCGCAAAAAATGTCATAATTTGTTTGACTAGGTAACAGTTGAAGGTTCCCGACCTAATTCAATGTTCATTTGCCGTGTTTTGTGTGGTTATGGAGAAAATTGTGGAATACACATAAATCACATGGTCGGTCGGCATACAAAAATGTTCTAACTATCCTCAGCGGCTAAATTATGACTTGAATTACAATTTGTTTGCACAATATTAATGATACTGATGCATTTCAATAGCTCACCCTTCTACAGGTGTCAGGGACTAGGAAATTTTGACCACCGGACCAGATCACAAGAATTGAGGTCGGCCCTATGCCGAGCTCACGCTTATCATAAGCAGCCCCCCTGACCCTGACATCATTCTAGAGACACAAGGTTGCATGCAAATAATAACCCCTTGATATTCTTGACTTTCCAAATAAATTATTAGTGGTTTGTTACGTTTCACATGGGTTCTATAGATAATTTTCCGTTTTTAGTGTGATAAATTCACGGTTTTCTTTAATCTTACTTTACTAAATAATCGAAACTGCCATTGAATTATACCAACGATTGGGTCTTGATGCTAATTGCACTTATATTCTATACTCATCCTGAAATTTTCAAGGCTTTTGCATGAAAACTCAATGAGTTTTCAACAATTTCAATTCTAAGAATTTGGCAGACTGGCAAATCCCAGCACATGTAGCATATGTATTAAATGGGCTGAAACAGAGAATTGAATCGGGATATCAGGTTTATATTTCGTTTCACAATTACATACATATAAGACTACCTACTGACAAAATATAATTCATATATCTCAGAAACGCCTATATATTAAGGGCAGTGTACAGTAATTCCCTCAGCCAATCAGCGAGCGTTCACCTCACTTAGGCAATTTAAAGGGAAACTGTTGTTAAACATCGCCTCATATATTTTTTAGGCCAGACTTCTGGACGAGTGTATATTCACCTGAAAGAACGCAGTGCTGGGATATAATGACCCGATTTTCAAGGCAGTATCTTGTTGGCGTTCTTCTCAGGAGCTGGGGAATCAAAGGGGTTTTGCATGGGCATCAGTACCCATAATTTTGGGTATTTTCACCCCGGGTCCATTCAAGGCAGAATAGCGAAAAATCCCATGTGTCGTCAAATATATTCATGCTTACCACGTGATGCCCAATACGTTGAGGGATAAAACTAGCATAGTGGTTAGGCTGGGATTTTTTTTTAGGAAGGTGTTATGGACCGTCAAAGTAAGATAATTTAACATTGAGTTGAATGGCCAATATAATTAATATACAGTAGCCTTAACTGATTACACAATTTTCACTCTGCGTGGCCTGGGAGCGCAAAAAATGTCATAATTTGTTTGACTAGGTAACAGTTGAAGGTTCCCGACCTAATTCAATGTTCATTTGCCGTGTTTTGTGTGGTTAAGGAGAAAATTGTGGAATACACATAAATCACATGGTCGGTCGGCATACAAAAATGTTCTAACTATCCTCAGCGGCTAAATTATGACTTGAATTACAATTTGTTTGCACAATATTAATGATACTGATGCATTTCAATAGCTCACCCTTCTACAGGTGTCAGGGACTAGGAAATTTTGACCACCGGACCAGATCACAAGAATTGAGGTCGGCCCTATGCCGAGCTCACGCTTATCATAAGCAGCCCCCCTGACCCTGACATCATTCTAGAGACACAAGGTTGCATGCAAATAATAACCCCTTGATATTCTTGACTTTCCAAATAAATTATTAGTGGTTTGTTACGTTTCCCATGGGTTCTATAGATAATTTTCCGTTTTTAGTGTGATAAATTCACGGTTTTCTTTAATCTTACTTTACTAAATAATCGAAACTGCCATTGAATTATACCAACGATTGGGTCTTGATGCTAATTGCACTTATATTCTATACTCATCCTGAAATTTTCAAGGCTTTTGCATGAAAACTCAATGAGTTTTCAACAATTTCAATTCTAAGAATTTGGCAGACGGGCAAATCCCAGCACATGTAGCATATGTATTAAATGGGCTGAAACAGAGAATTGAATCGGGATATCAGGTTTATATTTCGTTTCACAATTACATACATATAAGACTACCTACTGACAAAATATAATTCATATATCTCAGAAACGCCTATATATTAAGGGCAGTGTACAGTAATTCCCTCAGCCAATCAGCGAGCGTTCACCTCACTTAGGCTATTTAAAGGGAAACTGTTGTTAAACATCGCCTCATATATTTTTTAGGCCAGACTTCTGGACGAGTGTATATTCACCTGAAAGAACGCAGTGCTGGGATATAATGACCCGGTTTTCAAGGCAGTATCTTGTTGGCGTTCTTCTCAGGAGCTGGGGAATCAAAGGGGTTTTGCATGGGCATCAGTACCCATAATTTTGGGTATTTTCACCCCGGGTCCATTCAAGGCAGAATAGCGAAAAATCCCATGTGTCGTCAAATATATTCATGCTTACCACGTGATGCCCAATACGTTGAGGGATAAAACTAGCATAGTGGTTAGGCTGGGATTTTTTTTTAGGAAGGTGTTATGGACCGTCAAAGTAAGATAATTTAACATTGAGTTGAATGGCCAATATAATTAATATACAGTAGCCTTAACTGATTACACAATTTTCACTCTGCGTGGCCTGGGAGCGCAAAAAATGTCATAATTTGTTTGACTAGGTAACAGTTGAAGGTTCCCGACCTAATTCAATGTTCATTTGCCGTGTTTTGTGTGGTTAAGGAGAAAATTGTGGAATACACATAAATCACATGGTCGGTCGGCATACAAAAATGTTCTAACTATCCTCAGCGGCTAAATTATGACTTGAATTACAATTTGTTTGCACAATATTAATGATACTGATGCATTTCAATAGCTCACCCTTCTACAGGTGTCAGGGACTAGGAAATTTTGACCACCGGACCAGATCACAAGAATTGAGGTCGGCCCTATGCCGAGCTCACGCTTATCATAAGCAGCCCCCCTGACCCTGACATCATTCTAGAGACACAAGGTTGCATGCAAATAATAACCCCTTGATATTCTTGACTTTCCAAATAAATTATTAGTGGTTTGTTACGTTTCCCATGGGTTCTATAGATAATTTTCCGTTTTTAGTGTGATAAATTCACGGTTTTCTTTAATCTTACTTTACTAAATAATCGAAACTGCCATTGAATTATACCAACGATTGGGTCTTGATGCTAATTGCACTTATATTCTATACTCATCCTGAAATTTTCAAGGCTTTTGCATGAAAACTCAATGAGTTTTCAACAATTTCAATTCTAAGAATTTGGCAGACGGGCAAATCCCAGCACATGTAGCATATGTATTAAATGGGCTGAAACAGAGAATTGAATCGGGATATCAGGTTTATATTTCGTTTCACAATTACATACATATAAGACTACCTACTGACAAAATATAATTCATATATCTCAGAAACGCCTATATATTAAGGGCAGTGTACAGTAATTCCCTCAGCCAATCAGCGAGCGTTCACCTCACTTAGGCAATTTAAAGGGAAACTGTTGTTAAACATCGCCTCATATATTTTTTAGGCCAGACTTCTGGACGAGTGTATATTCACCTGAAAGAACGCAGTGCTGGGATATAATGACCCGGTTTTCAAGGCAGTATCTTGTTGGCGTTCTTCTCAGGAGCTGGGGAATCAAAGGGGTTTTGCATGGGCATCAGTACCCATAATTTTGGGTATTTTCACCCCGGGTCCATTCAAGGCAGAATAGCGAAAAATCCCATGTGTCGTCAAATATATTCATGCTTACCACGTGATGCCCAATACGTTGAGGGATAAAACTAGCATAGTGGTTAGGCTGGGATTTTTTTTTAGGAAGGTGTTATGGACCGTCAAAGTAAGATAATTTAACATTGAGTTGAATGGCCAATATAATTAATATACAGTAGCCTTAACTGATTACACAATTTTCACTCTGCGTGGCCTGGGAGCGCAAAAAATGTCATAATTTGTTTGACTAGGTAACAGTTGAAGGTTCCCGACCTAATTCAATGTTCATTTGCCGTGTTTTGTGTGGTTAAGGAGAAAATTGTGGAATACACATAAATCACATGGTCGGTCGGCATACAAAAATGTTCTAACTATCCTCAGCGGCTAAATTATGACTTGAATTACAATTTGTTTGCACAATATTAATGATACTGATGCATTTCAATAGCTCACCCTTCTACAGGTGTCAGGGACTAGGAAATTTTGACCACCGGACCAGATCACAAGAATTGAGGTCGGCCCTATGCCGAGCTCACGCTTATCATAAGCAGCCCCCCTGACCCTGACATCATTCTAGAGACACAAGGTTGCATGCAAATAATAACCCCTTGATATTCTTGACTTTCCAAATAAATTATTAGTGGTTTGTTACGTTTCCCATGGGTTCTATAGATAATTTTCCGTTTTTAGTGTGATAAATTCACGGTTTTCTTTAATCTTACTTTACTAAATAATCGAAACTGCCATTGAATTATACCAACGATTGGGTCTTGATGCTAATTGCACTTATATTCTATACTCATCCTGAAATTTTCAAGGCTTTTGCATGAAAACTCAATGAGTTTTCAACAATTTCAATTCTAAGAATTTGGCAGACGGGCAAATCCCAGCACATGTAGCATATGTATTAAATGGGCTGAAACAGAGAATTGAATCGGGATATCAGGTTTATATTTCGTTTCACAATTACATACATATAAGACTACCTACTGACAAAATATAATTCATATATCTCAGAAACGCCTATATATTAACTGATTACACAATTTTCACTCTGCGTGGCCTGGGAGCGCAAAAAATGTCATAATTTGTTTGACTAGGTAACAGTTGAAGGTTCCCGACCTAATTCAATGTTCATTTGCCGTGTTTTGTGTGGTTAAGGAGAAAATTGTGGAATACACATAAATCACATGGTCGGTCGGCATACAAAAATGTTCTAACTATCCTCAGCGGCTAAATTATGACTTGAATTACAATTTGTTTGCACAATATTAATGATACTGATGCATTTCAATAGCTCACCCTTCTACAGGTGTCAGGGACTAGGAAATTTTGACCACCGGACCAGATCACAAGAATTGAGGTCGGCCCTATGCCGAGCTCACGCTTATCATAAGCAGCCCCCCTGACCCTGACATCATTCTAGAGACACAAGGTTGCATGCAAATAATAACCCCTTGATATTCTTGACTTTCCAAATAAATTATTAGTGGTTTGTTACGTTTCCCATGGGTTCTATAGATAATTTTCCGTTTTTAGTGTGATAAATTCACGGTTTTCTTTAATCTTACTTTACTAAATAATCGAAACTGCCATTGAATTATACCAACGATTGGGTCTTGATGCTAATTGCACTTATATTCTATACTCATCCTGAAATTTTCAAGGCTTTTGCATGAAAACTCAATGAGTTTTCAACAATTTCAATTCTAAGAATTTGGCAGACGGGCAAATCCCAGCACATGTAGCATATGTATTAAATGGGCTGAAACAGAGAATTGAATCGGGATATCAGGTTTATATTTCGTTTCACAATTACATACATATAAGACTACCTACTGACAAAATATAATTCATATATCTCAGAAACGCCTATATATTAAGGGCAGTGTACAGTAATTCCCTCAGCCAATCAGCGAGCGTTCACCTCACTTAGGCAATTTAAAGGGAAACTGTTGTTAAACATCGCCTCATATATTTTTTAGGCCAGACTTCTGGACGAGTGTATATTCACCTGAAAGAACGCAGTGCTGGGATATAATGACCCGGTTTTCAAGGCAGTATCTTGTTGGCGTTCTTCTCAGGAGCTGGGGAATCAAAGGGGTTTTGCATGGGCATCAGTACCCATAATTTTGGGTATTTTCACCCCGGGTCCATTCAAGGCAGAATAGCGAAAAATCCCATGTGTCGTCAAATATATTCATGCTTACCACGTGATGCCCAATACGTTGAGGGATAAAACTAGCATAGTGGTTAGGCTGGGATTTTTTTTTAGGAAGGTGTTATGGACCGTCAAAGTAAGATAATTTAACATTGAGTTGAATGGCCAATATAATTAATATACAGTAGCCTTAACTGATTACACAATTTTCACTCTGCGTGGCCTGGGAGCGCAAAAAATGTCATAATTTGTTTGACTAGGTAACAGTTGAAGGTTCCCGACCTAATTCAATGTTCATTTGCCGTGTTTTGTGTGGTTAAGGAGAAAATTGTGGAATACACATAAATCACATGGTCGGTCGGCATACAAAAATGTTCTAACTATCCTCAGCGGCTAAATTATGACTTGAATTACAATTTGTTTGCACAATATTAATGATACTGATGCATTTCAATAGCTCACCCTTCTACAGGTGTCAGGGACTAGGAAATTTTGACCACCGGACCAGATCACAAGAATTGAGGTCGGCCCTATGCCGAGCTCACGCTTATCATAAGCAGCCCCCCTGACCCTGACATCATTCTAGAGACACAAGGTTGCATGCAAATAATAACCCCTTGATATTCTTGACTTTCCAAATAAATTATTAGTGGTTTGTTACGTTTCACATGGGTTCTATAGATAATTTTCCGTTTTTAGTGTGATAAATTCACGGTTTTCTTTAATCTTACTTTACTAAATAATCGAAACTGCCATTGAATTATACCAACGATTGGGTCTTGATGCTTATTGCACTTATATTCTATACTCATCCTGAAATTTTCAAGGCTTTTGCATGAAAACTCAATGAGTTTTCAACAATTTCAATTCTAAGAATTTGGCAGACGGGCAAATCCCAGCACATGTAGCATATGTATTAAATGGGCTGAAACAGAGAATTGAATCGGGATATCAGGTTTATATTTCGTTTCACAATTACATACATATAAGACTACCTACTGACAAAATATAATTCATATATCTCAGAAACGCCTATATATTAAGGGCAGTGTACAGTAATTCCCTCAGCCAATCAGCGAGCGTTCACCTCACTTAGGCAATTTAAAGGGAAACTGTTGTTAAACATCGCCTCATATATTTTTTAGGCCAGACTTCTGGACGAGTGTATATTCACCTGAAAGAACGCAGTGCTGGGATATAATGACCCGGTTTTCAAGGCAGTATCTTGTTGGCGTTCTTCTCAGGAGCTGGGGAATCAAAGGGGTTTTGCATGGGCATCAGTACCCATAATTTTGGGTATTTTCACCCCGGGTCCATTCAAGGCAGAATAGCGAAAAATCCCATGTGTCGTCAAATATATTCATGCTTACCACGTGATGCCCAATACGTTGAGGGATAAAACTAGCATAGTGGTTAGGCTGGGATTTTTTTTTAGGAAGGTGTTATGGACCGTCAAAGTAAGATAATTTAACATTGAGTTGAATGGCCAATATAATTAATATACAGTAGCCTTAACTGATTACACAATTTTCACTCTGCGTGGCCTGGGAGCGCAAAAAATGTCATAATTTGTTTGACTAGGTAACAGTTGAAGGTTCCCGACCTAATTCAATGTTCATTTGCCGTGTTTTGTGTGGTTATGGAGAAAATTGTGGAATACACATAAATCACATGGTCGGTCGGCATACAAAAATGTTCTAACTATCCTCAGCGGCTAAATTATGACTTGAATTACAATTTGTTTGCACAATATTAATGATACTGATGCATTTCAATAGCTCACCCTTCTACAGGTGTCAGGGACTAGGAAATTTTGACCACCGGACCAGATCACAAGAATTGAGGTCGGCCCTATGCCGAGCTCACGCTTATCATAAGCAGCCCCCCTGACCCTGACATCATTCTAGAGACACAAGGTTGCATGCAAATAATAACCCCTTGATATTCTTGACTTTCCAAATAAATTATTAGTGGTTTGTTACGTTTCACATGGGTTCTATAGATAATTTTCCGTTTTTAGTGTGATAAATTCACGGTTTTCTTTAATCTTACTTTACTAAATAATCGAAACTGCCATTGAATTATACCAACGATTGGGTCTTGATGCTAATTGCACTTATATTCTATACTCATCCTGAAATTTTCAAGGCTTTTGCATGAAAACTCAATGAGTTTTCAACAATTTCAATTCTAAGAATTTGGCAGACTGGCAAATCCCAGCACATGTAGCATATGTATTAAATGGGCTGAAACAGAGAATTGAATCGGGATATCAGGTTTATATTTCGTTTCACAATTACATACATATAAGACTACCTACTGACAAAATATAATTCATATATCTCAGAAACGCCTATATATTAAGGGCAGTGTACAGTAATTCCCTCAGCCAATCAGCGAGCGTTCACCTCACTTAGGCAATTTAAAGGGAAACTGTTGTTAAACATCGCCTCATATATTTTTTAGGCCAGACTTCTGGACGAGTGTATATTCACCTGAAAGAACGCAGTGCTGGGATATAATGACCCGGTTTTCAAGGCAGTATCTTGTTGGCGTTCTTCTCAGGAGCTGGGGAATCAAAGGGGTTTTGCATGGGCATCAGTACCCATAATTTTGGGTATTTTCACCCCGGGTCCATTCAAGGCAGAATAGCGAAAAATCCCATGTGTCGTCAAATATATTCATGCTTACCACGTGATGCCCAATACGTTGAGGGATAAAACTAGCATAGTGGTTAGGCTGGGATTTTTTTTTAGGAAGGTGTTATGGACCGTCAAAGTAAGATAATTTAACATTGAGTTGAATGGCCAATATAATTAATATACAGTAGCCTTAACTGATTACACAATTTTCACTCTGCGTGGCCTGGGAGCGCAAAAAATGTCATAATTTGTTTGACTAGGTAACAGTTGAAGGTTCCCGACCTAATTCAATGTTCATTTGCCGTGTTTTGTGTGGTTAAGGAGAAAATTGTGGAATACACATAAATCACATGGTCGGTCGGCATACAAAAATGTTCTAACTATCCTCAGCGGCTAAATTATGACTTGAATTACAATTTGTTTGCACAATATTAATGATACTGATGCATTTCAATAGCTCACCCTTCTACAGGTGTCAGGGACTAGGAAATTTTGACCACCGGACCAGATCACAAGAATTGAGGTCGGCCCTATGCCGAGCTCACGCTTATCATAAGCAGCCCCCCTGACCCTGACATCATTCTAGAGACACAAGGTTGCATGCAAATAATAACCCCTTGATATTCTTGACTTTCCAAATAAATTATTAGTGGTTTGTTACGTTTCACATGGGTTCTATAGATAATTTTCCGTTTTTAGTGTGATAAATTCACGGTTTTCTTTAATCTTACTTTACTAAATAATCGAAACTGCCATTGAATTATACCAACGATTGGGTCTTGATGCTAATTGCACTTATATTCTATACTCATCCTGAAATTTTCAAGGCTTTTGCATGAAAACTCAATGAGTTTTCAACAATTTCAATTCTAAGAATTTGGCAGACGGGCAAATCCCAGCACATGTAGCATATGTATTAAATGGGCTGAAACAGAGAATTGAATCGGGATATCAGGTTTATATTTCGTTTCACAATTACATACATATAAGACTACCTACTGACAAAATATAATTCATATATCTCAGAAACGCCTATATATTAAGGGCAGTGTACAGTAATTCCCTCAGCCAATCAGCGAGCGTTCACCTCACTTAGGCAATTTAAAGGGAAACTGTTGTTAAACATCGCCTCATATATTTTTTAGGCCAGACTTCTGGACGAGTGTATATTCACCTGAAAGAACGCAGTGCTGGGATATAATGACCCGGTTTTCAAGGCAGTATCTTGTTGGCGTTCTTCTCAGGAGCTGGGGAATCAAAGGGGTTTTGCATGGGCATCAGTACCCATAATTTTGGGTATTTTCACCCCGGGTCCATTCAAGGCAGAATAGCGAAAAATCCCATGTGTCGTCAAATATATTCATGCTTACCACGTGATGCCCAATACGTTGAGGGATAAAACTAGCATAGTGGTTAGGCTGGGATTTTTTTTTAGGAAGGTGTTATGGACCGTCAAAGTAAGATAATTTAACATTGAGTTGAATGGCCAATATAATTAATATACAGTAGCCTTAACTGATTACACAATTTTCACTCTGCGTGGCCTGGGAGCGCAAAAAATGTCATAATTTGTTTGACTAGGTAACAGTTGAAGGTTCCCGACCTAATTCAATGTTCATTTGCCGTGTTTTGTGTGGTTAAGGAGAAAATTGTGGAATACACATAAATCACATGGTCGGTCGGCATACAAAAATGTTCTAACTATCCTCAGCGGCTAAATTATGACTTGAATTACAATTTGTTTGCACAATATTAATGATACTGATGCATTTCAATAGCTCACCCTTCTACAGGTGTCAGGGACTAGGAAATTTTGACCACCGGACCAGATCACAAGAATTGAGGTCGGCCCTATGCCGAGCTCACGCTTATCATAAGCAGCCCCCCTGACCCTGACATCATTCTAGAGACACAAGGTTGCATGCAAATAATAACCCCTTGATATTCTTGACTTTCCAAATAAATTATTAGTGGTTTGTTACGTTTCACATGGGTTCTATAGATAATTTTCCGTTTTTAGTGTGATAAATTCATGGTTTTCTTTAATCTTACTTTACTAAATAATCGAAACTGCCATTGAATTATACCAACGATTGGGTCTTGATGCTAATTGCACTTATATTCTATACTCATCCTGAAATTTTCAAGGCTTTTGCATGAAAACTCAATGAGTTTTCAACAATTTCAATTCTAAGAATTTGGCAGACTGGCAAATCCCAGCACATGTAGCATATGTATTAAATGGGCTGAAACAGAGAATTGAATCGGGATATCAGGTTTATATTTCGTTTCACAATTACATACATATAAGACTACCTACTGACAAAATATAATTCATATATCTCAGAAACGCCTATATATTAAGGGCAGTGTACAGTAATTCCCTCAGCCAATCAGCGAGCGTTCACCTCACTTAGGCAATTTAAAGGGAAACTGTTGTTAAACATCGCCTCATATATTTTTTAGGCCAGACTTCTGGACGAGTGTATATTCACCTGAAAGAACGCAGTGCTGGGATATAATGACCCGGTTTTCAAGGCAGTATCTTGTTGGCGTTCTTCTCAGGAGCTGGGGAATCAAAGGGGTTTTGCATGGGCATCAGTACCCATAATTTTGGGTATTTTCACCCCGGGTCCATTCAAGGCAGAATAGCGAAAAATCCCATGTGTCGTCAAATATATTCATGCTTACCACGTGATGCCCAATACGTTGAGGGATAAAACTAGCATAGTGGTTAGGCTGGGATTTTTTTTTAGGAAGGTGTTATGGACCGTCAAAGTAAGATAATTTAACATTGAGTTGAATGGCCAATATAATTAATATACATTAGCCTTAACTGATTACACAATTTTCACTCTGCGTGGCCTGGGAGCGCAAAAAATGTCATAATTTGTTTGACTAGGTAACAGTTGAAGGTTCCCGACCTAATTCAATGTTCATTTGCCGTGTTTTGTGTGGTTAAGGAGAAAATTGTGGAATACACATAAATCACATGGTCGGTCGGCATACAAAAATGTTCTAACTATCCTCAGCGGCTAAATTATGACTTGAATTACAATTTGTTTGCACAATATTAATGATACTGATGCATTTCAATAGCTCACCCTTCTACAGGTGTCAGGGACTAGGAAATTTTGACCACCGGACCAGATCACAAGAATTGAGGTCGGCCCTATGCCGAGCTCACGCTTATCATAAGCAGCCCCCCTGACCCTGACATCATTCTAGAGACACAAGGTTGCATGCAAATAATAACCCCTTGATATTCTTGACTTTCCAAATAAATTATTAGTGGTTTGTTACGTTTCCCTTGGGTTCTATAGATAATTTTCCGTTTTTAGTGTGATAAATTCACGGTTTTCTTTAATCTTACTTTACTAAATAATCGAAACTGCCATTGAATTATACCAACGATTGGGTCTTGATGCTAATTGCACTTATATTCTATACTCATCCTGAAATTTTCAAGGCTTTTGCATGAAAACTCAATGAGTTTTCAACAATTTCAATTCTAAGAATTTGGCAGACGGGCAAATCCCAGCACATGTAGCATATGTATTAAATGGGCTGAAACAGAGAATTGAATCGGGATATCAGGTTTATATTTCGTTTCACAATTACATACATATAAGACTACCTACTGACAAAATATAATTCATATATCTCAGAAACGCCTATATATTAAGGGCAGTGTACAGTAATTCCCTCAGCCAATCAGCGAGCGTTCACCTCACTTAGGCAATTTAAAGGGAAACTGTTGTTAAACATCGCCTCATATATTTTTTAGGCCAGACTTCTGGACGAGTGTATATTCACCTGAAAGAACGCAGTGCTGGGATATAATGACCCGGTTTTCAAGGCAGTATCTTGTTGGCGTTCTTCTCAGGAGCTGGGGAATCAAAGGGGTTTTGCATGGGCATCAGTACCCATAATTTTGGGTATTTTCACCCCGGGTCCATTCAAGGCAGAATAGCGAAAAATCCCATGTGTCGTCAAATATATTCATGCTTACCACGTGATGCCCAATACGTTGAGGGATAAAACTAGCATAGTGGTTAGGCTGGGATTTTTTTTTAGGAAGGTGTTATGGACCGTCAAAGTAAGATAATTTAACATTGAGTTGAATGGCCAATATAATTAATATACAGTAGCCTTAACTGATTACACAATTCTCACTCTGCGTGGCCTGGGAGCGCAAAAAATGTCATAATTTGTTTGACTAGGTAACAGTTGAAGGTTCCCGACCTAATTCAATGTTCATTTGCCGTGTTTTGTGTGGTTAAGGAGAAAATTGTGGAATACACATAAATCACATGGTCGGTCGGCATACAAAAATGTTCTAACTATCCTCAGCGGCTAAATTATGACTTGAATTACAATTTGTTTGCACAATATTAATGATACTGATGCATTTCAATAGCTCACCCTTCTACAGGTGTCAGGGACTAGGAAATTTTGACCACCGGACCAGATCACAAGAATTGAGGTCGGCCCTATGCCGAGCTCACGCTTATCATAAGCAGCCCCCCTGACCCTGACATCATTCTAGAGACACAAGGTTGCATGCAAATAATAACCCCTTGATATTCTTGACTTTCCAAATAAATTATTAGTGGTTTGTTACGTTTCACATGGGTTCTATAGATAATTTTCCGTTTTTAGTGTGATAAATTCACGGTTTTCTTTAATCTTACTTTACTAAATAATCGAAACTGCCATTGAATTATACCAACGATTGGGTCTTGATGCTAATTGCACTTATATTCTATACTCATCCTGAAATTTTCAAGGCTTTTGCATGAAAACTCAATGAGTTTTCAACAATTTCAATTCTAAGAATTTGGCAGACGGGCAAATCCCAGCACATGTAGCATATGTATTAAATGGGCTGAAACAGAGAATTGAATCGGGATATCAGGTTTATATTTCGTTTCACAATTACATACATATAAGACTACCTACTGACAAAATATAATTCATATATCTCAGAAACGCCTATATATTAAGGGCAGTGTACAGTAATTCCCTCAGCCAATCAGCGAGCGTTCACCTCACTTAGGCAATTTAAAGGGAAACTGTTGTTAAACATCGCCTCATATATTTTTTAGGCCAGACTTCTGGACGAGTGTATATTCACCTGAAAGAACGCAGTGCTGGGATATAATGACCCGGTTTTCAAGGCAGTATCTTGTTGGCGTTCTTCTCAGGAGCTGGGGAATCAAAGGGGTTTTGCATGGGCATCAGTACCCATAATTTTGGGTATTTTCACCCCGGGTCCATTCAAGGCAGAATAGCGAAAAATCCCATGTGTCGTCAAATATATTCATGCTTACCACGTGATGCCCAATACGTTGAGGGATAAAACTAGCATAGTGGTTAGGCTGGGATTTTTTTTTAGGAAGGTGTTATGGACCGTCAAAGTAAGATATTTTAACATTGAGTTGAATGGCCAATATAATTAATATACAGTAGCCTTAACTGATTACACAATTTTCACTCTGCGTGGCCTGGGAGCGCAAAAAATGTCATAATTTGTTTGACTAGGTAACAGTTGAAGGTTCCCGACCTAATTCAATGTTCATTTGCCGTGTTTTGTGTGGTTATGGAGAAAATTGTGGAATACACATAAATCACATGGTCGGTCGGCATACAAAAATGTTCTAACTATCCTCAGCGGCTAAATTATGACTTGAATTACAATTTGTTTGCACAATATTAATGATACTGATGCATTTCAATAGCTCACCCTTCTACAGGTGTCAGGGACTAGGAAATTTTGACCACCGGACCAGATCACAAGAATTGAGGTCGGCCCTATGCCGAGCTCACGCTTATCATAAGCAGCCCCCCTGACCCTGACATCATTCTAGAGACACAAGGTTGCATGCAAATAATAACCCCTTGATATTCTTGACTTTCCAAATAAATTATTAGTGGTTTGTTACGTTTCACATGGGTTCTATAGATAATTTTCCGTTTTTAGTGTGATAAATTCACGGTTTTCTTTAATCTTACTTTACTAAATAATCGAAACTGCCATTGAATTATACCAACGATTGGGTCTTGATGCTAATTGCACTTATATTCTATACTCATCCTGAAATTTTCAAGGCTTTTGCATGAAAACTCAATGAGTTTTCAACAATTTCAATTCTAAGAATTTGGCAGACTGGCAAATCCCAGCACATGTAGCATATGTATTAAATGGGCTGAAACAGAGAATTGAATCGGGATATCAGGTTTATATTTCGTTTCACAATTACATACATATAAGACTACCTACTGACAAAATATAATTCATATATCTCAGAAACGCCTATATATTAAGGGCAGTGTACAGTAATTCCCTCAGCCAATCAGCGAGCGTTCACCTCACTTAGGCAATTTAAAGGGAAACTGTTGTTAAACATCGCCTCATATATTTTTTAGGCCAGACTTCTGGACGAGTGTATATTCACCTGAAAGAACGCAGTGCTGGGATATAATGACCCGGTTTTCAAGGCAGTATCTTGTTGGCGTTCTTCTCAGGAGCTGGGGAATCAAAGGGGTTTTGCATGGGCATCAGTACCCATAATTTTGGGTATTTTCACCCCGGGTCCATTCAAGGCAGAATAGCGAAAAATCCCATGTGTCGTCAAATATATTCATGCTTACCACGTGATGCCCAATACGTTGAGGGATAAAACTAGCATAGTGGTTAGGCTGGGATTTTTTTTTAGGAAGGTGTTATGGACCGTCAAAGTAAGATAATTTAACATTGAGTTGAATGGCCAATATAATTAATATACAGTAGCCTTAACTGATTACACAATTTTCACTCTGCGTGGCCTGGGAGCGCAAAAAATGTCATAATTTGTTTGACTAGGTAACAGTTGAAGGTTCCCGACCTAATTCAATGTTCATTTGCCGTGTTTTGTGTGGTTAAGGAGAAAATTGTGGAATACACATAAATCACATGGTCGGTCGGCATACAAAAATGTTCTAACTATCCTCAGCGGCTAAATTATGACTTGAATTACAATTTGTTTGCACAATATTAATGATACTGATGCATTTCAATAGCTCACCCTTCTACAGGTGTCAGGGACTAGGAAATTTTGACCACCGGACCAGATCACAAGAATTGAGGTCGGCCCTATGCCGAGCTCACGCTTATCATAAGCAGCCCCCCTGACCCTGACATCATTCTAGAGACACAAGGTTGCATGCAAATAATAACCCCTTGATATTCTTGACTTTCCAAATAAATTATTAGTGGTTTGTTACGTTTCACATGGGTTCTATAGATAATTTTCCGTTTTTAGTGTGATAAATTCACGGTTTTCTTTAATCTTACTTTACTAAATAATCGAAACTGCCATTGAATTATACCAACGATTGGGTCTTGATGCTAATTGCACTTATATTCTATACTCATCCTGAAATTTTCAAGGCTTTTGCATGAAAACTCAATGAGTTTTCAACAATTTCAATTCTAAGAATTTGGCAGACGGGCAAATCCCAGCACATGTAGCATATGTATTAAATGGGCTGAAACAGAGAATTGAATCGGGATATCAGGTTTATATTTCGTTTCACAATTACATACATATAAGACTACCTACTGACAAAATATAATTCATATATCTCAGAAACGCCTATATATTAAGGGCAGTGTACAGTAATTCCCTCAGCCAATCAGCGAGCGTTCACCTCACTTAGGCAATTTAAAGGGAAACTGTTGTTAAACATCGCCTCATATATTTTTTAGGCCAGACTTCTGGACGAGTGTATATTCACCTGAAAGAACGCAGTGCTGGGATATAATGACCCGGTTTTCAAGGCAGTATCTTGTTGGCGTTCTTCTCAGGAGCTGGGGAATCAAAGGGGTTTTGCATGGGCATCAGTACCCATAATTTTGGGTATTTTCACCCCGGGTCCATTCAAGGCAGAATAGCGAAAAATCCCATGTGTCGTCAAATATATTCATGCTTACCACGTGATGCCCAATACGTTGAGGGATAAAACTAGCATAGTGGTTAGGCTGGGATTTTTTTTTAGGAAGGTGTTATGGACCGTCAAAGTAAGATAATTTAACATTGAGTTGAATGGCCAATATAATTAATATACAGTAGCCTTAACTGATTACACAATTTTCACTCTGCGTGGCCTGGGAGCGCAAAAAATGTCATAATTTGTTTGACTAGGTAACAGTTGAAGGTTCCCGACCTAATTCAATGTTCATTTGCCGTGTTTTGTGTGGTTAAGGAGAAAATTGTGGAATACACATAAATCACATGGTCGGTCGGCATACAAAAATGTTCTAACTATCCTCAGCGGCTAAATTATGACTTGAATTACAATTTGTTTGCACAATATTAATGATACTGATGCATTTCAATAGCTCACCCTTCTACAGGTGTCAGGGACTAGGAAATTTTGACCACCGGACCAGATCACAAGAATTGAGGTCGGCCCTATGCCGAGCTCACGCTTATCATAAGCAGCCCCCCTGACCCTGACATCATTCTAGAGACACAAGGTTGCATGCAAATAATAACCCCTTGATATTCTTGACTTTCCAAATAAATTATTAGTGGTTTGTTACGTTTCACATGGGTTCTATAGATAATTTTCCGTTTTTAGTGTGATAAATTCACGGTTTTCTTTAATCTTACTTTACTAAATAATCGAAACTGCCATTGAATTATACCAACGATTGGGTCTTGATGCTAATTGCACTTATATTCTATACTCATCCTGAAATTTTCAAGGCTTTTGCATGAAAACTCAATGAGTTTTCAACAATTTCAATTCTAAGAATTTGGCAGACTGGCAAATCCCAGCACATGTAGCATATGTATTAAATGGGCTGAAACAGAGAATTGAATCGGGATATCAGGTTTATATTTCGTTTCACAATTACATACATATAAGACTACCTACTGACAAAATATAATTCATATATCTCAGAAACGCCTATATATTAAGGGCAGTGTACAGTAATTCCCTCAGCCAATCAGCGAGCGTTCACCTCACTTAGGCAATTTAAAGGGAAACTGTTGTTAAACATCGCCTCATATATTTTTTAGGCCAGACTTCTGGACGAGTGTATATTCACCTGAAAGAACGCAGTGCTGGGATATAATGACCCGGTTTTCAAGGCAGTATCTTGTTGGCGTTCTTCTCAGGAGCTGGGGAATCAAAGGGGTTTTGCATGGGCATCAGTACCCATAATTTTGGGTATTTTCACCCCGGGTCCATTCAAGGCAGAATAGCGAAAAATCCCATGTGTCGTCAAATATATTCATGCTTACCACGTGATGCCCAATACGTTGAGGGATAAAACTAGCATAGTGGTTAGGCTGGGATTTTTTTTTAGGAAGGTGTTATGGACCGTCAAAGTAAGATAATTTAACATTGAGTTGAATGGCCAATATAATTAATATACAGTAGCCTATAGGTGTGACGTATTTGTATGGCTTCCAGCAAAAAACAGCCATATATCTTTTCCAGTAATTCACATGCGTACGGTGGCTTCTTTCGGCCATAATTTTTTTTTTTTCAAGAACTTATGTAAAATTTATGTTGGCGACGAAAATCATTTTAGACGTGACGAAAATCAATTTCATTGTGACGAAAATATTTTAAACGCATTGAAAATTATTTTAAACGCAACGAAAATGTTTTAAATGCAACGAAAATGTTTTAAACGCAACGAAAATGTTTTAAACGTGTTTTAAACACAACGAAAATGTTTTAAACGCAACGAAAATGTTTTAAACGCAACGAAAATATTTTAAACACGTTGAAAATCATTTTAAACGCAACGAAAATATTTTAAACACGTTGAAAATAGTTTTAAACGCAACGAAAATGTTTTGAACGCGTTGAAAATCATTTTAAACGCAACGAAAATGTTTTAAACGCAACGAAAATAGTTTTAAACGCAACGAAAATGTTTTAAACGCGTTGAGAATAGTTCAAAATTTCTTTCAAAAATTGAAAATGTTTTAAACGCAACGAAAATAGTTTTAAACGCAACGAAAATTTTTTAAATGCATTGAAAATACTATTTTCAACGCGTTTAAAAATTTTTTGTTGCGTTTAAAACTATTTTCGTTGCGTTTAAAACATTTTCGTTGCGTTTAAAATGATTTTCAACGCGTTTAAAACATTTTCGTTGCGTTTAAAACTATTTTCGTTGCGTTTAAAACATTTTCGTTGCGTTTAAAATATTTTCGTTTAAAACATTTTCGTTGCTTTTAAAATATTTTCGTTGCGTTTAAAACATTTTCGTTGCGTTTAAAATGATTTTCAACGTGTTTAAAATATTTTCGCTGCGTTTAAAATGATTTTCAACGTGTTTAAAATATTTTCGTTGTGTTTAAAACTATTTTCGTTGCGTTTAAAACATTTTCGTTGCATTTAAAATGATTTTCAACGCGTTCAAAACATTTTCGTCTTAGTATGAACACTCTTGGTATTCTGTGTACCGTATTGACGCGCATATAAGGACATGTCCTCATATATGAGCACTTCCTTATATCCGGACATAAGAACATGTCTTTATATAAGAACTTTCTTTAGAAACTGCTTGTGAAACATCTGACCCACATATTGCGACATTTTGCATGTCGATGATTATAAGTTGTGAAAAATGACGCAATTAGAACACATGTAGCACGTACCACAACGTATATCATGTTCAGCATATTAATCTCGAATATTCTCGTGGTCTTGAAATTAAATTGTATTCATGTTGAATGTATGTGTTATAGACCTACAGGGAATTGTGTGTCACTCAAAGGGACAAAATTAATTGCGCCAATAATTTAATTAGGCCCCAATTCTTCAGTTTATATTAGTGCATATAGTGTCCTTATATAGGAATAAACGGGGTGTTTTATGTCTGGATAAAAGGCCGTCTCCTTATAAGTGAACATGTTTTGAATTTTCGATATATTGTGAAAATGTACAAATCCATATATAAGGACCTGTAATAGCTATAGAGGCGTTTCCATAAGCATCTTATTCATGAAGTGAGGTGATAATTATAAACGGGGTGGAAATTATAAACGCGGTGATAATTATGAGGTGACAATTGTAGACGGGGTGGAAATTATAAACGGGGTGAATATTGTGAGGTGATAATTATATACAGGGTGGGAATTATGAACGCGGTGATAATTCTGAGGTGGTAATTATAGATGGGGTGGATATTATAAACTGGGTGAATATTGTGAGGTGATAGTTGTAGATGGGGTGGATATTATAAACTCGGTGAATTTTGTGAGGTGATAAATATAGATGGGGTGGAAATTATGAACGCGGTAATAATTCTGAGGTGGTAATTGTAAACGGAGTGGAAATTATGAACGCGGTGAAAATTATGAGGTGATAATTATAGATGGGGTGGTTATTATAAACTCGGTGAATATTGTGTAGTTCCCGGTGTGAGCTATGCGTTTGCTAAGTCAATTTTAATGAGTTGCTGAGATGAGTAGAAAGTGATCTCAATGCCACCTTGAGCAATGCCAAGGCCAAGTTAGGGGAAAAACAATGGGGCGATAATACCGAATTTCCAATAGTGCAATGGGTGTATATATCTCAGAATTGTAACCGCAGTATGGGTATCATACATGTACATATTTGTACGGGCCGTTTGTCCTGGCAAAGTTTGTACTGATGTGTTGTAGAACATTGCTCACTCACTATCGATAGTATGTTATACCACTAATGCTCATTACATATCGATAGGTGTATACATGTATTATAGCGTGTACACGTACAATTGGACTTTCAATGGTGACCCTATCCATGTCATGGAATTACAACATATTTCATCAGACATGTCACCCATCTCTTCACATCCTACATTCTACCAATTTGCCAAAATTTGCTATGGTATATCTTCATTCGTCAAAAAAATAGTGCATAATAAAGTTTCAGCCATGATAGCTCAATTGGTTAGGACGTCAGGGTTGAGTGCGGGAGGTACCGGGTTCAATCCTTGGCGCCGGCACTGAAAGACTTTCATTGGGGGATCTGTTTCACCCATCAGTAAAATGGGTACCTGGCTATAGACAGAGATGGCAATGTGTATGAATACTGTATGTGCACCAGAGATGGTTGCCTAAGTTACAGCTGTATGCCTCCCGGGAGGTTGAAAATGTGTCGGAATGAACAGGTCTGCCAGGGGTAATAATTGTAAAGCGCTTTGAGCATGTGGTACATGGAAAAGCGCTATATAAAAATGCAATTATTATTATTATTAATTATTATTACATACGGGCTTTGGGACGAAGTATCTGCCTCCATGGTCTGTTGATTATGCCACAAAGTAGGCCAATCGGCCCTGCCTTTTATACGTTAAAGCTCAAAATTTGCTGCACAGTGTTCATTTATATAGCATATTTTCAGCTTTAACGTCCACCAGCCGTGATACCGGCTCAGTGGTATGCATGTGAGTAGCAATCTATTACCACCAATACAGCTAGATTTCGATGATGACAAGAGCAAACGTGAACATGTCCTTGCTACCGAACAGGTTGAAACCATCCACCGTACTTAGGATACTAATCGATCGAAAAAAACTGGCACTGTTATTGGGAATGATATAGATATGTTGATATACGGTGATGAAATATAAATAACCATTGCCGGGAAATCGTGGTGCTTGAGGCGATTAAAAGGATTCCAGCAAATGTCAGTAGAGGGTGTGATGAACAAATGTCATTAGAGCGTGTAAACAACATATCCATAAATACATAATGTTGTGTGTGATTGTGTTGAGAGTTGTGTCAGGTTGTGCCACGACGTTATGAAACAACTATACATTCCATTCTAAAATTGTTTGACATAGTCACAAAGAAAAGATGTAACACGTAAGAAAGACGAAGACGTACATGCCGATTCAGTTATAAAAATTGAGCCCCCGTATAAATTGAAACTCCATGGAATGTACATTGGTGTGACCATCTGGCCATGCAAGATATGGCCTGGAGATATCTTTAATCATTTACTGGACAATGAACTGCACTGGCTGTTTTCATGGAAGTGAAATGAAACAATGCATTTTATCCTATTCCAGGAAGTGACATATCTGGACAGTTAAATATGTAATATGGGATTCTGCAATGTTGAACATAAGCCAACTATAGAAAGTCATTGTTAGTGCATTTTTACATCCAGTGTTTTTCAACTTGAGCAACATCAGCAGTGTAGATAATATATCGCGCATTAACTGGAACTGTATTGACAGATATCATGTGAGAACGATCAAAACAAAACAAAAATCATGAAGATAAAATTCATATTTCACATATTGTATGGAAATGCTATTTTGGAGATAGTACAGTCTACGTTTTGCAAGAGAAAGACATTTTACCAGCTGCCGGCGATGTATAATTCTCCGGGTACAGGAATTACTGTCTACAAGTCCATGGAGTCAACACTTTGTCAGAGGACGTGTCGACAGCACCTGACCTGTACTGGAGTCCTCATCAAATGGTCCAGTGCTGACCAGCAGAGAGGGGACTGTCACATACTGTCCACGGTCCTACAAGGCAACTATACGCCATCCAGTGACGAAACTCTTTATGGTAAGTGGAATAATAATTCGATATTGACTATATCGTCCACTTCGACATATATGCGGATTGAATTACATTAAGATTTTGATGATACCAGTGAAAATCTGGAATACATCGTTATTGGAATAGGAACAGTATAATTAACGACATACGCTGGCGACATCAGATTAAAATATAAATGTTTATGAAGTACTTTGATAGAATTGCAATACAACAGCAACCGTTTGAGAATATGTTGAGATCTGAACCAAACCACTTGAAATAAGTCTATGACTAACAAGTGAGAAGCTGAAGTATGTCACGATATCATGATTCCATTAGATAATTAACGTGGCATCATGAAATAAAAAGAACTAAAAAAGGACTGTATGCTTATGGCATTGTTTTGAGTGCTATATTATTTTGGCACAAGTCTCTGCGATCTCGGCCGAGCCTTTAGGGGTTTTTTCCGGCACTGTTCCCATCATGGGGCAATGCATGCCGAGTGCCAGAATGACCAAGGAGTTGATTGCATTGACTGGGCGTGTTCTGTCCTCGAGAACTAAAATGAGTAATGAAAGTCACAGATCAATGATCCCAGCCGATTTTCGAAGTACTGTGTACTCTCTTCTGGAATCGGTGATGCCATTCATTCACTATCATGCGGAGCACTTTTTGGGATGTTTTGATTTATAAAATGTGCAAATTACAACGAAAATTTCCTGTTAATCCGGTTATTTGATGAAACCGTATTTGGTGCGTGAACGTGTGTGCAACATGGAGCTGTTTGTAGTTGCAATTCGTAGGAAAATATGTGTCGCTCTTAAGCGATGTATTCATATAACGATATTTTTTTTTTGAGATTTCATAATTTCTTTTCTTGTTCCCTTAGGTCTGTGTCCTCCAAGAATGCGTTACCATAGAGGCGAATGTTATTTGATGGGTGATGCTACCATGGCGTGGTCCGAGGCTGATCGTTATTGCCGAGAGCTGTACCCTGGGGCTCATCTTGTCGACATCACCTCTCAGGGGAAGCTGAAGAACTTGCAAGCACTCCGTGGGTGAAGTTTTGGTCAATTATTGTGTTTAGAAACGATCAGCTATGTGCTAAGTTCCTAAGAATATGCTTGACTTAATGATACCACAGTTGGACATTTTAAGGATACTGATCACAAATGTAGTATATTTTTAGGACTAAAACGACCCGTAATTTTCCCCCACATATACTCTCGTTTACATACTACATAGAATCAATGAACACACACACTAATATCAGCATCTATAAATAACTCTCATCTCTGAGGGTGCCACGCGCTTCTCAGAACCAAACGTGCCAAAATTGACACACAGTCCCACTTAGTACAGTGCTTCATATAAATATACATGTACATATTCTAAGAAACCACACATCCAACTCCTTCACTTGTACAGATCAAAACATTGCATCACATTCCACCAATCATGGCATATGGGAACCTTGACACCACATACCCTGACCAATCAGACATCACATACACAGACATGTTCAGACCACCACCGCCTTTTTTGGCGGGAAATACCCAGACACATGCAGACACCCACACTTGCTCTGAGAGTTGAGTTTTGGACGTCCATGTGGACAGACGTGAATACTCAAATTACTGAATATTGTGGGATTAGGGCGTTTCAGCAGAAATGCCCCTATGTTTTTGTCGATAACTTCAGTTTGCCTCAATCTATCTTTGCCACATTTTCACCACTGGTCAGAAATGTTGTGTAGAAGAAAATTGTTTTCGAGCCGGCTCTGAGGTCCGTGACGTCCGTGAGGTGAAAAAGTATGTGGGCAATGACTGAGGAACTTTGCATGGAGGTTCGTATACCCCATTGAAGCCTATTGATTTTGAGGCCGATCCGTCGAACGACATTCCTGCATATCTCGTAAACAGTGAGTCGTAGAGCGAAACGGACTTTATTTTCGGACTCGTGACCCTAACCAAATATGTCTGAGGTGTATTAGGAATGAACTTTGGCCTTGACCTGAGGTTTGCCGAATTGGCGTTTTTCATTTTCGTTCATATCTCGGAAACTGTGCTTCATAGAGCGTTTGTTTCGGAATTGTCATCCTACACAGACAAAATGTCTCAAGAGGTATCAAGTTTGTTCTTACCTACATGTAATTGCATGCATGTTTTATGATAGGTCTCATTGGGATCTTCGCCTATGAGTCATGTTTCTTGTCAGCATTTTGCTTTTCATGCTTCACACTGAAATACCTCCAGGGCCTTTAGGCCTTAAGATTGAGTATCGAGCACGATCCACGTAATTTCAATGGTTTCACACCACGTGCAATTTTAATTCATATCTCGGCCGTTTCATAACAAACTTACATGGAACTTGGAATACATATTCTGTATATGTCTGCGAAGCTGATGTGAATGAGAGATTGAATATTTCATTGATAAATTAGTATATAAATGGAGTTGAATGTTGCTTGAACAAATGTAACTTACGTTGCGTACACGAAGCATTACATGGTGTAGTTTAACTGCATCGAGTGCACATATCCGTGAACAATAACCTACCCTCAAATTTTAAGTATTCCATCGATAATCATGTCAAATTGTGCAAATGTGTATATATATATTGCGATCTGGCGAAAATATCTTGTGCCGCTGGTCAGTGAAGCGCTAAGTACAGATCAGCGGATTATTCTCATGGCAAATACCGTCAATGCTCAGCTGTCGAGAACGTTGTACTCAAAAGTGAGATGTTGTTGTGATTTTGGTTCTATACTGCACTTACAAAATATTAGAGTCGCTGAATTCTTGATGTAGTTTGCGGTTGAGTTTACAATGCCAACGGACATAGACGTTATTAATGCGATTGACAATCAATTTCTTCTGCCCAGTGTATTTTCAATGCGGATGATATATAACATGCTATTTCGACCATCAAATTCCCATCAAGTGTTTAGGAAAATCCCAGTACAGGCAGTAGATTGTTGTTCTATGAAAGGTAATCTAACCATAGTCAAGAAACTGTACCCTAAAACGCTGTCAGTTTTCTATGTAAGTTACATTTGATTGGCGGTGTGTAACGTTCAAGATCTGTATGAGTATCGACTGGGTCTTCAATATGGCCATTGGACAAGCATTGTAGTCGTGGATAGAACCTACACAACAATTTCCAGCGCAATCCATTACCAAACTGTAGAGTTATAGGGCAAACAAAACATACCAGAATTATGTTGACAAGGCATGGATCCTGACTGATAAGCATCCTTAACGTCTAGTTGTGGATGGATTAATTACGAAAAATAGACTGATTAGCTGTTGACGACTGAATTATAAGTTACTGGGCATTATAGTGGTGTGCACTCACACCTTGGGATACTGTCGTACCGAATAAAGGACATTGTGGAATCACACAATGATCTGGTTTGTGTACGATCGTACGAAATGTCTGGTGGAGCCTGTGAAATCCAGCTCATCACAAAAAAATGTTTTTTGCACAAAATTTCCTGAGCACAAAAATCTCCTGTTCATATTCATGTTAACAATTCATCCTTTTTTTCGTTTACAGTCGCAGATAGTGTCAGCAAATTTTACACATCCGGTCTCCGAGTGAACGACACATCTTTTCGATGGACATCCACAGGGGAGTTATTTAATGAATTCAACAATGATAATTGGGGGGCGGGCGAACCGAACAATTGGCGAGGGTATGAAGGGTGTGTAGAGGTCAGGACATCTCGCTGGAAGTTGAATGACATTTCGTGTGATGCTAAAAGCACCGCACTGTGTGAACTCTGAACTATGTACACGTCATGATTGAAGATGTGTATTTGCTCAAAATATCAATGGATAGTAACACACATGTTCATTGTTCTTTAGATTAAAGAAACGTGAAATGTATGCATCAATTACATCAGATTTCGATATTTTGTTGTATTGTTTATAACAAATATTTTCCACCTGTATAATATTTTATATTGGTAGAAGAAAATTCGAGTAATTAATTAAGTAATTAAATATTTGCTGTATGTTTTGCATGCTTGATCCCAACACGCTGAATGAAAGATCTTGATATTAGTCCCACATATGGCTATCTGTGAAGCGACTATTATAGTGTTTATGTGCTATATAAATACTGTTTCACCAGTGAATATCGATGTCACACCAGTGAATATCGATGCTACACCCGTGAGTATTGATGTCACATCAGTGAATACCGATGTCACACCAGCGAATATCGATGTTACATCCGTGAGTATCGATGTCACACCAGTGAATATCGATGTCACACCAGTGAATATCAATGTCATGAATCAATGTGAACCAAACTTGCACCAGAACTTATGCAAAAACTCAAAATCTATACAGTGTACTTACCAAATATATATATACTTTTGCCAGAGATTGTAATAGACAAACACTCGTTATTCAATTCTCATCATATTATTATTATTAATATGTTGATAAATCTGTAATTATGTTTCAATGAATAAATGAAATGAGTTTATGCTTATTCTATCTTAACACTGGTTATATAAAATTAATATTCGACACGAGAACGCCTTTTTAGCAGTTTGAATCAGGTGGTATAATCTAGTTATGGTTTCATCAACCATGGCATTGTAATTGTATAAAGTACAGATCACTGAGTGTCGTATAGGACGTGATGATGAAGCCATACGTGTGAATAATATTCACTGTGGCGAGACTGGATGCACTAACGATCGTTAGTGCATCCCGCAATGGCGAACACCACTCGCGGTTCGTTTGAATTTTCTTCATTTTCCCGATAATTACGACTGTGATCGATACACACATACATCTGCTGATTCTTTTGCGCACGCACGAAACAACCGTTCGTTGCAAATACAATACATGGCGATTTATGTTGGCTTGAGCATGAAAAACTCGCCTGAAAAAAAGCCGAAAGATTCCCTAACGATTGTTTCTGTGAAATCAAAGATTCCCTAATGAACATGTGAAGATTCCCTAACGATCTTTTCTTTATTAATTCAAATGTACGTTATTTAAATGTTGAACGTGAAATAAAGTACCAATTGACATGTATTGATGTGTACAGATGATCTTCTAGTACAGATTTCCTATTTTTTTATGTGACATTCGCTAATTTATATCGCTTAAATCAACGAAGTCACAATGGTGTATGATATGGACGTATTACAATATACACATATTAGGCCTATATCGTTAGGGAATCTCACTTTTGTCGTTGGTGAATCTTATCACTAATTCTTTTCCTCAACATATCTCAACAAAAAAGCGTGATCTGCTTGAAATAACTACGCATGTCTTTGACCAAAACACTAAGCTAGAAGTATCCATTTATCACAAATGGACTTGTCATTTGAATAAATACGGTTAAAAACCAAACTGACCGTTTTCACTGTCCGCCATTGCGGGATGCACTCACGATCGTTAGTGCATCCAGTATCGCCACAGTGATATTAAATGATATTTCTCGTACAACTGTGTGCATCACATGTTTCAGTTTCATATCAGTGCCTGATACCGATATTTTATTATATACCAATATGTTATCGGTATTGCTAATGCACCATAAAGATATTGATATTATGACTATTATCAGTACGTATGGATGTGGCTGTTCACAATTGGGGTGTGTCATCATATCCAATTGTCATTAATTCTCGTCAATTGACACAGACATACATGAAATTTGGCCTAGCCTATGTGTGTATCCTGTGCAGAAAAAATGATGGTACGTCAATAATATCAATCGTGCATCCTGTAATAATATTCCATTTTGACATTATTGTTCTTTTTAGTTATCCGTTAGAGCATTCACAATTCAGCTGAATCCAGTGCAATGCTCTGAAACTCTAATACATATTGCTGTGAAAAATTATTGATCAATAGCATAATACTAAAATAATTAGTATACCTTTGCATGCGATATACATTATTTAATAATAATCATGATAATGTTTACTGTCGGTCGATCACAGGTTGTGAAGGTGTGCGATGAATATATTCAAAACGTTTTAAGGAATATCCAAGACGATTTATGTGCTCCTGAAATACATCGGTCGATATGTTGTTTTCTCCAGCGCATGTGTTATTGGTAACCCATATCGATAATAACACTTACATTTCGTTAATGCATTGAGATGTTCATGCAATATTTACTTCACAAGTTGGAGGACTGAGCGATATAATATATTTCGATTAGGGTTCCCGGGAATTATCAAGATATCAGAGTTCCCGTTTCCCGGGAATAAGGTGACCTGGAACCGGGAATATATCGCCCCCTACCCCAAGAAAAAACTACATATTGACAGAAGAAAACAACAGTATCTTTCGTTCCTGTACATTTCCTACAAATTCTGTGGTATAGCAAGACAATGTATTGCCAAAATAAGGTAAAAATAAAGAATAATAAGTATTTACGGATCTTACTGTATTGCTTCCATTTGCCGTTGTCATGGAAAGTCGGTGACATTTTTGTCTAGTGCATGCAAGACACCTTGGGTATTTTTTTTAAAAAATCTAAAACAGGACATAATGTATAAACAGTGGGACCACCTAGCGATTTGTCCCTTCATTATATTTGTGTCCATATTGAATATGAACAAAGACTTATGGGGGAGGGTTGTTAACTTGTGAGCCTTCTCATTTTACATCATACCTCCTACGTAAATTAGGATTCCGAATTTCTGATTTCACCCCTGTTTACATTTGCATGCTTTGTAAATCGCTGTAAGCATAGTTGAATGGTGATTTATAAAGAAAACTCGTTGACAGATAGTGTCTGGAGTGATAACTAACGAACCAATTCTTGTGTACTATTGTTTTGAAGGTACAAGTTTATTCCCGGTTCCATTCCCGGGTACCCGGTTCTGAGCAGTTTTTATTCCCGGTTCCCGGTTCCAGGAAAACCGGGAATATATTAAACCCTAATTTCGATGAAACAATATTGCGCTGACAGTGAGTAGCATAGGTAACGATTTTCCAAGTGATATTACCTCCATGACGTAAATAATGATACTAATTGATCATTCCATGAACAGTCACTGTACAGCTACCGGGAATGTTATATGTCTGTGTCGTGTTATATAATATATATGTTATATATATATGGTTTTAAATATGAATAATCGTTGCAGGGAAAAAGTGACATAGGATAGAATGAGGCGGCCATGATGGTTCCAGCAAGTGAACGAGGCAAGTAGGTACATGTAGGCTATACAGTATAGTGTATTACCTCATTTGACAGCACAATTCATCACATCTTCCGCATCACGTTGTCTCCCACTTGTCTGTCAATTGCAGATATGAATGATTAAACATTGATATGACATAAATGGAATTTATCACTTTCATTACCATTCCAATAAATTACGGATGGTTGTTTATAAGTCTAAAAGCATTATTGGTATTGACATTAGCATTAAATTTTCAGCGATGTCTGATCAGCTAATGTCTGTGCAATCATTATATTCGCCAACATACCCGATCATGAATTCGCATCAGGGAAAACAAAAACCCTCCGAAATATAAGACCATCGTCTACGAAAAGATTATCCTCCAAAACAGGACACGATAACAATGATTAAAAGAAACATTTCATACACGCTACATACGCAAACATCAATAAACCGAGTTGTTTACCAGTTAGAATTGATACTATGACATCACGACATTACTATTTGATACACATTATGCTAAACGCAGAAGTATGTGAATGAATTAACTTCATTTCACGGAAGGCCAAAGGGTCCAGATACATTGTTACAACATTTTCCAGTTGTGTGTTGAAAACATGTATAATAAATGCGTAGTGCATCACAAAAATGCATAAATTTACATAACACCATTATATGTAAACCATTATTGACATGCCAGTATATAGATAAAGTAAAGCTCAGATATTACATTATCATATTACATATGTCGGATATATAACCCTGAAGAAAATTCGTATTAACTGCTCAATGCTCATACAATTGACATAACAATAACAATGATTTTCATCCTCCTTGATATCATACTAGTAGCTATCTTTATGTTTACCACAATATTGACGGAAGCCTTGTATTTTTTTCATACAACATCAATTTTGAATAATAAGGCGAAGTACTGGTATGAGTATATCCTGTACAAGTATATATATATTTTTCTTCAACAAACGATACCATAAAATGAAATATACTTATAAACATGATAAACATTTTTTGTTGTGCAAATTGAAAAATTGAAGCAGACCGAGTAAAAATTTTCAACAAGAAAATACCACTGCAAATTTCTAGCATTATCAGGACCTACATCAAGTAAATCGTACCATCTGAAATATATATTTAAATATGCGTATATGTATATATGTATTTCAACGGTGATATGAAAATCCCATGATACATTTCCCTGAAACTAAGCTGTTTTCAAACCGATAAGTCAGAGACCTAATTGTATCAATATGATACTAGAACTGATACAGGATACATTTCTCTGAAACTAAGCTGTTTTCAAACCTTCAAGTCAGTGACCTAATTGTATCAACATGATACTAGAAATGATACAGGATACATCTCTCAGAAACTAAGTTGTTTCCAATGTAAGTATCAATCTATTACCACCAATACAGCCAAATTTTGATGACTCCAATAACAAACGTAAAATACAACACTTTGCAATAGAAGCAAAGCCCGACCAAATACCTTATCAAAAAACACACTGGCGTCATCAGGGGCAGACAGTGTGGTGAATGTAGTTGTTTTAAGTCAGAGACCTAATTGTATCAACATGATACTAGAAATGATACAGGATACATCTCTCTGAAACTGAGCTGTTTCCAAACCATTTAGTCAGAGACCTAATTGTATCAACATTATACTAGAAATCCAGTACTAGCAAACCGTTCAAATTAGATACAATATTTGTTCACAATATTCGCACACGGCATAGTAGTAACCCTGTATTGTTTGCTCTGTGATGACATGTACATGTATATTATAGACGATCTTGATTATATATTCAACAGAAAAGACTAGGGATATCACATTATTGTGATATACCAGCTGGAGTTCTTTTCTGATATCTTCGATTGGTACATTTTGATTCAATATCAATTGATATTGATACTAATAAATTCAGGTGATTGATGGTTGATCATGGTTTAATTAGGTTCAAATACAAAAAGCTTTTGGCTCAGGAAGTAAATTATTTGTATTGCTCAATCATGTTTTTATACTCCTAACATAAATTTATAAGAATTATAAGAATACTCCTAACATAGCTTTGTCGATCAATATGTGCAATAGCATTAAATTTGACTGTTTAACAAGATGTATTTTTCCTAATTTACGTACCTAGAGGATTAATACTTGCATTTGTTCATCACTATTTGTATTGCTCAATCATTTTTTTCATACTCCTAACATAAATTTATACGAATTAAAAGAACACTCCTAACTTTAGAAGAATTTTATTGATACAATCATGACAAAAATTGGTAAAATACATACACACGATATTCAAATGAATAAATAAATTATTTTGCAATCTGAAGCCCATGTGCACGGAGTAAGCATTAGAAATGATAACACTATTGCAGATTCCTTCCTTTTTATGCACATGTGCATCAAGTATTGAGTATATCTTGACATAGAGAAGATACAATGATACAAATATATGGGTAATTCTTCATAGTGATATGGTCATACATGTACCAAATTATATTCTATTCCCACCTAAGAAACCTTTTAATTGAATGAAACTTTATCGAACCTTACTCGAAATTGTGCATTCCCTGGATACAATTTTCGTACATGACACAGAAGTCAGACTTTACACATTATTGTTTATTGTGGTTTCGCTAGTGACAAGTACATTAAATATTTTCGATATAACTTTTTTTCAACACCAAAACCGTGAATATGACATGATTGTGTAGGCATATGACAGGTGACCATTTATAATGCACACAAAGCAACCGCAGCATAATCGCATGACTGATCATTCCACTTCCAGTTTTCATTTGTACGCAACTCAACACACCCTTCAAATCCTCCATAATTATTCGGCTCGCCTGTCGCCCAGTTACCACGACTGAATTCATTGAAGAATTCCCCCGTGGATGTCCAGCGAAAGGTCGTGTCATTCACTCTACGAGCGGATGTGTAAAACCGGTTGACACTGTCTGCAACTGTACATGATAATAATGAAATAGTGTAAATGCTGGAATATCAAAGAAGAAAACCAACATCATATACCAAGAGGTGGGAGAATGAGAGAACACAAATAATCCTAACAACAAAACCATATTATCTAAATTCCACATCAGATATCAACCCAAGTCGCGATATGGTGATTATTGAGCACCTGATAAAAGCAGCAATACATTGGGAGTCATTTATTAGACAACTCCACCATAGTGATACTACGCTGGGAAAGGCGATCGCCAGAATCGGAGGTTGAACGCTGGAATTGGAGGTTGAACGCCCTAGTCTGAGGAAATGGCGCAAAAAATGTAAACATTGTGGGAAGCTCCTATTATTTTGACTTAATACATTATTTCATAACGATCAATGGAATAAAAGAGCGTATCCATAGAGCATGCGAACATATATCGCTTTCAGAAATGACCAAAGTTAGTGTGAAAATGCAAAGGCTATGCAGAAATCTTGGACACAAAATAGGGGGTCGATATCCGAATGCCAACGAAGTGCGAAATTGCAGCCAAATTTGACATTTCGAGAGATATATGACACAATACTCAGGTTTGACCAAAAGAAATAGTTTTCAGTTAATCTAATACTACAACAGGGACATCAGTATGTACATATAATAGGATAAAACACGAATTATGAGCATAAGTCGATTTGACAGCTGTGACTCCATGTGTATTGAGGACGACAGCGCCATGATTTCCAATATTGAGGTAGAATTCGGTTGCCCTGAAGGAGCGATGTGTTTACTAGTTTGTGTACCGTTAAACAATGAGTTGATTTCAGACTGCTTTCTGCAATAGATTGAGAGATGTAGGGACCTATTTCGACATGTCACTAATAAATACGTGTACACCGACATACATGGGTATGACATACGGAAAAATATTGATGGATATGTCTATGGATTGTGACTTGGAAATGGGATTTTGTCTTGATTGCCCAGAATTTCCTGTTTGCTTGGCATGGTGACTTGGTTGAATTATATGTATTGCGAATCAACCCTACATTTTCAGATACTTTCGTCACCACAGTAAACAAACCAATACAGATATAGTACAGAGGGCTATGTGCAATGTGACCGTTGCTTTGGAGAAGGTATTCCAAAAATCTAAAGTTACTAAAGAGCTGTATTTTGATATTTTCATGGACATGGCTGCTACTTTGTAACACATCAACAACACATATTATGCAGTGTACCTGGAATTATGACAGGATTTTAATTTCTTGTTGAATACACTTCGTGAATTGTGTGTGCAGAAATTACCACGTACGTACATTAGTTGCGAACGAACTATTATTATACATATTCCTGTTGCAAAAAAGAGCTACAATGGATCTATATTATGATAGAATGAAAAATATATACACATTCTTTCAATGACTTCAACAAATACCTGCCTTATTGTAGTAATTTTAGCGACTGTTACTCCCGTCCCTCCCGCGCACTACACATTTCCACAACAAACATTCATTCTACATGACTTACATACAGGACAAGTACACACTATACGATCACAAGCATAAACTCCATGTAGTCATGGTTACATACACAGGTCAAACCACGCACCTGCGGCCCCGCTAGCTCAGTACACTCGGCCCCGTTTACTCGACCTTGACCTTCACATGCACTGACTTCTAAACATAGAACTTGACACACATACTCCATACATCACGTGCACACATACAGGCATTACAAGTATTAACACGAGCCGGGGAAACCCACTTTCCCGGTGACATCAGCGCATTGCACCACACATTCAACCTATCACAACACCGCTTACACTTGGCGGGAAATTACACAGCCACATGGTCCCTCGGCCCCAGTCTACTGCGCAGAAGTGTAGTGTAAATCCCAGTGACAGGACGTCTATACAAAAGCTCCTGTGAAGTCTGTCGATTATCAATATACGAACTGAATACAAGTGATATAGAAACCATTGGATATATGTACAAGTTATATAAAGGACTATACTAGGAATATATATAATTCGACTGGGATATCACCCGACGTAGGTGAGAGTGCGGCCCTGATTGTGAGTGATTGATCATTAGACTTTATCACCGCAATAAACAGTTAAATTGAAACTGCCGGCTTATTGAATCACACGACGACCCAGTTAAACCGGCTTAATATCGGCCGTGAACGATATTCTTCACATTGGCGCCGTTCGACCAGGATCTGAGCTAGTCTCGGATTATCGACCCAGACCTGACCGGCATTGATGGCATTGGCCCCGGGAGCCTCCCGCGGTGAGCCACTCGACCCTACGGATGATGAAGTGACGATCAATCCGAATCCGGCCTTCCGACCTTCCGGCCCTCGCTCAGTTGCCATGAGCGATACAGTTCCACTGTCGCAGGAGCAACAACCGTCCGGCCTTTTCGACTCCATTGGCGACCATTCGTCCCTGAGATCGTTTTCGCCGCCTACCGACCTGGTGCAGGAGTTCCTAGACGAAGACCCGCTCGCGCCGTCACATACAGTAAGTGACATTCTGCGTGCACACGCTAGAGCGTACTCGGCCACGCCCGCTAGAGCGACCCAGAAAAGTGACTTTGCCGACAGAAACTATACGCGCTCACGTCAAAGAGCGAGCGTAGATTGTGATATCGACCCAGAACAATTAGCAGTGGACGTTCGGCCGGTAACCATAGACACGTCAATGGTTACGCACCCACCAAGTAACTCTCGGATACGACAGTGGGTTTGTCAGTCTGACAATGTTCCGGAATCGACCCCGCCGAACGCTTATTCGGCCAATCGACCCCTGGCGCCGTCCATGACGCCGAGACAACACGGCCCCGCGCCAGAAATGTACTCACGCATACCGACCGAGCCTACGGTGGTAGAGTACACACGACCCAGCCAGACGGGAGCGACATCCGAAGACATCCTGATGACGACCGCTACCCGGATCGCGACGCCGCTACGACAACAACGACCCAGCGACACAATGGCGGAACCTCGCGCCACCATGCGACAAGCGCGACCCCGACAAGCACCCTCGACATCAAGTCGCCGACCCTGCGACCCCGACACGCCGACTTCCGACACACGCGCTTCCGCGCCGACCACGCACCGACCATCGCCGACTACCGGAGAACAACCGCGCTTCGATCCGTCGCAAGATCAAGTTGTGTCTGCTCCGGCAGAAAATGTTGTGCCAATGATCGGACCTCCGATCTCACAATCAGTCGGAAACACCAACGGATATGGTGTACCGCCAGTCGGATACCCTGGCGCAACAAGCGGTGTTCCAAATGGAGTAGCTGTCGGATACTATTCACCGCATGTCGGCTACGCGAACCCACCGCCTGGATATGGTGGCGTTCCCAGCGTGATCGCTGACACCGGCTATCATGGTGCACAACCCGGATTAGTGTACCATGGTGTATGCCCAGATGGATCGGTATACCGATATCCACCACCGGCTGTATTCCCACCCTCAGTCGGGATACCATGGGTGACGCCTCCATACAGTCAACCGGCCCCCGCTGCACAAGCACCACACGACCCCAGTCACACGACGGCACCACCCGCCGCATCGCTCGCCGTCTCCGCGACGACAGCACCGACCGCCCCCGCTAACGCGACCCCGATCGGCCCAGATACGACGGCTCCGGCGACTTCGGCTGTTCCGACTCCGACGGCCACTACAGCGACTACACCAGTTGCGGTGAGTGTTGACACGCCCACGCCACAGAGACTCACGTCTGAGCCCCAAACGTTGGCTACGGCTAAAATGGCTCAATGGCGTGCGACCTTTAAGGAGGGCAATCTCACTCAATACATTCGGAGTTTCGAACAATTCACTGCGGCCTTTACTTACTCCGACCTCAACAAGACGACGACCTTCCGGAGCACGCTACGCGGCCGCGCTGAAGCGCTAGCTCTAAATATCCCGGTCGCAACTCCCTGGGGAGAGTTCCGTCGCCAACTCCTAGAGGGCTGGGAACCCGAGCCCCGTCGACAGTCGAAACGGGACGATTTCCCGTTCCTCAAGCGGGAACGAAAAGAGGACGCGGAACACTACATGGAGCGACTCCAGGCCCTGGCGGAGCAAGTGTTCGATGACGTTACGCCAACGTCGCGGCAACGAACTGTAATTGCACAATTCGTGAACGGCCAACCCGACCCCATTGCCGATAAACTGTGTGCCCTCACTTTTAACAGTTACAGTGAGGCACTTACGGCCGTTCTCAAGGTAGAGAGTCGTCAACAGAGGACAGCCAGAGATCGACATCGAGGCACACGACGTGCTGACATTTCCGCAAGCGGATACGCGGAAGACGACCCTGTCAATGAAGAACTGTCCTGTGCCATGGGACAAGTCACTCAGGGGGAAGCACTAACCCCAGAGCAAATTGCGGCCTACTACGACCCCGCGGACAGTGACACTACCGGCCTACAAGGTTGCGACGAACACTCAGTGCCAACCAGCTCACGCGAGTGGGTGGCCGAAGCCTTCCAGTGTGTCCTTAGTGACGAGAATGGACTATGCGAGGAAACGGCTATCTTCTCTGTCCTACGAACAACGGCCCCGATGAAAGGTGATCGACCCCCGCAACCCGGACGACCCATGGTGTGCTTCTTTTGCAAGAAGCCCGGCCATCGCTGGATGCGGTGCTTTCGGCTTAAGGATGTGCTAGTACGTAACGGCATGAAACCGCTAGCATTTCGGCCCAATGGTCCCGGTACTGACAGAAGGACAGCTCAAGTGTTGTCAGTACCTAACCAAACCGGTAACCAAACTAAACCGGCCCCACCAACACCTCCGACCCCGTCGTCAAACCAGTAGGGGAAGGTGCTGAGGAGCAAGGACCTTCCAGACAACAGGACAACGTTCCCCGCTCCACATCTGCGGTTGTCACGACTACTGTACCGGTAACGACACCAATAACGACCCCGCAGCCGGCCCAGCCCACACCTCAGCTCCTTGAAGGGGTGTGTACAAAATGTCAAGCTCCGACCCCGAAATCGGCCTCTTTTCATGAAGGGGTGTCCGCACCGCGGCCACAGCGACCACCACGTGGAGACCGTCGTCCTGAAGGGGTGTCACCCCCGACCGCCAACGGCACCGGAACGGACAGCATGTCCGAGATCGAGTGGATCTCCGACGACGGAGGATTCTACGCTTTTCCGAGTGGACCGGAATCCAAACTGCCGCCTCTGCACACACTCTTCCGGCCACCGCTAGACGACCCCGAAATTCCGGCTGTCATCAACAACTCCAGCGCCACCAATCACAAATGCTGGAAGTTGCCGGTACACGTCGGAAACAAGACGATAAAGGCTGTACTCGACTCCGGAGCGCAGATCTCCCTGCTCCGACGCGATCAGCTACGTCACGTCCCCGCTGACCAGCGACATTTGCGGTCTACTTCGGCTATTATTCGTGACGTCACCGGACAGTCAAGCCCGATCGATGGACTGATCGACCTCTCAATACAGGTCGGAACTAACCATATGGTCGTAACCTTTTGTGTGGCTGACATACATGACGACATGATTCTCGGCATGAACTTTTTTCGGCAAGCTCACGCTGTAGTGAATTACGGTGAAGGAACGATACAGGTACACAAAGAAATCCTGTTCGCACATAAAGACATTGAGGCCAACGTTGTCAGAATGGCCGTGCGACGAGCTGTCACCGTCCCCGCACGCAGCGAAGCAATAGTGGAGCTGGTCCCGACTTCCCGAGTTCGAGTTCGACAACACCCGAGGATAGTCCAGCCACTTACGACCTTTCCCGAGGAAACCGACCTCATAATGGGGAGAACACTTACGACCCTGAATCGGCAGTGCGTAAAGGTGTCGGTAGTCAATCCAGCAGATACCGGCATTACGCTCACCCGTTCCGACCCTGTCGCCATAGCAAGCCCTGTTGAAAGTGTCGTCGGAGCTCTGCCACGACCCGGAGAGGAGCCCGACCCGGCCACGGTAGACGCCAGTCACTACCGCGACCTACCGCCACATCTACAAGAAATGGTGGATCGCGCCGGACTAGCGCCGGAACAGCATCGGCGTTGCGCCAACCTGGTTCACCAATACCAGGACACATTTATGCACCCAGACGGCCAACTGGGACGGACCCAAGTCGTCCAGCATAGAATCGACACCGGCAACTCGGCCCCAATTCGACAACGACAGCGACGCGTCCCTCAGGCGCAGCAAAGCATCATCGACGAGGAGATCGACAAGATGCTCCGCTTGGGGTGTATTGAGCCGTCCGATTCGCCCTGGAGCGCACAGGTAGTGCTCGTGCGGAAGAAGAACGGACAAGTACGCTTCTGTGTCGACTATCGGCTCCTGAATGACGTCACCCGCAAGGACTCGTATCCCTTGCCCAACATTCAGGACACTCATGACGCCCTGGCAGGCGCCAACTACTTCTCGGCCCTAGACCTGGCCTCTGGCTACTGGCAGGTTGAAGTCGACCCCAGCGACAGACCGAAGACTGCCTTCGCCACAAGGAAGGGACTCTATCAGTTTAAGGTCATGCCATTCGGCCTTAGCAACGCCCCGGCAACCTTCGAACGGCTTATGGAGACCATACTCCGTGGTTACTTGTGGACCCGGTGTATGTGCTATCTCGACGACGTGATAGCTTACGGCAGGACATTCGACCAGGCACTCGCAAACCTGGAAGCGGTCCTGGATCGAATCAGATCGGCAGGCCTGAAACTTCAGCCCAAGAAGTGTGAGTTATTCCAACGGGAAATCTTGTACTTAGGGTTCATAGTGAGCGGCCAAGGAATCCGAGTCGACCCCAACAAAGTCAAAGCCATCAGAGAATGGCCGACCCCGTGCGAGATCACCGACGTCAGGGCTTTCCTTGGTTTCGCCAACTACCACAGGCGATTCATCAAGGACTACGCTGAGATCGCTGAACCTCTCGTAGCGCTTACCCGAGGTGAATGCCACTTCACTTGGGGACCGGCCCAGCGACGAGCTTTCCAGCGACTCCGCGATGCCCTCATCAAGGCGCCCAAGCTCGCTCATCCGACCCAGAATCCGGAGGACTACTTCATCCTCGATACGGATGCAAGCGGCTTTGCTGTGGGAGGAGCCCTCTCACAAAGGGTTAACGGGAAGGAGATCCCCATCGGGTTCGCCAGCAAGACCCTGTCCCGGACCCAGCGGAACTATTGCACCACCTATCGGGAACTACTGGCAGTAGTTGAGATGGTGCAACACTATCGGCACTACCTCTGGGGTAGGAAATTCCTCCTCCGAACCGACCATAGCTCGCTAAGGTGGCTGAAAAACTACAGCGACGCCGACGGCATGCTCGCTAGGTGGCTCGCCAAGCTACAGCAGTATGACTTTCGGATAGAGCATCGACCCGGAAAATTACACGGTAACGCCGACGGCTTGTCACGGTGCCACAGTTGCAAACACCAAGACTGTCCCGGACGACTCGTCACACCTCCGACCGACCCAGAAACAAGTTCCGGAGAACTTCCAGTTCGTCGGATAACTGTTGTTCCGACCCAGACAAGGGCAGACCTCCTGGACAGTGATTCGATAACATCACCGGTCTTGCCCCAGCTAGTTTCGGCACGCCAAGTTGTTCGAGTCCGTGCTTTGGACGCCACACTTGATGGACAAAAGTGGCTTTCGGACTATTCGACCCAGGACATTGTCGCGGCACAGCAAGCCGACCCCAGCGTCGGAAAAGTGCGGCAATGGATATTAGCCGGCACCAAGCCTGACTCGCGAGAAGTCGCCCGCCAAGGAGAGGAGGTAAAGACACTTGTTTCCCGCTGGAACCTCCTGGCGCTACAAGACGGAGTGCTGGTTCGACATATAAAACCCGACCCTGCTGGACGGCCCGTGGTGCAAACCGTGCTCCCCGTAGCACTCAGGACACAAGTTTTGCACCAACTACACGACCTCAAGATTGTCGGACATCTCGGCATACAGCGTACCATCGAGAGAGTCAGGCGCCGATTCTACTGGCCCGGCTTGGCGCTGGACGTCGCCCGCTGGTGTGCCCGCTGCCCGCAATGTGTGACCCGCAAGAGTAAACCGGCCCCAAAAAGATCGCCCCTGACACAGCTACCGACAGGAGCGCCGTTCGACAGAATAGCGATGGACATCCTCGACACCCACAAGGTCACGGGAAGAGGCTATCGGTATGTACTAGTCGTGTCGGACTACTTTACGAAGTACACTGACGCTTTTCCGCTACGACGACATACGGCCAAAAATGTTGCCGACACCCTGGTGAATCGGTGGATAGTCTACCACGGTGTCCCCAAAGCGGTCCATAGCGATCAAGGTACTGAGTTCGAGTCGTCCCTGTTCCGGCATGTTGTGCGTCTACTGGGCGCTAAGAAGATTCGTACGACCCCATACCGACCCCAGAGCGACGGCCAGGTTGAGCGATTCAACAGGACATTGCTCAACATGCTGAGTGCGTTCGTCAGCGATCGTGCAAACGATTGGGACTTGCACCTGCCATATGTGTTAATGGCCTATCGAACCTCAGTACACTCGTCCACGGGATGCACCCCGCATCTGATGGTGTATGGACATGAGTGTAACTTGCCAGTCGACCTCATGTTTCCGACCTACGACCCTGAGCCTCTACCTCCGTGTGGTCCGGAGTATGTGGAGTATTTGCGGCAAGCCATCAGGACGGCCCACGGTTTCGCCCAAGACCATCTCGAAAAAGCGGCAATTCGGCAAAAGATGGGTTATGACGCCCACGCAAAACCACGACCCCAGTTTCAACCAGGCGAACTGGTCCGGTATTATTATCTGCCACTCACGCAGAATAATAAGTTCGCTCGGCCCTGGACTGGTCCCTGGAGGATCATCGACCGTGTAACCGAGGTTGATTACCGAATCGCCCTGGTTTCCAACCCTCGGAACACTCGTGTTGTTCATCTGGATGTGCTCAAGCCATACGAAGGTGACAACCAAGCGGCCCACATCTACTCCGACCCTGTACGACCCACGTCGTCGTCAAGCAAGTCCGACCCAGAACAGTCACCCGACCCCATGGGACTTCTCAAGGAGTTCTATTACCCTTGGGAGGTAACAGTCCAAGATCGACATACCGATTCAGACCAAACAGCAGAGTCTGATTCGCAAACGACCCAGAATCGCCAATCGCGATCTCCGACTTCATCCGGCTCAAGTCGACATCGGCAACGGAAAAGACCATACAGATCAAGTTCCGACATACCAAAACCGGCACGCAAGACACGCAGGCAAAAGCCTGTGGTGTCTTCCGACCCTGAGACAAGCGAGGCTACGCCCCCGCCTGCACGACCAAATCGACCCAGACGCCACGCACGCAGACCGGCCCGATACAGATAACCCCGGCCTTGTTATCTGATTGATATCATTGATGATGAATTATGCATGTCTAATGGACTATGATATCATGTCTTTCCCAATAATAATATATTATATTACAATAACAATATATGCATTTAATATGTACAAGATGTCAGTGAGGCAAACTCGATATATACACACTAGATATGATATTATAATTATGATGCTGGTGAAAAATTGGTTGCATTATGATATGTGTTTCGACCCCGTATAACATGTACCATTGATCAAGGCGTATGTTACGCAATGACTAAAATTATCATGTAAAGCTTAAATCCATGTGCCAGCCGAAGAGGATAATAACCAGTCACACCGTGAGTAAGGCCACTTAGTTGTCGAAGAGGTGATAGTGTGATTCGTTCTGGAGTATGCGTCGACAGAGCCTCTACTCACTCCATGTAATATTCGGAGGAACGGCCCAGTGGTACGTGAACCAGTCACTACATAGCTATCATGCCAAGATGCGGCCTGTCATCAAATTCATCACCCAAAATATTCAAAGCGCCGCGGTGTGACCGACCCAGATCATTGCAATTTCGACCCCTACAATATTTGCGGCCCCGTCGTCCTGTGAACTGGCTGAAAATGAATGGAACGATGTCCGCCCCTGTGAGTGATTGATATTCATATCTCAGCCTTTAATAACTGTGTGTCGTCTGTGAAACAGCAACTCGACCCCGTAGTTTATTGTGCGCTAACTTGTGGGAGAAGGAATGATGGACTGATGAGTTCACAAGGCACGCACGAGCGCTAATAAACATTTTAGCTGTTTACAGCACCTACATGAAGTCGCCCCTAATAAAAACAATAGTGAGTCGTCGGGCAAAAAGAGCCCAGTAATCTGAACAGTCGACTAGTATAAAAAGACAATGATTCGGCACGAGTTATCCAGGGGACGGCAGATGGACATACGGAAATCTGGACAGTGTGAGGACACCCCTACTGTCGTAATGGACTGACCCAAGAGGTCAGAGAAGGATCGCCCCGCGTTTCCTTGACGACGGCCCCGCCTTGCTGTGTGTACGCTTGGAACAATGATACAGAGCGTAAAGACGTTTTCTATACATATAGAGAGCGCCCCCCGGCCCAGTTCTAAGAATCGAGATGCTGTCAGCATCTTTGTGTACGGCATTGAAGATTAGCGGCAATCAGGTCACTTGTGCCTGAGACTTTGAAGGAGGAAGACGGACTTGAAGTTTCGGCTATTGTGATACAGACTATCGTCCTAAAAACTGTGCTAATCGAACAATACTTATCGGCCTATAAACTGTGATATTATCGAAATCCTGGTCACAAGACTTTGGAGTTAATTCGGCTTGGATTATCGGCATTTGAACTAGGCTGGTTTTGAAGAAATCCAGACTTTGTTACAACCAGCCTAGTCAGTACTTGGGGAGTACTTCGGCTTGAGTTCGGCCCGTCAGCATGGCTGACAAACCCGGAGACGACCGGGAAAATGGCGACCCAGGTGACAATCGGCCCCGCACAGTTAAGTTGGACGGCGATAACATCACCGTCCAGGTGATCGACACCGGGGATGAATCAGATCATCCCATAATCGTCCCCGATAACGAAGTTTCGTCCGGCCCCGACTCGCAGCCTGAGCAGCGCGATCCAGTCACGCTCAGTGACACGGCAAGTGGATCGGAAAAGGGAGCGCGACCCAAAACGGCCCGGAACAAGCTGGCGCAACGAGGAGAGCGCCACACACCGAGCCCGACTCCGGACGACATCTTCAATATCGACCCCGAACGCTTCCGCCGACTCGAGGAGGGCGGAAGTATCGTCCAGCGTGCAATTGAAGCACGACAAGCGGCCCAAGAAGCTCAACGAGTCGCCACCGCGAGCCGCCAACCCGACCCAGCAAATCAAGTGATCGCCCCGATCGCTCCGGCCCCGACTTCACCTGCTTCCGGTTCGGCGGTAGCACGACCTGCGGCCTCCCGTTCTCCAAACAAGAGAACTTATACTTCTTTCAAGAAGAAGCATGGAGCGGGAGCCCGATCGACCTCCAGCAGTTCGTCACGCTCCAGCGGCGGATCTGCTATTACGGCCCCGACCTCGACTTTCCGTCGGCAAGTGGCGGAATTGATGGAACTGGTGCCACCTCCCGTGACACCCTACGGAACTCGGCCCATAGACTGGAACAAGGTTCCACTCAGTAAGCGAAATCGAAGCGCTGGATACGGCCACATCCACAACTTCGATGAGCAGTCGACCCTGTCGGAGGGAAACCTCCTCACATTGGCCCCGCTACAGCGTGGAGACGGTCGATTCGAGTGCCCCTTCTGCATCGGCGAAGAGGAAGGAGCAGGAGAGCGACAGTGGTCCTCCGTGCCACGACGCGGACCTTTCCGGACGGCCCAGAGTCTTGATGCGCACGTGCTAGCGTATCATTTTCCATTCCTGCGCTACTTCGTGTGTCCGGCCCGCGACGGCTTCCGGACATTGGCCCAGGAGGAGATGTTCCGGCATCTGTCTCAAGCGACCCCGCAACACGTGACGTCGTTCCCCTTCTACCAGGAGGGACGACTATCGGCATCCGGCCCCATGCTCGTCAGGTTCGCGCTACGCTGCAGAGTCGACATGCAGCCGAACCCAAATTATCGACCCCCAAGAGTTCCGGCCAACATCCCGATCTTCAGGAGGGATGTCAACACCGTCCTGACGTTCGGCATCTGGCACATGGCGCCAGAGCTCTTTGAGCAGTATCCGCCCAACTCGGCCCCGGAAGTGCAACAGGTACTCCGTCGACTGGAGTACAATCGTGCTTCGACCCCGGCAGACGAGATTCGGCTTACCCGCATGGTCAGTGACATCGAGACCATGAACACGCGGGTTCGAATTCGACGACCCAGTACGATCTTCTTCGTTCGGCCCATAAACTACCAGACAACATCGGTGAGCACGGCGGAGGAGGTCCCGACAACGACCACCGGTGTTTCGGCCTCGGCAGTCGTCACGACGGCTTCGTTCGCGACAGTGGTGTCGCCAGCGACAACTCGACCGGTCACCACAGTGACATCTTCGACCCCGTCTAGAGCTCGGCCGTCGGATATCATACCCCGGCGGATGGTTGTGGAACGACCCACGGCCTCTAACGTCACGGACTACCGAGTCCGTGAGGGATTGGTCCCTCCACCTGAGGAGTATCCGCCACTCCCAAGTCGACCCCTGAATACCACACCGGTATCGTCATCAACCGGCAAGGAGACTCCCGAGCCGAAGAGTCCAGTTGAGGATCGGCCACCTCCACTCAGGGAGATTGCACCCGGATCTCCTGTACGTGCGACCCCGACACCGTTTTCGACCCCGGAATCTTCACCGGAGCCTTCACGACGGATGGTGGAACCCGTCCCGCTCCCGCCGTACCTCACGGAGGAAGTGGAACCTCTGCGCTCCGTTCCGACACGCGGCACCGATAGAGACCGGCCCCGACTCCAAGTGGACGACCCGGAGCAGCTTGAGTCACTCCACAGAGACCTCGACGAGCGTCTACCGCTTCATGGGTCCGGTGAGTTCGCGGCCGATTTCCAGTTCCTGCGGCAACACGGCAGACGTCTGGCGACCCGCTCGCTTCCCGGCCTGCAGGCACTACCCGGCCAGAATCCCGACCTCACAGACTTTCTACGGGATGAGGACGCCCAGCGGCTCCCGAACTACCTCGGATTTCACGAGGACTTTTGGACGGCTCGTCTCGAACAGGCCGCCCATAATGCCGACCCCTTGCTCCTGCCGTCAGAACCGGAGGAGCACCTTCCGACCCTGTCACTCGCCCGCGCTGACGACTTAGCGCACCAGTACTTGCGACTAATTCGTCGGGAGTATCTGTCGGCCCTGGATCACCACATCAGGCAGGCAGAATATAACGGCCTGTCTGTCGGCTTTGGGATGGGTGCTCTGCACGAGCGCCACCAGCCCACGTTCCCGGACGCCCTGTCCGAAGAAAATCTACGGCTTCGAGTCCGTGTGACTCAGTTGGAGGACCAAGTCGCCCACCAACAACAGGAAATCACTCGGCTTCGAGCGACTTCGACCCCGACGCCATCGGAGGCACAAGCTCCGTCGACCCCGACCACACCGACCATCCCGGGGGAGTTGTTGGCCACGATCGTGTCCATCCTGCCCAGACTGCCCCCGGACGAACAGCTACAGCTGATGCGGCAGGCATCGCCAGCGGCCCCGCCTCCTCCCGCCAGCAGGCGTGAACGGGAGGACAAGTGAAATTCGTCCCTGAACTGTTCGGCCCCTTGAGCGCGGCCCCCACCGAGTGACCAAACAATTCTGGTCACGGCACATATATATTGTAAATAGTTGTACATATACATTTAATATCCTAGTCATGGCTTTTTGTTTTTATACATGTAATTTAGTTAAATTTAATCTACATTTTATTTCAGTCTAATAGACTCTTAAAGTTATAGTTCCGTTTCACTTTGAAACGTCGAGGAGTTTTGTTTATCATCCCATCTCGTACATTCCATTTCTCATCAGTCATTGTTATGAATGTATTTGTATATGTATCATCGTAGAGACTGCTGACAGACTGACTGCTGACGTTTATTTTGACGGTTAGGAATTTTTATTGTATGAGGTGTTTTCGCATTTCGCGCGGCGTGTGTGTGTGTGAGTGTTTTTGGGTTTGACCTTTAGGACTTCTTAGCTTTTTATTGTTTAGTTTTTGGCGACGGTAGGGTCCGGGGAGGGTAATTCCGAGGGCGTAGAATTAATGAAGGGGTGTTATGTAGTAATTTTAGCGACTGTTACTCCCGTCCCTCCCGCGCACTACACATTTCCACAACAAACATTCATTCTACATGACTTACATACAGGACAAGTACACACTATACGATCACAAGCATAAACTCCATGTAGTCATGGTTACATACACAGGTCAAACCACGCACCTGCGGCCCCGCTAGCTCAGTACACTCGGCCCCGTTTACTCGACCTTGACCTTCACATGCACTGACTTCTAAACATAGAACTTGACACACATACTCCATACATCACGTGCACACATACAGGCATTACAAGTATTAACACGAGCCGGGGAAACCCACTTTCCCGGTGACATCAGCGCATTGCACCACACATTCAACCTATCACAACACCGCTTACACTTGGCGGGAAATTACACAGCCACATGGTCCCTCGGCCCCAGTCTACTGCGCAGAAGTGTAGTGTAAATCCCAGTGACAGGACGTCTATACAAAAGCTCCTGTGAAGTCTGTCGATTATCAATATACGAACTGAATACAAGTGATATAGAAACCATTGGATATATGTACAAGTTATATAAAGGACTATACTAGGAATATATATAATTCGACTGGGATATCACCCGACGTAGGTGAGAGTGCGGCCCTGATTGTGAGTGATTGATCATTAGACTTTATCACCGCAATAAACAGTTAAATTGAAACTGCCGGCTTATTGAATCACACGACGACCCAGTTAAACCGGCTTAATATCGGCCGTGAACGATATTCTTCACATTATGTATGCAAAATCAAACGCATCTCGATTTTGTCAGCAAATGGGAGGAATAAGATCACATGGGTGTATATTTCATGTGTCATGAACCCCATGTCACCAAAGCAGAGACGTTACCAGCCCCTGAGAGCGATGTCTTGTTGGTAGCACTTATCACTTTTTTCAGGAAATTCCGGTGTTGCCGTTCTTTATGAGCCCTTATGCTCGTGGAGTTGCAGCCTAGTTTCTTTTCACGCTGAATACATAATGATTTCGCCAAACATTTGGGAAGTCAGGTCAGAAATGAAATCTTTTTTACCTGGGCAACCCCTCTGCACAATCTCAAGTGTTATACTGGTTTATTTAGTGGATGAAACGGGTCTATTTATTCGATGTGTATTGTCACCTAAATGCGGTTTCAGTGCCATGAATTGTGCCACGATTTATCAGATAGCTGTACGATATCTTTTTGTTGTAGCGAGGGGCAATGGTCATTCGCATTTATAACTGATGCACATTGTAATATCGATGACAGGGACGATTTTATGTAGCTTTTAAATGTTTCCCCCAAGTATCCTCATAATGTTTTCATTTCTTTGCGCCATTTCCTCAGATTCGGGCGTTCAACCTCCAATTCCAGCGTTCAACCTCCGATTCTGGCGATCGCCTTTCCCAACGTGAATACGGCTTACATTTCAATGATTTACCTACCGAATGCCTGTAAGTCCTCCAGCTCCGCCTGAGAGGTGATGTCGACAAGATGAGCCCCGGGGTACAGCTCCTGACAATAACGGTCAGCCTCAGACCATGCCATGGTAACATCACTCATCAGATAACACACGCCTCTATGGTAATGCATTCTTGGAGGACACAGACCTGAGGGAACAAGTGGTAATGAAAGTCAACAGCCAGAAATATGTCAATGTAATAAAAATTAAAAACTTAGTTGTTAAAATTGGTTAATATAAAGCCATTGTAGCTTAAATCATTCCACACCCGAAATCACATTCTTATGTTCATATATCATCTCAACGTTATTTTCCTGGTAATTTTAGCAACAATTCTGTAACCATCTCTTATTATCATTATTATTATTATTATTATTATTATTATTATTATTATTATTATTATTATTATTATAAGGATCGTACCCATAAAAGGCGACCTCTCCTAAAAATTGTTATAACTCCCTCAGATTGTAAAATTTGTCAACAAATATGACATATATTATTGTTCTTGCATAGTTTTAGATGGCTACTGGTTCAAACTTTTTTTCATTTTCTGGAGTTTCTGAGATAACTCTCAAAAAGTCTTACGAAACGGGGCATGTCATGCATTGTGATGAAATACCTTTGTGATGTGCGGGTTTCAAATATATTTCAGCATAGAAGCATTATTTGGGTGTCAATAATTTTCATTAACAGCATTTCTCATTATCTACAGCAAGAAAAAAGTTGAAATTTCCGAATTTGAGAACATGCGGTTCCGGGGTAGTATTTGAATCACACTCGAAAGCTTCCGTTGACACGCAAATGTTGTTTAGAACAAAGACATCTATTTACTCTTGACCGATTCACTTTTCATGCACATGAGTGAGTATATACATATGTGCCATACCTAGAGAAGCGGTAATGATGATCATAGGCACTTGGGTGCATTAACATCATTAAAATCTGCATGTTTGGAAAATGGGTACAGGATTCCAGCCGCAGGCGGGGTATGTAAACCAGCCTCGGAAGGGGTATGTAAGCCCGCCTGAGGAGGGATATTGGCATGTATGACATGGAACAAGATGGGAAGATCGACATTTCGTGCACGTAAATTAATATATACATACAACACATGCCAAGACAAGCAGATTTAATGACCCTAGACCCTTGCATTTAATATCATGCCCCCTCGGCAGGGGTATGTAAGCCAGCCCAAGGAAGTGTATAGCTGCTAAGGAGGGTAGTTGACCCGTGCCAGGAGGCCTAAGTATTGGAGTTGACCCATGCCTAAGGAGGCCTAAGGTGGGGAGGTGACCCATGCCTAAGGAGGCCTAAGGCGTGGAGGTGACCCATGCCTAAGGAGGCCTAAGGTGGGGAGGTGACCCATGCCTAAGGAGGCCTAAGGAGGGGAGGTGACACATGCCTAAGGAGGCCTAAGGTGGGGGTGACCAATGCTTAAGGAGGCCTAAGGTGGGGAGGTGACCCATGCCTAAGGAGGCCTAAGGTGGGGAGGTGACCCATGCCTAAGGAGGCCTAAGGTGGGGACGTGACCCATGCCTAAGCAGGCCTAAGATGGGAACGTGATCCATGCCTAAGGAGGCTTAAGGTGGATAGGTGACCCATGCTTCAGGAGGCCTAAGGACAGGAGGTGACCCATGCGTATAAGGATGCGTAAGGAGGTGACCAATATGTAAGCCGGCATAAGGATTGGCATTGGTATGTATGACCTGAAAGGTGGGAAAATCGGCATACGTTAATACATACCTAGACAAGCAGATTTAATGATCCTAGACTCTTGGGTGCATCTGATATTATGAAAAATAGTGGACTAGTAGGCCTAAGTTGGGATGACGGGGTATCTAAGCCAGCCTAAGGAGGTGTATTGGCATATATAATAATAATAATAATACTTTATTTTTATATAGCGCATACAAATTAAAATTATCGATGCGCTTAACAATAAAACCACAAGTTAAACAACACAAAAGTGTACAAAACATTATTGAATAACACAAAAGTGAGTAAAATAGATTAAAATATGCTAGTGGATTATATGACCTGGAGGTGGTAAGATCAACTTTTCAGGCGCGTTAATGAATATATACATACATTAGACTACATGCCTAGGCAACCAGATTTAAAGCTGACGGAGCCGTATATAAGGGGGGCCCTCCCCCCGCCCACTGCAGAGCATGGGCTGGGAGGACGCCTCCCCTTATATACGGCTATGGCAGCTTTAATGTTCCTAGGGATGATGGGATATGTAAGTCCCAAGTGTGCCTGCTGTGTCAGGGCATCAATGGAAAGAATCATATTATCTCCATGTAGGGGAGAGACGTGTAATATGGACCGGTGTGTAATATGGACCACCCCAGGTAGAAGCAGCAGGACTGCATATATATCCATGGTGATTGACGTAAGTATGACACTCATCAATTGTGTCTTTTTGTCATCGAGGAGAACAACATCACAGAAGGCATGGTGTATTTAATGAAATTTGAGTGAAAATCGCTAAAAATGATGTTATTTTTTAATCGTAAGTATTATATCATGTGGTCAACTATTGTTTATCCCAAGGGCAACGTTGTGATTCCTTATTACATGTCATTAAATATAGTATTTCGAAGGTTGGTTGTGATTATGCCTTCAATTCGTTAGAAACCAAATTACACGAGACGTGGTCCATTATCACTACATGGTGGTCCAGACGAGAGACGTGTAATATGGACCGGTGTGTAATATGGACCACCACTGGTAGAAGCAGCAGGACGGTATATATATTCATGGCGATTGACGTAGTTATGACACTTATCAATTTTAGGGACATGACACAAATTAGTCTCTTTCCAGTATGCCTAACCAGTATATACAACTAGTAATGTGGTTAGAGTTGGTTTGTATGTTAATCGTAGCCTGCGATTCGAGCTCAGTTGGTTTGCTTTGATCTTCCCAAATAAGTATATCAGTCCCTTTTGATGGGTAAGTAGTACCCTCAGTAGGGGTATGTAGCACCCTCCGATGGGTATGTCAGGCTTTCAAAGGGGGTATGTATCTCCTTGTATGGGGTATCTCTAACTTTCGAAGGGGTATGTCGGGCCCTGAAATGGGCATGTCATGCCTTCAATGGGGGTATGTCTGTCTTGAGAAGGGTATGTCTGACCCTCCGATGGGGTATATCCTGCCTTGCCAGGGGTATATATGACTTTCATGTGGGGCATGCCCGACCTTCATGTACCCTCATGGGTGGGGTATGTGCGGCCCTTACTTGGAGACCATGGGGTAGTTCAAGATAATCTGTCGTACATACCCCCACAATTATTGTTATTATTATTATTATTATTATTAGTAAAAATATAAGCACCACCAAAACCTAAATGTCATCGATACAGAAGTGTGCTATGATGAATATATTGAATGTTTGTGAGTGCAAGGTTGGTAGCTTTAAATGCGGAAATGAAGATTTAGGTAAACAAACAATGTTTTGAGACATGTATAGGTTCGCATTAAGAAATGGAGTTCACTTCAAACAGAATCTATCCTCATGGAGGAGTCAATATATTGTTATTTTCGCCTCGCTAGGTGTACCATTGTACATCCCAAATATCTCCTGAACATCCTGGGTAATTGATTTATTCGAGAAGAGTCTGCATTTAGGTGATTAAGTCATGTCCCTTACCATACAGAGTCTCGTCAGCCACTCGCATGTAACTTTCTTGCAGGACCGTGGACAGTATGTGACAGTCGCCTCTCTGCTGGTCAGCGCTGGACCACTTGATGAGGACTCCAGTACAGGTCAGGTGCTGACGGCACGTCCTCTGACAAAGTGTTGAGTCGAAGGACCTGTAGATTGCGATCTCTGTACCCGGAGAGTTATACAGTGGTGGCAACTCGTAAAACGTCTTCCTCTTACAAAATGTAGAATGTACGATCTCAAAAATAATACTTCCATACAAAAGTTGACAAACAAATTTCAGATCCATGGCTTTTTCATGTCAAACTTTGTGAAGTAATATCTCTCGATCTCAATTCTCAATGCAGTGCGATATATGATCCAATGTGGTGCGTCCTGTATGCGCCTGACTACTGTCTTGCACAAATCCGGAATTGCACAGTTAAGCAGCTAACTTCACTGGCGGATTCAGGGGGGGGTGGGGGTGCACCCGGCGCGCACCCCCCCCCCCCCCCTATTGGGCCGTGAAAAAAAGAGAAAAAGAAAAGAAAAAAGAGAGAGCAAGAAGAAAAGAAAAAAGAGAGAGCAAAAAGCTATAGAGAATGTGGGTATGCACCTATGTAACGAAATATGAGTGTAATTTTCCTCGTTTGATATTTTTGACCATGCGGGGGGGGGGGGGGGGGGTATTGGCAGGGGGGGTGGGGGGTAAAGTGATATTGGCAGTAAGATATGGATTTTCCCATACCTTTCTGAAGAAAACAAAGCAGAACGAAGAAAACATAGCAGTTATAAATCTGTACCTGTATGCCCAAACAGATGCCCCTTTCTACTTGATTTCGTTGCGAGTTTCTGATGGAGATACTTTGAGTTTGTTTACATTACCGCCATTCTCGGTGCTTTGTACCCCTTGATGCAGTGCGATTCCAGCTTACTCGTGTATGTTCGAGTCAATCGAGCGTGAAATAGGTCAAGTCAGAGGTAACTCTGAGTGGCGCACAAAACAGAAGAAAAGCGGCTGCTAGTACTGTCAAATGCTTGATTTATCCATCTGATCAAGCAAAGTTTCATTTTTGACCTATTTTTCTGAGACCACAGGCATATATGTAATTGATTTGGAAAAAATAGTTTTCCTGTCAATATCACTTTAATCATGAGTTCTTCAAGTTATATGGCATATGATATATAAAGTGACAATGAGTAGTTTTGGGATAAATAAATTTAAATACCAGCAATATTTACATGCATGTGTGGAATGAAAAATACTCAATCAAAGCCAGAGAGAGCTCAGAATCAACCACAGAACATGAAAAAAGCTCTGGCTTCTGGGGCCCTTGAGCGGGCCCCAGACCCCACGGCGTGTAAGCTACCACCTATCCACCTCACTTCGCTCGGTCGCATGACTCCTCTAACCAGCTTGCCACCCCCCCCCCCCACCCACCCACCCCTCCAATAATAAATCTAGACCGACACACTTGACTTCATACTGAAACTGTCATTTAATATACACAGGGGATATTTTTTATTTTATTTATTTGTTACAGACAGTGTTCTTTAAAACTCTGGATATAATTCTGGATGTCGGCATAACTTGGAAGATAATTATATCTTTTTTTTTTTAAACGATTGACCATCACCACGTCTGGTGCATAAGAACCTCAGAACAGCCTTAGAATGGTAGGACTATTAGACCTTCCTTTCTTTGAAAATCTATCCTTCATTTACAACAGAACTAAGCAGACTTCTAAAGTAAAATTCTACTCATTGATTTCACAAGGTACAGTTGTAAAATACACCTTAGAAACCATCTCAGAGACACTAAATTCCAAAAATTTATCGGCGGGCTTACGGCGCTCCCCAACCCCCCAGACCGCATAAGGCTTCGCTCGCTACGCTCGCTCACACTATTCCAAGATTACGTACATTTAAGAAGAGCACCCCCCCTATTCAAAAATCCTGGATCCGCCCCTGAACTTGTCATGGTTGGCTTGATGCTCATCCCTTTACTACATATTTAACTCGTTCGGCTCTTGGAGTCGGTAAGTACACATTAAAACCGGTTTTGTCCTGTGAGCGTTTTCATAATTCTCAGTATTGACAACTCTCAGTCACTTTTATAAACCCACATAACAACAAGCGCTTGATAAGTCCCTCGCGTGCATAGTTCAATATAAATCAATCTTTTTTTAAACCAAAGAAGAACCCATGATACCTTTCACAGCCAATGTGTGTCAGGCAACGGGTGCTTGCACAACTTTGAATTGTTGAATTCATGTTCATTGATATAAGAGGCATTTTATATGATCACTCAGATGCTCTCTATCCACATTCGCTGAAACGCATTAAACAATTTCATAAACAGACTCATAATGTACTATGTCACTTTGTGTCTGCCAAGGAACATGAGAAATTTTTAATTTATACAAAACTGAAAGTCTTCCAGTCACAGTGCGTGACAAGTTGCGATTCACCATCAGATACACTTCCATGTCTCTTTGTAACACTATTCTGAGAAGTATTGCCCTTGCCTGTGATAACATGGGTTATCTTATTGCCTATTCCTTTTTCATACTAACTTCATTAGAGTTCCTCGAAATCTCTTTCAATAAACTCTTCACCTCCTTTCCATTCCAAGAATTCCAATCAGTGAAGCGAATAATTGTCCTTTTTAAAATCGTCATTAAAACATAATGGTATTTGCTGATGGATGGGTATGGGCATGTACAGCACAAATACTACAACTCAATGCTCTAGGCCAATATAATGGTTGAAATATTCATCCCAAATGTACAATGTATTTCTGGTTGACGGGCAGAAATTATTAGTCAAAAATATATTGGCAATGGCCAGTCAACAGAACGAAGTGTTCTGAATTTTTAAAGTAGTTTTCTTCCAAAGTGTTTCGAGTAGTTTAATTCTAGACTGTATGGAGAGAAGTACCATCATGACTCGTTAAGTATGATGTAATGCTTCAGTGTTATGCACTTCTGCATCAGAGCATTTCATTGGATTCAGCTCAAAGCCTTAGCCAGGAATTTACATCAATTAACGTCATATTGGTTGAAGAGCATGTCGGAAGGTGCATGCAGTTCAAAGTGAATCGTTGACCATATTACACGCAGGATTAATACATAAATATTACATTACACAAGTGTTACGTTTTGATCTTGTCTGGTATCTTTTTTTTCAGCAAAACACTTATTTATCTTTTTTATACATACATAACGCCTAGACTGAGAAGGAGAATGTAACATGTGGATAAGATGGTGCTCATTATCATTAAGTTCTTAGCATTGGCTGTTCAATAAGATGTATAAGTTCGTTGACCATTATGATAATTGCTCAGTCGTACCTTGTACTTAGGTGTTGCTTAGAATTTGTATCAAATATTATCAAGACAAACATTTGTAAAGACATATATAGGTTGAAACTTCGCTATACAAATACGTACATTTATTTTCGTGTGATCCAGAACCCACTGACGAAGCATTCAAAATGAGAACATTATTGCAGATTTCTTCCATTCTCCGAGCATGTATATCCAGTGAGCACATGTAAATTATACGGATATATAGCTTTTATATTCTCTAGAATATACTTATGTATATACACAAGTTTATCGATACTTTTGAATGGTCCACACCCATGATATACTTGAGAAACTGCTTTGAATAAATGGAAATTTTTCGAGCATCGCTTGCAAGTGTTCATGTACATTAAGTGGTTTTGACATAATATTTCTTTTTACATCGAAATAGAGAACTATGTGACACACGATTGTGTACCAAAAACAGGTGACCGTTTACAATTCACACGAAGCAACCACAGCATAATCACATGACTGATCATTCCACTTCCAGTTTCTAGGTGTCGGCAACTCAATACATCCTTCAGATCCTCCATAATTATTCGGCTCGCCTTTCGCCCAATTATCACGGCTGAATTTATTGAAGTAGTCTCCTGTGGATGTCGAGTGAAATGCTGTGCTGTTTACTCTGCGAGCGGATGTTTAAAACCGTTCAACACTTTTATTCCTGCAACTGTACATTTTGTTGCAATTGTTGGTCGTTCTGTAAACTAGCTAGAAAACCTAGTTGGCCCATAATATATATAATCTACTGTATTTAGGGTTTGGGGTAGACATTTGGGTGTCAAAGCTGAATATTTGAACAGTGACTCTGGAGACCATACAGGTAACCCACAAAAAAGTCCCCATCAATCCCATGGGGGGTTTTCCCAAAAATCCAATATGGCCGCCATTTATATGCAAAATAGCTTAGAATTGAACTAGCGAGTTATCTACTGCACTTACGTTGGTGATTTTAGTGTCTACCCCCATGTTTTCTGACTCAAGGAATCTCTTGGTGATATTGCTGAGTCACTGTGACGGTTGGTTGTTCAAAAATCCAATTTTGCTGCCACGAAATCCCAGGAAATTCGTAAAATTACGTTTCTAGCTATATTTCAGCTGCTATGGCAGATAGGAGCGAATGTTTGGTGTCTACCCCCACGTTTTTTGACCTAAGGAATCCAATGGTGAGTCTATGTGACTGTTGGTTGTTTCAAATCCAAAATGGCTGCCACAAAAGGCCGGAAAACTCGTAATATCACGTTTGCAGCTACGTTTCAGCTGCTATGGCAGATATAAGCAAAATTTTGGTGTCTACCCCCACGTTTTCTGATCTTGAGAATCCAATGGTGATTATGCTGAGTCCATGTGACTGTTCGTAGTTTCAAAATCCAAAATGGCTGCCACAAAAAGCCAGAATATTTGTAATATCACGTTTGCAGCTATATTTCAGCTGCTATGACAGATATACGCAAAATTTTGGTGTGTACTCCCACGTTTTCTGATCTGAAGAATCCAATGGTGATAATGCTGAGTCTCTGTGACTGTTAGTTGTTTCAAAATCCAAAATGGCTGCCACAAAAACCCGGAAAATTCGTAATATGACGTTTGCAGCTATGTATATTCCAGCTGCTATGGCAGATATAAGCAAAATTTTGGTGTCTGCTCCCACGTTATCTGACCTAAGGAATTCAATCGTGATAATGCTGAGTCTATGTGACTGTTGGTTGTTTCAAAATCCAAAATGGCCACAACAAAACCCCGGGCTTTATAGCTATATTCCAGCTTCTATGGCAGATTGAGGCAACATTTTGGTGGTTACCCCCATATATTCTGATCCAAGGAATACAGTGGTGATAATGCCGTGTCTCTGTAACTGTTGGTTGCCACAGAAATAAATATGGCTGGAATCAAAATCTGTGAAAAAATTGCAAACCCCGTTTCGACTATGTATCAGCTTTTGTGGCAGATAAAAGATTTTGGTGTTTATATTTATGTTTTACCCAGTGAAAGAAATAACAGCACCAGTGGACCCATATTCAACTAACAAATTAAAAATGCCACATAATCTCTGTAAACTCAAAGTTTAGAACCAACACAGACATTGGCTTACTACAATTTATCGATGTGACATAATGACAATCACAGTGCCCAATTGCAGGAATGTGGAAGGACTGCATCTTAGGAGAGCCATTTTCTCAAGAGAGACAACTCAGTTTTTCATGACTGAGAGTAGCAATCATCTGTTCGGTAGTAGTTTGGAATAAGTTTACAATTTTGATGGATAATTGCCTGTCATGATGCAATATTTTTTTTTATTTACAAAGAGGCTTCGTTTTGAATGACAGCCACAGTTGTGTGAATGGTGCCTGCTCAGCACAGCAAAGAGTTTTGATGATCCCTTGTCATATTCACAAACAGGGAGAGTAGATTATACAGTTGCTGTGGCCGGAGAGAGGTTGATGCTAATTCATGAGAGGCAAAACAAGTCAAAAATCTTGAAGGAGCATGCTTACATACAAGTCATTGCACGACAAGAGCTCCTCCACCATGGATCTCAGCTCATCCACATCCACAACTCTCACCTACAATGACACCGTAAACAAGTGGCTCTGCTGGGATCCCTTCAAATTGAGCATAAAGGTAAAGTGTGTGCAAGGGTATATGACTAACGTGACAAATCTGGGTTTCCTCTTAGGTCTTTTCCTCTGGGTCTTGAGCAGTAATATCGCGACTTCTCCAGCCTACGGCGTCTAAACATGTGTGTAGCAGTTTTTAAGCTTTGCCAGATAATACATACACCTCACCAGGAACTCATAGCCGGAGCACAGGTTTCGACTTACAAACTGCTCAAATATGATTGTAGATCTATAATGTTTAGGGCCCAAGTACCGTACAATGCTCCTTAATACTACTCGTCCACTGAAAACATACCATTTAATCCCTCTCACACCTTTTTAATCCTTATTGAATATTGAGGACGGCGCGGTATATGATACTTGGGCCATGTTTAGATTTTGAAATGTTTTATGGTAGGCATGGTTGAAGGTTAGCTAAAACCTCTCACATACATGTACATGTATGATGGTGTATATTTTCCCATCATTGTGATTTTGTGGATATAGTTGCATCTAAAAATATACAAGTGTGGATATCAGAGCGAATGCCACATGCAGGGCAGGAGATGCTCACTATTCCGGAGCACCTGATTTCACACTCAATTGCTTGGGTATATGCGACGTTTAGCTGGCTACGACTTTGTAACTGATAATATCATCTGGATTTTACCACTTACATGTATTTTGATTTGATTAATTGTGTCATTGGTCTTCGGATATAAATTTATATGTTTGTTAATATATCTATTTATATGTTTGTTAATATATCTATTTCATTTAGCTAGAAACCTGGTTTTGAGGTTTCGATTGCAATGGAACTTCGATACTACAAAGCATCCCAGAGACTAGTATCACCATTCCAACATTAATTGGACTCCATCGGTCAGAAAAACATGGGGGTGAACACCAATATCTTGTTTCGATCTTCCAGAGAAGCTTACATAATCGAAATTTAATTTTGCGAATTTCACAGGTTTTGATGACAGCCATATTGAATTCTGAGGCAAGTTTCACTGTTATTGATGGCAGCCATTTTGACTTTCGAGGCAATCAATGGTCACACAGACCCAGCATTATCACCATTGGATTCCTTAGGTCACAAAACGTGGGAGTAGACACCGACATTTTGCTTATATCTGCCATAGCAGCTGAAACGTGGCTGCAAACGTGATATTACGAGTTTTCCGGCTTTTTGTGGCAGCCATTTTGGATTTGAAACAAATAACAGTCACATAGACTCAGCATTATCACCATTGGATTCCGTAGGTCAGAAAACGTAGGGGTAGACACCAAACATTCGCTCCTATCTGCCATAGCAGCTGAAATATAGATGGAAACGTGATTTTACGAATTTCCCGGGTTTTCGTGGCAGCCATATTGGATTTCGAAACAACCAACAGTCACAGACACTCAGCAATATCACCATCAGATTCCTTGATGGTCAGAAAACATGAGGGTAGACACTAAATTCACCAACGTAAGTGTAGTAGATAACTCGCTAGATCAATTTTAAGCTATTTCGCGTATAAATGACGGCCATCTTGGATTTTTGGGAAAACCCCCCATGGGATATATGGGAACTTTTTTGTGGGTTATCTATATGGTCCCCAGAGTCACTGTGCAAAAATTCAGCTTTGACACCCAAATGTCTACCTTATGGGCTTTTTTTACCTAATTTTGGTAGACTAATATATGCACGTGTATTTCAATCACAGGCACTTGGAAACCATTTAATTGAGGGTGCAATGTGCTATCTATAATAATATATACAAGGCACTCAAGCCCCTGTCGGTAAAATGGCGGTTGGACAAACACTCGAAACTTCAAAGCTCCAAAAATGCTACTTGTCCACCAAATTGATACAAACCAGCATATCCCGTAAAAGCCGTGAAGACTCTATATCCAAATTAATATAGTATTTACACATAATATTCATGAAATGAAGGTTTTCTAGCTAATTTTATAGCACCACTACCGCTTCCAAGACCTTGCGTGGCTAGAATTTGGATTCAAAACATCCGTTGTGCATTTGTTTGGGTGAGAAACACATGAGCTCATTGAACCATGTCCGTTTCTTGCGACACAATTGGTCAGCAAAAACAGCCGAACTGATGTGAGTACAGCTCGCTCTAATCGTAAACTAATATATTCATATAGAAAGCTATATATCTGGTATGACTTACAGTTCGTGATCCCAAGTTTGAGCAATGTCAAAACAACGTGTTCGACCAAAAACAAGTGCACAACGGATGTTTTGAATCCAAATTCCAGCCACGCAAGATCTTGGAAGCGGAACTGGTGAAATGAAATGTGCTAGAAAACCCTTATTTCATGGATATATGTTTCAACAGTGTACTAATTTGGATATAGTGACTTCATAGCCTCCACGGAATATGCTGGTTTGTATCAATTTGGTGGACAAGTAGCATTTTTGGAGCTTTGAAGTTTCGAGTGTTTGTCCAACCGCCATTTTACCGACAGGGGCTTGAGTGCCTTGTATATATTATTATAGATAGCACATTGCACCCTCAATTAAATGGTTTCCAAGTGTCTGTGATTTCAATGGCAAATGGGGGAGCCTCGGTAGGTCAATTGGTAGAGCAGTCGCCCGGCAACCAGAAGGTCCGTGGTTCGATTCCCGGTCGAGTCATCTCGATTTTTCACTGAAATCTCCTCCATCTCTAGATATTGCAATACCGTAATATACATTTGTACCTTCTAAATTTAGATCATTCCCATCCCATATCACCCAACATTCCCGCAGCTGGTGCGAGCCTGTTAACTCCTAAGAAATACCTCACAGCCCAATTAGTAACGTTGTCACAAACAATTCTTACATCCCCATATTTCAGAGTGAACATTTTTCCATATGTTTTGAAACCAATAGCCCTAAGACTTTTAATCTGTTCATTACACCACCTAAGGCGGTTCTTGCCGCTTCAAAAAGCCTTTTAGTACATTCATGAAAATTTAAATTCTCGTCGAGTAGAACGCCCAGATATTTGTACGAACTAATAACACCGATAGGTTGTTAAATCTGGTCAAACTCTGTTGCTTAGGTCAAAAGTGTACAACATTAGTCTTAGTTACATTCAAATTCAGTTTACACTTGGAACTCCCATAGACTGTGCAGTTCGACATGTCTTACACATTATTTTCAACGTCATATATATTGAAACAATATCATCCGCATATAACAAATATGGATATATTTCTTCCATTCACATCAATACCTTTATTTAAATTTTTAATTTCTTTCACCAAACCATTAATAAACAGAGAAAATAATGTGTGTGTGGGGGGGGAGGGGATAAATTAACACCTTGCCTTACGCCACTGTGAGTAGTAAACCAATCAGTAAACGAATTATTGATTTGCACACAATAAAATGTTTGACTGTACAAAGTTTTCACCGCATGAAACTGTACATTATGTATAGGATAATCGGTGAAGTGGAGCGACTCTGGAAAATAATCGACGAGCCGAAGGCGAGTCTATTATTTTCCAGAGACGCGACACTGAACCGATTATCCAACTTAGTTCTCGGTTCCCCTTCAACTCAACTAAATCTCCGCCGGCATATGCACCTGCGAGTAGTACTCTGCGTGTACAACTATACCGTCACACTTCAACAGTGTTAGGAAACAGAGGGCGACACTGTCTGAATTTGTGATGAACTTTGTCACCATTATTATATCATGAGAATAGAAATACATTTCCACTTGCTGTTCTCGTAATTTTCAACGATATACAACACGGTATTTACCAAATTTTGCCAAATGATACGTGCATGCGGAACTGATGTCTGCATCTGATGAATATTTATCAATCCCGGATTATGAATTAATCATAATAACAAATAGGGTTTTAGATTCACGACCATGCCCACTGTTTGTGCTACCACCTTTCAGTGTCTTGGTGAATTAAAGTGATATTGGCAGTAAGTTATGGATTTTTCAATACCTTTCTGATCGAACGATGAAAACATAACAGTTATATATCTGCATTTGTATGCTCAAGCAGACGCCCCTTTCTAATCGATTTCGTTGCGAGTTTCTGGTGGAGATATTTTGAGTTTGTTTACATTACCGCCATTCTCGGTGCTTTGTATCCTTTGATGCAGTGCGAGTCCAGCTTACTCGTATATGTTCGAGCCAATCGAGCGTGAAGTAGGTCAAGTCAGAGGTAACTCCGAGTGGCACACAAAACAAAAGAAAAGCGGCTGCTAGTACTGTCATATGCTTGATTTATCCATCTGATCTAGCATAGTTTGTTTTGTAACCTATTTTTCTGAGACCTCAGGCATATATGTAATTGATTTAGAAAAAATAGTTTTCCTGCCAATATCACTTTAAGAATTGGGACTCAACAGTAACACCACATTTATTGTTCACCTTCTCATCTACATTATATTGGCCTCGCACAAGGTTCGATAGCATCAAACGAATTAGGTTTCGGCAATGATGAAAACGACTCGCTAGTACGCAAACAAACGCGTCTTGTTTGAGCAGATGCCGTTTGTACACTGGCGGTTGTTGTCTTTACACGCAGTAGTTTATATTGCAGTAGATTATTGGGAAGAATAATCTACTGCGATATTCTACTGGGAACCGTCTTCCAGTAGATTCTGGAAAACAATCTGCTGCAAAGAACAATAGAACCGTGGACTAAATTGCAACACTCGATGTGGATAAGATGGTGTTTTGGTTCAGTCGACACCGAATGTTGCTGGAAAACACATATAAGTGATCACTACAAGATCTACCTTTTCGAAACCCATTCTGTTCATCCACAAGTATATTTTCAGTCTCACAATGCTGTGTAATCCGTTCGGTTAGCAGAGATATATACTCTAGCGATAGAAGAAAATATCCCTCTAGAGTTCAGAGGAACGCATGGGTCCTTTCCAGCTCCATTCGGAATCGGCTTTACAATATCTCTCGACCATGTTGTTGGCATCACCCCGTTATTATATATGGCTTTAAATAACTTGTACAGAACATAATGTATACCACATTGTTTTATTATTTCATTTCGAATTTTGTCCAAACCGACGGCATTTCTCTTTTTCAATTCATTGATAACTTTTACAGTTTCATCAAAAGTTATAATTATCTTCATCGAAGAAATTGTTATCAACGCTCACACGTTGATTATCACACACATATTGTAAAAAAAAATTTGATAAAAAAAATTTAAAAACAAATCCCACACCCATGGCTTGTTCATTTGAAATCATATCTTCCATTTTCGCCATAATTCTCGACACCGTGTATTTACAGTTCGATGCTGCCTAGGTGAGCCTTGGTGTTATACAATCGCTCGCTTTGATCGCTGAATTTTCTCTCATCAACATCAATTATTCTGCGTTGCAATCATTTTCTTTGGAATTCCTCCATTGAGATGACATAATAATTCTCATTCCCAAGATGTGTTTTTTTTTCAGAATCCAGGATACTTTTCATAGTTATGTCAGGCAATAGTTATTGATCAACTTTGAATTGTTGACTTCATGTTCATCAGCATAAAAAGGGTATTATATTTTCACTCCGATGGTCCCTATTCACATTTGCTGAAATGCATTAGATCTATATTTTAATTTTTCCAATGTTAAATTTCCCCCTGTGACAACGAACATGACCATTTTATACCCTATTCGTCATTGAAAGCCATCAGTTAACAGAACAATATATGTGGACATTTCATGAATTTGAAATCTAGACCATATAGGCAGAAGTATAATGATCATTTCAACCACTTATGCACATCTATATTTTATTCGAATCAGCATAAAGTTGAAAGCCTTAGCTAGGAATATACATCATGCTATTGAATAAAGGGAAGAAGGTGTAAAGTGCATGCAGTTCGAAATGGAGCAGAAACCATCACAGTAATATTACATACCACACTACACTTTATAGTCTTGTCTGGTATCAGACAATAAAACACTTCCAACAAACACTTTTTGATCTTTATTTTATACCTACATAATGCCTAGACGCACTGGGAAGGGACTATAACATGTGGATGATATAAGGCTCATGGCTAAGAAAAACAACACTCGAGCGAAATCGGTGAGTGTCCAAAAACAATTTCTCACTTTATATATACTAAGATAAAACAGTATACCAAGCGACAGCGTGACACTCGCTCACCATGGTGCCAGCTACCCCTCAGAGCTCAGAGTCATGCATCAATGACATAGACACATCACCAAGCCAGAATGAAACTCCCAAACCAACAGCTTTTCTATTTGCACATGATTAAAGTTTAAGCAATCGCCAATTACTAACGATTAATAATATCATTATCCAATGTTGTTGAATCAAATTGTGCAAATGGATTATACAGACAAGTACTCAATCTAGGCCATCAATATAATGTGGAGTCTCTAGTCTTTTCTGTTGAATATATATATATATATATAATCACGAGCTCTGAAACAGCTCCGTCAATCAGTATTTACAACAAGCATGAGTCAATTGACTTGCATCTTCAATTAATACATATATATGTAAATATGTACAATAAACTGTAAACCATTAAATTACAGTTAACACATTTTAATAAGTTAAAGAATTAAATTACAATTTCATGACAAATTGAATCAATTACATTAAGAAGAAACTTTTTTTGATTCTTACATTTCTACTTTTACTGAAATTCTGAATTAGAATGCATCCATATTTTTGCTGAAGGCTTGAAATTTACTTATACATATACCAAACTTTAACAATAATATATTGACTCAAACAACAGACTGCAAATTCAGATGTGTTTATGCCTTTTGATGAAATTTCCAGCATCCAACAAGATGTATTGATCTTACGTATGTAGAGATATGATACTTGATTTCGTTTACCGCTATGATAATTGTTAAATCTTTTATACATATCAGTTATTGCAAGATTTTTTGTCTATCATGACAAGCATTGGTAAAAAAAGATCATAGGTTGATTCTTGCACATGCACAATATGCTATACAAAGAAGTTCATTTGTTACGGAAGCCCATAGGTGACACGCGCATAAAAAATTTCTATGTCTTTTCCAGCAAAAAGCTAGCACGTTCGAACGTGGAAGCATTTAACACTATCACGTTCGCAAGTGGAAACAGTTAAGGCTATTGCGTTCACACGTGGAAAGTCCGAGGTTACCACGTTCATACGTGGAAGTATTTAACGCTTCCACGTTCGCACGTGGAAACTTCAGGAGCTACCACGTTCGCACGTGCAAAGATTTGGGTGTGGTAGCATCAAATACTTTCACGTGTGAACGTGGCAGCTTTGAATCTTTCTACGTGTGAACGTAGAAACCTAAATCTTTCTACGTGCGAACGTGGAAAGGTATAAATGCTCCCACGTGTGAACGTGGTAGCTTTGGAACTTTCTACGTGTGAACGTGGAAACCTAAATCTTTTTACGTTCGAACGTGATAAGTTTTAAAGTTTCTACGTGCGAACGTGAAAGCATATAATGTTTCCACGTGTGAACGTGGTAGCTTTTGACTTTCTACGTGTGAACGTGGAAGCCTATAACCTTTCTACGTGCGAATGTGATAAGTTTTAAAGTTACCACGTACGAACGTGATAGCGTTAAATACTTCCACGTGCGAACGTGGTAGTTTTGAACTTTCTACGTTCGAACGTGCAAGGTTTTCAATAGAAAAAAAAAACACTTTTTTTACCGCACATGTCACCTATGGGCTTCCATAATTTGTTATCTGCGGTATACAAAATAAACACTCACAATGAGAATATTGCTGCAGGCTCCTAATTTTCCTCCATGCACATCAGGTTTTAAGCACATCTAGGCATGTAAAATATACAAATATACATATGTATTACTTTTTAAGGGTGATATGACCGTACCATGCTAGCCTACACTTCTTTCCCACTGAAGGAACTAAATAAATGGAAATTTATCGAACATTGTTAACATCGAATCGATAACAACAAATTTTTGCTAAAGTTTCCAAACTTTTCCCAAACCATTTAGTCAGAGACAGAAAAATCTGAAGTATCAACATGATACACGAAGTCCAATACTAGCATATTGTTCACAGTGTATAATTATACTATTTGTACACGACCTAGTAGTCAAACTTTCCACATTATTATGTGTTCACCACGTTGTGATATGAACATCAAATATTCTGGACATAACATTGTTTTTTGACATCGAAAGAGTGATTTATGAAACATGATTGTGTTATTTTATAACGTTACCGTCTACAATTCACACAAAGCAACCGCAGCAAATTCACATGACTGATCATTCCACTTCCAGTTTTCATTTGTAAGCAACTCAACACACCCTTCAAATCCTCCATAATTATTCGGCTCGCCTGCCGCCCAGTTACCATTGCTGAAGTCATTGAAGAATTCTCCTGTGGATGTCCAGTGAAAGGTCGTGTCATTCACTCTACGAGCGGATGTGTAAAAGAAGTCGACCCTCCCTGCAACTGTAGACGATTATAAGGAAATAGTGCAAGTATTGGAATATCAAAAAAGAAAATCAATACGACACAAAAAGTCGGGGAATGAGAGAACACAAATTATCATAACACTAAAATCAAACTATTCTCATTTCACATCAGATTTTAACCGTAGATGTGGTGGTTATTGTGCACCTATTAACACCGTCAATACCTTGGACGTCATCTGATACGACAACGACTGCACCATAGCAAAATACTAGAAGCCTTTATTTCCATGGTCTACCTACCGAATGCCTGTAAGTTCTCCAGCTCCTCCTGAGAGGTGATGTCGACAAGATGAGCTCTAGGGTACAGATCACGGCAATAACGGTCAGCCTCGGCCAAAGCCATGGTAACATCACTCATCAAATAACACACGCCTCTATGGTAATGCATTCTTGGAGGACACAGGCCTAAGTGAACAAGTGGTGGAGAAAATGTGTTTAAAAATTTTAAAACTTACCTCAGAAATATTGATCAACACACATATATGCAAATGATGTTAATAACATCTTTGGTTGTCTTGGGTCTTGCCGAAATTATATCCACCAATGTAATTGGAATGAAGACGTGTTGGCATAAACCATTTCGCATCCGAACTTGTCTTCATATGTCAATGCAAATCTCCTTATCTCAGAGCTCAGAGTCATGCATCAATGACATAGACACATCACCAAGCCAGAATGAAACTCCCAAACCAACAGCTTTTCTATTTGCACATGATTAAAGTTTAAGCAATCGCCAATTACTAACGATTAATAATATCATTATCCAATGTTGTTGAATCAAATTGTGCAAATGGATTATACAGACAAGTACTCAATCTAGGCCATCAATATAATGTGGAGTCTCTAGTCTTTTCTGTTGAATATATATATATATAATCACGAGCTCTGAAACAGCTCCGTCAATCAGTATTTACAACAAGCATGAGTCAATTGACTTGCATCTTCAATTAATACATATATATGTAAATATGTACAATAAACTGTAAACCATTAAATTACAGTTAACACATTTTAATAAGTTAAAGAATTAAATTACAATTTCATGACAAATTGAATCAATTACATTAAGACGAAACTTTTTTTGATTCTTACATTTCTACTTTTACTGAAATTCTGAATTAGAATGCATCCATATTTTTGCTGAAGGCTTGAAATTTACTTATACATATACCAAACTTTAACAATAATATATTGACTCAAACAACAGACTGCAAATTCAGATGTGTTTATGCCTTTTGATGAAATTTCCAGCATCCAACAAGATGTATTGATCTTACGTATGTAGAGATATGATACTTGATTTCGTTTACCGCTATGATAATTGTTAAATCTTTTATACATATCAGTTATTGCAAGATTTTTTGTCTATCATGACAAGCATTGGTAAAAAAAGATCATAGGTTGATTCTTGCACATGCACAATATGCTATACAAAGAAGTTCATTTGTTACGGATGTGGTGGTTATTGTGCACCTATTAACACCGTCAATACCTTGGACGTCATCTGATACGACAACGACTGCACCATAGCAAAATACTAGAAGCCTTTATTTCCATGGTCTACCTACCGAATGCCTGTAAGTTCTCCAGCTCCTCCTGAGAGGTGATGTCGACAAGATGAGCTCTAGGGTACAGATCACGGCAATAACGGTCAGCCTCGGCCCAAGCCATGGTAACATCACTCATCAAATAACACACGCCTCTATGGTAATGCATTCTTGGAGGACACAGGCCTAAGTGAACAAGTGGTGGAGAAAATGTGTTTAAAAATTTTAAAACTTACCTCAGAAATATTGATCAACACACATATATGCAAATGATGTTAATAACATCTTTGGTTGTCTTGGGTCTTGCCGAAATTATATCCACCAATGTAATTGGAATGAAGACGTGTTGGCATAAACCATTTCGCATCCGATCTTGTCTTCATATGTCAATGCAAATCTCCTTATCTCAGAGCTCAGAGTCATGCATCAATGACATGTTGGCATAAACCATTTCGCATCCGATCTTGTCTTCATATGTCAATGCAAATCTCCTTATCCGCTAATTGTGGGAATAATTATGCAACCACACGTTGCTATTATTATTGATATGAATATATCACCACCGCTAAAACCTGGTTGTCATCGATCCAGAAGTATACTATGATCAATTGTATGTTGTGTTTCAAATGTGCGAAACTGATTAATTACATGTAAATGCACATGGGAATGAATACTTAGGTAATTAACAATGTCTTGTGACCTGTATAGTTTCATGTAAAATATCTGAGTTCACTTCAGAAAAATTGTTTCCTCATGGAGAGATGAATAATTTGTTATTTTCGCTAGGTGTCCCATGAAAATCCTGCATGTCTTATGGTTAGTGATTGATTCAGTTTGGAAAAATGACTAAGTCATGTCTCTTACCATACATAGTTTCGTCAGCCACTCGCATGTAGCTTTCTTGCAGGAACGTGGACAATATGTGACAGTCCCCTCTCTGCTGGTCAGCACTGGACCACTTGATAAGGACTCCAGTACAGGTCAGGTGCTGACGACACGTCCTCTCACACAGCGCTGGGTCCATGGACCTGTAGACTGCAACCTCTGTACCCGGAGAGTTATACATCGGTGGTAGCTGGTATAATGTCTTCCTCTTACAAATTGTAGACTGTGCTATTCCAACAATAGCAATCCCAAGCAAAATATGAAAAACTAATTTTATATCCATGATGTATTCATTTGAAATATTGTGAAAGAATATCTCCCATTCTAACATACATTGCTGATCAAAGATACAGAAGTATAGTGACGATTTTCAGCACTTCTGCACCAGATAATTTTCCATTGGACTCCGCTTAAAATGGATAATTCAACTCGAGAATGGCTTCCATGAACGTCATATTGGATAAAAATCAGAACTCGGAAGGTTCATGCATTCTGAAATGGATCGGTAACCATGTTATATGCAGAGTGTCCGGTATCAGTTTGCAACAAAATACATATTGATCTTTATTTTACACCTACACAATGCTCAGATTCACTGAGAATAGATTATGAGATGATATGATGGTCGCAAAATGGATCGGTAACCATATACATGCAGACTTTCTACCTTCTTACTTTGTGGGTGACGGTGTTTCATTTTCAACTGGGTAAGAGTGATCCCCACATAGGTTGTGCCACCCCGGTACTATACTATACACGTCCACTGAAATCAAGGAGGGTATGCCGCGCTTTCTCAAGGTTTAAAAGGTGACAGAATGATTAAATGACATTCATTGCCGTAGTATTAGTGTGCAGCTTATTTTATCTGCGACAACATGCCTAAATTATGATAAAATTAGTGATCTTTATTTTTGTTGGCCAGCGTGTCGCGCTGGTCTTCTAAGTTTGGGTAAAAACAGACCCACGGAGGGTAGGTATGAGTGGGCCCGGTCCTGTTATCCTTTCTTAAATATAGCAATCTCAACAAAAGGATCACAGCACTTTCAAAAATAACATTTCTGATTGTTTCCATAAGGTTTTACATTTTAATCTTGTGAATAAACGCAAATACTGTGAGAGCTTTGCATATTTGTTGATTTATCGTAATACATACGCGTACAGTAGCGCAACAAAAATATTGAGCTAAACTTCTGATGTAGACAGAACAATTACGGAAGGTTGCCAACTTTTATAGTTTACGATATGAAAGTGATAAAATGTGATGACAATTTATTTTACACCAAAATAGACGCATAAACTATCAATTTGATCCAAAACATTGGGCAACATTAAAACCATTGAATGTCTGTACACGGATATATACATATGTACATCTATAGATATGTTCTTCTTTGTTTATTATATGGAGAATAATCAGAAATTTAATCCAATAAATCAAGGTTATTAATCACATGAACTTTCCCATCCCAACATATTTCCAATGGCCACAAAAATAATTCTCTGTAGGTTACTTGTAACTGCATATAACCGCTACTTTATAACTGTTTATATGCACTGAGAACAACAACAAGACAGGGATGATATAATGGTCGCAAAACAGCTACACTCCATATCACATGCAAAAGTTCTGGTATCAGTTCTTAACAAAATACTTATTGATCTTTATTTTGAAATGGAGTAGAATAATCATCTCAAGCACTTCTGCACCAGAACATTTCATTGAATTCAGCTTAAAGTTGAAAGCTTCAATTCGTAATGAGCTTCCATTAACGTCATAGGATAAATACTAGAAGGTACATGTCGTTAAAAACAGAGCGATAATCATATTACAGGCAAAGATTTTTTCCTTATCAGTTATCAGTAAATACTAATTGGTATTTTTTTTTCTATTTCTTTGTCTTATTTCATACATAAGTATCACATGCAGACAGAAGACTGTAATATGTGGACGATATAAGAAGTCGCAAAACCATGATGCAGTTGTCAGCACATTTTACCCTTGGGAATTAACGGAGATTATCACTCAACGATGCGGGTGATTCTCCATAGACAATTTGTGTACATGTACCTTTCATCTTCATCATTATGTATATCACATTCATTTCGCTATATGTTATCTGTCGGTCAATAGCACTTGTGTTAATGTTTATTTTTTGCCCGTTACCGACGTAAAATAAAGTTTTCTCTTATCTTATCTTATCTTTGTATATATGAGGCATGATAAAATAAATTTAAAACAAGTGACAACATGACATTTCCTCAACATGGTACCAACCAACCTGCTGTGTTATGCATTATTGATCCATCAGTGCATGAACTAATCTGTGTTGGCGTACCTGTTTTTGTACTCACATAAATTGTAGTTCATTTGAGTACAACCTGAAACATTGGGAAACGAAAAGATACATCTGCAACAATCAGCTTTAATTTCACTTTCTGGTACATAGATGAGGAATTGTCACTGAAAATCCTAAGTTAGGTGATTAGTTGGATGCCATATATCCCAAGGAACTTGAATTTGAAGATACCACGGACTCCTCTAATTTGTCCAACTATTTAGATTCAAGGTTGGATATTGAGAATGACTCTAAATTACCAATTAAATTGTAGAATAAACTTGATGATTTCAATTTTGCCAAGGTCAATTTCCCTTTTCTGAGCAGCAACATACCATCGCCACTATATGGCGTGTTTGTCTCACAACCTTTACGTTATTTCAAAGTTAGTTGCGGACGTGAGACTGGGTTCACACATCTTCCCAGCTAGTCTCTAAACTGTTGCGACAAGGATAGTTTTTACCAAGACTAATAGCCGCATTTAAGAAATTTTCGAAGGTATAGGTTATGTCATCATGATCTGATTGACAACGCAAATCTGTGGCAAATATGCAGGAGCACTTGTTTGGTATTTTTATTACTATTTTTTTTTCAGCACTGATGCCACGTGTGGGGCAGGAAATTCCCTTTCATTCCATAATACCTGATTTCAATTCCTTACAGGTACATATAGGTTCGTGAGTCGGTGTCATTGCTGGCGGACATTAAATCTGTCCCCGAGGATACCATCAACTCAGTAGCCTTCTGGCTTGTACTTATGTACTTGTCATATATCTGTTCCATGGGGTTTGTTTCGGATTACTGAATTATTTTCATAGGTTGTTGGGCAGTTGTATACTAATTCCATCAGGTTACAGTAGAAACAACTACATTTACCACACTGTCTGCCCCTGATGACACCAGTGTGTCTTTGGATGAATTATTAGGTCGGGCTTTGATTCTTGTGAATAATGGTGTAAAACCGCTCGACACTGCCTGCAACTGTGCACATAATAGTGTGCGGGAATATAAGAAAAAAATCAACAAGATGTATTCCTAACAAGTAATTTCATTTGAACTTCACCATATTCAGTTGCGATATGGTGATTATTGAGCGCCTATCACATGTAAAAGCAGGAAGACATTGGACGTCATTTAATATGACAACAACTCGAACTTACGAAAATACCTTATTATACTTTGATTAACCTTCCGAATGCCATTTAATATGACAACAACTCGTTCATAGAAATATAGCTTATTATATTCTGGTTTACCTACCCAATACCTGCAAGTTCTCCAGCTCCCCCTGGGAGGTGATGTCGACAAGATGAACCCCAGGGTACAGCTCCTGACAATAGCTATCAGCCTCGGACCATTTCATGGTAACTTCTCCCATCAGATAACACACGCCTCTATGGCAACGCATTCTTGGGGGACACAGACCTGAGGGAACAAGTGGTGGAGAATATCACCAGCAAGAAACATGTCAATGTTTTGTCATTTTATTTACCTTCGACAAACAAACCTGTATGCATCATTATAATATTAACATCTTTGGTTGTCTTGGATATTATCGAAATGATGATTATTAATATAATTGGTATAGGAATGAACAAGTGCTGGCACAAGCCTTTTCACGCCCGGTCTCATGTTCATATATTTCGTATCAAATCCCTTAATCTTTTGGTTGTGTGAATAATTCTGTAACTACGTAGTATTCGTGTGAAAATCCTTGTTAACTGTTATCGATCCAGAAGTATACTATATTCAATTGAATTGTGTGTTGAATATTTCTATGTGCGACCGTGGTAGCTTTAAATACACATGGAAATGAAGACTTAGGTAAACGAACAAAGTCTTGAGATATGTAGGCTTGTGATTAAGTCATGTCCCTTACCATACAGAGTCTCGTCACCCTGAGGTGTATAGCTTTCTTGCAGGACCATGGACAGTATGTGACAGTCTCCTCTCCGCTGATCAGCGTTGTACCACTTTATGAGGACTCCAGTACAGGTCAGGTGCCGACGACACGTCCTCTGACAAAGTGTTGAGTCAAAGGACCTGTAGATTGCGATCTCTGTACCCGGAGAGTTATATAGTGGTGGCAACTCGTAAAACGTCTTCCTCTTACAAAATGTTACATTACAAAATGACTGTGCTATTCCAAAAATAACACTTCCACACAAATAGTGAAAAACAATGTTCATATCCATGACTTGCTCATTTCAAAGTTTGTTAAATATTGTCTCTCAATTTGAACCTAATTCTCAATGCAGTGCAATAACTTTTCTATTGTGGTGCGACCTGTATCAGCCTGCTTTTGTGCAAATCCAGAATTGTTCAGTGAAGCAGCTTATCTGTCATGATTGGCTTCGTGCTCGTCACTGTAACATCTCTTTAATAACATATTTAACTAATTTCAGCTCATGGGATTGGAAAGTTCACATTAAAACCGGCTATATCATGTGAGCGTTTTCACACTTCTCATTGACAATTCTCCGTCATTTTATAAACCCATATAACAAGGCTTGATAAGTCCCTCCTGTGCATGGCTGAATAGTTTTCATATTATTATTATCTTACATCAACATGAATCAATCTTCTGTGAATTCAAAGAAAATCATTGTTTTTTTTTATTCTTTTATCATAACAAATGTATAATATACTATTGTACTTTGTATTTTTCAAGAACATGACAATTCTATCAACGCATTAATCGCAGTCCCAGTGACTGTCCAGCCGGAATCCATTATAAGACACATTTTCATGTATTTTTGTAACATCATTCTGGCAAGCATTACCATTGCCTGTCATAAAGTGGGTAGTCAAATTGCCTATCTTTCGTTTCTTTTTATTTTTGATACAAATATTCAGTATTTGTGATTGACGGCCAGGAATGATTAGTCAAAACCATTTTTGCAATGGTAAGTGAACAGAACAAGGTATTGTAAATTTCATAAGTAGTTTTATACAGTATACAAAATTATCAACATGGCTCGTTCAGTCTCATTCATGATTCAGTGCATTCAGAGCATTCAGTTGGATTCAGCTTGAAGCCTTAGCAAGGAATGAACATCCATGAACATTATTAGATGAAGAGCAACAGTCAAGAGGTGTATGCAATTCGAAGTGGATCGTTGATCATATTACATGCAGTAATAATACATATTATATTACACCAGTGATACGTTATAATCTATATCAGTTCTTGACAAAACACTGCTGAATCGAATTAAAAGTTATGATGCTGGCCAATTTATATCATCAATTAATAGAAATTAATATGAAATTCGGATGATTTTGAATCAAAAAGTGCCAATCATTGATCACGAAAAAGGTACAGCTAGAATATCAATATAATCTGGAGTTCCTATTTTAATTTACTGTGGATTATATAATTTCAAGCTACATACTGTGCATTAACATTGAAGGTGCAACCTCGGCTGTTTGAAAAGAAATGTTATTCTATACGTAGACTCTATTACTTGAAATTCTAGCCCATAGTCACACACGGTGTAGTGTGTGGAACGTGGGAGGCAATTTCTTATGAATGTGAGTTTGATCAAATATGATTTCCAAGCTACCGTTCCCCAAACAGACTATTTGATATGTGTTTGATTGAAGTCATGAGTAACATTAGGTCTAGCCTGTCCAATCACATTAAGGGATGTATAGCGCGACAATTTTTGTAAAATAATTTTTGTTTTTTTATGGAACTCCCACGAAAGTAATGAACACATAATTAATCCTCTCAGGGCTAGACAAATAACGATCTACATTCCATAATACATGAACATATAATAGCTAGACTACTGTCGGGAGCATTGTACGAGTGGATGAAACTTGCAAGTAATCATGTCAGCTATCGGTTATGTAGGTGTGAGAAATCTGAGTTTTCTCCTAGAAGCGAACTCATAGATGGTTCAATCAACTAAATGTTATGATTTGTGAATAAATCAACCCGTGCAGGGAATCGCATTCAACAGGCGCGCCCCGGGGATTTCAAAAACTGGAAGCACAAAGGACCAATACGATTGGGACAGGATATGTTGGCGTGAGGTCTGGGGCCCTGGGTGGGGCAAGCTGGCGGTTACTAGGTGTTCTGTGATGGGCTCTGTTCATATATTGGGACTCTGATTATGTCGTCTGAACCGCAGGTTTTGTCCACAACTTATTTCAAATATGGAGTCGGTCAAGCAAACTACTTCATAGTATATGGCAACACGGTTCGACAGTGTTACAATTTTTGTATAGATATCACCGTTGTAGATTATCATTGAAGCCCTGGTAACCACAATATTAATCATAATAAAATAATTTAGCTTTAATGACATACACCAGAACCTGGTAAATCTTATCAATATTTGAGGAGAACCTAAACAGGAAATTATATCAGATACTTTACTTTATCGGGTCACTGATCAATTCAACTGATTTTAAATGATTTGATAGTGATTATTGAGTTTTCATCTTCAGGGTTCATAAGCAAGAGCTTTGCCTGAATGCCCTTACAATAAACAATCTCTCGAGTTATTATCCACTTATTTCATTATTTGAAGATAGCAGCACTGGTATATCCAGAAAGCTTAGCAGTTTTCACCATCTCATTAATCCGCGTGCGAGTCTGGCATTCAATAAGGTACTGATATGAGCACGGGATATGCTTGCAATACGCAATACTGTCTGGAATTTTTTTAAAGGACGAGGACATTCATATCTGCTTATACCCTGCTTTTCGAGGTAATCAACATGTATCTATAAACCCTGTAACCATACGTTTTGCCCGTATTCAGCCAAAGATCCTCCACAATATTACGAGGTTTCATCATGATTTTACTTGCCACGTCTCACATTGGAACTAAACGACAATTTCATGAGATTTGGTAATGCTAATATGTACAAGTAATGGAAGTATTGTTGTAATATTGAACCAGAAAACATATTTGGTTGTACACTAAACACATATATTGAGATGCGTAACTCAAAAATAAATAGTGTTCACACCCAGACATTCCCTGATGGGTGCTAAATTTAACATCGGGTTGATTATCAACTCTTTCCATTGTTCAATACAGTCCATTTCGGTGGGGAATGGCCATTTGTCACCCGGATGACATGTGTCAATTTACATCAGGATCTCATTTAGGCCATGTTGGTTTTTTTTTTTGTTTCCCGTCAACTTTTTTTTTCGCAAAGTACCAGCCGGCCAGGAAAAAAAAACAAACACAGAGAAAAAACACAGACGTTTATTATCACAATAACATCTTGATTCACTCTCATGCCAAAAATGTAAAATAACTCATGCCAAACATGTAAAATAATGGTATTTGATCGTTTGCTAAGTTATTAAGTACTTTATTGATACATGACAGCGGGGAAAACAGCATAATGGAAACCAGTCACAATCGTTATAGATGTTCAGTGTTTTGGGGGATAAAAAAACACTGTTTTTTGGCGGGAGAAAAACGACCAGAAAGTTTGTGTGTTTTTCTCAAAATAATTGCTATTTTCACCCGCTCGCTGACGGGGAACAAATATAAAACAACATATGACCTTAGCATAAAACAACCTAGATCAAGTCTGGTCTAGATTGGAATTTGAGGAGATATGCCACAAACCTCCTAGCTATATACATTCACATAGCATGCAGTGCCATTTATTTCCAAATCACAACCAACTGGTGTGATCACAGGCCATAGCTGTCATAGGTTGACTCAAATATTAACATATTATTACATGTATTCAATATTTCTGAAATCGATAAGTTTCGATTCTGGGCATAAAAATAATAAATTCTGGAGAAATGGCAGCCCAAGCCAAAAATGGTCGTTTTCCAACGAAAAGTTGCCGTTTTGGCCTTTCAAGGTCACTGAAGGTCAAATTCAAGGTCACCAATGAAATCACCATATATGACTTCCTGTTTGAATGTGCCATTATCTAAGCTCTATCTTGAAGTATTCTGGGTGCTTACTCTGTAATTGCTGTGAATTACCAAAATATGAATTTTTTTTGCGAATTACACAAAACCGAAATTGCAGAAATGAATCACCATTTTGTGATATTCAAAATAATTTAGCAATTACCTATTTGGGGAATTTTCATGCCAGCTATGAACTCCATGCTGTGAACGGATTGCTACAAATCTATGAGAATAAAACACATGGTGTAAGCTTTCTTTTGTCAAGTTTGAACAAAACCGTACATAGAATAGACTTCACAGCAGGCACCTGAACAAGAAAGTGGCACTGAAGTTACAGAAAAATAGGTAATTGCTAAAATATCCTTGAATATCACGAATTGGTGATTCATTCTTAAAATATTGTTTTTGTGTGTAATTCATAAAATTACCTATTTTGGTAATTCATAGCAATTATCAAAAATTTGTGAGTGTACCTGGCTGTTTAGTTAAAAACTAGACCAAGGGCTAGGAAAGGTTATCGGAAGAATGTTTAGTTTTAAAACAACTTTTTTCATAAAAATTGCCGTATTGACTTTTCAAGGACGATGAAGGTCTAATTTACGGTCACTACTGAAACTGCAATATAAGATTTCCCATTTGATACTATCAATATTTAAGGTCTACCTTGAAGTGTAGGAGTTTACTCCATACAGCTCCCACTATGAAGGAAGAATATCAAAGGTCAAATTCAAGGTCAAAACAATATTCACTATATATCAGTTCATATGTACACAATTGATTTCTAAGCCATAATGTTGCTAACAAACAAGATATTGCACATTTTGTGCTTTGACCTTGTAAATAATGTCAAAGGTTAAATTCAAGGTCATAAGAATATTTAGCTTATATCAGTTCCTATATGTACACAATCAATTCACAAACTGTAAAGTCAATAATCAGGAAGATATTAGTCATTTTGTGCTCTGACCTTGAAAATAGGGTCAAAGTTTAAGTTCGAGGTCATGATAATATTCAGCTTATATCACTTCCTATATGTGCACAATTGATTCTTAATCTTTAAAATTGATAGCAAGCGATATATCACCCATTTTGTGTTTTGAGCTTGAAAATTAGGTGCAAGGTCGAGTTCAAGGTCATGAGAATATTCAGCCCATATGATTTTCCTATATGTGCACAATTGACTCCAAATCTGTAAAGTTGATGATAAGTGAGATATTACCCATTCTGTTCTCTGATCTTGAAAATGAGGTCCAAGGTCAAGCTCAAGGTCATGAGAATATTCATTATATATCATTTCCTATATGTCCACAATTGATTCCTAATCTGTAAAGTCGATAATAAGCGAGATATTACCCATTTTGCACTTTGACCTAGAAAATGAGGTCAAAGGTCAAATTCAAGGTCATCAAAATATTCGACATACATCATTTCCTATATGTTCACAATTGATTCCTAAGCTGTAGAGTCTATAATGAGCGAGATATTAACCATTTTGTGCTCTGACCTTGAGAATGAGGTCAAAGGTCAAATTCAAGGTCATCAAAATATTCGGCATACATCATTAAACATCAAATTTAAAGTCATGAGAATATTTGGTATATCATTTCCTATATGTCCACAATTGATTCCTAATCTCAATATTATGTGAGATATCAGGAAAAATGTTTCCCATTATAAAGCATAAGAAAATTTAACATGGCGAAGTTCCATTTGGGACCCGTCAAAAACATCAAAATGGCTGCCACACGCAGACCGGCGATTCAAGGGCAATGAAACTTATACATGTCAGAGGTATACGAGGGGAATCTTTTGAAACAAAAATCTCAAAAGTGGTTTGACAGTTTTTGAAAAAATGGCTACCAAAGTAAAAAATTGGCCATTTTTCGTCAAAAATGGCCCCCATTTTGAAAAAATTGTGAAAATAAAAAAACTAAAAAATACCTCCCTCTTCAATTAACCGTAAACTTTAAAGATAAAAATTAGCCCAAAGGCTAAGATAGGTTACCGGACAATTTCGGTTTGGCCATGGCAGCATTGGCAGGTAACAGACCTTGAGATTTACCAATCAAGGTTCGCAGTGTAAACATATGACCTTGGGATTTACCAATCCAGGTCACCCGTATGAACTTCGATGTAACCATTACATGTATGTGTGCAGCATTTGATATTCTATATGTTGGGTGGAATCGTTTAGGCCGCTCAGGTCAATTTACACATTCCAAGTCAGACATTTGGCACTCAAGGTCATCTGACGTCAAGTTCAAGGTCATCATTAGTTGTGCCATATATGTCTTCCTATATGTTCATAATGCAAACATGAGCTCTATCTGCAAGCATTTCATCTACAGAGGCAAATCTGGGCATTTTTTGACCCCAAAAGGGCTGTTTTGACCTTTCAAGGTCATCCAAGGTCAAATTCAAGGTCACCACACAAGTCGCCATATATGACTTCCCATTTGAAAGTGCCAATTTCTAAGCTCTATCTTCAAGCGTTCTATGAGTACAGTCCTGACAGCTCCCATTATTTTGATTTGATTTGATTTATTTCATCACCAAACATCAGTGATACAAACAATAAAATACATGTACATAAAAGGAAAATATATATGACAGAATAAATAGGATGATCATGATTTATGATGATGAGGAGCACTAAAAAGACACCAGAAAACACATCTGAGAACGCCTTATTTCCATAGTGGACCTCGGAGATTTATGAACACATGATGACGTTTTTTCAAAGGGTGAAAAATTTTTTTGCCTAGAAATGGCCCAAAATGGATAGTAATGCGATTTGGGGCGAAGAAATTTTTTTTCGCCGACTCGTCAAAAATTCAAAATGGCCGCCACACTGAGATCGGCGATTCAAGGGCAACAAAACTTATACACGTCACAGAGGTATATAAGAGGAATCTTTTTAAGCAAAAATCTCAAAACTGATCAGACAGTTTTTGAGAAAATACAGACCAGGTGCAAATTTGAGCGTTTTTCGACCCAAAAATGGCTGTTTTGACCTTTCAAGGTCATCCAAGGTCAAATTCAAGGTCACCACACAAGTCGCCATATATGACTTCCCATTTGAAAGTGCCAATTTCTAAGCTCTATCTTCAAGCGTTCTATGAGTACAGTCCGGACAGCTCCCATTATGAAGGAAAAAAGTGCCGAAAATTTTCCAAGTCCAAAATTTTTTTCAAAGGGTGAAAATTTTTTTGCCCTAGAAATGGCCCAAAATGGATAGTAATGCGATTTGGGGTGAAAAATTTTTTTTACGCCGACCCGCCAAAAATTCAAAATGGCCGCCACACGGAAACCGGCAGATTTAGGGCAACCAAACTTATACATATCACAGAGGTATATGAGGGGAATCTTTTGAAACCAAAAACTCAAAACTGATCAGACAGTTTTTGAGAAAATGGCCGTCAAAGTCCAAAATTGAGCGTTTTTCGACAAAAACGGCCGCCATTTTGAAAAAAATGCGAAAATCAAAAAACAAAAAAATACCTCCTTCTCAAAATATTTTTAGGCATTTTTGTGCAAAATTTCAGAAAGATTCGATCGTTAACTTTAAAGATAAAGATGTTAACGCTGGACGGACGGACGACGGACGCAACGCCATGCCAATAGGTTATCAGACCAAAGGTCCGGTAACCTAAAAATGTAGACCAAAGGTCCGGTAACCTGAAAATCATTGTTTGAGGCTTGCTTGGTGCCCGCCTACATGTAAGCGGGAATCGAGCAAGTTTGAGGCTGATCTACTTCAATAACACAAGTCAATACAGGCAACAGCTAATATTTATTGCTATAACATGACGATATGCAAGCAGGCATAATATGAGTTACATTATGACGAGTGGACGGAATGATACATTTTTCACGGAATGTCTGAGCTTATCACAACGCACCCTGTACACACCTGGAACTATCACAACCTCTCACAGCCAGCACATGCGCTTAATTTATTTGCGATCAGTGTCATGGTTTGAAATAAAGACTGTTCAATGTACCGGTAGTATTAAAACAGTTATCACAGTTTCAATAATGTTTCATAGTACATGTATGAATACATTTTTACAAAAAAAATATTACATGTAAATTTATAGTTGATATGGTAATAGATTATCAAAATAGAACATCTTCTCATAATGGTCAAGAGAACAAGAAAGTTATTTTAGAGCGGCAACATGCATGGAAGTAATTCATATAGAATTCAATATGATTTCGTAAATTACGAAATTTGGATTGTTTTTAAAAGTGCAACAAATCTGATTACAGAATGTCATATAATTGCATACAAAGACACTGATGAATATACCAACACCATGCATACAAAGATTATGTCAGCCATTAAAACATACATTATTGTAATAAGTATTTGGAAAATCATGTGTTGATTCATGTTTTGTTAACTATACCATCTGCTCTCCCGTGTGGAGGAAATAAACACACGTGTACACGTAAAGACACAAAAATAGCCATATAAGCTTTATAGCATTGCATTGACAGTGGTCATGATGAAACAAGACACTTTCTCTTGTTCAAATGTTGCTCACAGACTGTATAAAACAATAACAGAACACATGCAAATTCTGAAGCATAGGAATACAAATGTTTAGGTGAAAATCAACTCTGCTGACAACACAGTGAAAACAATCAACTAATAGCATCCCTAAATAAAAACGATACCTAGCAAATAAATAAATTCACTAGCACACGTGAAATGTAACAAGAATATAGACATCATAATGCAATAAATCTCTTATATCATGGTACTACAGATCTACGGTAAAATACTAAAATGTTAATTGCAAAAGCAGTGAGCTAGATGCACAATAATACTGACTAAATCTACACCGGCTTACAAAGTAATGCTATGATATCTGTACAGTCATGGCTTACAAAGTAATGCTATGATATCTGTACAGTCATATCCACAATAGTGGTCCAGCCATCCTATGCAGAAAAATCGTGGTTTTAAATATTTATTACACATTATTTCAGCAATAAAATCTCATAAAATATGAATAAAACAGCAACATGGATAGCACAGAGTTGCTGAAACATTGCACGAAAGATTAGTTTACATTGTATAGTAATATTCGCTGTAATTGAAACTTCACAACTAGCAAGTAACGCACATGATTCAATATCTGACATTAGTAATGCGTAGTTTTGTATAAAGCTGAGCACCTTAAAATACTCACATCACTATACAACCATCATGAAACTATAAATTATCATGTCTGAAATTTTACAACCATTAGCTTTGAAGCGTAAAGATGAAACTGTATACACTTGTAAAAATTCAACTGCCCTGGGCAAAGACTCACTGACAAATATTTCAGAGAAAAATTATGAATTATCAACTGTTTTGTTATCAAAACAAATAATCGTAGGGTGAATAGATACATGTACGTTGAAAAAATGATACCGGTAAACTACATCGACTCAAAAAACGTTATGATATCGACATTGCAATGAGCGTAAACATACACACCATATTCGTACCATATCAACATTCTGAAAATATTGTGCACATACAAACATGAATTGTTGAATATTTTTTTTCTAAATTGCATAAATCATTTCAGCAGTAGTCTTTTAACAAAAGCAAAAGCTATTCATATCAAAACCACATCACCTCTGCTTTGCATATCACAAGTAAGAGTAAAGCTTGGTGTTAGAGATACAATAAATTCCCAATAAATGCTTGTTTATCACAAAGCCAGCAGCTCTCAACCTCAAATTATTGCAACATCTACGAAAAAAAAATATAAGATGAAATCTCTCGGTCACAAGTTGCTAGCATTTTGCGCTCTTGGGACGTTTTTTCTTCCCTGAGCGTTTTTTCGTACTGCGTCGTTTCGCCTTGGCTTCAGCGGCCATCATCTCCTCAAGCCGTTGTTCCTCTAAGGCACGTGTGGCCTCGCCTGGAAAACCACGGAAATACACCATGACATTATTACACTGCACAATAATCTTTCTGACAATGTTTTCAGTGATATCAGTGCATGGAAGTTTACACTTTATTGCTTATTCATAGGCATCTAATTAACACTAATTAAGACATCAGTGCATGATTTTGAACTTTTATTTTCCGAATTAACTCTCAGGTCCACCATTTGAATCGCATATTTAGTTCTGCTGGGCGTGAAATATATAAATTGTTATTTTTTTGTCTTAGTTGAAATCATGATAGTTTGACTTACGGACTCTGCGCTTAGCCTCCAGCACTCGTTTGTTTTCTGCTGACAGCCACGTAGTACTTGGGTCGCTTAGCAACCTGCAAGAGTTGTAGCCGCCCCGATATATTATTAATGTTGACATGAAACATATTTCATATACAAGTATTGATTATAATTTAGTAAGTGAGTGAATATTTATTATAGTCATTATATCTATGTTTAATTCCCCGATTGTTCATACCAATAAATAAATCACATTTGCAATTGCTAACTTACGCATTGGTGGCATTCGGGGGGAGTCTTGGGTAGACCGAGGACTTGTAGGTGGGGCCTGCAAAACCATACTCGGTCGGTGGCAGGAGACCCCTGTAAAACATCATGAAAATGCTGCAAAAACGAACTCGAATGAACTTATACAGTACCTAAATTAAAAACTTACCGGTACCCATATTACCAGTACAGTGGATCCTATGTTTTAAGACTACCCAAGGGATCCCAGAAAGGTCCCAGGTATCAAATGACAAGTGGTTTCTCATAGCAGGTTCATTTACATGACAAAAGATCACTTGGGACCAAGGAGAGCCATCTCTCAAACCAGGGTGGTCTCTCACGACAGGTGGTCTTTAACACAGGATCTACTGTATAAAAAGTTTACAAACAAGTGCAGAAACTATGGTGAATATCATCAGGCCCTGATAAAGATGCCTCAGAGGTTGTTCGATTTTCAGAGCGTCAATTTCTGAGATACATATAGAGTCTGATATTAAAAAAGCCGACTGAGAAAGACTGTCCGTTTGAGTATAACTTAGTGTACAGATGTTGGTCACTGACCGTTTAAGTGTGTCCAGCATGACCGGGATGCCCGCGTCTAGTAGCTTCATCTGGAGCTCCTTACACTCCCTCACACCCTCCGTCTCAACCTCCTACAGTACACAGGTATCACACTGCATGATATCACACTGCATGTAGGCCTCTAGTCATGCTTGACCAAGGTTATTGATTCAAAGAGATTCAATGTATGATTCACATACATTATGTTAATTTGTGTGTGAATGACATTTTTTGAAAGTATTTTCTAAGAAACAAAACAAATGGATTGAATGATTTTTAACACAATAATCAGTGAGAGATTGTCGTAAGGCAACGGGAATCGTCACAGATATAATCATGACAAAATCAATAGGAATCTTTTATACTCACGAATTCTTCTTTCCTGGTCCAGATCTCGACGATTTGAGCCGGTCTCTCTTCCTTGTCCATTTTCTTCTTATTGTTCTGGCTTACTCCATACCCACTGTAGTTCTCTGCAATATGATGGAAATGTGAAAAAACTTCATGTTCTTTGGCTGTAGCTCATCAATACTTCATCAACACATCAGCGATTAGAGACTACTGGTGCGGGGAGTAACTATATTGATGATTTTCTAGTTGGCTTCACTGCACCACAGTAGGCCGATAATTAAACGGGATAATCACAGGAGTGCGGTGATCTTGTCAACGGCAGATCGCTTCCGCCAGTAAATAGAAAATCAATGGAATAGGACAATTGTTTTGGAACAGACTGTGGAAAGACACTATACCGCGAACGATTTACCACTGGTGAAATGCTATGTTTCACCTTTTTTTTTTCAATTAATTTTGGTTCATTGTCGAATGATATAAATACTGGTATAATGGTAACAAATTTTTAGCCGGCAGGACAGCACCATCTGAGCATACAATGTGTAGAAAGAATGTGCTGTCCCACGCGAAGCATCTATAAAATATTAACATTCACTCGGAAGACATGAACCATACATTTCTAAGTGTCGGCATCGATTTGGCAGTGAACATGTCGTCAAGATAAACAAACATACACACTGACATTGTCACTGGTCGTACATGTGCGTTCATTAATTTATTTATTTACTTACTTGTCGGTTTTCTGATGGTTTTATCGTTGTCCTTCACGCTCGTGGTGCTGCAAGTTGAGAAAGGAACTTCATAATATATTAAATCTCATTATATTACCTTCGGAAAAACACATGACGGAATTAAAGTGTCTTCGTTGCTGGAAATGAAAATTCTGACTTGGGTACAGTGTTCCATGGTAACATGGGAACTGACAGCATCAACAATGTCCACATAATTCACTTGTCCCGATAAAATTACATGTTCAAACTCATTGGGTGGAAAATAGCATTAACCTGATTTATGTACGTGCGTTATGCAATGCCCTTTAATATTTCTAGATACTCTGTAAGGTATCAATATAAAAGAACAAATGTATAGATTTTGCTGGAGAGTCATGCACTCGAACTAGATCAACTATAATAATTGGAAATGATGGTAATAAATATGATTGGATTCTGGTCTGAGTACTTTCAAATATAGTAAACTTGGAATATAGAAAAGAAAAAATCATTTCATTCGAACCTTTTGGCGTGCAGTTGGGCTTCTTTACACGCTCGAACCTACAAAGCAAAATTTTTATTTTTTTATTACTACAAAGCAAAATTGATGTAATTATTACCAATGCTATGCTGATTAACAACAACAGTTTTTTCAAACAAAAAAATGTTGTCACAAACTTTAACGTCCACTATACATGCTATAGTGTATCATGTATAAAATTCTGGATGTTTGTCTATACATATAACATGTACCTGTTCGGATAGCGGTTTGTGCTGTTGTCGACGGATTTCCTCGGAAATTTTTCGTCCGGATCGCTCTGTGTTTCTCGCCGGTGGTGCAGATCTCACTCTCGGCTTCTGTCAACCGAGAGAGTCAGGTTGCCGAAAAATGTTTTTGCATATTTCCAATAAATTTATGCATATAAATGTACTTACTGTAATATATCAATGTCCAAATTCTTGTTCAAAATGTCCTCTTGACAATCGCAAAACAGTTGATCTTTCCACTTTATAATCATTATGTGGCCTAAACATAAAAAAAACGTTCCCTACCTGTATTTTCAATTTTAAATGTATCCACCAAAGCACTTTCTCAAATGAACTTAATTCACAACTGAAGTACTGTACTGATTACAAGATACATGGCGCTGTACAAAACTTGATACCTATATCCCGCACATAAACACTGACATCCAGATAAAAACTCCTGGCACCTACAGTAGTTATCCTCATGAATTCTACTGGATCTCCATTAGACAAATGAGATGAAGGAAATTTGCCTCCCTGCTTAGACCCAGGGTGGACTTGTACTGTGCCATCAGTGGCTGATACCCCCACACACCACCCTCAACCCCCCCCCCCCCCCCAATCAATACCACGCCTTCTTGCACAACAAAAGACCATCTTCCCTCCGCCCACAATAGAGGCAGTAAGATACATGCACAGTACATTAATACTGCCGATGGTAACTTTGCATGAAACGACATAAAAATTTCATGGAAATTCGGGTGGGGATCTTTCACTTTACATAAAACATGTCGGCCGAGTCAGACTCCATACATGTAGGCATAATTAGTCAATCAATGCTGGAGATTAATCTTTGAGTACTTATACATTTGCGGTTATCACAATATCGTGGACTACAGGATACTGTACAATCATGTACATGTGTCAGCATCTCATTATACATGTACATTTGACCTTTGTACCCATTAACAACTTCCCATATAATAAATTTAAAATTCTACACTAGTATTTGACAAATGTCAATACTATTTACTTTTCTTTGTTTATCCCAAAATATGGGATACATAGTACAATAAAAGCTGAAACATAATTTATCATGTCCAAATTCCAAACTGATCAATTTATATGCCATACATTACATACAAGAATGGCTCAAATAAACACAATAAAACCATTTCATTATCGGCCTTCTAGGGAAGAAAGCTACGCGCCTCTTCGCGAAACAAACAAACAAGGAAGGAATAACTAGATGCCATATATTGATCTGTCCCAAGCAGATCAATGAGTGACAAAGCATTACTGCCCATAAGGACATGAGCAATCCCTGGGCTGAAGTGTGTCGCATCCACACACGACTTGAAAACAACAATAAATCCGTCACAGTGCATGTCATAAAGGGGGAGAACACAGGGTCCATGGTTCCATTGTTTTCCCATTCATCCAGTATATCAACTGTGTCCATGTGGCCAGTCAGTTATGATCTAGGATGTACTTACTTTAATTAATTAATTGTGCTGGACTTTCATGGTTGGCATTGACATATATGTGGTATATATTTAGCCCACTGAGCACTTTAGCCCAGCCAAGCAGGCTAAACTACTAACACATTTAAACCATGGATAAATTTACTTGATTAAACTACGGCTAAACCTGGGGAGAAGAGGATATGAAGACATGGGTTGAGTTACTGTTGTTCTTAGGGGTACATGTATAGAACACGAGACATAGTCCGGCCCAAGTAGAGAATTGATAACTGGGTTCATATATATATATTTACAGTACATGAATAAAGAGTGAATCGTGTGTACTAATGTAATATTGCAGCATAATGATATCTCCATTCGCTTACATGTAGGATGATTTTAAAAAAAAATTTAACGCCTATTCATGAAATATAATGAGTATTGTATTCATGACATCCCACCAGTAAAACCGCTTTATTGGGTATACTTATCATACACATAAAATGTATGATGCTAAATCTCTGTTCGCTGTGTCTGTTATCACAAAATATCTGTTACACGTATTTGGAGTGGCAATGAGAAATAAACCATACGTGTAAGTACAGGTATTTGAAATGTATTATTGCCATAGCAACCATCCCTTGGGTACTGCCCATAGCAATACTGTTGCTAGGGGCCTTGACTTGAAACTGAAAAGTTCACTCAATATACCCTTTAGAAGTATGTGTCTACATGGTCTATGACAATATGTGCAAAAATAATGTTTGTTTCACTCCAAGATGAACTGTTTCTGAAATGTGGCCGAAAATTAAGAAAAATCCCGACTCGCCAAAAAAAAAATGTGGCAGAGAACAAAGTTCATCCAGCATACCCCCAAGACATGTTTGTCTAGTATGATGAGTCCAAAGTGGGTCTGGTTGCCTGGGAGATGACTTAGCATTGGTTATGTGGAATTGGTTGCCTGGGAGACAACTTACCGATGGTTGAGTAGGTCTGGTTGACTGGGACACCGTCATCGCTCCGATCTGAAGCTCGTCTATCCCGAGTTCAGAGATGCGCGTTTGTGTGGTGCGGCCGTTGTCATACGTGAGGCCTGCTGGTTCCTTCACTGTGGTTGTGCTTGGCTGTCAATGAAAGTGAAGACGCCAAATCAATCAGCTGTTTCCAGTGTATATATAAATATAATGCCTTTTTTAAAAAATCAATACATGAATACATGTACAATAAAAATAAAATATTAGGCACGCTTACTAGATGTATATGTGTATTAACACTGTGATCTATACAGAAATTACCAAGGACCTAGGACTCAACCAAGGACATTTACCACGATTCCCTCCAAATATACACCCACCTTTTTGGCAATAGTCTCCGCTGTTTTCTTGGCACTGATTGGCCGAGGTGCTACATACTCCTTGCGAGGTTTCTGCTCGAGGGCGTCGATTGCACTTTGACTGATGGTCTCTTTGATGGAACCGTCCCCTGTCAACTCGATCGTCTTGATTGTCTTCAGCGTCGAAGTTTTTCCATCTTCTGGGTCAGAATCACGAGACTTGGACCGTTGGCGTCTTTTGGTGACTTCATAGTAGTTTTTCTCGCTCTTCGAGATGTGTTTGGTCTGACCAAGGACGTCGTTGTCGATGGAATGACCTTCAGACCCGGAAAAGTCGCTGGAAACGAGGGTATCAACATCTCTCCTGGACTTCCTTTCGCGTCTTCGTCCGCCCCTTGTAGGCTCTACATCACTCTCACTGTCATCGTCATAGTTCACGGTGACCATACTCAGCTTCGGTTTGGGTGACTTGGGACGGTTTCCGGAGCCAGTCACGGTCATTTCGTCCTGGCTGTCTTGATCGGAAGAGGTCTGTCGCTGACCATGCTTGTGACTAGAAGCGTTAAATCCAGAGTCCGTCCTGCTCTTTACGTATCTCAGATCTGCTCTTCCAACGTAACTAGTTGACTTGCCAGACTGGGGGCGTGCCTTCTTCTTTCTAGGCGTGATGTCAATAGTCATGTTCTTGTTTTCATCGAACTGGACATTTGGGTGTTCCCTCACGTCATAGTCACATCTCGGGACTTCAGGCTTGTTACCGTGGCTACCAAGACTGTTCTCTATGACGAGATTCACCTCAACCCGGCCAGGTTGGCCCCCAGAATTGTTTGTCATGGGTTTCTCTATGTGACTGAACTCATCAACATCTTCCATTTCAAGATCAGCCACCAGAGTCTCTGGGGTGTTCCTTCCGGGTCGAGGGTTCTTGGTGTACTTCATTGTGGGGATCTTGGCAGGAGGCTTGCTGCAAGGAAGAAGAATTCGTTCTAGATACGTGTACTGTACGCATGGTGAACAGATGGTATGAATTTCACTACCAGTAGGCCTAATTTTGAACTTTTTCAGTCCGCAAAAATAAAACCCCTGTTTCTGTTGGGCTAAATTTGCACTTCGTGAAATGGTCAGATTTGTTGGATGTTTGAACTGCAGAGATATATACTTATAACATAGCTGACTGAGTAATCATGCATGCCACGGTGAGCATCATACAGTGATATGTAATTCTGTATATATATATTTATATACCCATTACCCAGTACTGTACAATATATAGAAATATAGAAATATTTACTTACTTGTCGAGTTCGAAGGAGAACCTGATCTCTTCATCCTCGTCCTCAGCGGCTAGTGGCATTTTGATGGGTTGTGGCTTCCTCACCGGGGCGGGGGGTGGCAAGTCAGGGGGATTGGTGGGGGTGGGTCGGTCTTGGGATCTATTCTCCAGTAGGTCATCCAGCATACTGCCCAGTGTACTGCTGCGCAAATAAAACAGCAAATACATGTAAATACATGCAAAGCAAACAATCGTGGACCATTTGAAGCAGCAAAATCTGCATCTATTCACCAGGTACTCCAAGTTTTACATGTACATTCACTCAGTGGCACTATCAGCTCAACGAATGCTCCAATATACTGTGCCTGGGGGAAGGAAGGGGGGGGGGGGGGGGGTTAGTCCGGGTAGTTAGCAGAGTTAGACAGGTAGGGTTTTACCTGTCTCTGTGTGGGGAGTCCAGCATGTACATGAAGTCCGGGGACGCACGTGGAGGTCTCGGGGCGCCGTCAGGATCCGGGTAGTCAGGATCAGCAGGCTCCAGGAGACCTTTCTGAGGTGCATCTATGTGAGAAATCAAGGAAATATTATTTTGGTTCTGAATGGGTTTAAAATGGGATTTAATATTTAAGGTATTAGATATTTGGAAGGCTGGGAGAGAAGAATTAAGGACCAAAATTCACAGTGTTGCAATATATGGAAGAATTTATACTACGACTTTTACATATTGAAGTCATTACTCAATATCAAACATAATCTTGCAAACTTAGATTGTTGGATTTCAATAGATACCAGAGGCAACAAACATTACTTCGAAGAAACTCAACGAAGTTCCATCCTGACTCTAAGATCCTCAAAAAGTACACACCGCTCTTGTAAAGGTATTCACACTCGAGCTGTCCGTCCATGAAGTCGTTGATCGTGTTTTCTATCTCTTGCTGCGTCTGGTTGACTTCACCAGAGGGCAGCACCCACCCCGCCCCGGCTAGGTTCACGCTCGCCCCGTCAGGCCGGCTGTTGGGGTCAAAACGCGCCCCTTGGATACCTGTGCAGTAGCAAATGTATCTAATAATTTAGATTTTTCAGGACTAAAGTTATTTTGAGGACTTCTGTTCATAAGTTTCGTGGATTTTAAGGATATGGATCTGTACATGAACCTAACATATTTGAGAATAGTCTTTTCGTTCTTTGATCTGAGACTTCAAATTGAAAATATGAATCGATGGGCTACTTTTTCACAACATACATGTCAAATTGTATATTATAATCGGGAGAACATGAAAAGCTGCACTTGCTGCATCCGATATCAATATTTCAAACTGTTATACTCATTCTTAATCAAAAGTGTAATGGTCGGGATTAGAATTTCGTAAAACACTGAGAGTCCTGTTGTAATGTACTCCATTTTAGTTTTGAGGAAATCTTTGCAAGAATCGATTCTCGCCATAATATTCTAGCGCTGTAAATAGTAACACACCTCCCAGTCCAGTTTTGTTGGGCTTGGTCTCCTCCTGGGCCTGAGTTTTTCCTCCCCCGTCCTTGGCACTTTGTGGCCGCCCTTTCTTGCCGCTGCGAGGACGAGGCTGACGGGTGACCTTGGCACTCTCCGGCCGTGACTTCTGTCGCTCGGCCTGCTGCCGAATCAGGGCCGGGATTGAGGGGTTGCTCCCCCTACAGGGTCAAACATGTATTTTATCATGTTTATATGTACAACAGTCTGTTTATTATAAATTTCCAAGTCAAGTGTTACACTTATCATGATTATTTATGATGTAGAGATTGAACAGCAATATTGGTGTGCTAAAAAGTAATCACTGGGCATTGGATATGATAATAAAATATATTATCTTCTCAACTGACTGACTTTGTCTCATACAGTACATGTATTTATTGCACCATGGTCAGTGACTAATTATCTGAGGTTCAACATCTTTGATTGAGATCCGATTTCCAACAAAGCATACAAGTGTGAAGTAAAGCAACTATAGAAACATGATGGAGTAAGTGAAGAGACTTTTGTCAAGCCCATTAGAATTATATTTTTCCCTGTGAACAATTTTTTGGAAACAATTCGATGACCATGGTGTGTGAAGGAACTACGGTAACTTTACCAAGCACAGCTGGAAGATTTGTGCATGGTCAGTTTGACCACGGGCGGTTCTGTCCCCGGCTCCTCCCTCAATGTGTTTCCATGGTTTCTGTCGGTATCTCGCTGACTTGTCGGGTTTTCATGCTTGGTCGCTTTCTTCTTGTGGGACAAATCCTTAGGTTCAGAAAACCCAAGGTTGTAGACATTGGGCCGAACTTTCTCAAGTCTTTGTAGTGATGATGTTGCTGGCTTTAGCCAGTTCTGAAATTAACATGTGTATATATGAAGCGAAAAAATAGTTTACACATGCAGTGATTTTCAACGATAGTCTTATTCAAATTATAACAAATTGCTATGTTGCGGAATTGACTTCGAACCATCCGTAAGTTTGGTCAGTCCTCGGAACCGAGCTTTTTACCAGAACACGCTTCCACCCATGTTAAACTTACACCCTGTCCATTGATTATTCGTAAATTTTCTATGTCAGTCAAAGTGTTTTTTACTCCATGTAATTTAAACAACAATTCCATATGGGAAGGGCTCAATTGCCTCATTTGTTGTATTGCGCTTTTACAAGCTGTGATGTAAACAAGCATGCACATCAGTCTAGAATATGAATCATTGTTAATACCTGGTAAATAAGATATATGTTCAAAATAATAATTGTTATATGCATGTTATTCATTGTGTTTGGTGATTAAACCAGCCAGTTTTATCATCAATCAAGATTCTGATATCCAATTCTTTTGTACCAGCATTTTGTTTTCCACAAAACAAACCTCGATCTGAGCTCTGATATTTATATAGCGAATTTTGGGGTGTGACAAAATCACGAATTTCTAAGGATGGATGGCTTGTACCGGGTAATGGCGGGTATGCAATAAGGCGAGTTATTTTAGATCCAAACTACATTGTGTGGAGCACATGTACAATTTAGTGGGCAATACTGTTTCTCTATGATAATCAATGACAATGATGAGTTAATCAGTGGCACAAGATAACAAATACAGATCAAAAGAACATCTACTAGGTCTAGTTTGTAATAAAGAATACTTTTCTATCATAACCAATTGTCTTTCCGAATCTCAGGAATGGGGAATTAGTTGGTTATAAAATTTCTCACGTTATTGTACATCCTTGTGTAATTGTGGTAGATGCATGGTGTCCCCCTTTAGGTTTTCATATGTGTATTGATGTTTAAAAAAAACTGTTTCTAAAAAAATCCAAGGATGGTTTACAGCTGTTCTCAGGCTAGCAAGAACAGCGTTTCTGGAAAATGGCTTCTCCCATCTGTCACCATGTTAAATGGCTAGTGTTCAGCACCTCCTGGAATGCTCAAATTTCTTTCTAAAATTAAGCAGGTATATTTTTCTGGAAGAAAAATACAACCTCTTCCATATGTATATTTTTAAATATTTTTTTAAAATCAACAACACATGTAAATAATTATTTGAAGTGGGGTGGGGTAAGCGAATCGAACGGAAAAAATGCACGTTTTTTTCGGGCGCTCTCAGTGGGGTTATAATTGTTGGTGGGTGTTTAGAGGGATGCTACTTACGTCGCGGTTTCGTTTTCGATGTCATATCAAAGACGGAGGTTTCAGCTCTCTACAGATGTAAAAATTTATGAGATTTGATATGTTTTTCTGGTGTTGCTGAGCAACTGAAGTTCGTCAAAGTTCAGGTGATGATTTCTATACCTATTTATGAATGGATAAGCTCGAATAAGCTCCTGAATGTGCAGTATTGTATGGGCTTCAAGATACATGTATCAGTTTAACTAGGGCTATCAGCGCATCCCAGCGCATGACCCATACATGACTGCACCCCCTTCTGGCAATCGTAATTTTTGGCCGTTTTGAGCGTGCACGATTGACTGTACGCCTTACTGCTCGGTTTCAATAAATTCCTTTCAGGTTTGTTGTATTCCCTGGTGTTTGCTGATTGATTACTTTTGTAATATGATGTAATTGGTATTTTAATATTGTTTGCTTAATTGTTTTACAGTTTATCTTCACCTGATAATTTTAGGTTACCGGACATATGGTCTGAAAACCTATTTGCATGGCAATGCGTTCATCCATCTGTCATTCGTACGTAACAATTATGTCTGTGAAGTTTACGGTTGAATCCTTCTGGAATATTGCACACAAATATGAAAGAAATATTTCAAAGAAGCTTTTTTCAGTTATTTACTTTTGTTTAAAATGGCAGCCGTTTTCAACCACCAAAAACACCCAGTTTTGGACTTTGAAAGTCATTTTATCAAAATATTCCCTTATGTTCCTTCGTGATGTATAGGTTTCATTGAACTTGAATCGTCCTGCTTTTGATTTTTTGAGAAATTCCATCTGACATCGCGTCAGTATCCGTTTCGGGCCATTTTGTGCATGGTAACACTATTTTTGTCCAGTAACCTATCTCAGGCCTCTGGACTAATTTTAATAATTATGTTCGTAATTTTCAGAAAACGAAATAAATATTAGTTGTGTTCTTCATCAGTAAAGAAATGACATTGGTCTTTTATATTATATTATATTATCACTGTCTTATGTTATGACTAATCATGAAAATACTATTAGTAATACAGTATACCAATGATGCAAATATAATATAATTTGATTATTTGTACACACTCACTCCTTACGTCAAGTTTTGAAGAGTTGCAGGCGAGAATATGCTTGTAACTTGGCTCTGACGAAAGAGACTTTAGAATGTGATGTGTGGTACAATTTCAACCAAATTTCGTGCCTTGTTCAGATGAACTTTTGAATTGACTTGATGCACTGATTGAACTGGATACATGGATACCATTGAAGACAACATTCTGATGGAAGACAACAATCTGATGGATAATAATCGTTCACCATCATTGATCATTTTGATGACTCCCTCACAGATCACCTAGCACAGTTTAGTGTGTATTTAAGTTTGATCAATTATCTTTCTTTGCAGTACAGCTGAATACAGAACCTGCACCTTGCAGTACATTGTCATCAACACAGTGAACTTAGAGAAAGAGAGTTAAAGATATATGTTTTTATACGATAAGAATTTATTTCATCAATAAATAGTACATGCCTATACAATAATGAATCTTTAACATAGAGCCATGTGGTATTCTTTATTTTATCCATGTATCCTTACTGATTACCATGCTTTTTACAGCTTGTCATTATGATGAAAATTGGTGCATTTATAGTAGATTATACGAGTACACCCTTGGCAAAACCAAAATGCACAAATTTTGACAGACAGATATTTCATCATAAATTTCTTTGAAAATTCATAACTTCGTCAATTTTCACGATAGAAACTTGTTTGTGGTGTTTTTGTGTTTCTGATTTTGAGTTCCAAATGGGAAAAATATGTAAAAAATAATTTTCCCCAAAAATCCGAAAACCACTGTTCTTGCTACTCAGGCAGCTGCATTATTATTTATTGGCTACCCCCATTACTATCAGCACTGCAGATCAAGCGAGCGGAGCGCGTCGCTTGGACTGGCCGCGCTGCATGGCATGCAGTGCATGGACGAGTCATGGATGGTCATTAGGGCTAATACGAGTAGAGATTTTCGTAACCGAGTACTCGGCAATGTGTAACCGGTTACTAACCGTTTACTCGTTATATTGCAATACCAATTGAGACTCAAGTTTGGGAAGATTTCAATGTAGTAGTCGTATACATAAACATGCTTATCGTAAGTCTGAAATCACCTACTCTTGTCGGGACATCGAAAATTCGAAATAAGCACACGTCTGATCGTCTGGCAGCAAACGCAACAGATAATTACATTAAATGTTGCACGCAGTCTCGTAATCAATTGAAAACATAACCACGAAAGTTGACGAAACAATGGAACTCGCACAAGCTGAATTCAAGCTGAACCGATCTAGAGGCATAAATTACAATGACGGCGGGAAAAACAACATTACACGCCCAAAAAAGGGAACAAAAAGCTCAGAATCACTGGAGAATGTACAGTTTTTTTATCACTTCTTGAAATTCACGAGTAACCGGTTAGCCAATTCCTAACCGGTTAGAAGTCTTTTTGTAACTGTCAACGAGTACTCGCCTACTCGTATAAGCCCTAATGGTCATGTTGTTGCCTTCGCTGCTTCGACCCCAGATCAAGCGTCGCTTGGACTGCTTCGACCCTTACCCTAGTGTTGTGTGAATCTTCTGCATCTTCTTCCATACTGGATATTTTATAAGCGTGGTTCAAAAGCTGGCTTCTTATGTATACATCGAGGGTGAATTGGAAGATATATATCAGAAAAACAAATTATTGGGATCTCCAGAAGCTGAACTGTCAAAATATTCCGCCATTTGTTTATAGTGCTGACCTAATTACCTGACCCAATTCGGTAGTTTGTAAGCTGCTTCATGATTGGAGGAAATATCTAGGACAGGTCCCACCGTATATAATAAATTTTCAGCGGACATAATGACACGACTGCTGATAGACCCAACTTGTCCTTTGTCAACAACGATCAGTCTACGCCGGACTTGCCCCCCAACCCCCCGTAACTGTTCTTTTTCTTTTCACTGTTCTTTGTTCAAACCGTACATAATCAATTTTCAGCGGACATAATGGCACGACTGCTGATAGATCCAACTTGTCCTTTGTCAACAACGATCAGCTACGCCGGACCTGCCCGATTCCCCACCCCACCCCTTCCCCGTCACTGTTCTTTTTTGTGTGATTGGCCATACAGTGTGTTTAAACCAAGTTCAACACAAAACCTTACATATTTATGCCCATAACTTCGCCTAGCATGGTCGCATCGATTTGAAATCTTGTTACCGGTATGTTTCCATTTGACATAAAACAATTTATTTCACCAAATTTTAGACAGCACTATCGGGATCGATGTGAGGCATGTTCCAATTTCTTTCTGATGCAAAACTTGATGCTAAAAAAAATCCAGGGTCTCCAAACTATTGAACATTTTAAATTTTTTTGAATCGAATTGAATTGAAACTGTTCCTTGACAAACTAGCTACCATCCACTGGCGCCCTAGCACTGTGAGGCTGCCCTAAGTTAGCTCTGCCCTAATTCCACAGTAGCCTATGGCAGAAAGAAAACGGGGCATAGGAATCAAAACTGCAGACATCTGTCATCCCATTGAATTTACAACTGTCATGGAAATGACATTATGGGCAAGATATAAATAAAAGTGTGCAAACAACTATCTGACAACTCCGTGAGAAGCTCGTGATCTGCATGCCCACTTTGGTGATGGCGTCATGATGCCAAAATTTGACTCAAGTCATGCAACTGACATAATTATGCTCTAGCCAATCATCAAGTCACTCTGCCCATGGAACCGAAGTGTGGCTATGTGTCGCCCCTCACCCAATAAGATGGCGTAGCCTGACAGGTGTAGGGTGCCGTGAGACCAGTCAGTCATGCTGAAACGCAAGGAATGGTAGAAACTCGTGTCTCTGGAAACCAACATCCTGACGCTATTCGACCAGTTAACAGCATCAATAAAAATCCAAATTTCACATATTTCACATATTGCTAACACCAGTCTGTCTAAATCTAACCTCATCATCAAGACCTGCTGATGGATACCCCATTAGTAACAACCTAACACGAAGTCTTCAAGTTAGGTTGTTACTAATAGGCTAGAGTTCACCATATCAGTTACATATATGTTGTATTTACAAAATTCGTTAAGTGATTCGTCCCACACATGTGCTTGGTGGAGATGATGTAACTGGCTGATCCCCTGTGCTGTTCACTGGCAAGGATGGAACAGGGGTATCCATAAGAGCATAGTGTAGTAATTCGTTCAGCTAATCAGCAAGCGTTCACCTCACTTAGGCAATTTAAAAGGAAACTATTGTGTAACATTACCTCATATATCACCCCGGCTTTCAGGGCAATATCTTGTTATCGTTTTTCTCAGGAGCTGAGGAAGCAAAGGGATTTTGCATGGCCATCAGCACCCACAATTTCGGGTATTTTCACTCCAGGTCCATTCAAGGAATAGCAAAAAATCCCATGTGTCGTCAAATATATTCATGCTTATCACGCGATGTCCAATGTACGTCAATTGACAAAACTAGCATAGTGGTTAGGCTGGGAGTTTTTTTAGGAAGGTGTTATGTACCGGCAAAGTAAGATCATTTAACATTGAGTTGAATGGCCAATATAATTAATACTATGTAGCCATGAGCTTGTTGGGTGAGAGGCGACACATGACTGCACTTTGGTTCCATGGACATAACGACTGGGTGATTGTACCGCTAATTTGCTAATATACATTGAGGTATTCTATTTTGAGTATTGTGGATAATATTCGTATTTTCTTAAAGATGAGCCAATTCATAACTGTGTGACAACTCAGCCTGAGTGACACGGAGCGTCTGAGATGGCCGTCATTCACCCTCGGGACGGAAATCGTTTGGACATCTTTTCAACTAATAAATCAAAATTTTCAACAACTTTACCTTCTAGGCCCCATCTATATACCGATAGGACATAGGGGATACATATTTGACAAACAATTAATGACTTCATCACTGAAATATCCCAACTTGAACACGCGAACCAGATTGTGACAACTTGACACATCTCATGGGCGCATCCATTGTTGTTGTTGATTTGGAGATTCCTCCCCGTTGGGAGCACCGTGTGGAGCTGTATAGCCCAATTCACACAAAATCAGTCTTGGCAGTGGGGTAAAAGCGTCTAAAAGCATCTAAAAGCATGCTAAAAGCAGAATGTACAGAGTTGTGGTGCTAAGATTTGTGAGATCCCTGCTTCCTCGATCGCCTTGACTGAGACTCCGCAGAGTCCAGGAGCTTCCATCGTAACAGGTGCAGGTGGTAAATCCAGTTTCTGGAGATGGCCTCGACCCGATCAGTGGCAGATGTGTCCATGGCAGTACAGCAGTGAGAGATGTCAAGCACAGACTGGAGCTGGTCCGCATCAGACATGTCAGTCCAGCAGAGGCCCATGACGGCGACAGCAGCTTCCATCTCTCTGATGTGTATGGCACGTGCATCATGGAGCGCAGGGCATCTGAGAATGAAGTGGAGTCTATCTTCGGGTTCGGTGTCACAGAGTTGACAGACGGAAGACATGAGTGAGAATCCTTTATTGAAGATCACTTCATGTGCTTGGAGTCTGTAGGTGAACTTAGGCGAACTTTGATGAAGGCCTTGACTGTGTCCCTGTGAGAGAACATGGAGCTCCTCCACACAAGTGCCGCGTTCTGAGCATCCAGAGAGTCCTCAGAAAGAAACCGGAGCGAGTTTTGGACGCTGGCTTGTTCTGTAGCTTTGTGATTCCAGTAGGAGATGTTGTTCCATACTGTGCGTTTCCATGCCATCTTGTTCGGGACCTCCATCTGGAGCTCATGGGTGCTGGGAAGTTGGTACTTTTTCAGAATGTGGCCGATATAGATGAACCAGTTAGATGACTGGAGAGACTTGACAGCGAGCTGACGAGTGGCGATCTTAGCCTCGACTGAGTCAGGGGAGCTGATGACGTTCCTGAACAGGGCCAACACCCGGCGATCAATTGCGGCTTCCACTGGGAGCATCCCCATGAGGCCAAGGACGGCTGTATTAGAGGCTCTGTCTGGGAGACCTTGAAGTTGCCTCAGTTTCTGATTCTGGAAGTTCTCCAAGAGCTTGATCTGCATGGCTTTAAGCATCCAGAGTTCGGATCCATACAGGAGGCGAGGGAGTATGTATGTGGACCAAATCTTACGGGAGGAGACCGGGTTGAGACCGTTTCTTCCATGCAGACCGGCTCCGAACAGAGCGTACAGGGCTTTGGATGCTGTATATATCGACTCTTTCACACGTCTGTCGTTGAGCCCTTTACAGGTACCTTGTAGGATACCAAGGTGAGTGGCTTCAGTTACATCCGGAAGGCTCTCACCATTTATGGATGGGAGAAGGTTGTCGCCGTCACTGGATGTGTACCTCAGTACAGCTGACTTAGAGTTGTTGATGGAGCGCCTATCTCTGTTGGAGTGATCCTCTATCACTGACAAAATCGGGTCGAGATCAGACGTTAGTGCTGGGGACAGGACTGCCACATTGTCAGCGCAGGTAGGAATGGCACAACACACCGTTCCGATGGAGGCTCCCATGTGCCGGTGCTCTACCTCTTGTAACATGTCATTGATGTCCACTTTGAAGCAGTCTGGAGACATGCTGCCACCCTGGATGGTGCCTTGGAGGATATCAAAGGGACGGGAGAGACGAGCAGCCCACCTGACCTGGCTGGTAAAGCCCTCATACCAGTTCCGCATGATATTCCAAAAGTGTCGGGGGATCCCCAGCAGGTGTAGCTTGTAGAAGAGATTCTGGTGGCACACGCGATGAAATGTGTGCTCACAAAGGAATGGGACTGCTGTCGGGAGACCAAAGCTTGTGTTCTGACAGAGTCTGGCCAGGTGGGGGTCCAGAGTTGATGGAGGGGAACGGTGCAGGGAAGCATTAAAGTCTCCACAGAGTACAGTGTGCACATCACCATGTTTATCCAGCAGTTCCTCCACTTCACAGCAGACATCAGTGTACTGAGCGACAGAGTTGGTGTACCCATCACATGGCATGTAGACTCCTAGTACTGTGAGAGGACATGGCAAGCACTTGAGGTGTATCATGACGAGACGACAGCATCCGTCAGGTATGGTGGTAACCAAGACATCGAGTGATTCATTCCACAGCAGGGCTACACCTCCCTGACCTCTCTTCCTGTTCATGTGAAAGATTGGGTTTTCCATGTCATATGTCTTGAAAAACCCGAAGACGCCATGCGCCTTCAGGTCCCTGATGACTTCTGGGATTTCAAAGAGGTGCAGCCAGTGTTCCTGCACTGCCAAGATGTCACATGATGTCATCAGGTCAATGATGGCTTGGGAGTTCGAGTGCCATCCATGTACATTGTAGGAGCCCACCCTCAGTGTTCCATTACTTGTGCTGTTGTTGATAGGTGCTACCTCCATGGCTGATTGAGGCCCCTTCGTTCTAAAAAAGAGGTGGTAGCCATGGTTGCTGCCACATCAGGGGTGTGGGAGCCAGTGTACTCGTCTCCAGGGCCATGGGTGTCCTCAGATGGTCTAACTGGAGAGAGGATCTCGTCCGCCACTGTGCAGTGCGATCTGGACGTTCCAGCCATATTCAGACTTTTGACATCCTGGGAGTAGTCATGCGCCCGGATGCGAGGGCTGCAGGTCTTGGGTTCTGGCCCAGACTGAGTGTGTTGTTCTTGGTGATCCTGAGGACTCCTGCCAGTCCTGGACAGTTGCATCGTGGGTGAACCAGACGGGGTGCAGGAGCCATAGGTTTTGGGTTCGAGACCTGACTGGACACGTTCTTGATTGACAGGTGGACTCCTAGGCTGTTGTACCTTGGGTGTGCCAGCCTGGATGACAGCAGTCGGCACCACCGAGGCTGCTTCAGGTGAATGTTGGGGCGAGGTATATTGTGTGTATGCATTGCGCCCTGTCCTGCTGGCATTGTCTTTGCCCCGCTGGGCATCATGTGGTCCACGACTCCAGCTGCGTGGCCTGTCATGTCGCCAGTTATTTGACCTCCGCTCAGGAATGTATGGACCACTGTTCCTCCACCCGAGATTGTGATGGGTTGGCGGCATACTCTGTCGGTGATCAGGGAATGGTGGGTCCATTTGTTGAACATGGACAGTGAGCCTGTTGGGGGGCCGTCACGGGCTGTTGATTCTGGGGAGGTGGGGTACCAGAGCAATTCGAGCAGGTAGGACAGGTAGAGCCGGGGTTCTTGTTAATTGATTGAGCGTCCAGTTTCATCTGTAGTTCTCTGACCAGGTGTTTTTGGTCGGCCAAATCACGTTGGAACTCCAGCTTCAGTTCGTATAGTTTGGCTTGAAAATCTAGCTGCATGGACAGGTTGGCCACTTCCAGGTTATGCACCTTTGATAATAGATTTTGGTCCTGACTGGGAGTGTCATTTTTCGATGCCGGATTGGGGCAGCAACTGTGAGCAGCAGCGAGTCCTTCGGGGGAGCCTGTCCTACTGTGAGGCACAGGGCCACTGCCAACCGCCGCCAAACTCTTCTTGATGTCATTGATATCTCTCTCAAGCCTGTAGATATATTTTTCTCGAGATGTTCTCTGGCGATCAGATTGTTAAGCTCATTGATCTTACTATCCAGTTCTTTTTCTCGTAATGGCACCCGGGGCCCCCTGTTTGGTTTTTGAGCTGGCCTCGCTTGGGCTGTGTTTTGACATCTTTTGATCTTACTGTCAGACAGGACTTTAGGGCGTGTTTGCTCTACATTAGAGACTGGGGAAGTGTGGGTGTAAGTCGAGGGTGCCAGGGCAACCAGGTCCAGAGCTGTAGCCACTTGGGGGAACTGTACCTGAGGGCGACTGGGTGTCTACAGCAGCATTTTGGCTTGTACAATGCTCAGTGGGGGTGGAAGAGTCTGTGCGATTAATTACCCTGTCTGCAGTGAGGTCCACAACTTCTTGTGCAGGCTTGTCAGCAATGCAAGCTGGGCAGGTGAAGTCATTGCCATCAGATATGGAGGTCCACTCCTCAGTAGACAGGGTCAGACAGCCTCGGTGGAGCCAGTCCCCACAGTCAGTGCACTCCACCATGGCAAGATCTGATGCTGACAGCGCAGAGAAATATGTACACCTGGGGCATTCTGAGGCTGTGGGTGTGGGGTCATCATCCATGTCGGGTCTCTGGATAGCAGGAGAGTCATCAGGGAGGGTCACTCTCGGTGCACTCTGAGATGGCACGCCATGTGTGGCGTCAGGCGACTCGGCAGCTCGGATGGCTCCGGTGCTCTTGATCTGTACTGCAGGAGAACTGGGTTTGGCCTGGTTGATGATGGGGGACGCTCTTACCCTTTGCAGCTGCTCCAATAGCGACTGGTTGAGAGTGCGTACACTAACCCGGGATCCGTTCACAGTTATGTTGCCAATGAGATTGATGATCTTTGGCAGCACAGTGTCACAGAAATGTGGTTCCTCCTTACCGTTGATGAGGGCAGATGACGTGGTGTGGTATAGGTTGAGGGTGAATGCATGCTCCGCACTACTCTGGTAGTTGGCTCGCATCAAAGTGGTGTAATCGATCCCATCTTGGTCAGTTTGGCTGGTTACCTGGATCGCGTAGTCATTATCACATATAGCCGGCAAGTGGTTGATGACAACGGCTTTGAAGACCTCATAGATGCCAGTTTGGAATATGATAAGGGTCCCCCATCTGTACGGTCTACCTGAAGTTGAGAGGGACGAAGACAGGCAGCTTTCTTCTTGGCCAGACTCTTAGGACAATTCAGTTGGAAGTCCTGCAGCTGGGTAGGTTGGCTTCTCTTCTGGGACGAGATACTTACATTCGCTTTCTGGTGTGGACAAGAGCCATCATTTCACTCGACAGGTGTTGATCGGCTGAGGTGGCTCGTAGTCAGTAGTAAGCAGAGGTACACAAAGGTACACAACAGTTCAAGATGGCCGACACCGATCTAGATCACACTATCTTTTTGCACCACAACAATGTACAGACCGCAGGCAGCAGACCAAATAAAACTCATCAACTATTTTCTACACTTTCTACGCTATCTACACGACTACAAGTAGATCTAGTCTACTTTTGCTGAAAGATCGTTTTCCGTGTTTTTCTGGTGCAGATTCACAGTAGAAACACAATTCAACATTTTTCCAGCTGTATTGACCTCGCAATTCACTTGGTGGCGCCACTTCTCATTATCTGAGATCGAGTTGTGGCGCCACCAAGCGAATTCAATGTCATACTTTTGGGAAAATGGATAAACCCATGGCCCGGCCAAGAACTTGTCAAAATCTGGTTCGCGTTTTCAAGTTGGGATATTTCAGTGATAAACTCATTGATTGCTTGTCAAATATGTATCCCCTGTCCTCTCGCTATATAGATGAGGCCTAGAAGGTACAGTTGTGGAAGATTTTGATTTATTAGTTGAAAAGATGTCCAAACGATTTCCGTCCCGAGGGTGAATGACAGCCATCTCAGTCGCTCCGCGTCGCTCAGGCTGTGTGACAACTATACTCATCTGTGAGCATTTTACTGTCACGGTGAACCACATCAAGATAGCAGCATCAACGTACGGGGTAGTATACACCGAGCACTTTTATTACCTAAGTAGCTTTATTAGGAATATTGATATTTTCATTTTCGTTGAAACTTCCGTTGCTGATGCTAATAGTGGAAGCTCACAGGAAATTTCTGTGTAGTCCAATTCAATAATTGAAGGTTAACATGAATAACAGTGAATGGTACACTGACAACTGCAATATTAATATTAAATGCTAAAAAATACCAAAAAGCAATTAACAAACTTTCAGTCTCGAATCAAAGCTGTAAAACGTAATGAAATATTATCATATGCCAGTGATGATCGTAGGCGCCTGAAGTCTTATTGCAGTCACTAGTTCTACGATTATAATTTAAAGGAGGACTTCCTATCAAATTCAAACACAATTCGGTAACATATGAGTTTCACGCACATGGAGTATTCATTCAGATGACTTCAAAATCGAAGAGATCATATTTTTAAAACTACTATCGAATATAAAATCGAAAGGAAACTAAACTAGCGGGCCACGCCCTCCAACTGGGGAGAATGAATGAGTCAAAACGATGACGTCATTGTTTTGATGATGCCTCGGGCAACGTATCACTTCCAGCATCTTTGGTTCCAGTGAAATGAGCCGCCTGTCGAGGCTTCTATCAAAACAATGACGTCACAGAAATTTACGTCATGAATGACGTTTCTGTCAGCCGTGCACTGCCGAGTGGAAAAAACTTGCAGATTTTCGGTGTTTTTGATGTTATACCCTCAGTACGATTTGTTTGTACTGAACAAATATATACACATTCCATATGTGAATGAAGCTTAAAGTCTTCACCGTTCAAATGCATTGAGATATATTTGCTATATGGAAGTTTTAACCGTAAAATCATTGGTCGAAGCCAATACACATTGATAGGAAGTCCTCCTTTAACCATTTATCATTACTAACAAATCTACCAAAAGTAATTTGCCTATGATACCCTACATTCACTAATAACTAAAAAATTGCCCACCGGGTCGCAAATGTCATATTGCTCACTGCCTGTCATGATTCCGGAACTGCTTTTTTAGCCTGAGCTGACTGCTCAAATATTCGCAGATTTACTGCTAAGGCCATAGTTATTTGATTCGCTGGTTCACGGATATTTAAGAAGAAAAAAATGGGGGTTGGAATATAAAAATACATATAAATTGACAGTTTGAAAATAAAAATAAATAAATGTAAAAATAAATGTAATTTGACACTTTAACCAGTCGGTCGCCACAAAATAAATATTATTTATGATCATCTTTCAAGAATCCATAAGCTTTAGATTTTGTAAAGGCTTGCCAGCGCTAAAAAAATTATATATATTCCAGCACTAGATAATTGATATATTTATATATTTTTTTTTAGCTTGACACTACGGTCGGTTGCAAAATAAATAATTTTGTGCTTTGGAACCAAATATATTTATTTTCCAATTTAAAAAAAATAGGATCGGGGTGATCCGTAAACCAGCTAATCGAATAACTATGGCCTGAAAGTGTTATTAAAAATCCCAGATTGGCATATCTGGGATTTTGGGTCAAGTTCACCAAACGACCCTCCGCTTCGCACCGTGCCTCAGAAGAACTTGAACCGCGGGCAAAAAAACCCTTATTGTGGATTAACCCTTTAATCTTGAGAATAAAAACCCTAAACTATGTTAGAAGGAGTACTGCTCGTAGACGTAGGAACGATAGGTAAAGTTCAGCCCAATAACCGTGAATAGTGCTAGGAGCGATACATCCAACTTGGATGTTGAGCGATTACATACCGTGTAGTCAAATAATTTTTTGTCAACAAATCTGAGCTCATGAAAAGCATCAAATACATTTCTTGCATGAAGTATCGCATGCAAACGAAAATTATTTATTTCCTGAAACTTATGAATGGAAATAAACACGAAAATGGTGATAAAACCTCAAAAACAATGTTGACCAATCAGAATGAAGATAACATCTCCGGTCCTCTGGCACGTGTCGTCATGGTAAACGATGTAAACATTGGCACATGCATGTGTTTTTGTGAGATATTTTCGTCCGTCAGGAAATATGGGAAAAGTGGTAATTTTTTCATTGACTTTCACCCGTAGCACATTCCTTAATGTCATGTATGTAAAAATGTCCTATTGTAGATGATAGAACCGTACAAGGTTTTCACCGCACCGTACGCATACACTGACTCACTCACCTGCTCACTCACTGTCACTCTGAGTCTCAGTGACTGACACTCACACTACTGTACAGTAGATCTACTACACGAACGACTACGCTACACTAGAGTCTAGACTACTAGTGACTACCTGTCACACTGTGAAAGTGAGTAGAGTCTAACACTGTGAGTGATTGACTGACTGACCATGCTGACAGTGAGCCTATAAGCTGCCATGCCATATCGTGATCGATCTAGTGACTAGTCTATGCTAGTTTCGTACATTATGATTTTACTCATTTTAGTCTGTCCATATCATGGCATATCCTTCATCCCCCATGCACCATCTCACTCCAGCATATTCTCGAAGAGATAGAAGTTGACTGAAAACATTAAAAAGAAAATAGTGTTAATTTTGACTGAATAAGCCTTTTTTAGGTTACCGGACCTATGGTCCGATAACCTATTGCCGTCACGTTGTGTCCGTCGTCCGTCCGTCGTCCGTCGTCCGTCCACAGCTGTATCTTTAAAGTTTACAGGCGGATTTTTCTGAAATTTTGCACAAAAATGCCTAAAAATATTTCAAGAGGGGGTTTTTTTTTAGTTTTTTGATTTTCGCATTTTTCTCAAAATGGCGGCCATTTTTGACGAAAAATGGCCAATTTTGGACTTTGGCGGCCATTTTCTCAAAAACTGTCTGATCAGTTTTGAGATTTTTGTTTCAAAAGATTCCCCTTATGTACCTTTATGATGTGTATAAGTTTTGTTGCACTTGAATCGCCGGTCTCCGTGTGGCGGCCATTTTGAATTTTTGACGGGTCGGCGAAAAAAATTTTTTTTGCCCCAAATCGCGTTACTATCCATTTCGGGCCATTTCTAGGCAAAAAAAAATTTTTCACCCTTTGAAAAAAATTTTGGACTTAGAAAATTTTCGGCACTTTTTTCCTTCATAATGGGAGCTGCCCGGACTGTACTCATAGAACGCTTAAAAATAGAGCTTAGATATTGGCACTTTCAAATGGGAAGTCATATATGGCGACTTGTGTGGTGACCTTGAATTTGACCTTGGATGACCTTGAAAGGTCAAAATAGCCATTTTTGGGTCGAAAAATGCCCAAATTTGCAGCTTTTCTGTCTTTTCTCGAAAACTGTCTGATCAGTTTTGAGATTTTCGTTTCAGAAGATTCCCCTTATGTACCTTTATGATGTGTATAAGTTTTGTTGCCCTTGAATCACCGGTCTCCGTGTGGCGGCCATTTTGAATTTTTGACGGGTCGGCGAAAAAAATTTTTTTTGCCCCAAATCGCGTTACTATCCATTTCGGGCCATTTCTAGGCAAAAAAAATTTTTTCACCCTTTGAAAAAAATTTTGGACTTGGAAAATTTTCGGCACTTTTTTCCTTCATAATGGGAGCTGCCCTGACTGTACTCATAGAACGCTTAAAGATAGAGCTTAGATATTGGCACTTTCAAATGGGAAGTCATATATGGCGACTTGTGTGGTGACCTTGGATTTGACCTTGGATGACCTTGAAAGGTCAAAATAGCCATTTTTGGGTCGAAAAATGCCCAAATTTGCAGCTTTTCTGTCTTTTCTCGAAAACTGTCTGATCAGTTTTGAGATTTTCGTTTCAGAAGATTCCCCTTATGTACCTTTATGATGTGTATAAGTTTTGTTGCCCTTGAATCGCTGGTCTCCGTGTGGCGGCCATTTTGAATTTTTGACGGGTCGGCCAAAAAATTTTTTTTTGCCCCAAATTGCGTTACTATCCATGTTTGGCCATTTCTAGGCAAAAAAAATTATTTCACCCTTTGAAAAAAATTTGGGACTTGGAAAATTTCGGCACTTTTTTCCTTCATAATGGGAGCTGCCTAGACTGTACTCATAGAATGCTTGAAGATAGAGCTTAGAAATTAGCACTTTCAAATGGGAAGTCATATATGAAGACTTGTGTGGTGACCTTAAATTTGACCTTGGATGACCTTGAAATGTCAAAACAGCCATTTTTGAGTCGAAAAATGCCCAAATTTGCACCTTGTTTGTCTTTAATCGAAAACTGTCTGATCACTTTTGAGATTTTTATTTCAAAACATAGTAATTGGGGTTTTTGACATGATGTGTATAAATATGTATATAGTGTATAAAGTGCCTTGAATTGCTCAAAAGTCTAGAAATTTAGGCTGAATAGGCCCCAAATTTAATTTTTGGTCGTTTTCCTTCAAATTTATCTGATCAGTTTTGAGATTTTTGTTATAAAACATGCTAATTGGGGTCCCTGACATTGTGTATAAAGATGGAGTGCTTTGAATTGCTTAAAAGGCCCCTTGAGTGTGTAAATTGGCCTCTACAGCCAAAAAATGTTTGTAGGTATAGCTGGAATTGGAAGTCATACATGTATACCACATATATATGTGGCTTTTTTGGGTGACGTTGAACTTGACGTCAGATGACATTGAGTGCTATATCTCAGTGTCACGTCCAACAAGAAATGTGTAAATTTCGTTTATAGACAAAAGACTTGTAGATAGACCTTGTATTTGTATTTTGAACATACATGAATACAAGGTTATATGCTGCACACTTGAAGTTCATGACATTGAAGTTCACGAAGATGATTGGTTTATCTTAACGTCATATCTCACCTGTCCTGTTTCAACTAAAGTTGTCCGGTAACCTATCTTAGCCCTTGGGCTAATTTTAGGTTACCGGACCTATGGTCCGATAACCTATTGGCATGGCGTTGCGTCCGTCGTCTGTCGTCGTCGTCGTCCACATTTTTATCTTTTTTGTTTACGGGCGAATTTTTCTGAAATTTTGTACGAAAATACTTAAAATTAATTCAAGAAGGAGGTATTTTTTAGTTTTTTGATTTTCGCATTTTTTAGTTTACCGGACCTATGGTCCGATAACCTATTGCCGTCACGTTGCGTCCGTCGTCCGTCTGTCGTCCGTCCGTCGTCCGTCCACATTTTTATCTTTAAAGTTTACAGGCGGATTTTCCTGAAATTTTGCACAAAGCTGCCTGAAAATATTTCAAGAGGGGGTTATTTTTTAGTTTTTTGATTTTCGCATTTTTCTCAAAATGGCGGCCATTTTTGACGAAAAATAGCCAATTTTGGACTTTGGCGGCCATTTTCTCAAAAACTGTCTGATCAGTTTTGAGATTTTTGTTTCAAAAAATTCCCCTTATATGCCTTCATGATGTGTATAAGTTTTGTTGCCCTTGAATCGCCGGTCTTCGTGTGGCGGCCATTTTGATTTTTTGACGGGTCAGCGAAAAAAAAATTCTTTGCCCCAAAATGCGTTACTATCCATTTTGGGTCAATTCTAGACAAAAAAAAAAATTTCACCCTTTGAAAAAATTTTTGGACTTTGAAAATTTTCAGCACTTTTTTCCTTCATAATGGGAGCTGCTGGGACTGTACTCATAGAACGCTTGAAGTTAGAGCTTAGATATTGGCACTTTCAAATGGGAAGTCATATATGGTGACTTGTGTGGTGACCTTGAATTTGACCTTGGATGACCTTGAAAGGTCAAAACAGCCATTTTTGGGTCGAAAAATGCTCAAATTTGTACCTGGTCTGTCTTTTCTCGAAAACTGTCTGATCAGTTTTGAGATTATTGTTTCAAAAGATTCCCCTTATGTACCTTTATGATGTTTATAAGTTTTGTTGCCCTTGAGTCGCCAGTCTCCGTGTGGCGGCCATTTTGAATTTTTGACGGGTCGGCCAAAAAAATTTTTTTTGCCCCAAATCGCATTACTATCCATTTTGGGTCATTTCTACTAATTATTCTAGACAAAAATTTTTTTTCACCCTTTGAAAAAATTTTTGGACCAGGGTTTTACATGCACAATTCTAAGACATAGGAAGGGAGGTGTGTGGTCTGTCAACTAGAAAACGATATATTTATAAAAATATTTTAAGATTGAATACTATGTTGAAAAATCCATGATGTGACAGTTTTTACTAATTACACACCCCATGGCTCATACATGCACATACGTATGTGCTGATTAATATATATATACACTGAGTGTGTCTACATTGCAACCGCCTGCAAATATGAGCAAATTACAGACCACATTTCCATACATTTTATCTGTGATATGTTGTAATTAGACAGGCATTCTAAACATAGGCAATTCTCAGCTGATAATAGTTAACGTCGCTATTTTTATTGCACTTTGCCAGGGGCGTTGCTAGACCAGCATTGTGGTTTGTGTATTCATATCGGGTGCAGGATATATGAAAGTTGGCAGGTTGTAATAAATAAATAAACACATTTTTCACTACCATAACACGATTTATTGCTAGATTGGTATATTACAATCGAAAGGATTTCGCTTCTGGAGTGTTGCTTGCAGAATGTATCGCCATCACTTCACGAAAATAGCCTATAACACCACCTTATTTTATTTTCAAATATGACCTACGGACCAGATTTGGTTCATGTGCGAAAATAGCTTAGATGTAGCCGAAGCCTTTAGGAGCGAACCTAGGGGTGGGAAAGTAGAATCCTTTGCGGCTGCGGTACGGCACGCCGTATCCGTAATCGACGAGGTTGACATCACAGAAATCCATGGAGTTGTAGAGGCCGCCATATTGGAACTGCCTGTACACTGAGTTTCGTGCGCCAGGAGCACATCGCTGGACGTAAGCGTTTCCGTTAGAGCACATGACGAAACTGACATCATTGTTGTAGTAGAAACCGTCAGGGCCACATGAACCTGGTGCAACAGAAAATGGGTTCGAATGAATATCTAGAGAACGGAGTTAATGAACCCAACTAGTGCTGGCCCAGAATTGGCTGTCAAAACCCAAATGGGAGGGACGCACCGACCCTATTTGGACTCGAGGAGCCATTGTGGGATATTCCAATACATACGATTACTTACCCATATACATTCCGTGGTAGAGCTGTTTAGAGTACCCATCATATGTGATCTGGTTCGTCTCTTGATACTCCGACTTCGCACCTTCCTCTGGGTAGTTTTCCGTTCGGCTATGACTCGGGTCCGCTGACACCAGTGCAGCACAAACAACCACAGAAAACACTGCGAAAACCTTCATCTTGCACTGTTTTGTTCTAATTTCAAATATATGAATTTTCTTCTAATTGGAGGGATATACACCGAAACACTCACAGTCCAATGTGTCAGTGAATGGCGATTGGCCTCTTTATATATATGCCATGGTGGCCAATTTTTTTCCACAATTTAATTGTAAATGGTGGAAAGAGGTGGAGGGAAAAATACAGAGCAAAATGTTTTACATTTTTACTGCTCTTGGCACACGTACCATCATTAAAAAGGGCGTTCGACTCAGTATATGTCACATAGTGAAATCGCGTTAAAATCGACTGCAACATTGCATCGCTTGGTGCAAAAAACACTGACTGCACAGTGGAGGATCAAAAAGATCACAGTCCACTGGCCCAGTCACGTAGTAAGCTACAACTGTGGCCTTGTTTTTCGACAAAAATCGCGTTTCCTATACACGGTCAGTCTGCAGTCGGACGGCGCCCGGTGAATGGACACGAGCAAGACAACACCACGGGAGGAACAATCGGGAGACAACAATCAATGTAGTTTTACTTTTGGACGCGCACCGCGACAATACATTGTACGACACAGACGTGTTTTAATCATTGGCGGTCGCCGTGTCACCGCGTGATTTATTACACTCGATCAGCTGCTTGCCTCTCAACACGCGAGCCTCTTGCTTGTCTACTGGTGCACTTTCACGACAGCACAGATTGAATACAGAGAGTTCAGGCTACATGAAGCTGTTCGTGGTGCTACCATGTGGTGCAACATTTCAACCCACAGATAATGACAAGTTTATATATGTTGGAAAACTTATGTTGGAACACTTGGTTTTATTTTGTAAAACTAGAACTCCTTTTATAAATGAAAAGGAGTTTCCAACATTTCACAAAAGAAACTTGCAAACTCTTTAGTTAGCATAAATGTACATAGACCATATCTATACATGTACAGTGGATAACTTCCTCCATATGTAATGTTGTGGGGGGGGGGGGGGGGTGGAAAAATTGTGTATTATGATATTATGATTTTATTATTGCTCGCACAAAAGTGCAGAAGCATTAATCAGAAATGTGTAAGGGTCCTGCATATATCGAACTTGAATATTAGTTTCACATTTAAACTCATTTTCATGAAATTTCTCAATCTTCAACTGCTCCGTTGTTTTTAAATTGGCAAACTATTCGAAAATAGCAATGTCTCTAGATTTTAAAAGTAAATACCAAATAACAAATTATGTTATGCCTTTATAAATTCCGTTCAAGGACCGTGAACAAGCTAAAGCTTATAACAGAAATAATATGCCTAAATTGCAAAACACTATGGTAAACAAAAATGTAAATATACACAAAGCATAATGAAAGTATATCATGACACACCATACATGTACATGCAGTGAATTTGGAAAAAATTCAAGGCCTATATGTTTATGTCCTGTATGATAAGACTTTTGCCAATACATTCCTAAATGATTATTTCGTTCACGCTTGTGAGAAACATCAGTTTATTTTATACATCACCAATCTAAACTACTACATGCTCCTTTTCGATCCTTTGGATCGTTCTGGATAGAAATTCGCGTACTGAAAGCAAGGCACGATCGTCTGCCTGCATGACTCGAGCGCTCCTTTTGCCGCCAAAACCGCCGCGCATATGCGCGCGCAGCTGCGCAGAAGCTTCACTTTTCTGTCCACCGCCATTTTTGCTTGGCAGCTTTGGATTTTGGTTCCCGGTGAATTCGTAGAATTTAGTCTGCAAACTAGACTTTTGCGATATATTCTTGCGGAATTTCACCTGCCACGTTCATAGACATCGTTTTGTGTCTATTTGGATAAGTATTGGTCGATAGTTTGTTACTTGCTAGATCGTCAGCGATTTGTATAGCCAGTTCACCCTATTATCGTCCATCCGTCGTACTTGATAGTGTACTTGTTGTTTACATCTATCAATAGTTCTACGTTAATTTTCTACTGTATATATTTTGTAAACGTATACTGTAGTTTATATATTCATAGTCCTCTTAGGGTTCTTTTTCAGCGCGGTCTCAGGTTTGCGTATTTTGCCCGCCCTGTTACTGTGTGTGGTTAGTTCCCTTTCGTGATCATGACTTCACAATCCTCCCTTGGTACCGGTGCCATGGACGAACGTCCATGCCCGAAGTGTCTGGTCAATACCCTCCGAGGAGGGGAGAAACACAGTTTGTGTTTCGACTGTTTGGACCATGGCCCGGTATCTATGGAGGATTTGAGGTGTGATCTGTGCCGTTTCTGGCGTCCCTCTTCCTTCGTGCAGGCGACTGCAAAGTATTCTGAAGCCTCGTTGGCTCGTCGGGATGCTTTGAGGCTTGCGGAAGCTTCGGCTCCGCAAGTCCGCCAGTCGCCCATGGAGGTGGAGACTCCGCCTGTGACGGCACAGATTGCGTCCGGTGTTAGCCAGCCCCTGGGGCTAACACAGGACATGGTCAACGCGGCTGTGCAATCCTTCTTTGCACAGTCGTTGTCGTCCCTTCAGGGTCCCCTCCTGCCGGGTCTCTCTTCCCTGCTTGGACAGGGAGTCCCGGCCGGTTCTTCGGCTGCCCCTTCGTCGCAGGGAGAGCTTGCTCCCCCTGCTGGCAAGAAGTCGAAATCTTCTAAGAAGAAGGTTTCAGTTCTTGCCAAGGCGAAAGCAGCCAAGGAACCGCACTCCACCTTCGTCGTCCCTCAGTCGGGGCCGATCGAGGTGGAGTGGTCCGTCGTCTCTTCCCCTGGGCCTTCCAAGAAGAGGAAGCGTGCTTCCTCTAAGCGCCGTGGTGCTGAGACCACATCGATTTTCGATGTGGCTCAGGCTTCGTCCGACCTCTCGGTGGGCGACGATCAGGCTTCGGGCTTCGATCGGCGGAGCATCTTGGATGGCTCATACGGGTCCTCGGTCTCGAGGTTCGAGGGGGAAGAGTTCCCTTTGTTTGGGGGTGAGGCTCTCGATCGTTCGTGCGATCGGGAGTCTTCACTTGGCGGTCGTGCTCCTGGTCCTCGATCAGGGCACGATCGGGCGGGTGGTGCTGGGGTCGTTCCTTAGGACCACTCAAGTCCTGTGTACGCGGATGTAAGTCGCCGGACGGGCGCGATCGCTGAGCAGGCATTCCCTCGCCCGTCCTTTGATGTACCCTTGGGGTCATCGAGGTCTTCGATCGGACCTGTGAGGTCCAACGATCGGGGGGGTCGAGTGGAAGCTGATCAGGAGTCGTCCTCCTCGGAGGATGAGACTTCCGATCAGGCCGGAGGTTCTAACTTCCGGTGGGCTTTGGAGTCGGTCGCAAGGCGTATGGACTTGCCGATCGATGCTCCAGGGCCCTCACGGGGAACCGGTAGGTTCGCGTCGGCGCCAGTTCGTCGGCCGATCCGGCTCCCTGTGGCTCCCGCGTTGGTCAAGTCCTTCGACAAGATCAACAAGGGAGTTACGGCTAAGAAGGATGTGGCTCGTACGGAGTCGACATACCCGACTAGCCGTGTTCGACCTGAGTCGATCGACACCTATCGGACTGTAGAGTCCGAGGGTGGACATCAGACTTCCGTCCCGGTCGAAGACCCTAACCTTCACCTGCTTTCCCGGAAGCAGGGTACGGTCTGGTCAGCTTATGTGAAAAAGGCTCGCCTTTCTCACTGGCAGACGCTGTCTCATCAATTGATGGGGCAGCTCTCGTTAACGGATCACCTGACCACTTTGGTTCAGGAGTTTGTGGACGAGGCGGATCTGGAGGAGGGGAGTCGCGCCAACATTCATGCAGCACTCGGCGTCTTGGCCGGAGTGGTCCATGCTGCTGAGCGTGACAGTGCGCACCTGGGCGCACAATTGGATCTCACCATGCGTGATGCCGATCTCCGTCTGCTTGACGTGTCCGCTACGGACGTCGCTGAGCTACGTGGGAGGCCGCTTTTCTCAGGCTATACCTACGCCAACCTCTCTCGATCGGATATTTCCGTCATGCGGGAACATCTCCGGGATGAGGCTATGGCCAAGGCTTTGCTTGGGAAATCGGCGGGGTCTGGGACAGGCAAGAGGACCAAGGGTCAGAAGCCTGCCCAACCTCAGGCACCACATGCACCCGCTTCTGCGCAGCCGCCCTTTCGGGGGGCGCAGCCTCCCCCTCCTCAGGGGGATGGCAAGCGTGGAGACAAAGGGCATGGACGCTTCAAGGGCAAAGGGAAATCTTCTGGTAAGAAGTGACTCGTTGCGGGAAAGCGTAGGCTCTGTGGAAGGTTCAGTTCTGTCGGAATTCGATCTTCCACAACCTGGTCCAGTCGGCGGACGCCTGGCTCAGTTCGTCCAGAACTGGAGCGATCTGGCGTCGTCAGACAATTCAGTCGTGGCATGGGTGAAGTTCGGTCTCACCTTCAGATGGGAGGCTGGGAAACCACCGATCAGACCCAAAGCGTGGTTCTTCCCTGTGCCCGGCGATCGGGAAAAGTTTCAGCTTCTGCAGCACGAGGTGCAGCAGTTGCTAGAGAAACGTGCGATCGAGGTGGTCAAGGACGAGAGAGGATTCTATTCTCTCATCTTCCTAGTGCTGAAAAAGACAGGCGGGTGGCGTCCCGTTTTCGATCTGTCAAACCTCAACAAATTCCTGATCATACCCAGGTTCAAGATGGAGTCGGCGCTTTCCGTTCAGAAAGCTCTGTCCAAGGGGAAGTGGGCAGTCAGTATCGACGTCAAGGACGCGTACTTACATGTGCCCATACACCCAGCCGATCGGCGATACCTCAAGTTCGCCTTCGAGGGTTCGGTGTATCAGTTCAGGGTACTTCCTTTTGGAGTAGCCACCGCCCCTTACGTGTTCACCCGTATCGTAAGGACGATGGCAGCCAGGTTTCGATCGGTTGGAATTCAATTCCACCATTATATCGACGATTGGTTAATCATAGCCGACTCCCCGTCTCAGGCTATAGAGCAATCCGGGTTCGTCCTCAGGTTGGCGACCAGCCTTGGCTGGATCCCCAATTGGGCGAAGTCTCATCTGTCTCCGACACAGAGGTTCGAGTATGTCGGGGTAGATTACGATCTAGAGCGAGGAGTAGCTCTTCCTCCGCGGAACAGAGTTCTCAAGGCGATTGCGGCGATGGAGGTCGCGCTGAAGCAGTCGTCGATCACAGCTCGACAGTTTCTGTCCATCATCGGTCTGTTGGCGTCGATGGAGAAACAGGTGCCGTTCGGCAGGTGCTTCCTCAGACCCATTCAATGGTGTCTAGCATTGCAATGGCGGATCCTCACCGATCGGCTAGACCAAGTCGTGTCGGTGGACGATCGTGCTCGGGAAGCAATGCATTGGTGGCGGGACCATCGGAATCTTTTCCGAGGGATGCCACTGGCGGAGTATCTGCCCGATCGGACCTTCTTCACCGATGCGTCAGAATTGGCTTGGGGAGCTCATATGGACGAGCACGAACTCTCTGCTGTGTGGAACACGAGCGAGAGGGCGTTGCACATCAATGTCCTAGAGCTGCGAGCGGTGAGACGTGCGTTCGAGATCTGGGGGCCTCAGAGTCCCCCAGGGACGAAATGGCTGGTCTTCACAGACAACAGCACAGTGGTGGCGCACATAAACAAACAAGGGGGAACTCGGTCGAGTCAGCTTTGTTTGGAGGCCGAGTGTCTGATCAGGTTTGCCTTCAAGTACCGTCTGTTTATCAGGGCGAGGCACCTACCGGGTCACAGGAATGTCCTAGCGGACGCTCTGTCAAGACCGGACAAGATCATAGGCACGGAGTGGAGTTTGCATCCGGGGGTGTTTCGGCGCGTTTGTCAGGCGTTCGGGACACCGAACATAGACCTGTTCGCAACCTCTCGGAATCACAAGCTCCCGGTCTACTTCTCACCTCTGCCAGAGAGCGAGGCACTGGCTGTGGACGCGATGTCTCAGTCGTGGGACGGGATGTTCGGGTATGCGTACCCGCCAACTCGGTTCCTAACAGAAGTGCTGCACAAAGTACATGTAGCCAGGTCTCAGTGCGAGATTCTGTTGGTGGCGCCATGCTGGCCGATGCAGGCGTGGTTCCCGCTGCTACTGTCCCTCCTGATCGATGTACCACGGGTTCTCCCGATCGAGCACAGGTTGCTGAAGCAACCGGGGAGGGATATATTTCACGATTCCGTCCACGTGCTCAAATTACACGTGTGGAGGCTATCGAGCGATCCTTCCAGGAGGCAGGATTTTCTCAGCAGGTGTCCGTACATCTCGCGAGAAAGAATAGGAGATCCTCCTCTAAAACGTATGAGGCTAAATGGAGAGTATTCGTACGTTGGTGTAACGGAAGGCGCATTGATCCGCTCTCTGCCCCTCTGAATGCAGTGCTAGACTTTCTCTGCTATCTCTTTGATAGGCTTAATTTGAAGCCTACTACGATCGAGGGATACAGGTCCATGCTGGGCCCTGTATTCCGTGCTAAGGGGATCGATTTAACTAATAATCGTATCCTTGCTGATCTCTTGGCGTCCTTTAGGACGCAAAGGCCACGGGGAGTTCCTACTCTACCGGATTGGGACATGGCTTTTGTGCTATATTGTCTTACTAAAGCACCTTGGGAGCCTCTCAAGGAAGTGTCCTTGCAGAGGTTAACTCTTAAGACTTTCTTGCTAGTTATGCTAGCAAGTGGTCGAAGACGCTCAGATGTCGTGGCGATCGACGTATCACGAGTCGCATTTGGCGCGGATGGGTCCGTTTCCTTATATGCCTAAAACACGTGCTGCGGTTGAGGGCGGGAAAGCGTTCTCCCCTATCGTAATTCCATCACTGGGCGGTTACGTAGGACGGAATGAGCCGGACGCTCTATTGTGCCCGGTAAGAGCGCTGAAAATCTACATCGATCGTACCAGATCGATCAGGAAAGATCGCAAGCGGTTATTTATTTCCTATCAGCCTAATAGGGCTACGGATATCTCCACAGCTACACTATCCCGATGGGTGAAGGTTGTAGTGAGGACTGTCTATGCGGAGTCAGGTGCTGACGATCGAGTCACTTACAAAATATCGTCCCACCAAATCCGACACATCTCGATGTCTTTGGCGGCCAGGTCGAATATTCCGTTGGAATATATCGTGAGGGCTGGAATGTGGACTAATTCTACGACATTCATCGGGTTCTATCTGTCCAATGCTGCCGAACTTCAGGACCAGTCGTCCAGATTTAGACTGGGTCCGCTGGTCGTAGCGCAAGCTGTTGTTTGAACCAGCTGGACAGAAAAGTCTTGGTTTTAACGTGCACGTGTATATAAGCAACACTTTGTGTTTGTGTTTGAGTTCTGTATGTTACGGTCTCAAGTAGAGTTCCGTTTTCCACCGATGGGTGAAGAAGAAATTCGTGCATGTCGGAGGCAAGCGATCGCACCGCTAGGTGAGTATCTTTATTATATTACCAAAGATATATCGAAAATGTAGCATTTTAGCGATTCGCTTGAAATCAAGACTATCGTCTGTTTTCATGACTCTCTAGCACTACTGCTCCACCGCCTATCCTTTGATTCTAAGGAGCATGTAGTAGTTTAGATTGGTGATGTATAAAATAAACTTCCCAAATTTTAATTGTATCCCCCGAACAAAGTTCGGCGGATACTATGGATTTACGATCGTCGCGCCGCCGCCGCCGCTGCCGCCGCCGCCGCCGCGTCCGCAGACACTTTCTTGTGAACGCGCTGCAGCTTGCAAATCTGAACCGATTTTGATAATATTTTATATGGACATGTCTTATGGTGAGATCACGACACCTATCGATTTTGGTTGCCATAGCAACCAAAATAGCCGATTGGCGTAACATTTTGTGCTCAAATTAGCCTGTTTAACACACATGGGCTGTGAACGCTCTACGGGTGGGAGTTTTCGATGAATGATGATGAAATCGCACAGGCTCAATGAGAAAGACCATCACACGAAACCTATTGTTTTTCAGAATGATCGAATAAATATTAATAAGTTTGAGAGGTTAACTTATTACGACAATTAAAATACCTACTTTGACATGTGTGATCACTCCAATAACCTGTACTTTGAAAGCAAATTGCACTGGATTCTTGTTCAGACTACAGAACTGATGTTTTTGGTGAAAAAAGAACAATATTACTGAATAAGTTAACTTTGGTTTTACTAGTTAAGTCTATTATTGACCACAATAAAAATAGTTAAGACGAGAAACATTTATTATTGAGCTCAACAAGGTAAAGGTTTTGTCCAGTAGAGATTTCACAGGTGTAACCGAATAAGTTAACATTATTTTTACTAGTTAAGTCTATTATTGACCACAATAAAAATAGTTAAGACAAGAAACATTTATTATTGAGCTCAACAAGGTAAAACTTCTGTGCAGTAAAGATTTCATGGCTGTAGCCGAATAAGTTAACATCATTTTTAGGTTACCGGACCTATGGTCCGATAACCTATTGCCGTCACGTTGCGTCCGTCGTCCGTCCGGCGTCCGGCGTCCGTCGTCCGTCGTCCGTCCACAGCTGTATCTTTAAAGTTTACAGGCGGATTTTTCTGAAATTTTGCACAAAAATGCCTAAAAATATTTCAAGAGGGGGTTTTTTGATTTTCGCATTTTTCTCAAAATGGCGGCCATTTTTGACGAAAAATGGCCAATTTTGGACTTTGGCGGCCATTTTCTCAAAAACTGTCTGATCAGTTTTGAGATTTTTGTTTCAAAAGATTCCCCTTATGTACCTTTATGATGTGTATAAGTTTTGTTGCCCTTGAATCACCGGTCTCCGTGTGGCGGCCATTTTGAATTTTTGACGGGTCGGCGAAAAAAATTTTTTTTGCCCCAAATCGCGTTACTATCCATTTCGGGCCATTTCTAGGCAAAAAAAAATTTTTCACCCTTTGAAAAAAAATTTGGACTTAGAAAATTTTCGGCACCTTTTTCCTTCATAATGGGAGCTGCCCGGACTGTACTCATAGAACGCTTAAAGATAGAGCTTAGATATTGGCACTTTCAAATGGGAAGTCATATATGGCGACTTGTGTGGTGACCTTGAATTTGACCTTGGATGACCTTGAAAGGTCAAAATAGCCATTTTTGGGTCGAAAAATGCCCAAATTTGCAGCTTGTTTGTCTTTAATCGAAAACTGTCTGATCACTTTTGAGATTTTTATTTCAAAACATAGTAATTGGGGTTTTTGACATGATGTGTATAAATATGTATATAGTGTATAAAGTGCCTTGAATTGCTCAAAAGGCTAGAAATTTAGGCTGAATAGGCCCCAAATTTAATTTTTGGTCGTTTTCCTTCAAATTTATCTGATCAGTTTTGAGATTTTTGTTATAAAACATGCTAATTGGGGTCCCTGACATTGTGTATAAAGATGGAGTGCTTTGAATTGCTTAAAAGGCCCCTTGAGTGTGTAAATTGGCCTCTACAGCCAAAAAATGTTTGTAGGTATAGCTGGAATTGGAAGTCATATACATGTATACCACATATATATGTGGCTTTTTTGGGTGACGTTGAACTTGACGTCAGATGACATTGAGTGCTATATCTCAGTGTCACGTCCAACAAGAAATGTGTAAATTTCGTTTATAGACAAAAGACTTGTAGATAGACCTTGTATTTGTATTTTGAACATACATGAATACAAGGTTATATGCTGCACACTTAATGATGACATTGAAGTTCACGAAGATGATTGGTTTATCTTAACGTCATATCTCACCTGTCCTGTTTCAACTAAAGTTGTCCGGTAACCTATTTTAGCCCTTGGGCTAATTTTTACTAGTTAAGTCTATTATTGACCTCAAGAAAAATAGTTAAGACAAGAAACATTTATTAATGAGCTCAACAGTTTAAAAGTTTTGTCCAGTAGAAATTTCATGGGTGTAACCGGATAAGTTAAGATTATTTTTACCAGTAAAGTCAATTTTTACTTCGAATTTCAACTTGAAACCAAGTTTGGCACATATTATGAATTAAAATATAATTTATGGTGAAAAAATCGATCTGGCTCCAATTTCGTCATCTTGAAATGTAGTTTTGGTCAACTTTTACTTTGACTTTCAACTTGGAACCAAGTTTGGCACATAGTATGAGTTGAAATATAACTTACAGTACTGATTTCGCAAAACCTCACTAGCCATGCGAATGCTACATGCTAAATGCTAGGCCATGCGATTACGTGCGACTTGATGCTAGCATCAAATCGCATGGTGCGACCAGTGGGCGCGATGCCATCGCATCAGGCGGCCGTCTTAGTTGAACAGGCGAGCATTGTCTCGCACAGATGCGCGCATCCTTTATTTCGGATGCAAATACTGACTTTAATATGAACTGAAATGAAACACTGCATTTTCCCATACGATCTACATGATACAGACTGTTTATAAACCACTAGACCATGTGTTTGCGAGCATATGCGAGCATATAATGGCCTTCACAAAAAATGCGAAATGCGAAATGCTTTTAGTGCGCCACAGTGCCAAGAAGCAATGCTAGCATCGAGGGATGCTCGCATACACAATGCTAGCATCAAATCGCATGATGCTACGTCAGGCGAAGTTGGGCGAACACGTGCTAAATGCCAGGTGTCCCATGCTGGCATTTTGGTGAGGTTTTGCGAAATCAGTACTGTATAGTGAAAAGTTCGAACTGGCTCCAATTTAGTCATCTTGAAATGCAGTTTTTGTCAACTTTTGCTTGAATTTCAACTTGGAACCAAGTTTGTCGAATATTCTGAGTTGAAATATAACTTTAAGTGAAAACTTTTATCTGGCTGTAATTTCGTTATTTTATCGAACATGTCGAAATGGAAATTCGTATGCAGTGATTTTAGTGGTGATCTTGAATTCGACCTTCAATAAGCTTGAAAGGTTTCACACTCACAATGTACATGTACATCAGTGATATATTTGGGGCAACAGGGATGATAGGGCTACGGGGGATACACCCAAGCGGTCGTAGGCGACCGGAAGCGTCTAGTTGTAAATTTGCCGTTTATTGTTATTACTCACCTCTAAACTACTACAGTAAAGGCCCTCCCATCCATCCCCGCCAGTTGTGTGCTAGGGGCTTCCTTGTGTCGTTTTTTGGACAGAAAAGTGAAGCTTCTGCGCAGCTGCGCGCGCATATGCGCGGCGGTTTTGGCGGCAAAAGGAGCGCTCGAGTCATGCAGGCAGACGATCGTGCCTTGCTTTCAGTACGCGAATTTCTATCCAGAACGATCCAAAGGATCGAAAAGGAGCATGTAGTAGTTTAGAGGTGAGTAATAACAATAAACGGCAAATTTACAATTAAAATTTGGGAAATTTATTTATTAGTGGAAATACAGATCAGCTACATACAGATCATGTTCCAATTCGGTGATGACAAAGTATAGAGAGAATTATAAATAACTGAAGGTCTAGATTGAAGTTAAACTCATTATAATTGAAACTGCCATTTCTTGAAATCATGATTTTTTGTCATAGATCAAGACACAATATGTGCACTGCAGGCATGCACGTGCATGCACATTTTGACCTATGGTCCGATAACCTATTGGCATGGCGTTGCGTCCGTCGTCTGTCGTCGTCGTCGTCCACATTTTTATCTTTTTTGTTTACGGGCGAATTTTTCTGAAATTTTGTACGAAAATACTTAAAATTAATTCAAGAAGGAGGTATTTTTTAGTTTTTTGATTTTCGCATTTTTTAGGTTACCGGACCTATGGTCCGATAACCTATTGCCGTCACGTTGCGTCCGTCGTCCGTCTGTCGTCCGTCCGTCGTCCGTCCACATTTTTAGGTTACCGGACCTATGGTCCGATAACCTATTGGCATGGCGTTGCGTCCGTCGTCCGTCGTCGTCCGTCGTCGTCCGTCGTCGTCGTCGTCGTCGTCGTCGTCGTCGTCGTCGTCCACATTTTTATCTTTTTTGTTTACGGGCGAATTCTTCTGAAATTTTGCACAAAAATACTCAAAAATAATTCAAGAAGGAGGTGTTTTTTTTTGTTTTTTGATTTTCGCATTTTTTTCAAAATGGCGGCCGTTTTCGACGAAAAATGCCTGATTTTGGACTTTGGCGGCCATTTTCTCAAAATCTGTTCAGTAACTTTTTTTCTTTTTGATACATAACACTCCTGATATGTACTCCTATGATGTCTATAAATTTCGTTGCGCTCGAATCGCTCGAAGTGGACCATTTTGGCCCAAACTCGGCCCAAATGGGACTTTCCCATGTTAAATTCTCCTATGCTTTATAATTGGACACATTATGCCTAATACCTCACTTAATATTGAGATTAGAGACTAGGAATCAATTGTGGACATATAGGAAATGATATATGCTGAATATTCTCGTGACCTTGAATTTGACCTCTGACCTCAATTTCAAGGTCACAGCACAAAATGGCTGATATCTCGCTTATTATCGACTCTACAGCTTAGGAATCAATTCTGGACATATAGGAAATGATATATGCTGAATATTCTGATGACCTTGAATTTGACCTTTGACCTCATTTTCAAGGTCATAGGACAAAATGGCTAATATCTCGCTTGTTATCGACTTTACAGCTTAGGAATCAGTTATGAACATATAGGAAATGATATATGCAGATTATTGTCATGACCTTGAATTTGACCTTTGACCTCATTTTCAAGGTCACAGGACAAAATGGCTAATATCTCACTTATTATCGACTCTACAGCTCAGGAATCAATTGTGGACATATAGGAAATGATATATGCTGAATATTCTGATGACCTTGAATTTGACCTTTGACAGCATTTTCAAGGTCATAGGACAAAATGGCTAATATCTCGCTTGTTATCGACTTCACAGCTATGAATATATGAACAGTTATGAACATATAGGAAATGATATATGCGGATTATTGTCATGACCTTGAATTTGACCTTTCACCTCATTTTCAAGGTCACAGGACAAAATGGCTAATATCTTGCTTATTATCGTCTTTACAGCATAGGAATCAATTGTGAACATATAGGAAATGATATATGCTGAATATTCTCATGACCATGAATTTGACCTTTGACCTCATTTTCAAGGTCACATGACAAAATGGCTAATATCTTGCTTATTATCGACTTTACAGCTTAGGAATCAATTGTGAACATATAGGCAATGATATATGCTGAATATTCTCATGACCTTGAATTTGACCTTTGACCTCATTTCCAAGGTCACAGGACAAAATTGCTAATATCTCGCTTATTATCGACTCTACAGCTTAGGAATTAATTGTGGACATATAGGAAATGATATATGCTGAATATTCTGATGACCTTGAATTTGACCATTGACCTCATTTTTTCAAGGTCACAGGACAAATTGGCTAATATCTCGCTTGTTATCGACTTTACAGCTTAGCAATCGATTATGAACATATAGGAAATGATATATGCAGATTATTGTCATGACCTTGAATTTGACCTTTGACCTCATTTTCAAGGTCGCAGGACAAAATGGCTAATATCTCACTTATTATTGATTTTACAGCTTAGGAATCAATTGTGGACATATAGGAAATGATATATGCTGAATATTCTCGTGACCTTGAATTTGACCTCTGACCTCATTTCCAAGATCCAAGGACAAACTGGCTCATATCTTGCTCCTCTATTGACTGTATGGCTTGGGAATCAATTGTGGACATGATATACATGATATAGAAAATGATATACACTGAATATTTTGATGACCTTGAATTTGACCTTTGCCCCTTCATTTTCAAGGCTACAGCATAAAATTGCTAATATCTCTCTGATTATTGAACTTACAGCTTAGCAATCAACTGTGGACATGATATATGCTTAATGTTATATATGCTGAATATTCTCTTGACCTTGAATTCAACCAGTGACCTGGCTAACACCTAAAATATTAAACATTGTCCGGTAACCTATCTTTGGCCCTTGGCCTAATTTTTTGATTGATTGATTTATTTGGTATAAAACAAGGTACATTGAATACATCAAATAACAGTTGTAAAAAACAATGATAAAAGTGTAGAGCATTGTACCGGTGTTATACCGAGGATTACTCAAAAAAGTCCAATAAGGGACTTGTTTCCATTGAGGTCCTCATGAAAAAAATAAAAAAATGATCCAAAAAAATGACCAGAGTGTACAATTTTGTAAATAGTATAAATGTTGACAAAATTACATGGTAAAACTATAAAGAGTGTAAAACTTGGCAGATTTGAAACACTCGTTAAAAATTACAAATAAATATATAATCAACGGTAATGAATAAAGTCGTTCTCTGAGGTAGATCTAAATGTTTCAAATAAAAACGACTTGCAGGAATGTTTAAAACTATTGAAAGCATTAACATTTTGAAGGTCATGACTAAGATTATTCCAATCAACAATGGCAGTATATAAAAAGCTACATTTACCAACAACAGAACGGACACGCGGTAAAACAAGCGAGGAACTGCTAGATCTTGTGGCATGGGAATGAACTGACCTGACATGCATGATGTTATTGCACAGGTAGGAAGGTGCCTCACCGGAAACAATCTTTTTAACATGTAGTATTTTTTTGTACTTGACTCTGTACTCTACAGGAAGCCACTGGAGCGTTGCAAAGTGGTTGACTGATACATGTGTTCTTGCATCCAGATTAAGCAGAAGTCTTATCACTTTGTTTTGACAAATTTGAAGTTTCCCTTTTAACAGCTTAGACAAACCTGAGTACCATGTACAAGAGCCATAATCAAGGTGACATTGAATCAAAGAAGATGCAACAAGTTTGGCAGTTGATAAGTCCAGGAACTTTCTAATGCGAGACATGAACTTTACACGAGCATTAACCTTTTTTATTAGCTTGGTTGCCATGCAACTGCTTGACATATTCTGATCAAGCTCGATGCCAAGATATTTTACAGTGGATTTAGCCTGTATGGGAACACCGTTACACATTACGTTCATACTTGACTGTTCTTTTAAACGGTAGTTGCTGCCAAATAACACTGATTCAGTTATAGCCTCATCATATATTGTAGCGGGACTATTTCAAGGTAATGCCATGACTCCGTGAGTTACTCACCAACCAGCGCAGGCGACGCGGGGCAATTGGAAGCCCAGTGCTGTTAAACTGCTAACCAGCTAACTCTTTACACTGTTAATGACTAGCCTTGAAAAAAACAACAATCTGTCGTCCCCCCTGATGATCTAGATCTATACTAATTCATGGTCGGAACATGGGATAATATACATGGTCCGAACATTGGGTATTATATATCCCACGTTCAGACCATGATCTAATATGGCACTTTTCGGAACAATCCTTTGATGAAAGGACAGGTATTTATTGAAAACTAGGAGAATTCCTGTCTTAGTCTCTAGATATTTGTAAGAATAGTTCTAGGTATTAAATCATGATTTCATATTTTAAATGTGATATTTCAGGCTCCTGCATGATGACCATTCATAAGCCATGAGTGAGGAACCACACAGTCAGGGGGAACGGACAAGTCCCACCCCTGACGAAGTCGACCCCAGAACTCCGCTACAGACGCGAGGCACGACGTTCCTCAGCAAGGAATCGTCCATCACCCTCTTCGAAGGATCCCGTGAACCATCGTTCATCAGCGTTGACGAGCAGGCGCATATTGCTGCCCACCTGGCAACCCTTCCAGAGGACTCGCCGAATGCCGGTCAGCCATTGGTCGATTCCTCCGGGAACTTCCGACATGTGGAGCCGAGGAACGTGAACATCGACCCTGAACAGTACTATGCAGCCATCAAGGAGGATGGAACGCCGTTGGTTCGAGTCGACAAGGGGCGAATCCGACGGAAGATCAGCACGGGAAAGCTACCGACGCCCGTCGCCACGGAGCCACAGCAGGGTCTCCCCACTGACAAAAGCCTGCCTGTTACAGAGGAGGAGGAGGAGGTGGTGGGGGAGGAGTTACAGCAAGGGCAGGGGGAGGAGGACATTGCCGAGGGGGAGGGGAAGAGAGCAGCAGGCAACACAGACGGAGATGCCAAGCCACAGGCGCAGCATGCACAGGTATAACGGAACTCATATTCACATGATTCAGTAGCACCAGTAGTATATGGAGTATTTTGTAAACTTTGAATCTGAACATTTTTACGATCCAACTAATAACCTGCATTATAGTGTACATACAGGTAGACAGTAACTGCCACTACAGAAACATGAACATCAATGTCTAAAACCACCATACAACATGAACTATTAGAAAGAGCATGCTAATCAGAATATTTCTACCAGCAGACCACAAAAAAGATATTCAGCTGACAAAATTTCTGCCTGACCTTCCTTGCAGGCGAGCGATGCGGAGGTTTTCCCCACTCAGGTGGATGAAGAGACACTGGAGGCCGCTAAGAAGCGACAAGCCGGCCTGTACGAGCCTGCCTGGATGTCACGCGACGATCGAGTACCGACCATGTCTGAACTCCTTGCTAACCGCGCCGAGCAACAGTATGTATGAGCGCAGTGGTGTACTTGTATGCACATGATACATGTAGATGTTTTGTATGTAGAGTTACTGTACTGACTTCCAGGTGTCATATACATACTAATATAAATCAGCATGATCAACTTATTGTCATAATTAAAGTGATTTTGACTTCCATGATGTTTGGACATATTTATAATTTTCTGAAATTACTGTTCAATATAAAATTTTAAACTCCTAGACTTACATTTGTATTTAGATAAAAATGCACATCTCTCTACTTTCAGTTTCCAGAAGGGTGTGAAGTTGGCCTCAGAAAATGAACTGGAAAAGGCCATACAATGTTTCAACAAGGCAATAAATCTGAAATCAAAGGATACTCGCTTCTACGTGCACCGAGCAGAACTGTTTCTGATCTTCAGCGATTTCCAGTCAGCAATTCTGAACTATAAACGAGCGTGTGTGCTGGAACCCGACAATGAGGATTTCTACAACAGATTAGCGTTTATTTATTACTTCAGTGGACAGTGTTTATTTGATCAGAAGTTGTACCCTGAAGCTCTGGAAGCTTTCTCTAGAGCCACAGAGATGCGGCCCGATGTCATTGGTTACCACACCCGAAGGTTTGTACACCACTTGTAATGGAGGTGATGGTCCTTGTACATATTAAAGATGTATACATTTATAATTATAAATTGAGCTTAGATTTTGATTATTTGTACAATGCAATATTCTTACGAAGTACATGTACACGTAAAGTATCTGACAGTAGATATTCTGCACTCTGTGTTTGAATACTAGTGTGGTGATATACCGTATTGATCCGCATATAGGCGCATGCGCCTATATGCGAGTTATTGCATATTTTCCAGTGCGGTTGAAAAATAAACTGTCTCACTCAGAGGCGCATGCGCCTATATTCGAATATAGGCGCACCCCAATATTCACTTATAGGTGCACCCCCAAAGGCCTCCAGATCACACAAATTTTTATATTAAAATAAAGTATATTTACATTTTTACTGCCAAATATGTATCAAACGGTTATCTATCCCACTTTATCAAGTGATATCATAGTGAAATGATACCACGTGATAGGTCAAGCACACTAACAGCGTGTCTGTAACTCGACATATTATCGGGCGTCAGTACCATCTGCATATGTCTAGGAGGAAATATTCTGTACTCATGTACCCCGCGAACGGCACTGTAACACAGCAACAGACATTTCTTTTCTAAATTGCGATCCATTCCATGTACGTGCTCATTGTTTTTCCGATGACATGCGCCTATATGTGAATATTGGTATTCAGCTGGAAAAAATATAAAGTGTCTCACTTATAGGCGCATGCGCCTATATTCGAATATAGGCGCATATTCATTGATAGGCGCATGCGCCTATATGCGGATCGATACGGTATGATTCCCATATATAAGACCCGATTGTATTTCCCCTAAATGATAATTGAAAGTTCACCCAGTCACTACCATTAGGGAATTTGTTTTTGCAAATTTGCATGCTGCATGAGTACATTGTATATATGTAGATGTCTGTCTGTCTTTTCTGTTAATGCACTTATTTCCCTCTATACCCCCCGTCACAGTATTGCCTGTCTGGCGGCCCTAGAACGACATGGCGAATGTCTGGCTCTGGTCAACAAACGACTCGAAGTCGACCACGAAAACGCCGACCTTTACATCATGAGGGCACGTCTGCACCAACTCTTTAGAAATGTGAGCACTCTCTTCATTTCTGTTAACCATTGTTTCTTTTATGTGCATGATTTGAATACGTATATATGTATGAACTGAACTGAAAATAGTGTTTATTTTGTCATTGTTTTTGTTGCAAAGAACTATTGAAGTCACTTTGTGACAGGTTGCCTGCTGTCTGTATTTTTCGTCTCCTGCATTTTCAAACAGCAAAGAACTGGGAGAGTCGATCAGTTTCAATAATATACTACAATGTTCTGACTTCTGTTGACTGCGTTCTGAAATTTTGACTACATGTGCATGTAACTGAACACAAAAATATGACTTCACATGGCCTAATTAATTCACACCAACCATTTCCCAGACTACTTTGTGTTACTACGACGTGAAGGACGCGCTTGCGCTGAACCCCGCGCACGCCGAGGCCAAGTCAATGATGATGCAGCTTCAGCAGAGGTCAGTCGACCTCAAACAGCAGGCCACACAGCTCAACCTCCTCGGCCGACACCGAGACGCTTTGCAGAAAATCTCCATGGCCATCGAAACCAACCCCTCCATCGCCGACCACCACGTCGTCAGGTACGTGTATCTCGCATCTCCGCACAAATTTACATGTAGTTGTACTACATGTAGTTGCGTTGAAAGTACTGGTAACATTTTGTTTCACTGTCACACATTCTTACCTTTAATATTTTTGTATACTTTTGTATATCCTGGACGATTTCTGGTGTTAAGAAATAATTCTGTAGTTGAGTTGAAATTTTTTCCTTGAAGTGTTTTGTTAGCTATATAATGTTCATCTCATACAATATCTATCTAACTTACTACATGCATCTTTTCAATGTTTTGACCGTGTCGAACAGAAAATCGACAGAAGGAAACTTAGAAGCACACTTGTCTGTGTTTGTACTCAATTCACTGTTAATTTTACACATCAAAAAGGGGCGCCTTGCACCGCCGTCTGGGTGACTTCAATGCCGCCATTGATGACTACCTCCTGGCTCTCGACAAGACCAACCACAATGAGGACAGCGCCCTCTACCGGGAGTCCCAGCGGCAGCTGCTGCTGACGTACAATGACTTCGCAGTCGAGTGTTTTACGAAGGGGTACTATGAGGAGGCTATCATCCTGCTTAACAAAGCCATCAAGGGGGAGAAACGCGAGAAAGGGCTCTACATCAACCGCGGAGGTATGCAAGACCTTCTGTAGGAATCTGTGTGTATGCATATACATATACATTTAGCAGTCAATATACACATGGCATGTACAATAATTAAATGTAGTGTTCTAATCATATATAACATGCTAACGTACATGTATATGCACTAGCTTTTTCAACTTTACAAAAATGAAAGTCACTGGGTAAACTAAACTTCCTTCCAAGTAAAGTATTCACAATGAACATCCTCAAAATCAGTTGGGTATTATCCTATCACAATTATTTTTTTGTCATACACTCTAGTCCACCTTGCCCAGTACATGTGAACTAACTGTCCTTTCCTTCTCTTGTAGACTGTTTTTTCCGGGAGGACA